>JAODJU010000041.1:10611464-10641651 GCA_026776725.1 Gnathonemus echidnorhynchus
TAATCAAATTGCAACTTTTGAAAATTTTGATTAGCAAAACTGCTAATCAAGTTGAAAATCTTATTTGGAACCCTGATGTATTATGTTGGTAGAAGCTGAAGCTGAGTTTTGTAGGTTACTTGGTTGTGTTGGTTGGTGTGCACTTGTTTCTGTATATATCAAGGGCGTAGGTTTGGTTTCAACATTGATAGGACCAAATCAGCCCCCCCCCCCCATCTAAACACACATGGTGTTCCCTCAGTATTGGTAGTGACATGTCCCTGCTATCCATACCCAAATCGGCTCCCTTGGTGTATACGCAACATATTAAAAACCGTGTTTACAAATTAAATGTAGCCTGTAATTACAGTACATTGCACCACTGCGTTGTGTCATTTTTCATTTCAGTACTGTTTTCATTTCAGATTATTCTGATGACATATTTTATGACAAAGATGCAATTTCCAGAACTAGTCTTGTTCTAAAATTGGAAGGAAAAAGAACTCTGAAATTGTAACCAATGGACGCTAAACTGGTACACTTTAGAATTCTGGAAATAACGTCTATTCCACTTGCTTTAACGTGAAAAAGGATAAAACGGCTGAATTTCTCGGCCTTTACATTGGTTCATCTTTAATCCATGGATTACTCATCGCTAGGCTAGATGTTTTCCCAACTTAAACCGTGAGCAATGATTTACCTAATTCCTTTCCCAGTGACCTTGGGATCTCACAAGATGCAAATTGAGTAATCGTTTTGTTCTGTTATGGCCAGTTTGCCAAATGTTTTTTTGGCAGTGTCACTGAAAAATGTCTGTGTTCAAGTCTCTGTGGTAACTGCCCTTTTGGAGGTGTTGAATTTTTTTATTGATGCACGGCAGATCCGACCAAGGTGGTTTTGCAACTAAATCTTGATTGGGATAAATGTGTATATTAGGCACATGCATGTGTGAGAGTGGACAGTATCTTACTTCAAACTGTTACGTAAATTATGGAAAGTCACTAGTTAGAGGCACAGTGCCAAGGAGAATAATACTGGGACGTCTGTAGAGCTCGATCCAATTGTTTTTATTATTGAAACTTGAGAACATGAAGAATGCAGAACTCTGACCGTGGGGTAAAAACATATGCTAAGTAGATTAACTTTTTGGGCAGAAGCTTCAAGAGCTCAATGCAAAGGACAAGAGCTCAATGCAAAGGCTTGTGCATTTTGTGTATGACCCAAAAATATCCTTATTTTTCAAAGACAGCAAAGAGCTGGTAAATAAGTGTTTGATTGTAAGAATAGAAATGGACAGTTGGATGACCTGGAATGCTCACAACCATCGTATCGTCTTTTTATCCTGCGTAAAGGTTACTCTTGTCTCTAGCACAGGCAAATGGCTTGATTGACAGCCTTCAGTTTGGTTGCCTGTACGGAATTGGCTCGTATGAGTGCTGAACCGATGACCTATCTTGACATCTGGTTGGCTGTGCCATTTGTCCCTGAGTATTATTAAGAATGGCTCACGTGCAGGAACGAGAAACGCCCTGGATAAATGTTTTTGAATTTCAGCAGAATGTCCATCTGTGGCGTATAAACGCACACATTGCACGTATTCACTGAGTCTTTGTCCCCCGCCTGCTGAATAAAAGTACTAGGCAGGAAGTTAATGCTGACTGGAATGTGCTTTGGGCTGCCTCTCCACTGGACTCGGGCCTAGGGAAACAGAACCCGGCCGTTCAGAAGTCGGGGCTCCTTGCGCGGCCCTCTGTCCACCCAGCTCCGAAACCCAGTCCGTTCCATGATGTATTTGTCACGGAGTGAATTTTTCTGGGCCTGAAAATCAGAAAGAGGGTTTAACGAAGTGGTTACAGCAAGGGGGATCAGTGTCTTATCACTCTGCCGCTAACTTTGTGCCCAGAATTTCTCTTTAAGCGATCACGCTGATACGTTACAGGGAAACTTTTTTTTTTTTTTTTTCTTTCGGGTTGAAACTTTCCTTCATGTGGTAGCAAATTTGACCTCAAAGTCCAGGAAGCCTTCAGTGGTACAGATCTCAGTCCCGCAGAGTCCTGATGAGAAGGTGATGGGGGCGTTCCCAGCATTCTCATAGGTTAATTTGCACCAGCTGTTTGAAAGATCCTGGTTTTGAAAAATGCTGGCCAGGAACGGCGATTTTGTTATGACAAGAGGAAGAATAAGGCATTACACAAGAGGCAGCCGGGGTCCTTGGGAGAAATGTGCTGCTCTCAAAACACAACAGATGTGTGATTATAATGTTTGAATGGAAAATAGAACATGCAAAGTAAAAAGCTTTGTATTTTACTTATACCATTTACACACATTCATTCACTAAAATCAACCAAAATGATAAAACACCCATAATACAATGGTTTATGTTATTTATATGTTATACGAGTGCTTCTTCCCCAAAATGAAATAAGCTTTTATTATTTGCTGCTTCTAGGAATAGAAAATGGAAGAAGTTAATGTGGTTCTTTGGTGTGCTGTTTTTTTTGTCTGCCTTGTTAGTTAGTCAACAATATTTCTGTACTCTCACTCCTGATCAAAATTTTAACTATTTTTTCACTTCAAAATAAAGATTCCGGTTTAAATGGTTGCACTTCCTTTTCGATTTTATCACACTGAATCAATCACATTGAACACGCTATATGCTAGTTAAAATGAACTTTTTTGTTGTTGTTGAGAAACTGGTTTGGTATATTATGGAAAAAAAAAACATTATTTAACATAAGATGCATGAAGGAAAATATGTAGAAAATGTTTATCAGGTCGATACTATGCTGCAAATTCCCTGTTGACAGGTTTCCAGCGTTCGATGCCACTCAGTTACGAGACGTTTGGAATGGGAACAGCTGCATGGTCTTTGCGGGAGCAGGGGAGTGAACCAGTCATAATGTTGTGTTTGTCGTTTAGCCGCTTGGCACATTCCTAACGGATGCTATTACCCAAATAGACCCACACAGCTTACGTTGGGCATTTATACAACTGGACATGTTATCGAATGGCTCTGGATTCCATCCTCACTCCAGCTTCTGCCATACAACAGAACTGCTCCTTGCATCACGAACCTTGCAACGTTTTCACCCTCCCCATTCCACAAATGTACAAAAAGGGGCCGAAATAACAGCTAGGAAATATGCAGAAAAGAAAACAGACGTTACACGCATTTTTGCCCTGAATTATTACAACCCCACAGTCTGTTAGTCTCGTAGATGTGTGCAGTTACAGGCTGGTTTGTGCCATGCTGTTACAATTAGGAAATTTTGGAGAACTTGCTTACGAATGCGATTCTTGCACATGATTAGGCTCTCAGGAGCATATTATCATCTGGTTTCAAAATTCTTAAGGGAAACCTTACTTGTAATACCTAAAAAAATAAACCTGGGATCTGGTTTACCTAGACCAGGCTTACATGGGAGTTTTCAATCATTTTAAATATGGTAAAAGTTTCCGTTTATCTTGTTTCAGTGTTTTCACAACGTTCACATTTTATTTTGTCTGTTTCTGGAAGCTTTCTTATTGTCATGGGAAATGTTCAGATTGTGCTTACTGGATATTTACATTTAAGTAGTAGTTTAATGACACCCGGATGATTTGATTAGGTCATAGTTAAGTGTGAAATACATTCTGTGGGTGTGTCTAATGTTGTTGGGGCTGAATTCTGATAGGTCAGATAAAAACCGACTTTCTTTGAGTAAAAATTATAGCCTCACAAGTAAGTGGGCCGTGTCCGTAGCGCTATTTTCATTTTTTGCATCCATGCGGTTAAATTGAAAAGTGTTAAAATTTGAAAATAATGATGAATGACTTGCATACATATTGATTTTGAGGCCCTAATCTAAAATTCCTGGTTTTAATCAATTTTGAGAAATTTTGGGATGATGACAAAAATGTCAATGTGGTGGTCAGGCATACTTCGGTTTACATGTCAAATGGTATGGCCCAGGAAAACAATTACATTTCATCATAATTAAATGAGTATTTACTTTAAAAATTATGTTTGAAAGTAGGCCTGAACACACTTGATAAAAGCCATGAGGTTGTCTAGCTGCTACCTTAGAATTTCCAATGAATAAGTGTTTGAGAAAATGTTTAGGCTAAAATCTGGGCTTATTCTACACTGAATGACAGTGCCAGTGTGTCTGTTCGTGCACATTGGTATTGTTGGAACCTGTTATCTAAAACTGAAATGAAGACGGATACGAAATAACTGGTGAAGTGAAATAAAAATTAAACTGCATTTGCCGACAGATGCGTTTGTTGTGACCGATGCAGAGAATAATAGATAACTGCGGGTAGCTCAGAATGTGCTTCTTTATTTCAACATTCTGTACCAAACATCCAGGAAGCCAAAGACATTCTCCCAAGACTCACTTCCTATCATTTCATTATGTAATTCTCTATTAACACTCCACCTAGTGTTCTGGCAGAAAACTACAACTGAACACAACAGTGTTAGACTTTAAAACATGTTGTGGTTGCTGAGCTGTTCCTTTCTTCACCGCTACTTCAGTATTTATTGATTCCATGCTGTACCAATACAGTTGCATGTGGCGTGCTTCACTAACCGAATATAATCGGTATAAGGATGTGCCCAATTTATACAGATTACTAACAATACACATCTCATTAATATTCTAGGCTACCAATATTCTATACTACTAATCTGTTTATCGAGTTGTGGGTGAAAATAATGTCCATATAGTGCCAAAAAGCCAGCTTCCATTATCTAAAAGCCTGCAATGACACAGTTTGTTGTTGTCAAACTGAAATTTACCTAAACGGTCAATTTGAATTCCTGGAGGAAAATTAATCATTTAGATTAATCAACCAAGCGACCAATAGTCGATAGATTAATCCATAGAAAAATAGTTGTGGCAACACTAATTTTAATCAAACCACAATCATACCGATAAGCACAGATGGTGTTTGTAGACTTACAAATGATGGTGTTTGTAGACTTCCAGTGCAGCACTGACCTCAAAGCAAAGTTTAGAGATAAAATGTAAATCCAGACATGATTGCACAATTTCTGAGAGAGTTGCCTTCCTTGCTAGAGTTGTCCAAACAGTTCATGCGGGTAATGTGTCTGTTTTATCTTTGTGAGAAACGTTTTTCTCCACTATGAACTTCAGTGAATCAAAAAGCAGATCCAGTCTGATGGCCGTGTCCAGGCCATTGTCAGAGTTTCTGCTGTCAACTCCCTCAATGCAAATGTTACTCATCTTACCCAGCAGGGGATTTGCCAGCTTTCTGGAAGTAATCAATAAACAAAAACTGACCAGGTCAGAATGTCCTTAATATAGTTAATAACTGTATAAATGTAACATTCAACAAGTTGAAAAAGATGGGACACTTTGTGTCTGTGTGACTGTGTGTGTGTGTGTCTGTATCTGTGTGACTGTGTCTGTGTGACTGTGTGTCTGTGTGACTGTGTGTGTGTCTGTGTATGTATCTGTGTGACTGTGTCTGTGTGTGTCTGTGTGTGTGACTTCTGTCTGTGTGACTGTGTGTATGTGCTTGTGTGTGTGTGAGAGAGAGATTTTTCACGTGCCCCCCTTGGGATAGCACCACATGGCCACTGGCCCCCAGGTAATTTCAGTTTGAGACTCCTGCTGTAGATAATGTTGTACGTATCTCTCTGGTAATTTCTAAGGTCATGTACCAAAAAAAAACAGTCTGTAGGCCTACTTATTTTAAGATAATTTTTGAAAATGTTGTGAACAAGCACCACCAGAATGATGTCAAGATGGAAACCACTCTTTTAATTTTTTTTTAATTAATTTGGAATGAATTTTAAAATGTGAATCGTAGTTCTCTGTTTTCTTTCAATACATTCAGGAATGATGAGCGAACGGCCTACGGTTTGTGACTAGAAAGATTTTTGTGTTATGATTCTTTCTACTGTTATAACCATCATTGGTGAACATACTTTCTGCTGATGATCATGTATGATGCATTTAACTGGCTTGTTTGGCAAATTTAAAATCCATAAAGCCATGCGCTTCGCTGAGCAAATTATGAAACATTTCCATTACAACTATAGTAAAACCTGCGAAATATCGTCTGGCAAGTAAAAAGTCGGCACACAGATTTTTGTCCTTAACTGAAGTGGAACATTACACATCTGCAAGTTTGTTTCAGTGTTGCCAGGCAACTGGAGGGCATTCTTTCTCCTGAGTCCTCCAGATCCAGTGAAGCAGGGATCTTCACACCACATGACAGCTGGGAGAGGAAGCAAATCCGACATGATGATCCCAGTGTAGGCGAACATAAAGGCAGCTCAATTAGCGCCTTCTGTCTTGCATGCAGCGCAACAAATGGGATTTTGGTGAATTTTTGGTGAAAAAAAAGCGTACATAGAGGCCTGTCGTGACGTCTCTGCACACGCACTTCAAACTCAATCCAAAGCAAACCACATGGAGGTTGATTGTTCCTGGCAGAAAGACTCCAACGATGCCAAGAGGATGGAGACCAAGACAATGATTGAACTTTCATGCCACTGCTGTCCCTCGAATGCCATATAATTGCATTGAATGATCTAGCTAGGACCATCATTTTTTAAAAATTAATTAATATAATTAAGTTGGCATTGCATGACACTTCAATGGACCAGAATTCTATAGTTGTTTCTGCATTGGATCATTTAGCTGATTTATTGATTTAGTATTTCACACCATAACAACATCGTTGGCAGGTTGACCCTTGCATTACTCAAAGCATTCGGTGCCAGTATTAACATCAGGGAAACTCTGCATTGTTGTGTGGGGTAAAAATGGGTGTAGTGGGTGGTATAGGACTGAATCCCATGAAGCGTGACTTGACAAGACTCAGAGGCAGAGGCGGATATTTCAAGTCCAGAAAGTAAAAATCCAAACCAGGATTTTGTTTCAACCAACCTGTTCAGCATAAAGAGTCACAGTCATAGAGTACTCAACTGGTTGGTTGAAACAAAATCCTGGTTTGGATTTTTACTTTCTGGACCTGAAATGTCTGCCTCTGCTCAGAGGAATAGAGATCCATCTTGAGGACATTGCATGCAAGCCATGTATACTCAGGGAAGCTATTCCAGTTCGATTTGGATTTTTATGAAGATATCCTATCCGGTTCATTTTTGTTGTGGTGGGTACTGTAATTCCAGATATTTGTTGCTGGCCAACTGGAAAGGCTTGCATTGAATAGCGTGATAAAACTGGAAAGGTATTAAAGCTGATTGTGAATAGCACAAGTCAAGGAAGAGCAAAGGGAAGACTATAATTTACTTTTACTGCAATCTGTATTTTCAGCTTTTGAGGGGGAAAAGAACCCTTTTCCCACGCTTGCTGTGGCTTTCAGATTTTATAGAAGTTGACAAGGCTTAAGGAAAGGTTGGGGAAAATGGTGGCCATACTGTGTTAGCTGTGTGATATTTTAATGTAAATAGTACCAGACTTTTTATGGTAATTTATACATGCCATAAACTAAAAAATGTAGCTACTTTTCTTTGTATGTGACTTTACCTTTAGGTTATTTGAAAGATGCAAATCCCTTCTTAAACCCTTTTGGGTGTGTAGTTGAAGTGTGCGTTCATGGGAGCTGCGAAAAACAACCCAATTTAACTAAAAAATGAATAATAATGCAGGCATTTCAGATTTGTCATAGGAAACTGTTCTTCATTGGGTGGTGCTGCTGACTGTTGCTGTTGTAAATCAATGAAGGACCCAGCTAACAAACTGTGCCTGGCTGTGTTTCTTTGCATTTTGTCCCAGGATGGTTTTTCCATTCTCTAAAGCATTGTTTCCCAACCTGGTCCACGGGACCCCTGGACAGTTCACGTTTTGGAAGGGAGCAAAATGTGGATTGTCTGGTTGGGAGCTGGGTGAGAGCAAAAACGTGAACCGTCTGGGGGGTCCCTGCGGACTGGATTTGGAAACACTGCTGTAAAACATTGCTGTCCTTCAAGTCAAATGGTAAACCGATTTTTGCAGAATTGTCGTCATTTTGACTGCTGTGCATGTATGAAACGTGTGTTTGTTTTTGTCGCTGTTTTCAAATAATAGCTATATGATCTATTTTCTTCAAATGAGCCCTATTGGCTGCTTATGACGTTTTGCATTTTCACGTTTTTAAAGGTATTTCCCAGAGCTATGTCTCTGTGTTCAGTTGGCGTCCCTCTCCAGGTATACCGGTCCATCACTCTGAATGCTCAAATGCAAAGTAAAAATAAAGGGGGGAAAAAACCCTTTTATTTTACGCCAGAATCAGAGTGAAAAACTGGTCATTGCACTTATATGGAAATGTGACAGCATCCTTGTGAACTTTAAATCCTACCTTTATTTTGGCTTTTTATTACAGGAGTAAATGATACCAGCTGGTCCTAGATTTGGCTGACCGGGATTTATTGATGGGCAAATGTTCAGGCTTTGGAGAATGCTGTCTTTTTGTAACGACCATGCTGTTTTTTGACAGTGATTTCTTTAGTAACCTCTGGTGGATCAGTTTGGCAGGGAGAGACATAGATTTTACCTTTTCCAGACAGCTCACGTTGCAGACCTTTTTCTGTGAATGGCTTCCAGATAAGAGTGCTTGTGCCAAGCTGGTTGGCATACCATTTCTAGTGAAAATAGACGTATTGGCTGCTTTCGGTACCTGTTGTAAAGTTCTAAATTAAAAACCATACCAAGACTGTAGTTCAATTAATATCTATATTTCTAATTTTTTGTTTAAGCATTAATTCAATATCCAGACAATGACCTTAAAGATTATTCAGCTGAAATGACATTTCCAGCACTCCACATTCAATATCCAGAGTAATATGATCGTGATAATTATTGCAGAGTATTATTTGTGTAACTTTACCTTTTTACATATCTGGATATTCTGCTTCACTAGTTTTTCTTCTAAAAATGGAATTACTGCTAGCTTTTCTTGCAATATCACAAAACTTTTAAATGTATTTTTGCCTGAATAAACTTTAAACCTGATTTAATAACTATAAAACAATGTACACTGTACGGGTCTCCATCTTTTTGAGTAACGTCCGATTGCATTTATGTCCAAGGTTCACAGTAAATAATATTTACTGATCAGAGGATGGTGGAAAGTGAACGTAGTTGGGCGTTGGTGGGTGTAACAGGTACCAGAGAATGGGCAGCATTGCCAGCTGTATAATCACCCACTTTCCATATCTAACCTGTAATACATGATGCATAAAGTAATGCATGTATCATGGACACCTACAATTAGGCGATACAATGCAAATACATACCTGTACTGAGGTATTTTATTATGTAAAAAAGAACTTACTGTACTATGCAAAAAAATATTTCTCCACAGCTTCAGGCGTCGTCTTCTTTCTCAGCTCATATTATTTGCTACTGCACACATCTTTTGATTTTGCAGTGCAGTTTGTGTCTCTCCCCTGTAACTATCGAGATGCACCCATACTGACTCGCGTCCGGTGGGTCCGGCCCTAAACACGGATGCAAGTCGACGAGTTTGTGTCATTGGATCTTCGGTTTATTGCTGCAGATTTGAGGTGAGGCAGCTGTGCAGCGGTTAGCAGTGTCCTCTCACACCTCTGGAACTTCGTTTCGAGTCCCCACCACGGCTCCACGTGTGTGGAGTTTGCATGTTCTGCCCGTGTAATTGCGGATTTTTTTTTCCAGGTTCTATCTCCACAATACAAAACATGCCAAATTGCCTGTAGATGTAAATGATGTGTTTATGTGTGGCTTGCGATGGTTTGATACCCCGTCCTGGGTTATTCCCCTGCCATTGGTCTGCAGCTTCCAAGACAGGCTCTGAACCTCGATACAGAAAAGCAGATATAGAAAATGGATGGATGTTTTTTTTTGAGATAATATCTGAATATATAATGAAAAATAACTAAGTAGTACAATTCTTTTTCCTGGTGTGAGAACTCGTCACATGACGAGGGTAGATTTTATCACTGATGTCAGCTTGTCAGCAGGAGGCGTGGAAAGTTTTTTTGGCATTTAACGCAGAGGTAGAGTCGATGCTTGGAAGCAGACTCCGCTCTGCCGACGTGTTCTCACGCCAGGTGTGTGGTTGAAGCTGTCAGTTCTGCAGTGAAAAGAGCCCGCGCTGTGTGGAATATTATTTCTTCGGTAAACAGCTTTGAGGAATGTGGAATAGATTTCTGGTAAGATAATACATTTTAAACACGAATTTAAATGTTCTTCATATGGCACACATGTGACTGTACTGGGAGTGGTGCAGGACCAAGTCGTGGACGGCTGCCATGTTCAATCGTCCGTATTGTATAGCGTTGGCTCTATGTTTCAGCTCCCTACTGCTCCTGAGTTAGGGAAACTTTTCTAGAATTTTCTTCTGTTTTTTCAGCTACTTCTTAGTTGTCTTGCTTCCAATGGATACATTTGAGTCTATTAATATGGCTGTGTCGGCTAACGTATAGGCATGTTCCATTACGATAACGGTATTTTTATGCCAGTTTGCTCTATGCACTCCAATACGTAACGTCACGTTGAATATGTGACATCCTACTTACAGAAATATGGAAGTGACTTACAGTGTAACATATTTAGCATTCAGGACTTTTAAGAATAGTGTGTGTGTGAAGGTGGATCCCCAGAGATGGCCTGGTAACCCGTCCAGGGTCTTCCCCTGCCTCAGCTGCCCTTTGGCTTTTTGGGACTGACTCCAAACTCACTATGACCCTGCACTGAATTAGTACTTGGAGGATGGATGTATGGAAAAATAAATACGTGCGTAGTATGGCTTCGCGTAAGGTTAGGAATTAAATAAGGAAATAAATTAGGAAATAGGTAATAAGTTCTAGAACTGTAATAGACTACGTAAGACTGTTAATGAAATAGACTGAGAACCTACCAACCAGTCATATACTTCATATAAAGATGAATTGTGTTAGAATTATTGCAATCACTGTACTGATTTTTTGTATATATAAGTAATGGCTATGATTCTGAATTGTTATTGTCTTTGCAGCTGCCACAGAAGGAGTGGTCAATGGAGGGGAGGATTTCTTTCAGAAGGTAAGAGTGAAGCATCACTTCTAATGGTTTATGTTGGATGAGCATCGCACTTCATTGGAATCAAGCAGGCATAAATCACTGGCATGCATATTCAAATAGTCAGCCTTGCGGATAAAAGTGAAATTTTATACTCTGCTATTTGTCTAATTTGAGAGAGCTGGCGTTTTGATGGATTTTTTGGTATGAAAGTATAATCCACCCTTCACTGTTTTCTTAGTGCTGTTTAGACACGACATGGCAATCGGATGAAATGAAAGGCTGGGCAGTAGTGAAATTGTGATTGCGATGCTCTGCCTGAGCCTGTGTTCGTGCATCGGTGTCGGTCCTGACAGCCCGTAGCCCGGAGTGGCACCGGCAGGCGAAAAAGGCTGCGTGAGCGGAGCCTTTATGTCCGTGCCAAGGAAAGCAAGAACCCAACGTGTTTTTACTCCTTTTCTGAGGGCTCCACAAAAGGCTCTTAGCTAAAGTCTTTGGGGAGCTTAATTGGCGGAGGGTGGAGAACAACGTCCCGGGGCCTGCGTGTGACGGGCTGTCGCTTTGAGGAAGAGGACGCGGCTGCAATTTAACAGCAGATCTCCCGTGGAAGCGCACCGGCGGAAAATTCCTTTAGCATAAATAACCATCCAGAAAAAAACGTGCGGACATTTGCACCGAAGTCGTCCTGTTTGCGTAAACCAGAAGCGGGTGGGAAAATAAACCGCGGTACGGCAGTGGTCTCAGTACCGCTATATGGGACAGCGCCTGGCACTGCCCGGGCTGTTTGGTGTTTTAGCCGCAGAAGTGTGAGGGAATGTCGGGCTCGGCTCTTTCAGAAAATAAATCCTCCGTACCGTCATGTGCGCTTATAAATCGCAGCGTAAATTGATAACTCGTGAAAGTGAGGAATGTGCTAAACAGGTCGGCAAAACGATACACTCGAATGGTTATAATTTTAACAGCCTTGTAAACAGTGGCGGGACTGTAGGTCACCCCGGCAAGGCGGACATCGCCAAAGATGTAAAACTATACTTTATTTAATCAGTCGCTTTAAACACCTGACCCTGACTTTTTTGTAAGCCTGCACCTTCGTGTAATTGAGGGATTAACGTGACATTCATATATTTATGTAGGAAATACCTGCAAGCTAATGCTCTATAACGAATGTAAAAATAAACTAAAATAAACCAATGCTTAATCTCCAGTGTGGAGAAAAAACATTGTGAATTGATTTCAATATCCAATGTGTCTGGCAATGACAATCTCTTTGTGCAATCAGTTTTAACAGTTGTGTAAACTTATTGCATTCTCCATTCCAAAATGTAAATCTCATCCCTTCATAAGAAAACATATGCTGTTCACTACAACACACGTCCAATCAAACCAATGTGTGCTGATTAGCTACATGTCATCATTCGTACTTCTAGGCATCTAAGGCCCTTGATTTGCAACAATATAATGTAACCGTTTCCAATGATTCGCCTTGATTAACATGCTTAAGTGAGATTTGTATTTTCCACCAAAGTTTGTATAATCATGTTGCTGAGCCACCTTATAAGTAACGTTGTTGTTGTTGTTTCATGTCCACACTCTGGGAGACATTGTTCTGTTTGATGACTTTTCTGTAGGAAAACTGTTACTTTTTATAGTTTTGTCACTGGGCCATGTGAGCTGTGATCTATGCAGGAATGGCACATTCCTCCTTTCTAATGTCTTCCGTGTATCATGACCATGTGTTCATCACCTTACATGATTGGCAAACAAATGTTCGTCACGAAACATAATTTGAAACCAGAAGGAAATAATAAAAACTGGTGTCGTCGAAATGAATGGTTTTAATCACCCATTTCATGGGGCTGAATGCAAAGATAAACCGACTTACGAAGAGTTGTATTTTATTTGATGTGTTTTCAGATAATTTATTCTGGGGCAGTCTACCTGGGCCAGTGCGGGGTTCTCCAGCTTACAGTTCTGGTACTGGATCTTTGTAATTGCCACTGGTGTAGGAGACAGTTTGGAATTGGGGGGAGGAGCCATGTCACTGTGTCAGTTCATCAGTTCCTTTGGTCTTGCTCTTATTTATTTAATTCCTATGTTCTGACATTCTAGTCCTGTCTTTTTAATATTCTAATTTTGTGATTATTATTATTATTCTGTCAAAAACAGTTTCATTACCTGTATAATGTCACATATTCAGTCATATTTAGATACGAGCTCTAGTGGTTATAGAATTCTTGAGATACCAGTTTTACTAATAACTAGCAAACCAAATTTTATTTCCCAGCTCAGCTGAGATATCTTCACTTCTGTTTCTCCAAAACACACAAGTTGTGGGGGATTTTGAATGATACAGTGATACTTTTGGTGCTTGTCTGGTAGAGTTGTCTGTTCTACATGCTGCACTGATTGCATTGTCAAGGAGGCTCAGAGAGTCATAGCACAGGAAAGTCTTTGATGTTGGGCTCTAATTGTACACATATTCATCATGTATTGTTCAGCACATAATCTTTGGTTCCGTATTCACAATGAAACTAATACATTTATTGAAACGACGGAACCTTAATTTCACAAGTAGATGTTCAATATGGAACACAATGCTAATTGTGGCTCTCAGCTGGTTACAAGTAATCCTGGTTACAATCATAAGTAGCAGTTTTGGAGCATTTTGGTTTCCCAATAAATTACACCAGCATTGGAGAGAGAGAAGTTAAGACAAAGACTGTCTGTTCAGCTCTGCCAGAGTCTGGTATGTTGCTGGAAACACATCTGACATGCTAACTCATTTGAGACGACATCATCTGAGTGTCTGTGCCATCAGAGCGAGAGAGAAACACTTCTGCAAATTAGTCTTCCCGTAACATCCAAGGCACTTTTGTCAGGAAGTTCAGAAGGAGCTAAAAAAAATGATGAAGTTGTGTCCATATCAAACTCTCTCCTACACCGGTGGCTACAGAAATGTTAAAATACTGTAGAAAACCCAGGATTTAGATGAGATTTAGTTCATTATAATTCTTATGATGTTAAACTTTTGACTTGTAAAAATTTATTTTACATATTTATTTTTACAGTGGCACTGCCAATAGCCTGGTCCTTGATGGAGTGCTGGTTTTGTGTTGTACGCGTCACACCCTGTTCTTCATCTTTAATCTTCACTTTGCACACAAATTTGTTGAGATGGCAAGTTTTGAAGTAAAAGAGATGCCAAACTGCGATCAGAAATCTATGCTGGTTTGGTTCTGTCCTGGCAAATAAAAATTTAAGCTTATTTTCATGAGGTGCCTTGCAGTTGGCTATGAATCTGGCTCATCTGAGTCTTCATTAGCTTGTTGAAATTTAAGTAGCGCACTTTCCTCAAGTCATCATTGATTTCTAACTGTTCTCCATCCAGGTCTGTAATGACTAATCATCTCAGTAGTGCATTTAAAGGCATTCATTTCCACTGCCCACTTTCCTGTTATTCATGCATTTTTCTGTAATTCAGACTGACTGCTGTCCAGGATAGAGGTGACCCTTGTATGTTTAAAGGAGCCCTTTCGTCTTTGAGAAGAACAGGGTTTATTTACGATGGATGAGTGCATATAGGACAGACATACAGACCAGTTCTTTATTGTAATGTAAATACTCTGCTGTTGTTCCCATAAGATCTTTATTGGAACAGTTTTGTCTTTTAAAGAGATTAGCGTTTACTCCGTGAATCATGCTGAAATCCATGGAGCATTCATGGAAACATTTATCTGGATGACTTCCTGTCCGCCTACCCACCCACACACTGGACGCAAGGCTGCGCTCAGATGTAAGCGTCTCATTGTCTCACAGCAGGCGGGGCGCAAACTTTAGCTTTAAACTTAAAGACACGTGTTTGGTAAAGGGTGCCGTTTAACGAGCGTAGTAGTGGACGCGGAGCGTACTGAGGTACTCGTTTTCTGTTTTCGCCTCTGCAGTGTCGTACTTCTGATCTGCCTCTCTTAGTCACTGTCTGAGAGTCTTCCGCTTAGCGCTGTAATGAACAGCTCTGCCTCTCCAAGTTATTTCTGACCTCTGGTCTTGTACAGTGTGGTTTATAACACAATAGTCAGGGATTTTCCAGAGCCTAAGATGAGGGAGTGTAATTCTTGGGCTGTTTCTTTTTTCTCATCTCTGCTTCCCTCTCTTTCCAGCATTTACTGTGGAAATATTGTTTTAAATTTGTGTTGTTTTTTTTTTTGTGGGTAGCTGAATACAGCTCTGACTTGTGCGGCATAGATGCCACTCAGATGGATGCTTCAGGCTTGCCCGTCCGCCATCTTTCCATTGGAACGTGCTGTAAACAATGCCAGCGTGAAAAATGAGCGCTGCAGGATCTCCAGGCTTTGGTTTTCGAGTACTTCTTGTCTAAGTTAGTAGTACAATATGGCCTTGTAGGTTTACTAGAGGAAAGGAAAGTACCTCAAGATCAGGTTACAGTCTTTTGAAGGCACTTAATTGGAAGAATTTGCAGTTTCTATAAAACTTAATGACTTTAAATTGCTGCCAAATTGTCAGTAAGGAAAACCACATCTCCATAACTAAACTATACAATGTTTACATATAGGTTGAGATTCAGAGTCTGGTTTGATATAGAGCCATTTTAAAATATTTTCCTATACATGTTTCACCTTAATAAGTTAATGCACATATCTTTATAAATATTTTGACTTTGACTACTTATATATCATTATATATGACATTTATTTCAGTTCCATAAATTATACGCACACTTTTCAACATCCAGCGCTTTGTCTAAGTAGTGCTGTAACCTTTTTTAAGCGTTTAGAAATTAATAGCAGGCACTGGATGATCTAGTGGGAATTCACAGTTGCTTCAGTTCACCATAATGATTTCAAGGTGTCGGCATGGTCAGAAGTGATTAATTCTGACAAATGATTTGCATTCTGCTCTGTGATTGGTGGGCTAGCGTTCCACTGTGTTCTGCCTAGAACATCACTTTCTTGAATGGACGTATTACGTTGTGACACAGAACCTTCTCATTGATTTATCTGTTTGTTTATTGCATCTTGAAGTCATTTGAGGGTTTGCTGAGTTTACTCAATATTTGAAAGATGAGCCTCCTTCAGCAGTCAAATTGGGATGAAAATGGAGATGATTGTTGTGTTCCGGGTCAATGTGGAGCTTTTCTGAGGCATTTCCCTTTGACCACTTTAGCTGGAAAGGGCAAACTACGTCAGCAAATCTCAAATCTGCTTCTATTTGCGTTCAGACTCCCTAAGGTGATGTTTGTGTCATGTTGTCTCCCTGAGGCTCAGAACCAGCATGAGCTTGCATTACTTGGTTCTGTGGTGCAGTAAGTGATTTTAGTTTTAGTTGCTCATTCCTACACATATGTAATTGCATTTTTTTTTTAACAACTGGCACGGACGAGTTTGTGAATTGGCAGAGCAGGCTCCTAATTCAGTTGAATGTCTCGTGATTTACTGAGGAGCGCTGCAAAAATGGAAATTGTGAATCCAGAAAACCTGGATGAGTTATAAAATGTACTAAAGTAATGTGATTACAACCTGATGACTCTGATTCTCAGCTGTGCTTTAAATTGGGGCTGTCAAGCTGTCAAATGCGATTTCACAGTGTGGAGGATGTGTGTGTGGGTGTGTGTGTGTGTGTGTGTGTGGGGGGGGGGGGGGGCACGCTAGTCTTCACTCCATTCAAATGCATCCTCAACTGGGTTTTCAGCAGAACTGTGACCATTAGTGTTTTACCCTTTTTTTAAACAAAATAAGTTCGATAAGCATGGTTTTCCCAAAAGACTGTCAGCTTTCTTTTTTTTTATTTTTCAATATTTAGCATACATGTCAACTTTACGTTTTGGAAGGCTGGTGCTGAACCCATTTCAAAGCTTGTGTGTTCTCATTGTATCCATGCACATGGTTGATTAATTAAAACTAGAGTCTGGAGAGAGAGCCTTAGCCAAGCTTTTTCAGGTGCAAATAATTTGCCAGTTGGGCCTTTTTCAGCCCGTTGCTTGTGTTTAACTCCACACCCCATGTCGAGTAAAGAGGCGTTTTACTGGAAGGGGTGTCAGTCTATCACTGGGAATTCACATGCACATAAGCTTGCTGACACTGAGGGGAAGTCAGTAGTTCACCTGCATGGTGGGAATGTGACTGGAAAACCAAAACGCTTGGAATCGGATAACATAAACACTGGGATTACAAGCAGACAAAGCTAGGCTGGATTCGAACCCACAGCCAGAAGTTGGATGGTGCCAGTGTCTACCATTACTGGGATTGTTGTTTTTAATAGTTTCCAAATGCAAAACAATGAAATTTAAAAAAAAAAAAAAATTAAAGTTACATTTTTCTGGGGACGAATTGAAATTTAGGAGTGTTTCAAGTCAGGATGTTTTAATTGAAAGTTCACAAATAACATTTGTTACTTTGTGATTCAAATGTATCGAAATAGTTTCTGGGTGTTTTAAAACATCTGTTTTTTTTTGTAGGAATAGAGTTTTGTGACAAAAAGCAGTGCATATTTACTCCTGAGAGCCAGGCAGCTGGAAGTGATGAATTCCAATTTGAAATGTTCCATTAGGGTTTCGGATTTCCAGAAGGTCATTCCGTGTAGTGTGAAGACTTGTGATATCCATTCCAGTTTCATGAAAATGTTTTTGATGTACCCATGAGGCGGAATCTCACGCACACACTTGGCCATCTTCTACTTTTGCACAATGTTAATTTATTAGTGTCAAAGAAGTATTTAATTAAAAATGCAGCCCTTTATGAACTTCTTAAACCAGCTTACATTCATCCAGACCATCATATCGTAATTGAGTTTCTCACTTATCTACTTTTGTCTTAGTGGAAGCTTTTTGCTTAGTATTTAACTCCTTTTGAAGTTGAAACGGAAAGAAAATGTGTCCAATCAGAAAGCATTACATCATTGTCGAGGAGACAGTATAATGAAGCTGTTTCTGATTGAAACAGGACTGACAACCTCCTGTGACAATATCGCCATTAAATTATATACAAGGCCTTAAGCAATAATTATCGACATTATGACAAAGTGATGCAACTTATTATTGCTTACAGAAAATGAAAGAAACCTCCCCATATCTGCACATACATGCTCACACTCATTTATAATCACAGAATGCCCCTAAGGCTTATGTCCTTGAAACTGATTTATAAAGCAGAGCTTCATGTCAAGAAAAAGTGGAGTTTGGGGACTGTAAGCAATCCGGTTACAGGCTCTGATACGATCTTCGCAATGTAATCAGACTTAGGAAGATTTAAAGCCACGATCACTTGATATATTTTCCAAACGAGACTTTGGAGACTTTGAGGACATTGTAAACATTTTTAAACGATCTTTTGGGTGTGTTTTGGAAAGCTATGGTGACACTGGTATATTCCTGCATATATATATATATATATATATTTTAGCTATGTAGTCACCTTTTATAGGGACTTACTCAAAGACCCGAAGCTGAGCTGGATGTATGAACTCATATCCTTCATATTATTTGATGTGATGATGACCACATTCCACTTCGCTGAATGTTCGTGCCTCACTCCAGGACATTAAGACAAATAAGGAAATGGCGAGCGAAGGATTGATCTTGCAGTCTTTACACAACACCAGCAGTCACCTAAAAGAAGCCAGATGGTGGATGTTTGCCTCTAGTGGCAGATCTGCTTGGTGCCTCGGTCCATTAACAGGAAGGAGAGGGACGGTGAGGCAACTCACGCGAACACACATGGAAAATGTGTGCGGGCAGACAGTCTGCGTAGCTGCTGTGTTTAGGGGTTATGCCGTGTTTCCTTTCTACCTTTTGGTGGACATCTCAGGAGTCATTAGAGTGGATGTCTCTCAGATGTTTTGGAGCCTGTAATATAATCCTTGGAAAACAGCCCAAATAATCATATTGCCACTGTTTCTTGTAAATGACATCTAGGATAAGTATCAAGGACCAGGTGGTTATCATTTTTACTTTCTTGGCTTTATTTATTTATTTTTTAATTTGAAACAGGTTGGAACCTTCAAAAAATAATGAATAGGTTCACTACCAATCAAAAAAAACACTGAAAAACAGTATTTTTGGCTTGTAATGTTCTCCAAGTTGCCCTTTTCATTTTAAGGATAAGAAAACAATCAAATCTTGCAAAGAATGTGAATTACCTTTTGGTGGGATTAGCTAGTCCTTTGGTGGAGTAGTTAGTGGTTCATTATTATCTATTTACCTTTCACTCAAAATGAAGTAGGTGTAATTTTCACCATGACCTGAAGTGCAATGCCTGCTTTCTTTTTCTCCTTGAAGTTGGGTGTCGTTGACGATCTGAAGGGTTTTTTTTTGTTTGTCCGTTTGTTGGCCAGTCTTTGTGTAGTCCATTTAAAGGACATAATCATTATCTGATGATCAGGCACTTCTTGGATATCCATCCATTTTCCATTACTGCCTATTCAGTGCAGGGTCATTATGAGTCTTAAGGTTGGAGCAGAGTTCTTGGGGAAAGGGGGAGGAGCCAGGGCAGGAACTGTACCCAGGAGGTGTTAGACCTGCCCACCATTGCTGTCCTGTGACAATTTTTTTTCTAATGATGGTAATGTGTGTTGTTCTGTCTGTAGATTATGGAGGAAACGAAAACTCAGATAGCATGGCCATCAAAACTGAAGATAGGCGCCAAGTCTAAGAAAGGTAAGCGTGGGCTCTTTTGTTTCCTTTCAGCCATCGCCTTGCTCATCCTCCACTGATGTACAGGCATGTGTGTCTTCTGACCTTACCTGGTCCTGTTGTGCTAAATTTACCATTCTTTGGCTGGATTTATTTATTTTCTTCATTTTTGTAAGCCTGTGGACATTATCAATAAATCTGGTGTTTTTGTTCATGTTCGTATTAATTTAGCGTTAATATTGGGCAGTGGTGGCTTGATGGTTAGGGAAGCGCACTTGTAATTGAAAGATTGCAGGTTTGAATCCCCGACCAACAAGACACCCCTGAGGTACCCTGAGCAAGGTACCACCCCCAAGCACTGCTCCCCGGGCGCTGAATTAGCTGCCCCCTGCTATGTCACGAAAGTCACATATGGGTTAAATGCAGAGGACGCATTTCGTTGTTGCACACTGTGTGCTGTGGTGTGTTAACAATGACCACTGATCACCTAATTCTAAAACCCAGAGTGTTTTTTGTTTTTTTGGGGGGGGGGGGGGGGCAAATGCATTTGACCTTAATATTCTCCAAGTATTGCTTACACTAGATTGCCAGCATAAAGAAGCAAAAGACAATTCTGAAAACCAATAAGTTATTTATGCAATGCTTTGCAGTCACATTTTACAGTTTTTACAAATATGTAACTCACTCTGATTTCTTGTTTAGACTGTCTTGCTTCCACAAGCTTGATTATATTTTCCTGTTGAAGCAACCTGACCATCTGCTGCATTCACGTTAAGAGTCCGTCAAGAAAATGTGCTCATGTTTCTGTTTTACCTGTTCCCAGCACACAAAATTTTAGTCCACATGTCAGTGCCGACTGTTCCAACACTACAAGGGAAGCTCTGCCTTCTCAAAAATGTCACAAAAAATGTCAAATATGTACTATTGTAATTACGTTGCTATTTCAAGGAGCTTTCTAGAATGTGTTCACCGCACGATCCAATAAAACCCACTGAAGTGCAGCTTCACTGAACTTCAATGGTGCTTCTGTTTTCAGTGCTGCAAAGCTAGACGTTTATTGGACAAATGCTTCAAAGCATCATTTCCAGGGAAGGTCAGTATCTCTGGCCTTCTGACCAGTACTGGTATACACCACAAATGGAAGATGCCGGACTTTTGTGCTGCTTATCTATGTTCTAATGAAAGAAATGATAAATTCAAGTTTGGGTTGTAAAATTCAGGTTGAGAAAATTTGGATCAAGAAATTCAAGTTCAGAGAAACAGGGAAAATCCCTGGTTTTTGGTCTGTATTACCCAGCCCTACAGACCATACAGAGGAGAATGGGGACATGCAGTTTTTCAAGTATTTATCCATTTTTTGGTAGCTGACTATGATTACGTGTACATGTGATAACCAGATTAAGTCTGTTATGTTCTGGAGTGTTTTTAATGAACTAGCCATGTAAACGCAGTTTGCTTTCTGAGTATCCTGGATATTTTCCCTGTTTCTCTGAACTTGAGTTTCCTGACCTGAATTTTCTCAACCTGGGTTGAATCTCAATATGCATACTTGACCATACTTGTGTTCTTGTGTACCCATTTTATGTCACCTTCCATTGCTTAAGACCAGTTCGAATACTAAGAACACAAATACACAAGGACAGTAAAAATCCCCGGATGATGGTCTTGCTCCACCCCAAATATCAAGGATATATCGGTTGCATCTTCACTGAATGAGATCATTCCCATGATTCTTTGCAACCCAAGTTTGTTCTTGGAAGGAAAATTAGCAAGAGCGGTCTTGCCAAGATCTCAAGTATGGTCTTTGCATTCTTGGCATTGAGAGTTTTCAACCCAAACTTGAATTTTAATTACCACACAAGCAATATAAATCAGGTAATACATTCAAATTTTTTTTATTCAAGTTCAGGTAATAACTTCAAATAGGTTTTCTTAAATTCAAGTACGGGTAAACGTATTTAAGTTCGGATTCTTTAATTTAAGTTCAGTTAATTACAGTGAAATTCAGGTTCTGGTATTCAGGTAATGAAATTCAAGTTCAGGTTAACACATTCAGATTCAGGTAAATAAATTCAAATTCGGGTTAAGATGAGTCTATTGGACACGATAATATTCTTCTAAAGCAAACAGCCAATCATAGGATTCAAAGTGACTAATCATGGAAGTGGAGAAATCAGCCACTGTTCCTGCCTCCAAAGTCTCAAAACTCGACCTGTTGAACAAGCGAGTGCCGTGCAGAACGCGAGCGCATAGAGAGGATGGGTTTTCTGCTCGCCAGCACATAGGCACGGGTGATGTGTATGTGCGTGGGTTTTGAAACTAAATATCGTAAGTGACCAACGTGGCATCTATGTGTATCATACCCATGGTCTTTGACAGTTGGCTATTTGCACTCAGAACCATTGAGAGAGTTGTGACACTGATTTATCTCGCCGCCATGCAGTCACGTGGTTCATGTAGGCTTCAATAGTTCCAAACAAACCCTATGCTGATATGAGCAGATAGAAGCGAATGCATTATTAAACGGTGAAATTAAAATATTAAACCGTCTGTGTGTATTTTAAGCTGCCTTTACATGTACTGCATATATATATTAATGCCAATCTGGTATGTGGAGTGACAGCTTAATCAGTTTATCGGTTTTATTTGGAGTTAAAGAGTTCCTTCATTCTAGCATACCTTACGTAAGGCAAGATTCTGTACTGGGCTGCACCAGCTAAGCGTAAGTTCGATGGACATAAACTGCCTCTACATTCCAAGAGGGATACACGGATACATTTCCCCTTGTGGCAGTGTGTGCAAGTGGCTGAGAGTGCATGTACGGCAGCCAGACCCTTCACCTACGTTCGAGCTTACGCACTACTAAAAAATAATAGGTTGCACCACGCAAATAGTTTCAACGTAAATTTTACACTACCTTGAGATTCAGTGTAAGGCCTATCGTAACAAAAAAATGTTTAAAAGTGGTGAAAATCGTACAAGTCTGGATAACCTGACAAACCTTCTGTGCTTTTAACATGCAATAGTATTACGTTATCAGAGAATTTTTATAATTTGTTACCTTTTCCACTGATTTAGGAAACAAGGTCGTTGGCTTGATATGTCAACCTTAGTCTAGGGAGCTAACTGTAGCTGGCTAGTGAAACAGACACGTTGCCCTGCCTTTATTTGTTTCGCGTGAACCTGGTTTGTATTCATTGAGCTCAAGTATCTCATGTAGGACAATGACTGTCAAGCACCTACTGTACAGCGAATGTCTACCTAACTTTGCAACAAATTTGATAAGCGTACCAGTGGTGTAACAGACCCTGGTTGATCCGTACAGATCCCCCCCATAAACCGTTACACGCCTGCCAACTCTCACGCATCTGGCGTGACACTCATGCTTTCTGACTCTCACACATCTGGCATGACACTCACGCTTTCTGACTCTCCTGCACACACAAGCAGTCTTATGGCACGTCTACATTATTCCATTATAAAACTAAAATTAGCTGTATCAAAAGCGTTGGGGTATTTTGCAAGGAGCGAGAAACCTTGAGATTGGCTTTTGCTTGGATTTTTTTTATTTATTTATTCCTTGAGGAGCTTCAGCAGCTATACTGTGGGCGTCAGCATACCTTGTATCTCAGGCTGAGAGATAATCATGTTCAGGTAAAATTAGATTGATTAATCTGTATGTTTCAATGATAACATTAGCCAGTTACTTTACGGATAATTTCAGCAACTGAATGATCAGCGACTGGATGTACACTATAGCTATATAAACTAAATAACTTTCAAATTTAGAATAAACTACAACATTTCCTAAAGTTCCCCCTCCAGTGACCCTGGACCATCTAACAGAGGCCAATGGGAAACTGCCAAGCAAATGTTAAGAGAACAATGTCAGGCTTTTACATGTTGAATTTTTGAATTCAACAAGGATGATGTGGGTTGCATTCCATCTCTCAAGATGCACATAACCCTTCATGACACCAGCCCAGTGCAGATGACCTACATGTTGGTCCCAGAACCTCTTCACAAGGAAGTGAAAGAATATTTACAGGATTTGTTGAACAGAGGGTGGATCACCCAGTCTTGGTCACCATATTCCTCACCAGTTGTCTGTGAGAAAGAAGGACGGCAGCTTAAGGTTGTGCTGTGACTACGGAGAACTGAATCGAAAGTCAGTTCTTGACCGCCACCCCATCCCTAGGATCTAAGACATGCTAGATGCACTGGGTGGGAGTTCATGGTCCTCTGTGCTGGATCAGGGGTTACCATCAGGGGTTCCTTGAAGAAGAGACCCAGCCACTAACAGCATTCATAACTCCGTGGGACCTCTACCAATGGGTGCAGATACCATTTAGGCTGAGAACCGCCCCTGCGAAATTCTGAAGGAGCATGAAACACTGTCTAGCTGGATTGAGGGACATCATATGCTTACCAAACTTAGACGATAACTTAGTACAGTAGCAGTTTTGAAGGCCTTCTTGACCATGTCCATGCGGTGCTTCAGCAGTATCAAAAACATGGAGTAAAGCTCACCCCAAAGAAATGTGAGTTATTCCAGAGAAGAGTGAGGTTCCTTGGGAAGATGGTGTCAGGGGAAGGGTACACGATGGACCCAGCAGAAATAGCACCAGTTAAGGCTTTAAAGGAGAAAACACCCACCACGGTTGGTGACCTGCGAAAGATGTTGCGATTCCTGTCTTACTATCAGTGTTACATTCCTCACTTCTCTAGTGTTGCCCGTCTATTGTACGAGTTATTGACCAGTCCTTGTAGTGAAACCATTAAGGAGGATCCCAGCCTCAGGAAACCTAAGGCAACAGTAAGGACAAAGAAAGGACATCTACCATCATGCACTACAATACAGTGGACTAGCATTCATCAAGATATTTTAGCTGATAGATGCTCTCATAAAGCCTCCAATCCTGGGCTACCCTGACATCACACAACCCTTTGTTTTGCACTGCGATGCATCTCAGGAAGGACTGGGAGCGGCAAGCTACCAGCAGCAAGACGGAAAGATGAGAGTGAATGTTATGGTTCTCGCACCCTCAGTCCATCAGAGAAGAACTAACATCTCCACTCTGGGAAGTTGGAGTTCTTAACATTGAAATGGGCTGCTTGTGAGTACTTTCGTGAGTACTTGTTCCATGCCTCATCATTTGTGGAGTATACTGACAATAACCCACTGATGTATGTACTCACACCTGTGAAGCTCAATGCCATGGCACATAGATGGGTAGTGGAATTAGCCGAATATAATAGCCAATGACAGATAACAACTCCAAGGAGAAGTATGGGGTCACTTACCAGTGGCATGAAGACACCAGCAGGGAAGATCCACAGGAGCAATCATTGTTGCAGTCACATGGTGAGCCCTTTTGGCCCAGGCAGAATCAACAATGTCATCCGGAAGAGGATCAAAAGACCTGCACTTACCTCATTCAGTCAGGAGAGTGAGGAGGCTGACACCTCTGACCCAGAGAAGGACTTGCCACAGTGAGTAAGGCGGCAACCACAGAGACTGAGAAAGCAGCCTGTTGTACTGAGTTATAACACATTAGGCCAGCTGTCTTTGGTACGAAGAGACTTTAAGGTAACAGAGACTAAGACTTTTTGGAGACCTTGAAAGGTAGAGGTCTGTTAGAGCTGACACTGATTAATTGCCAATTAATTAATGTCAGGAGACATTTAATTTTGTGGGGTAGAATATGGCACTGGGTGTTGGTTGAGCCAGGGAAAACTCCCCCCCCCCCACCCCCCCCCCAAAGTTGTAAGCTGAGGTCCCAATAACACAGTACAATTACATTGTTATTTCATCATTTACCTAAATTGTGGTGTGGTTAGTTTATTCCTGCTAGGTATAGCATAACCAGCAGAGGGCGCTCTGGGCAGTACACTAGAGCAGCTGAGGCCAGTAAATTAGAGGTCGCCAATACAAGGTTGTATACGAGGATGAGCGCGCTTCTAATATAACTTGTACTTTCACACCCGAGCAGGTGAAATCCAGAAATGAAATGTGTTGCAGAAAACAAGTGTCATTCTTTGCCTTGTAACATAAATAATGGAAATGAATATGATTTCAAGCCAATGTCAACGCTTGGAACTATTCACTGTCCCCAAGACAATGAAGTTGGCCAGATTTATTAATTGGTCGAGTCTTATTATCAAAGAGTGAAGGTTTGTCAGGACTGATTTATTATGCTATGGTGTTGGATTTATCAAAAGTGATAATTAACCATACTGATAAGGATCTTTTCAATTTTTTGGGGGAAAATACGCATCATTATTTATGAAATTTAGTGTTATGTAAGTCTTATGGATGGAGGCTTAGACATGACTGACTTTGGAACATATAATACTATTTTGAAAACTAAGTGGATCAAAAATTATATCCAAAATACAAATAAGTTGTGGTTTTATATCCCAAATTTTATTTTTAACAGGTTGGGTGGAACTGAGTTTCTTCTCAGTTGTAATTATGATGTGCAAAAAATTCCAGTCAAATTGTCCAATTTCCACAAACAAGTATTGTTATCCTGGTTGATTATATACTGTATAAACATTAAATTTCCCCACACAGGTAATTTGGAATGAAAACGAAAGTTTATATGTGGATAAATGGGTCCAAAAAAATGTTATTGGTGAATCGGCTTCTTAATGAAAATGGCAATTTGTACACATACACAGAGTTCATAAGGAAGTATGGAACTTCTATATTTGAAAAAGAACGGGCAACTATTACTAAGGCTATACTGTCAGGTTTATTGAATTTGTTACAGGGTTATGATCCTGTTGATTGTGATTTTAACAATATAAATCTTATGTTTGATGGTGTGCATATTAAAGATAAAAGATGCTTTAATAAACTGTTCAAGAAAATGTGTTGGGTATGTTCAATACCCCAAGCAAAAAAAAAAAAGACTGATTAATGAATTTGGTGTAGTGTCAATTGGAAGCTTGTTTGGAATCATAATAACCGACTTCATGTCACCAATGAAGGGAATCTTTAAGGTGTCCTTCAAGATTTCCATTTAATTTATCCATCAAACCAGATATTACAGATTTAAAGTTGGAGCTGATGAACGTTGTATTTTCTGTAAGTACAGCGCTGAATGTATTCATCACCATATTTTACGATTGTATGTATGTCCATTTTTTTAGTTGGTATGTTGAACATTTATTTAATGTGTTTTATGCTGGAAAAAAATTAATTGGAAAAGAGGGATGTTATTTTCTTTTATGGAAAGACTGATATTGAATGTAATTTATATTGCACCTTTTTATTTTACATGGGAAATATTTTATTTGTAAGTGTAAATGGGCAAAGAAGGAACCAAGGATCCAGGACTTTAAAATAGAAATGGGACTTTATTTCCAGACCTTGCATAGATTAAAAAATAAAAAGCTGTTAAGTCACTGGATGCATATTCAGCCTTCAACTTACCTGTATGATTAATTTTCCTCCTTTCTCTATTCTGTGCATATACCCCTGGCTGTATCTTGTTTGTAGCTTTAAGTGTGTTCAACATTCCAACCTGCTAGGTATTACATAACCAGTAGAGGGAATGTTTATTAATAATAATAATAATAATAATAATAATAATAATAATAATTTAATTAATTTAAATAAAAACTTATCGACACTTATGCGAGTACAAAACAAATGGTCAGTCGCCTCCTCCATTTTCTTACAATGGAGCCTTACTGTATTTTAGGTCTCGGACCTTTAGTTGTTTAGGGTAGGTTGAAAGACATATCTGCCCGAGCGCCCGTACCCCGCATCACTCTTACAATGGCACACATTTGCACCTTTTTCACACTCTTCACATACTCCGCCATATTTCTTTCCACCGCTCTGCCTGCACTTATCAGGGTGACGTACTTCCGTTTAAAGAGATAGCGGCTCCAGCATTTCCGGTCTGGCTGCGATCAGCTGTGTCGGCGGCTACGCGAGGAATTTAAAATGAATAACTGTAAACGTCCGAAAGTTTTTAGAAGCTTTATCTACCAAAAGCAACAGAAAAGACGATCTGATCACTGCTGCGTCCCCCGGTGCTCAGCATCCTCGAAATTTAATGGGATTTTGACCTTTCACCGCTTCCCGGCTGATGCGGAGCTAAGAAAGAAATGGCTTATAAACATCTGCCGTGACAAGTTCCACATAACGGAAAACACTAAGGTTTGTAGCAGGCATTTTACTCCACATCAACTTGTCAAACCCGTCAAAGAAAACGGAAGGACGCGAGTGGCGAAAGGAGCTGTACCGGTGCTGTTTGAGTGGAATCGCTACAGTCTCCAGCAAAGGCAAGTGAAGTCTTTTCATTCTTCCAGTTTTGATTTGTACATATCCTACTGTAAAAAACCCATTGCGTTCTTGGGTTGGGTCCTTCCTTCGTTAATAAGGTTTGTTTGTTAGTAGGTTAGTAAAGTTTATTTCAAACTAGGTGGTGGTGGGGGGTACTAACCAGCTTATCTTGTTTGACCCCAGCCGCCACTGTCACATATATAAATGTAAATAAAAATAATAGTAACGCATTTATTTCAGACCCAAGTAGTATACGTATTTGGGGGGGTGCAGACAGGAGAGGCATGCATGTTGTCAAGGGGGCACTGCCCCCCACCCCCCCAAACTGCCCCAGTCATAAAACCCTCTCATCATTTTACTTTTTATTCCATTTACTAATCCATCAAGTCTGAAAATCAGAGCGTTATAGTAATCTAAGGCCTGTCCCTGCCACCCACAGGTGATGTTTTAATAATACCACTATGAGCAGAAGACTCAAATCCCACCACTGCTCTGTGTGTCGAGTAAACTGCTCACTGCTCATCTGATTGCATGTGTATGTACAGTACTCTGTGCTGGATTGACCCCTAGCCCAGAGGGTTTCCCTCCCTTGTAGTCTGGGTTCACAGGGAATTGGTACTGCATAAATGTTTGGAAGTCGGATTGAGAATGCCACAAGAAACAGTCTGGACTGGACAGTGAACAAAACTACAACTGAAGTGATGTTAAACAGGAAGGCAAACAAAGACAAACCATGCTGGCATAAATCAGGAAAAAAACAACACAGGTGTCAGGCAACAATTGCTGGGACAAAGACAAAAACAAGCATCGGGATTACTGAGGCAAAGAGAAAACAAAAACCAATTATTTCTGGAACCCATGAATGTGAAATGGGTGAGCTGAGTGTGCACAATCTTCCTAGTTACCTGATCTCCCCCCTAATCCCATACCCATGAAAATAAAGTAGTCCAGTTCTCATCATTAGCCTGGAAAACACAATGAGATGATCTTGTACTGTATTCCAGAAGCAGAACAGCAGATCCACTGAACTTACTACCTGCTTATCAAAGATTCCAGTTTCATGGAATGAAATGTAATTTTGGGTCGTTAACCATCCCTGATCAGATGTTACTACTAGATGTTTGTCTCCATGAAAAACAGCACTGTAGAGAGGAGACATTTGTGAGTAGTAGTCAGTCAACCCATTTTCAACAACCATTTATGAAGTCTTATCCTAAGGTTACGTCCGCACTAATATGTTGTTGTTTAGAAATGCAAAAGTTTTCTTCCAATTTAGCCTTCTCTCCACACCACTGTGGATCTCTGTGCAGGAAAAGGAGTCTCCTTTTCTGAGGCAGTCCATAATGTACAAAGCACATTTACATTTATTTTACACACAGGTATTTTTTGCATATTTGTACATTTATTTTTTGCATATTTGTACAATTATGCCAACCTTGTGTCTGTGTTCCTGTGTGGTTACTGCAACACAAAAAATTCCCCTTAGGCATAGATAAAGTAATCAGAATCTTTTCTTGTTCATCTTTTAAGTAAAAAAAAAATCAAAAGCAAAACACTTAAAATACTTTAAGATGCGTCATCGGAATATTTAATTTAAAATTAATACTAAAACAATTAATGAACTCTGAATACAGCAATTTAGACTGGCCTACAGCATTAAAATTGAACTAACAAAGTCATAAATGCAAGGTAGCTGAATTCTTCAGAATTAATGGTAGTCTTAGCATGAACAATTTATGAAGAACAATGAATAGGGTTAGCCTTTAATTTTTAATGTGAAAACTGGGAAAGGCCTAGAGTACTGATATTTTTCCCTTTATTTTTTGGTATGAAAACCTTCTAAACAGTCAGGGCAGAGAACGACCTGACGCTGGACATAGGGACACATTTCAGGGTGACAGCTTGACAGCATTTCTTATCCAATGTTTTCGGGTGTAATATCAAGCTCAATAGTGGGTTTTAAGTTTGATTTCTTGTCTTGGGAGCGAAGGAGAGACTTGACCATCATTGACTGGGCTTTTGCATGGACCCTGTGTTGATCAGCTGAAGCTTTGAAACTCAGCAGGTAATAGGTATTTGGGGTTTCGTCTGGTGAAGATACCATTCATTGACACATGTCACATCCAGGAATAGTGGTGGTAAAAATATTAGTTTTATGATTCACAAAATTCCAAGATCAATATTGTTAATTTACACTGAACAAAAATATAAACGCAACACTTTCGATTTTGCTCCCATTTTGCATGAGCTGAACTCAAAGATCTG
>JAODJU010000041.1:10667420-10682639 GCA_026776725.1 Gnathonemus echidnorhynchus
TAAACCACCTCAGACAGCATACATCAACCATAGCAGGTTTAAACCAGGTTCCAGTGGACATAAGTCCAACCACAGTGGGTCTAGGTCCAACCATAGCAAGTCTAATCCATCTCACAGTGGGTCTAAGTCCACTAGTCTGGTTAAACCGTCTTGCAGCAGGCCTAAGTCTGATGGTAGTGCGGCTGAATCTGATAATATTGTTGATAAACCAGGTCATTACGGGGTTAATCCAGTTCAGACTGGGCCAAAGCTTGATCACAGTGGAGCTAAGCTGCCTCACATTGAGCCGAAGTCTGATCACAGTGGACCGAAGTGAGATCATAGCTGGAGTAACACATAATGTCTCTGTATAATAAGTACATGCGTATAACATAGTGGATATGACAACAAACAGGACATGGATTACCCATGTCCTGCAATAGCTGCACCCAGCTGATCACTGCCTGTTCCACATTACACCTTTCATCGTAATGCTGTGTTGTTCTGCTACTCCTTTAATGACTCTCAGTCCTTGAGTCTCCAGGGAGCCCCCCCACCCCGGCATACCTGTTACGAGGGGTACAGCTGGTTTAGTCTTGGTTATATAAACTTTGCAATGCTCAGGGGGGTCACAGGAGGAATCAGCTCACCAGCCTGGGAATGTGTTAGGCGTGAATTTTCTCTTGAAGGATTCAGTGGGGGAGGAGAAAAGCCCACTTTTTTTGCGTGCTGTTATTTTGCTTGAGGTCACGATCATCTGACTCTCGTCTTTGTCTCAAGAGCTTGGAAAAACAAGAGGGGAGGGGAAGCCCAGAATCCTGGCTGCATTTTGCGATACATCCAACAGCTCGTTGCTGCATTAACCCGTGTCTGTCTCCCTCCCTCCCTCCCTCCCGCCCGCATGCGCGTGCAGCACCCCAGCTCGGTCTACAGCCGCATGTCGGCCTCGTCGCTGGCCGAGAAGGTGCGGAGCGCCAAGCACGGAGATTCCGTAAAGGATGCCGGTGGCCATTGTCCCGCTGAGTCTCTCTCAAGCAAGTCCAGCCCAGATGAAGGTACAGGCCTATGAAAGATAGCTTAGATTGTCTCCAAAGGTCTGTCTGAATGTCCTAATGTTTATAAATGATCTCTCTTGGGTTGGGTGTGGCTGTTTTTTAATGCTTTGCCGGTTGAGTGAGATGATCAGTCAGACACGGCTCAGCTCCGTCATTCCATCCCGCCGTGCGCTGCTTGTTTGACTTGGCTCCACTAGTGTGAGATCGTCAGATGTTCAGTCGAGGAGTTAATCAAACGTGATACCCGGAGAACAGGCTGGCTAGCCAAGGCGGCTTACGCTAAATTCCTTCCCGCTGAGGCGAGAGTCCTACTCTGCCCGGTTCTCCTGACTTCCCATGGTCCGCTGTTAGAAATATCTCCACGGCCAGAAACCTGCTGAAACGGCTGTGCCCGCTTTGCGTTCCAGGGTCCAATGATGCGTTCGTGGAGGTGGGCATGCCGAGGAGCCCCTCCCACTCTGCCAACAGCAGCGAGCTCAAGCAAATGCTGTCATCCTGCAAGACGCCGTCTGCTGGCAAGCGGCAAGCCGTGGAGCTCCTGCAAGGCACCAAGAACTCCCACCTTCAGTACGTCACGTCAGGGCCACCACCAATGAGCTAGATGTTTACGTTTACGTTTTATTTAGCAGATGCTTTTGTCTAGAGCAGTGTGTTCCAATCCGGTCCACGTTCTGGTGTAAGAGTGGTGTAAGCTATTGGAGGTACTGCTGGGTGTCATTTCAGGTCACACTATTATGATTAAGACCAATATCCCAGGGCTTTCCGATGCTGCTTCTGCCAAAACTGGCTGACCTTTGTTCAAACCATGCATTTCTTAATTACACCAATTGGATAAGCAAATATGACAAGCAAAAGGCCCATTAAAAATGTATGAGCTGCTAGCTGCCTCAACAGGTTCTCAGTGTTTAACCGACAGTGTTTATCCTGTATAAATCAGTCTGAATCATCATTAAATTAATTAGCTATTAAATTAATTTAATAGCTAATTAATATGCAGATATCCATGAAAACATGAAAAGAGTTTTGTTAAATCACAGTCAAAATCTTAAGTCTGACTTAAACATTCATAGTAAGTACTCCCGTGTCGTAGTGGAGATTCCTCCGGGTTTTCCGGATTCCCCACCAAAAACATGCTGAGGTTAACTGGAGATAACTGGAGCGTACCCTGCGACGGGTTGGCGCCCATCCTGGGTTATTCCCTGCCTTGCACCTGTAGCTTTTTTTCCCCCCACAGCTGTGTATTTTCCCATGATGCATCTGCCTACTCAGCAATCCCAGCTGAAGCTGATTACTGATCTGTGCTGCTCATCACAATACTCTATACTGCCCTTCCTGCCACTGAGCAGTCCGCTTGGCACGAACCGCCAGTAAACACCCGGCTGAACAAACAGGCGTTTATTAACATCAGTCAGCTTTGCAGCCATTTCCACATTATGCTGCCCGTTCATCAAATAAAAAAAAAAAAAAACAGAAGCATAATATCCATCCTCTCACTTCTTGTGGAGGTAGTTCTACTTATCTCCGTTCTACTTTTTGTTTATCTCTTGGTACAATAATATTATTTGATTTTGAACACATACAGCAAATATATGGAATGTTGCCGACAGAGTCAGAAAGCATCGGGACTGTGAGTTTGGGCCATTATGGGTGTGATTTGTTTACCCAGTTAAGAGACAGATCTGTCAGATCTGAGGGAACGTTAGAAGGATCCCTGAGAACCTGGGTGTGGTGCTGTCAGGCCAGCGTGTTCCAGGTTGGACATGAGCTCAGCACTGAGACTGCTTTTCCTTACCTCGCTGGTTCCAGAATGGGCTTTCGTGGCAGTTTCCAGTAAGAGGTCTGGAAAGTTCGCGACTCACTTCTTTATATTTTCCGGCAAAGAGGCAGACGTTGTACTGCTACATTTTAGCTTTCCTGGGATGGAAACAAACATGAGGCGCGTTAGCATGGACTCTTAGCTTTGCTGTTTTGGTTGAAGAAGCTCTGAAAAAGATATTTTAAGGGGTTACAGTTTGTTCCTGGAAGGCATATAAGACGGCATGTGGCCGCAAGGCTACATAAAGCAGGCTGCTAACATTCAGTGTAGCATGGGTTCCCACTCAAAGCGCTAACGTCTCATTCTTCCACCAGCTCAGATTGCCTGCTCTCAGATTCAGACTCGAGTGCCTCCGAGGGCCCTGTGGCGGACAAACGGGCCCCGGGCAGCGAGCGGGCAGCCGAGAGGGCGGCCCAGCAGAACTCCGAGAGGATTCGCTTGGCACCGCAAACCTCCTTCGCTAACATGCAGGTACTTCCCGTGAGCCAGGTCTCCATTGAAGAAACTCCTGCATGCAGAAGAAACTCACTTAATTCACGGGATACATTTTCAAGAAAATTTCTGTCGACTTAGTGAGCTTTAGAAAATGAATGGAAGTCCTTTGTTGGATTGCATGAGGACTGAGTGAGTCTTGGTTCCCACTAGTGTAACATGACGAGAAAGCCCAACTTTAGGTTATGATCTGATCTCAAATACATCAATCCATCGTGTGCTGTGAAAGGCGGCTGAGGAGCTTCTGCATCTGTTTTTATGTTAATGCCGACAGAATATGTCCCCTCCATAACTGTAACATGAAAAATGGACATGAGGGATGTTACCAACAAATCATTTTATTCGTTGTTTTTTTTTCTCTCCAGAAACTAAAGATTTAGGAATTTGTTGTTATTAGATTATAATCTGTTTATAAGGTTTTTTTTTTGGTCTGTGGTAACCAATCATTTGTTGGAATGAATTGAGTGTCAATGAACGATGACCAGCAAACACAGAAATGCAGGGTTGTGTGTGTGAGGAACATCCTGTCTCCGAATGGCCTCCTCCAGGGAGCCACTCTTACATATTTCAGCTGTTTTTCTCATGACTTCATTCCCAGCCGTTTTGAGGAACACGCTCTGTTCACGCTTTGAGCTTTTACAGGCCACGACGTCACCAAGGGATGAATAAAAAAAAAAAACAAAAAAAACTGACAGACTTGGACGTGACAGAGATAAGGTTTAGTCTGAATCGCTTGGTTCTGGAAGCAAGAAGCTGTTGCGGATTTCAAAGACCAGGCCCTTTGTATTGCAGAAACATCTCGCTTTCTTTTTTTTCAGGCATTTGATTATGAACAGAAAAAGCTGTTGGCAACAAAAGGTAGGAGGAGATTTCACAATATCACAATTCACCCTGCACTTCGAATTCAGCATACTATCTTCGTGTCAACATTCTAAGAGGAGTTTTTCTACCACTTTATTAAAATATCTAAACGGCTAACACGAATGGTAACAAATGATGATATCCAGTGTGTTTAGTTTACTATTTTGGCTACGAATGGGGCAATACTACTGTCCGAAATGAGGAAATCTTGCTTGGCTTGCTTTGGTATGTCATTATCTCTCTATTTCTGATTTACAGTAAACATCAAGCCTATAATAAAAGATTTCCTAACTACTTACTTGTTGTGGCTTCTAACTTTCTCACTGCCTGACTCAGCCAATGAGCTTGCTGATGAAAACCTATTATTAGACAACCCAGATCAAAGGTGCAGCATGAGATGCTGGGACAGACTTGCTTACTTGGCAGTATTGCCAGGCTGTCCTTGCCAAGGGCTCGGATCGTGTTACTATGCATCTGCGATTTTATGTCTGGCTTACTCCAATTGGATGGTTGCGTTCTTTTCAGCCATGCTAAAGAAGCCGGTGGTGACCGAGGTCCGGACGCCCACCAACACGTGGAGCGGACTTGGCTTCTCGAAATCCATGCCGGCCGAGACCATCAAAGAGCTCCGGCGGGCCAACCACGTGGCCTACAAGCCGACCATGTCTACCACCTATGAGGTTAACCGCCAAGCATGGCCAGCTTTGGCTGTTACTTGTGTTTATCTGGTGCATTTTGCATAGCGTAACATTTTGCACTTTACCCCTGATATGCGTTTATTTTATTTATGCATCCAATTAAAGAAAATACATTTCGTTTAGAGGTACAACATTGAACGATGTGTGAAGTGTAATCAAATGACAGCAGAACGAGGGACGTCAGCAGTTCCTTAAATGCTACGTTACCCACTGACCAAAGTTCTGCGGATTTCATACCGAGCCTCCTGTTATAGGCGGGCTGCCCCCAGACCACTTTGTCAATGTGTTCTTCATTATTCTAGGGTTCCCCTCTGTCCCTCTCCCGGTCCAACAGCCGTGAGGGCATCTGCAGCGGCAGCGACTCGGACAACTGGAGGGAGAGGAACGGCGGAGGCCTTCCCGGTCCTTCCGAGTTCTCTCCAGCCATCAGTCCCAAAAGGAAGCAAAATAAATCAGGTTCTTCCTCTCCCGCCTCCCTCCCCCCTTGTTGTCTCTGCTTGCCGTCTGTGTAAATGTCGCCCTGCTTTCATCATATCTGTCTGGGTGCCGGGTTGCTGATGTCACTCCCGGCGTGTCCTCTGCCTACCTCCCTAAGCGTCCGCTTGCCTGTCTCCTCGCTCATCTCTGTGACTGCCTCCCCGTCTTATCTCTCTCCCTGTTATATCTCCTTTGCCCGCCTGCCTGCCCGCCCGTCTGTCTGCCAGCCTGCCCATCACTGTCTGCCTGTCTACTAATCGCCATCAGCTGAGACGGGCCCCTCCCATCCACTGGCTCCGCGGTACTGTCATTTATGAACTGAATTGCCAGGTTTTTTGTGGACCCGGGGGGCTTCATTATGTCTGCTTGCTTTTAACTGGAAACATGTTTTTATTAATTCACCTCTGAGCCATAAAAGAAACGACGTAAGTAGGTTTTGGCTGATCGACCTTTTCGAGACACAGTATTATAATGCAGAAATGATCCTGCAGCGGTCTCTTAATAAAAACTCTGCATGTGAAGTTAGCTCTCTCTGGGTGGAACTGCAGGCGGTGCTGAGACTGCTGCAGTCAGCAGACCGAGCTGGAGGAGGATGAAAGTCTGGCGAGCCGATACCTCAGTCTGTGCTGGTGGAGGAGGTCTGAAATACCACAGTCGTAAATCCAACTCTGTGCTCGTCTATTTTGCCTTACAGTGGAGCACTATCTAAGCAGCAGTAACTACATGGACTGTATATCATCAATGACGGGCAGCAACGGGTGCAACCTCAACATCTCCTTCAAAGGCTCGGACCTCCCCGAGCTGTTCAGCAAGCTGGGATTGGGGAAGTACACTGACGTTTTCCAGCAGCAGGAGGTACGTTTTTTTACGGTATTGACACCAGGGTGGATGGAATCATACTGTATAAGGAGCACAGAGTCTCCCTGCCATTTGGAACCTTTATAATGTCTTTCACATCAGCAAGATTATCCCAACAAATGGTGTTACCTGATGGTATCATTTATTAAAACGTATCTACACCATCTCTCTCAGTTATGTTTACTGAAGATATTTCCACAGTATGAACTCTAGAGATGAGTTAACCTCTTAACGACTGATCCTAATTTAAACCTGTCTTGTATACCATGATATATATGCTATATTTCAGGGCTATTCAAATCATGGTCCTCAAGGGCTGAGCACTGTTGATTTTCCAGCCTTCTTTTATCCATGAGCCAGCTGTGAAGCCACTGTGGCCAATCAGAATTAGTAATTATTTAACTTCCTGGGAGAGCTGAAAACAAGGCCTGGATTTGGAATTGATGACCAGATTTGAAGAGCCCTGCATATGATATAGCAAGCAACTTCCTTCATCTTTTGGACACCAAGGTCTTCTTTTCAATTGATGCTCTTTTATCAAAGGAAATTAATTTTTGGTACAGATTGACCTGCAGACGTTCCTCACCTTGACGGACCAGGACCTGAAGGAGCTTGGCATTACTACATTCGGAGCCCGGAGGAAAATGCTCTTGGCCATCTCAGGTGACTCCCTCCCAACCTTCCCAGCCTACCCTGCTGTCTTTGATGTTGGCTCATCTGGGTCACATGATACTCTGCTACTGCCAGACAAGAAGTGAGCCAGTATGAAAACAGCTTAAGCTGTCATCATCCTATGGTGGAGTAGGGTGCCTGACTGTCCATGTCGTGGGGTGTGCTTCCTGATCCTGATCCAGTAATGTAAGCTCCTGCGGTTTCCATGGTTTTGCACCGCACAGAGCTGTTTGTTATAGCTCCATCGCGTGATCGAGTAGACGTTGAGTTCACAAGCAGCTTGAAAAAGCTTCTATCCGCTGTGCTCCTTCCAGAATCATTTAAGCAAATCTACATAGCTCTCTAACCAGCATCGTTGGGAATTCAGAAACTACGCTTGCAGGTTAACTCGGGTCTCATTTTTTGTGTGTGTGTTTGTTTTAAGTCTGTTATTGGTCTCCGTTTGCATTTTCGGCGAACAAACGTTCTGCATGCACTGTACTCTGCAGACGCCATGGGGGTGAAGGGTAGCTTGCTGCAGGCCGGAAACGGATGAGACCACATGTTTATTCCTCCAGCACCCTTATCTCCTGTAATCTCCACAGATGGAATCTGGACCTCCGAAATCGGAATACCATCCCCCACCCCACCATCTTCATAAAAACACACAGAAATGTCCACCCCGCTTAATTCAAATCTGCTTTCTGTACTTTTTCCAAAAAGTAGACTTTAATAAACACAGGACTGCCCTTCTCAAATGCAAACCCCTTTAAAAGTCTAATAGAATCTCATATCGTATTTATTCTGGCAAGGCTTGAAGCTCATGCTTAAGACCTGCCAGAAGAAGGATAGACATCCTGTGATTAATACTGGAGGGATTATAATACATTTTCTCATGGTTTTTAGCGGGCTGCGCATCGAGTTTCCAGTTCATTTTGTTCCACTTGCCCGCAGTCACTTATGCTCACTGATGGATGGCTCACCAGTAGCTTCCGAGAAATTCCTTTGGAACGTCTGTCAGTTGTCAAGCAAAGGTGCTCAGTGATGTCAACAAACTTAGAACTGGGGTTATATAAGACCGAGACTAGACTATATGGGAGTTTATCAATACCGAGAACACAAAGAACATATGTTCTTGGCAAGAGCGTTCTTGCTAACTTGCATCCCAAGAACAAACTTGGGACGAAATGAATCATGGGATCGTTCTCGCTGGCGAAGATGCAACCGGTGCAGCCTTGATATTTTGGCCTGCGCAAGAAAGACATTCGGGATTTTTTTTTTACTATCCTCTGTACTTCTGTTCTTGAGTACTGGCAATGGAAGATGACGACAAACAAGTACACGAGAATACAAGAATGGTCTAGTATGCATATTGATAAACGGTATCTTGCTGTTTAATTAAGAATTCGTGGTAAAGCTATGAGGGAGATAAGATTATTAAAAAATTGCTGTCTTATTTTTTATAGAACTGAATAAGAACAGAAGAAAACTTTTCGAGCCGCCAAACATCCGTTCCTCCTTCCTGGAGGGCGGAGCCAGCGGGCGTCTGCCTCGCCAGTACCACTCAGACATTGCCAGCGTGAGCGGCCGGTGGTAGGTCCCCGGGCGGGGAATGGGGTGTAAGGAGGGTGGAAGGATGGATGGATGCAGAGGTCCTTCTCCTCCCGAGCCCCCCAGGACAACCCCTGCCTGTATCAGAAACCACTCGCTCAGAGTCAGGAACACGTGGACCAAAGCCAAAAGTGCCAAACAGAAAAGTGGCAGCGCCTAAGCCTGTCATTCATGAAGAGAGACCATGGTACCCTGTCTGAGACTGTCCCTCGTCTACAGAAGCTTCAGCTGTTGTGAAGGAATAAAAGAATTCATGCACTGTCGTATCTTTGAAGGAATAGGCAGATTGCTTAGTGAAAAATCTTTTTGATACTATTTATGTGTAATCTTAGTTTGTTGTTGTATCATTCCTGTGCACTTTAAGAATGCTATATTCTTTTGCCTGTGGATGCATATTTTTGTAATCTGCATACCTATGTACAAGTATACATTCAGCACTTACTTGGGTACCAAGCCAAAATGTAAGCACATTGTGTGGTTAAAAGGTGAAGATGAAGACGATGATGATGATGAGTGGGGTGAAGCAGCATCACGACCAGGTGAGCAGGGACATGATTATATGAGCGAATCGTTTCCCGTGGTTCGTGGAACTGACCCGATGTTTGGTCCTTCGCTTATGTCACGTGTGCTGCATCGTATGCTCTCCATGTATAATTTTAAAAGCCTAATCTTGTTTTCTCCCTGTTTTTTTTAACCTCAGTGTAACCTCCGTTCATTTTTATTAATGTTTTCATTCTTTGGTTCCACTTGTGTCCTTTAATAATTGCAGCAGGCAGATTTCTTAAAATCCAGTAAAGTGCTGGATTTTGAAGGGGGGGGGGAGTGAACCACACCCCAACTCATCCCCTGTTTCTGGGGTCTGACCACCGCTGCATTACTGCAGCCCTCTGGCTCACACACACACACACACACACATACTTCTTTTGTGGTTTACGTAGATGGACTGGAATTCTGTTTCCTGGGGGAAAATAAAATAGGGCCAAAAGTTTTTCTCCTGAAGGGTTTTCGTTGCCTTGTCTTGTGCAAACCTTTTGCCTCGTTGTTGTTTTTTTTTTTTTTTCCATGACACAGTCTTCCAGCTGAGTGTGAAAACTGCGTTTAACAATGCCCCCCAGAGAGTCACAACCTCAGTGCGCTGGTTAAACGCGACGCGTGCAGATCGACTGAAAAAGCACCATGTGCTTCTCCCCGGGGAAAGAAACAAAACAAATTTACAACTGATACATTTACGAAGGATGTTGATATTAAACTGTGAAAAATACTAACGGGGCTATTTTCCAGTTGAAGGCCACGGAGTGTGTATTTTTGATAATTCGGCAGTGGTGAGCTGCGTAGCTTTCTCAAAGGCAGACAGAGGAAAAGTAAACTTTGTTGCAGTCAAAAAGGGGTTAGATTTTTAGTTTTATGCAAACTATTCAAGAACTGATACTTGCTACTAGCATATGCAATATTCCTGTACATGTAGTATAACCATGTGTATATTATTAAAATGTTGAATTTGTCCTTTTTGTGTAAGAGGTACGTACAGTTTTGTAATAATTGCACAACAAAGGAAGAATGACATATTAGCATTATTTTTTTCTAGTTTTGTTATTCAGTTTGAAAGGACAGAGTGTCTGCCGTAAATGGTCCAATTTTTCTCTCATAAGTGGTCTTTGCTGGGACTCCCGTTTTATATTTGTTGTTTGTAATGAAGGGCACCGGACAACGTCATAAATAAAACCAGTTGCAACAGATCCTCCCCACGGTGTGCGGGGCCCAGGATACATCAATGGAATCATTTCAATGCAATGGACTATGCAAAAAAATAAATGCAACCTTACCACGCAATTTAATGTAAAAGTCTGCAATAAGGTACATTTACGTGTCTTGGGAACATCGACTCCAAAATTCATTAGTACTTTTCTCCTGCGGCATTTCCGCAGCTTTCGCTCGACCTTTAAAATGGTCTATCGAGTACGAAAATTGTCCACGTTCCACCGTTTATGAACGGGGAGCTGTGATTTCTTTCGTACGCTTCATGATTCCCAGGAAGAAGAAAGAGAGGAAAAGAAAAAACCTTTAAGTCTTTTTTTAGACATGGCCTTTTGTCACGCCTCGCAGTATTGTCAGCAGGTTAGATGCAACCGACAAAGGACTTCCTGTTCACAAAGGAACAGGTTGAGGTACAGGGCTGTAGGAAAGGAAACACTGGAAATGACAAATTCCTATGTTGACTAAATGGAATATGGCAACGTTACTTCTCATTATTGCCTTTGAAAATTGATTATGCACAATACAGTATCGGAATCAGTAGCAAAGCAAGCATTAGCTGGCCAGTGCCTTATGGATGATTTTTTAAAAAAATATCTGTATATGTAACACAGAAAAAAGCTGTATTTTGTGGTGTCTGTACTTTTAAAATGAAGACGACATTTTGTGTAATAAGCAAGAATCTGTTTAATGCATTCTATACCAATCGGAGGCCTTGTTACAAAATAATAAATATATGTAAACACTAGACCGCGTTATCCCTTGTCCTGCTGTGTCTATTACTTACATGGCTGTTGACTTCCCAGGATGCACTGGATTGGTTCTCTGTGGCACCCTCCTTACTGAAAATGTGCTGTGCTTCTTCATACTGTTTATTACGACCTATATTAGACAGGAAGTGGTGTTATTCCTTAAATATGAATGTGCACCTAACAATCAGAAGAGAAAAAAGAATCAGCTTTCCCCCCCCAAACGTTTGTATTATTTTAGATGTAGCTAATTTTACACACCACTCAATCATACATCTCCATAAAGTGAGAGAAAGTTAATCCTTAACTATAAGGTTTTGCATTACAAACCCGACCCCGTAATCGTTGTTCCACCTGCTTGCCACTGTGAGTTTGATCAGCCTGCTGGAATCATCTGAAGATGGTTTTCCAGCACTGGGTCAGGGAGGAGAGGACAAGGTGGATCTTGAGTGCTTTCTGTAAAGACTGAAATTGAAAATACTGAATTTAATTGATCATGTAAGAGTTTTTTTTTACAGTGTAAAATATAAATGTCACAGGAAATCATTAATTTCTGCCAAGGCTATGATTACAAACAAGGATGTCTATCTAGTATAATAGATTTCTCAAAATATATTGTTTGTAGATTTTTCCTTAAAAAAACTGCTTAGCAATTCAGTCACTTGAGTTAAAATATCTTTCATTGGATGCTGAGGAACTAATATGAAGGTTATAAAATGTTTTTCTTTGCGCTTGTGAAATTTTATCAGTTTGACTATCATTCCGTAGAAGCATCGGGACATTGCGTGTTGGTAAAATGACAGTTTCATGCATTTGGAGAACACTTGGGTAATTCAGAATAATCACTTGAAATGTCAGTCCAAAGCCAACATGTCCGCTAATCTTGGGTTTCTCAAGTTCTCAAAGCCCCGGCAAAGGAATCCACTGGAACTGTTTTTGGAGAGTTGCATTTCATCATTATATTTTACTGAATTTTGGGATTAAAATCAGAAAATCGCAGCCTCCCTTAAATGTATTTTAGGCTTAAATTAGATTAACTGGAATTCTATCCTAAATGAATATTACATAACATGGACAATATACATTTTAGAGTTTCCATGTTACTTGTGTTTTTCATGGTTATTTTCATTTATTTAATGAATCATATTAGTAGTTTTGAGTAATTTTTGCGCGCGTGTGTGTGTGTGTCTTCCCCGCAATGGACTGGCATCCCATCCAGGATGCTCACCTGCCCTGTGCCCTATGCTGAGCTAAACTCCTCTCCATGACCCTGTACTAAATAAGTGGATGGCTGGATGGATGGATAATTCATTGACAAGGAGTCTCGTAAGGGGGCTGGCAGACAACCCTCTAGCGATGCTAGAGGTGAAAAACAAAAATACAATACTTATTGAAAATCTACATTCAGTTAAAATAAAATAAAAAAAACAGAAAAAAGTACAGTGGCATGCCTACTTTTCACAATCAGTAACATTAAGTAGTTAATAGAGGCATATTTTTTTTTTGTTTGTGACGGATTATTAGACATAGTTTTGCCCATCAACGAATAACCAATCAAAAAAAAAAAATTAAAAGTACCTTTCCAGATAAGGAGTATTTTTTTTGGCATGTGTACCGATAACTGGCGGAATCGTATCTTGTATTTTATATTATATGCTGTTTATGTCATACCTCCAAATCGTACTGAACAACAATTTTTTTCAGTTCCTTTTGGTTTTTCAATTTGTTTACTGCGTAAAGGCTGAAACATTCAAGCTTTTTTCCACAAAATCTTTCCAAGCTTATATGTCTGTTTTCCTGGGTTGTATAGATTGAAAATGAGGTTCTTTGACCAGCGTCGTGGCTTGCGGTAAATGCTGAAAAAAATATTTTAAAGAATGCAATAAGTTACATTTTTCCTGTTTTATTTTTCCCCTCATGAGCCCCTGCCACATTTTCAGGCCTAGAGGCGTTCAGACCTGGAACGCACCATATGGCCTGCAAGGTCAACGCTCTGAGCCGAATGCTTTGGTAGAAACTTAAGATTGAGTCCGGGGAAGTCTGGGACGTGATTTGGATGGTTAAAGCCGCTAATTGTTGGGAAGCTAACGGTCTATGCGTCGAGAAAGTCTGAAATATGTATTTCCCTGCTTTTTGTTGAATCTGTTTGACATTATGAAACAACCAGCTCAGTCTAACAAAAACAGCTGATTTATTGAGTGCAGGAATACGGTTTTATTCCTGTGTCTTCATGCAGAGGAAACCAGCCTCTTGCCAATAACCATTTAAACTGTTGAACTTTCCTATGAATAAATGAGCTGTGTTACTGTCTCAACCAGAAGTTTTATTATTTTAGGGTAATAATTATACCTACAGTCATTTCGGCCACCTTGACCCTATCCTGGGTAAGTGGTTATGGAAAACTGATGGATGGACAGTTAATGCAACAATGTAAATCAACCTGCTGGTACAACTCCATTTGTAGGTCACCAAGGGGTTTGGGGTGGTGCTTATTTCATTCGTCAGTAAATTTGTGGACCCAAAAGGTAGGGGAAAACTGCCAGAACCCTTCAGAGGGAGTTGTCTCAGTGTAAAGCAGGGGTGGGGAACCTGTTCCATGGAGAGCCGGTGTGGGTGCAGGTTTTTGGGATGGCCTCTCAATCAGCCAATAACAGTAGGTCTCCAGGATTGGAGTTGAAAACCACTGTTTTATTAATGGCTGATGCAGAGGCTATCCCAAAAACCTGCACCCACACCGGCGCTCCATGGAATAGGTTCCCCACCCCTCGTGTAAAGTATTGTTTAAATCAATTACGTCATAGCTGGAGCATGACTGAATCGCGTGCCGTGCTCTCCTGCTAGCTTATGCTGTTCAAACCAATGGTGATAAACTTTATTCATTGTGCTGGGCTATCATCGCATGCCGTGATTGGTAGAAAAGCACAGGAAAGCCAGGGCTCATCAGAGAAGCAGCATACCATTCTCTTTGAGCGACTGCTATTTTGGAGAGAGCCTCATTGAGGCTTACAGAGCAACCACCCCATCCAGCTGGCTCATTTTTGTTATTTATACCAATGTTTCATGTTGGACTTGCTACAGGTGTTCACAAGAGCATCTCATCGCTCCTTTTTAAGATGGGATTTCCCATACGGATGAGGGACAACAGTGTGAATTGTACCCCCTCACTGTCTCTGAACCGTCCACATGGGATCAGTGGACATCTCCATAAAAATAGCTGTGTATTTTTACTGGTGGCATCACAGCTGGGACTTACCAACATCCTAGCAATGCACTACCTACATTCCGCACCTCTTGATCACTAGAACCTATTCAAGGCTTCCCAGCATGCTGCTGTTCATGTGATTTGAGAAATGTATAAAAAAAACATAGGTCATATGAGCACATGTCCCTCACAAGAATATGTTGTTCAGTTTTATGCCAGATATGATCTGAACCTGATACACCTACCAAAGGATTAGCCTTAGAAGACAGAACAGCCATCTAAAGCTAAATGAAGATGTAATCTTCCTTTGTGGTTTATAGATAGCATTGAGCTGACATTGCTTAGTCAATGGGAAGTGGATTTGTCACATGAGACTCCTGGTGACTCTGGGCCTCATTGTACCTCCCCAATAGACCAAGATGGTAGGCACCTTGATCAAAACTGCACTGAGCCTAGGGAAATATACAGAATGACCATCCCCTTCCAAAATAAGAAGAATCTGACAGCAAAAAAAGTGTGTTCACTTCATAGCTCAAGGGTAGACTTTCCACTTCTAAATACTGACTTAATATACAGACAGTAGTAAACAGATACAGAGATCTGTAGTATGTTACTCGAGTCTCTGACTCGTGAGATACAATTGTGTATAGCGAGACTTATTCATTTTCCATAAAACCACATACCAGACCTAAAAGTACCCTCATACACTAACAAAAGAGCTTTAACTCATTCATGCCATATTAGCCTCTAGAACAACTTTAAACCATTTAACCACAGAACTTTACTATGTCCAAAAATGTATTACTTTTACCTATCCATTCTCTAGCCAACTAACTAAAACATACAAGTAAAAGGGGTAGTAAAATTATTGCATGCAATGACATCACATTTTCAAATTAAGATATCAAATATAAACAATGTGTATATTTTATACGGAAATATACAGCTCTGGGAAAAAATTAAAAGACCACAGCAACATTTTTAATTTTAATAATTTCTCAATTTATGGGTGTACATT
>JAODJU010000041.1:10682739-10692971 GCA_026776725.1 Gnathonemus echidnorhynchus
GGCTCTTCCCTGCTTCTCATTAATGAAGGGCTTCTTCCTTGCTTTATGGGTCTTCAGTCCTGCTTCTAGGAGCCTGTCATGAACTGTCCTAGCAGTGCCCTTCACACCACTTAATGTCTCCCATTCTTTTTGAAGGTTACTTGATGTCATCCTTCAATTCATAAGGCACTATTGGGTAAGTTAATGGTCATCTCTGGTACTAGAAAAGTTCCTTCTGCCCTCTATAAAATATGGACTGGTCCCTTAATTTTTTTCCAGAGCTATATATGATCAATGGATAATAAATACTGTAAATTCTGTGTATTATGTTCATGTTGTAGTAAACTAGCAAAAGATTAACTGAACATTTCAGTTAATTAATCGTTTACATTTTGGCCTTTATAATACAGTACATATAGTTGGAGGTGGATGTCTTTCACTGTGACTGTAATCCAGCTCACAGGAAACATGCTGTGAATAAATGATTTGAGAAACACGGAGAAAGAGTCGGTTGAAAACAACTTAGTAATTTCAGACAAATCTGCACTGTTTCGCTCCTCTAAACAGAACAGCATCCTCTGACATTTTCTTTTGGCCAGAGCCAAGAGATGGACGAAAATGTTCATAATCCAGAGGAAACAAGCTGTCAATTAATGGTTTGTGGAACATGAGGACACAGTTATCTGTCTTTCATGGCTGTTCCAAACACCAGACCCCAAACCTATTTGGTATGAATTCCTTGCGGGAAAGTGCCACTATAGATTCCCGTAGAATTCAGATTGCTGATCCCAAGCTTCATTGTATTAATCATATCCTAGCCACAAATACTGGCCAAGGACACTAATATTTAATGCAATTGCCGTCACTCTGAATGCCACAATGTATGGTGTGAGAACTCTGAAACAGAATTAATTAATAGTAAGAAACCCCCTGGTACTAAGACATTAAAGCAGGCGCCTTGAAGATTAGGATACAAATATACTTTACCAAATAAAAGCTATTTCTTCTTGTCTGGAAAGCCAAGTAAACCAGCTTTCCAGTATTACTGTAAACAAGGGCAACTATAGATTTCTTTTTAACAAATTTGCTGAATTAATCTGGAATCCAAGAAAAATAAATACATTACATAAAATAATGGCTTTGAAATTCTTTGAAGGTAAAATTCTAAATCTGGAATTAGATCCAATATGTTTTCCATGCTATTACACATAAAACATCTGCTACTAATGTTGTCCCTACGTATACTCAACATGTTGTATTTCTTTTGCGCTTTTTGTGCCCAATAAACTGACTAGACTAGTTGCAAGTTCTAAACTACACACTTGTTTACTAGGTTTCCTGTCTAACAAAGGTATCGAAGGAGCTTCTGCCTGTTCTGGAAAATCCACGTAGACATTATAATATGATAAATTCATCTATTGGATATGTTCCCAAGGCTCAAAGCAATCGCAATATAACCTGCATTCAAGCATCTGCATACAAATAATCCAATTTATTTACAATTAAACATATCTATCAGTCTGGGCTCAGACAGCAACTAGCATTTAAACTAGAGTAAAAATAAGTTCTTTCTCTCTTCTGACTAGAATTCAGACACTTTCTGTTGCATATTTAAGTAAAAACCAAATGATTTATTAAATTGTTTGATGATAATGCTAAAATGAATTTCAATTGCAGTGATATTTGTGTATTAAGCAGTGATATTTGTGTACTGTCACACTGATATTTGCCTTTATTCAAAAGATGTGTTTTCCCTAAACAATATACAAGTGAGGAAAGTTCAAGGGCTCGTTTAACTCCCATTCACTGGCACGAATACCTAACCTGTGCAGCTACACAACCTACCAACTCATCAAAGTCATTTTACCTACTGACAATGCAACTCCTTGCATATTCTTTGGCCCAAATGTTTTTTTTATTATACTACCATATATCACTGTTGCTACTCCTTGTTGTGCTTGTTAGCTTTACTTTTGTGTAACCAATTTATCAACAAAATACATGTCCGTTTGTCTGCTTTCCCTTCTGCTTCCCGCTTGGGGCTATCTGGCCCTGAGCTAACAAATCAAATGGGTCGAGAGGCTCAGCTTGCTGTAAGGTCTAAAGAAAGGAACCACATATTGATCTGCTGTACTGATACATTCATCTGCATTGGGCTCACAGACCCCTGCTTCCAGACACTGGGTCACTGTGATTATTCACCCCCCCTCCCTCCAGTGATGCTGTCGGCCATACTTTGTATCTATTATTTGTATAAAGATGCTTTTTGTTTGTGCTTGTATACACACTCATCGTTATCTGTGCTCTTTAAATACATCAAACAATATATATATTTTTTCCTTTTTCTATTAGCATTTTTTTTTTATTATTGTTTTTTTAATTCCCTCTGGTGTGAATCATTGCTATGTGTTTTGTAGCAACGTTCTAGTAAAAATGTGGCATAAAAATGTTTGATCAGTTCTATTAGGGTTTCCATTTTGTTTTCGCGTAGACGATGATGCAATTCTTTGTTTTGTTTGTAAATGTCACTAGGGGGCACTAAAACACAAATGCAACCACCGTGTTGCCTTAAATATTTATGCTCGCTTTCTGTCTAAGCTTATAAATTATTTAGTATTCCTTCAAGTTTATTAATAGAATGCTCATTCAGTAAAGGATTTCAAATAGAAAGGTTCTTGGTGTCACCCTGACATCTCAGAAAAAAAAAAACACCGCGTCTACGACCGGTGTGCTTTGATACGGCCTCCTGGTGATTGGACAGATTATGTAAACAGTGGTTTTTATTCCGCCACCTAAAGTATATTCTTAATTTCACTGTATTTTTCGACATGATGTTTTTAATTACTGCCCATTGTAAGTAATCACAGTACAAAAAAATTCTACTGGGAAAAAAAAACATTATTTATTAACTATAAACTTCACAAAATGCTAAATTTCTTGTTGTTTCATAAACTCCCATAATAACATGTTGATTATATCTCACTCTCAACTTAATTTATTCTGTGATATTATAAATTGGCTCTACAAACCAATCAGTGAATACTTTCTATAGTAGCCTAATACACTTCTCTGTACACCAACTAGCTCGGACTTTCTGTAGTAACCTGTTGAATGGCTGGGTACATCAGCCAACTTATAATATTTCATACCCTGTCATGTGGTATTACACACCATTCACTGCCTTAAATGCAGGCTTTGCCAACTGTCAGGCATCTGGCGTGACACTCACGATTTCAGAGTCTCGCTCACGCAAGAAATCTTACGGCAACTCTATAATATCAAAGGCATCGGGGTGGTCTGCAAACCCTACAGACTATTTACAGGGTAATAAAACGGTTACATACATGTAAATACGTGTGCAGACTTGTCTCGAATTGAAAATCTCACGCTAGACACCTGACCAAAGCTGACAGGTGCCATAGAATGAAACTTTGACTTTATCTCGACATGGCTGAAAAAGGAGAGATCGGTACATGGAAATGACATACAGTAAAGTCCAGTTATAACGGACTTCAAGGGACCTGGCAAAAAAGTCCGTTATATCCACAGTTGCTGTATGCCCAGAACACAACTACAGGAAATCATTTACTCATGCCACACCCCAGCAGACACACTTGTGGTATAGATTATTATATTGTACATGTAGTAATCCAATTTTACCTGACCGGATGCGTGACTATTAATAATCTCGACTATACGTACCTGCGCTGGATATCACTGGCACCCCACGCGCCTTGTAGGCGGAGCTGCATGTCCGTTATAGCCGAACAGAACTACAGCTAAAAGCGGCCCTGGGGAAGAATTGTTTGTCCGTTATAAGCAAAATTCCGTTATATGCGAGTCCGCTATATCCGATGCTTTTTCTGTATGTTCTTAACCATGCCCCCAAAGTAACGTATGCCAGCCCACTTTCAAGCTTAATGGGCATGCGCATTCGGACTTCAATGGTTCTGCGTGTTTTATGAAGAACGAAGCGGAGGACGACATTGAAAGTGGCGGGCTGTGTGTGTAAGTGTGCCGTTCGAGGCTGTGACTGGGATGTCGGCACTTTTCGTACCCTTCCCAAGGAACCGAAATATCAACAGGTATGGGTGATGTTTAACAGGTAAGTCAGGGGTACGTTTGCCAAAAGCTCCCGTTAGCAACTTACATAGTTGGAACCGTTCAGTTGAATAGTTGCTAGCAACTATGCTTTTGGGAAAACGTACCCTATAGTTTAGCAGGTGTAGTAAACATTACGAGGTCTGTGATACTGACATTGGTAAGATGCTTCTGTACTTCCCGTAACTTTTCGTTAGCTACACAAATATCTAATCGATACTGCAGTAAGACAAAAAAATAAAAATAGAGCTCCGAATTCACTACTAACAACACATTTATAAGCTGCTCAGCTGGCTGTTTCGAGTTCTTGATAAAGCTTGCGTGAAGTAGCTCGCATCCTAAAATCATTTGTTGCGTGAGATTAAAATTAATTTGCGTTCTTGTTACAATGCTGAAAGCAAAGTATTGATTGTGCTAACGTGGCTAGGGTGAAGTGTAACTATTAGTTATGTGTGGCAAATTGTTCCAGGAAACATTAAATGACAAAACTTACCACTTCGAGACATTCATTTGCAATCTCCGAGCAACCGGCTTCTCCTCAACATCTAATTCCTCCTCTGATACAAGTTCAAATAAATATGGTTGGATGCCTAAATGCTCTATGTTTTATCTCACCTATAGCTCTATGTTGGATCTGTGTGAGCCATCGCTGTACCTCACAGTAAATCAGCCAATCAGAGCACAGCTCATGAACATATTAATGAGTCTGCCAAATATGGGAAAACAGCCAGTTTCATCCTAGGGCCAAATTATACCATTGTAAATGGACAATTTGGAAAAGCAATGCATTCTATGGCACCTTTAAGGCACCTATTTTCTAGAATGGTCTGAAAAGAGGACCCATTGCACCTTTAATGAGACAGCGGCAGCTTGTTGATTTTGCAGATGAACTCCAAGCTCCAGATGTCTTACGTGAGATCTTTTCATCTCATGAAGCACAATTTCACAAACGCTTCTATGACAGCAGCACGACGTTGTACCAAGGCATCATGCTGAGCCGCAGCGGCCCAGAGCGCCTATTTCCCATTTGTTTATGTTTGCGTTGCTTTGCTAATATGAGCGCTGGCCAAATATGCAGTGTGACTGGCGAAGTATGAATCATTCCTGATCAAGGAAACGTAAAAACAGCTGTGAGCCACGTGGGCTCTATGAGCAGAATTTTACCATGTTTTGTCTCACAAAATTGCAGTGTCAGGGGTCATGTGTTAAGAAATTAAATGTTACTGTACCTTTCCTTTGGATGGTGGAATTTCACCGTCGGAAATGTAACATTTTCACCTAGATATCTCTGCAGATGTATTGATTCAACCTGGTTTAAAACAATGACACAGGAAGACCAAGTTCAACAGGCATTACTGGTGCTAAGCAAGACTTCTTTGCTATGATTTAGCTTCTTTCCTACTACTACAAGTTAACAGTAAACGTAATTCAACTCCAGATACAATACAACCAAATAACCAGACCCAAATAAAGGGGGGGTGGGGGGGCTGAGCTAAAGTCATTGTTGGAGCCCTACGTACAGCATCAAATAATACTGTAACAACCAGAAAAAAATTAGGGGTCCTCTACAACTCAGGATCTTGGGCTACAGCCCAGGTTAGCCCAAAACTAGCCTTACCAACAACACTTCAAAAATCCCGCCAGTGTCCACACAACACCACAGACTCAGACACAACCTCAACCAATCCAATGAGAGAAATCAAATTAGTGAACTAGACAAATAAGGAGGTAGAGGTAGATAGTTCAGGTCCAGAAAATAAAAATTCAGACAAAGATTTTGTTTCAACCAACCACTTGAGTATAAAGAGTCACAGTCATAGAGTACCGAACACATCTAATCAAACCTAATCGATCAGACACCTGGTCCCTGTCTCATTAAATCAAGCAAAAATGAACTTCGATACGAGCTTAATTCCTATAACCAGCCAACCAATATAACTGAACCGTGCTTATGTAAACCAAAAGGTTATAATCTAAACCAGTAATACTTCAGGAATTAACATAGTGGTTGGATAAATTTGTTAACCCATTTTAGCTCACTAGTGAGTTTGGCCTCCAGGTCATTGATATATTGCACCTGCATATAGATTGGATTTTAATTAATTTCACCATTTGCAATGTATCTAATTTAGTTAGTACTCTTTAGCATTTGTTTTGGTTTGCTATCAAGGAATAATTTGTTTTATTTGAAAATTGGAAATGTTGGTTGAAAGGCATATTCCTGTTTGGTTATTTTGGATTGCCCACATTATGTTATAAACCTAAAGTTTTAGATAAATATAGTAACATTTGCTGTATTCTGGGCCTTGGCTCTTATTTATACTGTGATGGATTGGCGCCCCATCCTGGGTTGTTTCCTACCTTGCATGTGTAGCCTCCGGCGGTGCGTTTCCCAAAAGCATAGCTGCTAAGTAGTTTAACCATGCATTTTAACCATGCAACATTATGGGTCCAACTATATAAATTGTTAACGGGAGCTTCTGGGAAATGCACCCCTGGATAGGATAGGATAGGATAGGATGGATGGATGAATAGAGCTCTTATTTATAGAATACTGAGGGCTACTGGAAACATATAGCATGTAAACATTAACGCATTTATTTCCTTTACAGCATGAGTTTAACAGCCAAAGCACTACAATGTCTTACTCTAGCTTGTATCATCACTACCCTCCGCCTTCATGGTTGACATTCTTACGCAACCTTGTCCTTCTAGGGAGATAATCTGGCATGTCCGTGAGAGTGTGTAATCAAGGCATCGTTTCACAAAGCTGCAATACAGTGAAATCGTCTGTTATGCAACACAATAACCCAGCCTGTCTGGCAAGCATTCCACAGCCCGATAGCCTGACTTTTTCCAGCACTGAGCTCAGAGAAGGTCACGATCCGAATAATGTCGTCCACTGCAGCTACGGTCTGGTGCCGAAGGAGTTAAAAAAAAAAAAAAAACAAGCACAATTGCTGTACATCAGGGCTGATGCTATCGAATGGACCTCTCCCAAGGCTCTCTAGGGCCTACAAGAAATGCCAGAATATATAAATATACTGAAGCCATCTGAGTTTCATCTGATCTATGATCCAAGAACATGTGTTTCCATGTAATAAATTATTGACACACCATCTAGATAGGTGGGAATTCATTTAAGCCTGGAATACCCAAACTGCTACGCTTAAAAGGCAAGGCTTGTTTTAATTCAAAAGCGAGCTCCTATGTCTGTCTAGCACAACTCAGAATCACTAAAGAACCCCGGTTGTGTAATCAGTGGGTGTGGCCTCTTTAGATTTCTATCAAACAAACGCAGTTTTGTTCTTGAAATCTGTGAAAAGGCTCTAGAAGGGACTGGATACTCAGGAAGAAAATGGCAGCCGCGTCCGGTTGGCCCGGGGAATTGGGAAGGATGGAGTGGGCTGCACCACGCCCCTTGCCGGCAGCTGCCCAGGCAGGCAGATTAGCATGAGGGACGGGCATTTAATCAGCTTCTTAAATGAGATGGGGGGGGTGGGGGCTGCAGTCTGGCATACACACACGCACGCACGCACACACGTGACTGCCCGAGCTGTGTCACAGCAGTGGAGCATGAGACTGTCAGCGTTCTCAATGGCATTATGGCACTGGATGCATCTCCTCACAAAAGGCCCAACACCTCTTTGGCAGTTACGGTGTGAGGCTTGCTTATAAATCTGTTCACGCCGGTTGTTTTGCAACAGATTGCTTTTTTTTTTTTTTTTCCTGTGGTGGTGTTTTTTTGCCCCCCCCCACCCCCCCAGCAAACCTACAGCCATCTGCCGCTTTCAGTTCAAACTGGAGCCGGAAAAGCCATAGTGGAGGAAGAGGGTACTGATATGAGAGAATTACCAGTGGAGCACATTAGGATGCAATCACGTGCACACTATATTGAAGCAGTAGAGGGAGGCAGTGGGGAGGAGGGGGGGTCATGCGGCAGACAGAAGAGGGATGGAAAAGCAGCAGACTGATATACTAACATGGACGGGCCAGCCTGCCGTGCAGCGTCATTGGTCTCAGGGGGATTTGGCTGAAGGTCTCGTCCCGGGAGGCGGAGATTGCAGAAGCGGGCCATGACTCCACACTTTTCATCTGAACAGCAGCATCTCCGGTGACAGTGCATATGACACTGACTATTTTATGCCAAATGGCCATATAATGTGTGGTGCACCGATTTTGTAGATTTTTCATATATCAACATCTAATGCCGACACTGTAGCCTTAATATGAGATTCAGTGCACGTTATATTAACAAATTCCATTATATGTATTTAAACTCTGCCCGAATATGGAATTCTATTTATGTCAAATCTGGCCAGTTTTAATAATTGAGCTTGATGTATACCTGAAATAAATATGACAAACTCATCTTTTGTGGTCTTAAGTTTGTCCCTGAAAACAACCCCTTCCTTTTTCCATCATCAGTCGTATGGATGAACTCTGAATGAACTTGGTATTCTTGCTCAATAAAACATCAGGTTTCAAGACAAATGATACACAATTCAGATGCCTCCACAAGGTTAAGGAATAGCATGTTTAAATTATGTATAGACCACAAAAAAAAATCTCAGATGGTGGTTGTATTAATAGTAAGAAAGAGACTGGAATCCATACCTGAGTAATGTGGCCTTTTATGCATGAAATGCGTGTCTTGATTTGTAGCCACTTTCACTTGGAAACATGAAACCATAAGAAATATATATTTGGACAAAAAAGGAAAATGATTTTGACAGAACATAATCAGTGAATGTGCAACTGGGCATCAATCTACATTTTGCAAATATCCCAAGCATAATTTTATTATGAAGATTATTGGGTTTAAGTGGAGGTGATGTTCTCTTTATTATACACTAGATAGTAAATATTAAAGGGACATTAAAAATTCATAAGTACCTGGTTACCACCATCTTGGGCAGCAAGGAAATTAACCTTGGATACTGATTCCATAAGGTCACTCTGGGAACATGAATGATGCATGTCTCAGTCAGGGTAGCACCGTCACATCACGCTTCCAGGGTTAAAGGATTGACTTCACCCTCACTCTGTGTATTATTGTGTATGTGGGGTTTTCCCGCCTCAGTCCAAAAATACGCATCTTGGCAAATCGATATTTCTAAATTTCTCATAGCGTGTGCCCTGTGATGGACTGGTATGATTTTCAGAGGTGTTTACCTGCCTTGTGTGCTGGAGTAGATTCCAGTCGCAGTGGAACCCTATTCGGATTAGCAATTGAAAGACGGATGATAGAAGGAATGGTGAGCTAAGAAGGTCAGATAATACCGACAGACAATAAATAGGAAAATGGGCAAATGGCAATTTGTAAAGAATAGTTTGGCTCAAAAGATAAACACATTCTATGTGATTAACTTTTCTGTATATGTTTTTAACAAAAACACTGGTTATAAAATTTGTTTGAAATTGTTGGTATTTTCCCATGTTCAGATGCTATACTTTAGTCACCAAGATTTTGTAAAAAATTTCAACCAGTATATATATATTTCAGTATATACTTCCAAAAAAATAGTCAGAAAGCACTTTATACGTGTTTTTTTTCCCCCATGGTGAATAGAAACAGTGAAAAATCAAAACCAAATGAAATACAAGTCTCTTGTAAGAAAGTTGATTCAGAATTGTTCTCAAATATATTGGCTATAAATTTTTAAATCATACACCGTATTCTTAAAACGCATCAATACCTATTAATCACGCCCACAATCCTAGTTGTTGAGGTTTGAGGACCATGGTTGTGTAATCCTGTTTTCTGTGGATATTTGGAAGAAGTTGAATGTAGAAGATTAGATCAGGATGAGGGGTTGGATCATCTCCGGATACTGTCGCCATGCCAGTGTCTGCCTGTGGTACCATTGAGGGTCTCTGAGATCAGGACCAGATGGCCCAAAGCGGGAGATAGAATAGACAAAGCAATGCGAATGGTCAGGCATTTCAGCATTTTGTCTGTGCTATTGAATACACCTGTGGTCTATGTTGTAAAACCGTTATAAAACTAAAGGTGTGAACATTACTAAGCGTGAGAATCTTGTATGTTTAACATAGCATGAAGATAAACAAAACTCTTATTCAGGAAGCAACTAACATATGAGTAACAACATATGATTGTGTAGTTAGAAAACCAAAACTTCATAACTGAC
>JAODJU010000041.1:10696713-10735782 GCA_026776725.1 Gnathonemus echidnorhynchus
GGTGGGGGTGGGGGTGGGGGGGCAGAGAGGACAGATTGTTCTGCTCCTCAGCCCCACAGAGTTGCATGCTTGTTTCCTCAGCGCCGTGATGTGCTGCGAGTGTGTAGCTAAAACAGAAAACGCCATGCCTGGGTTGGGGAAGAACTGTTACTCTCCTCTCACTTGTGTTTGACTTTTAACACTTTAGCAGTTGTATTTGTTATCAGCATATGGAGTTTGCAGGCTATTCTGCAGGTGATGGAGACTGAGTAGAAGGTGATATACAAATGCAGTTAATAATTATGGAATCTGTTGCTTATAGTGACCTAAGCAAACTGATGGAGGAAAGGAAATGGTGGCTGAACACAAATTAAGTGCATTTTAAATTGATACAGAATGACGCATATGAGTAAATGCTTTTAAAACGCAAGTTGTTATTTGCAGAAGCCTGGTTGTGTACCTACTCATGCAAACAAGCCTGTTTGTGTAGCTACTCATGCAAACAAGCTGCATGAAGATGCATGATATGCTCAGTGTATAGCTTGGCCCTTCACACAGCATAAAAATCTCCATCCTCCCGTAAACCTCCATGTACTTCCTGTTTTATTTACACAGCCCACAGCTTTTATTATTAGATTTAGTATAAAACGTATGGCAGCTGCAGTATTTGGCTGAACAAGCTTTTATAAACTGTCTGAAGAGCTGAGATATCTTCAGCGGTCAAGTAAATGGCATTTTGTTTTTGACTCATCTCTTTCTCCATGTGCCCGTTTTTAATAACTGCTTATCCAGCTTGGGGGTCACAGTCAGTCTGGAGCTTATCCAGGGAGACATAGGGCATGAAGTAAGCTACACCCAGGACAGGAACACAACCAGTGGACCGTTTGGCGTTAACCTCTAATAATTCAAATAGATTTCCTTGTTTGCGTCATTGATTGGGGGGTATTTTGGTGATGCAGTGTTCAGGACGTAACCCAGTGGACCACATTGCCGTCTCAGTATGCTGTACAGTGAATCCTCTCTAGAGGAGACTTTTTGCATTTTGCATGTGAGAGATGCACGGCATGGAATCTGTTCAGAATGTCCCAAAGTATTCCGTTTTTGTTTGTTTCCACACTGTAGATCTTTGGTCGGATTGTTTGAGAAACATAATAACGGTGAGTGCAGTGACTCGGCAAGGAAGCCGAAATTCTGGCCAGTACTTTGCAGCAATAAATTATACTGTATATTTTAGGATAACTTGAATTTTTGTGCTATTTCTGTTCATCAGCTTCCATGTCAATTGTAATCATTCATTTCCCGTCAGTCTGTGATGATGTCAGTGCCATGCGTGGGCTATGACACCACTTCCTCAAACAAAGAATTTACAAGAGACCTAACAGAGTTTTGTTATCTTTCATTTAAATTAGACAAACTACTGAATAAATAAAATGAAAAGCAGTATTTTATATTACATAGAGGCTAAACAATTAGCAGCGCTACGGGTGATGTTTTTATACGTGTCACATCACTTATGTTCTCCTGACTGCAAAAAACAGACTGAAACATAAGTATGAGTCACTTGAAATGTTCTTTAGTAACAGCAGTCACTTTATTCGCACCCACAGTCTTGTCAAATCAAAGGCAATGGAGTCTCCCGTTTTTACCGCTGTCAACTACTTGACTCACTGTTCCCTTAAAAAATGGAAGATTTGTGAGAGACAAAGGAACATATTTGTTTTTAATTTCATCACTCACAAACGTCTGTTTCCGCCTCCCCGTTTCTAATATTCATTTGGGATTCTTAACGTCTCTGCATGTCAGCACAGAGACAACGAGTTAGATCAAAACACCAGACAGTAGGTTTGCGGGGGGGGGGCAGGTCAGAAGGCCGCCCCCTTTTCTGCTGTGCGGGCGCCGTGTTTGGCGGAGTGACGTTCGGGCCGCCGGGATGAATGTGCAGTTTTGAGTCCTCCGTCCAGCTGTGCTGGGTTTGTGTGAGGCGTCCAGCCCGCCATCTGTCCGAGCCACTGCACTGCAAGGCAGCTCTGGGAGCGGATGAAAGGAGCGATTTAACACGGACCATCAATTTACAAATTGTATACAGCCACCCCTCCCCACCAACCAAAAAAAAAAAAAAAGAAATTCAAGAAAAAATAAGGGGTTCGATTCATTATTATTACTCAAAGGAAATATGTCAGACTCAACACGTCAACACAGGACACATTTCTTCTGAGCAGATGCCCCGTGTGTGCATGCGGAATCGGGAATCGGGAGCTGGACTGGCCATGCTAATCACGCTTCTGTCCTTCCCGGCTTCATGATAAAGCCAGTTCCTGGGAACAAACACCTCCCAGAGGACTGACTTGCCTTTTTATTCCCGTGAAAGCTCAGACAAAGAGCACAGACATTTGTATGCTTAGTTGTGTTGGACTGCAAATCAGGAAAAAAAAAGGCAGACAAATACTAAATTTTCGTATATAAGAATTGTTTGTTTATTTGGTTACCTAAACAAACAAACAAACAGTTAAAATTCTATTTGAACTTTAGCATAATTTATAAATGATGCTTATTATGGAAGGAGTATCCACAATAACTTAACAAATTGTCTGGGTGACCAAATAACTTTGAAATTAGAAGATGAACCATGAAATGATGTCTCTGTGTGATCAAAGTATTGAAGGCCATTTCATTTGCTATTTCTGCAATGGACAGTCACGTTTTACGCAATCCCCAGTTTCGCAGAAATCAATTTAAAGAACGCTAGGTCTTCGTTACATGTCCGTAGCAAGATTTTCCTAATGCATTTATTGAATAGTCATCTATTACTCATCGTTCCCATCTGGTCCTGGTCTTCCCTCAAATATTGGAACCTGACAGCCCCAGTTTGTTATGCATTTGCTCAAAATCTGTTTTCTCTTTCGATCTGTTATATAATGCGTAACATGTCCATTTATAATACATCAGTTGTATATAACGTGAATTTTTATCAGTACCCTGATGTCATGATGTTCACTGCACATTCAGATACAGCATGCGATTCTCATGTCTGAATAATCAAACATAGCAACAATTCTGTTATATGTATTTTTTTTAAATAATTTGGAATAATTTCTGAGCCTGCTCATTGCCGACTTAGAAAATCTTACTGTTATCTCTCTGAGATAACAAGTTCCAACAGGCACCCAAGTTCCAGCAGGCTCGCACTTCAAGATAATTTACATTATATGCAAATGACGGCTGCAAAATTGGCTGTACGTGAAATATGATTACTGACACTTTTAGATGACGCTGCAGTAGTCTCGATACAGCCAACTTTGTTCTCCAGGTCATTTACCTCAAAATGTTGGAGAAAGCATGTTGTTTATTTGACAGTCGCTAATGGACAAACCAGTATGGACTTTCCTGAAACATCCATTTAGCACATACCTATTATCCAGGTGCATCCTTCTCTTCCAGCAAATAGATAGATCTCTCATTCCGCACATTTACATTTAGTTGGTACTATTGGCTGCCCCTGAGAGAGTTGGGGTTAGTCAAATTTAAGACCCTTAAAATGCTACTTGTTCTATCCAGACATTTGTGATTCAGTGGATGAGGGAGATACTTGTTCACTCAATCTCAATGCGGACTCTCTTTGTGTACTGCATGGGTGTATCTGGGATCGAGGCAGCTGTTAGACTCATTTCTGTCGCATTTTTTTTTTTTGACCAGATATGTATGTATTTTCCGTACAGTGATCAGTGGGACTGAGCTGCCGCGTATCCCTCCATTGTGCTCATCGCGTTGGCAGGTAGCCTCCCGCCCTCCCCCCCGAGCCGCAGTACAGGCAGCGAGGCCTGAATGGCGTCCCAGCCCATGGCAGTTGGCTATCCATTATCCAGCTCTAGAGGACTGAGTCATCAGTGCAAACTGCCAGGCTCTTAACGTCCAACAGCAAGCGGCAGTGTCCTGCGCAGAAAGCCCATTGGGCGGCAGGCAACACGTTATACTGTACGCCTCTCCAGGAGACTCGGTGCGAGAGATGTGGCAGAGCGGTGAAGAGGCTTTAGAAGGTTGCATGTGGATATCTGGGAAGAAGATAGCTGTTTTAGCTTTAACCCTCCCACACATGCTTGTAATTTTCATCCTTGGGGGGGACACATCCAAGCAGGGACTCTAAATTAACTTCATCACTTGGAAGCAAAAATTTAAGAGCACTAGGAAACAAAAAAAGAGAAGCATAAGGCAAACTATTGGTGTATGTTTCAGACTCTTCATGCTCAAAGTGATCGGCCTCTGTGGTGAAGAGCACATGTCCAGCTCTTTCTCCACAGCGCCACCTACAGGCATCTGTACACACAGTGCAGCCTATACGTTTTAACATATAGAAATTTAACCACTAGCAACCAGAAATAAACAGTGAGAAGAAGTGTGAAGATCAGAGATTTAATCAACATTACACACCACGAACTGGAACATAACTACAAAAAATGGAATATTAATTATTTTTAAAATAATGCTCTTGATCTTGTAATATTTATAACACACTTATACGTAACATTTGACACAGATACAATTAACATACAATTAACACATCCTCTGGAAGAACACAGATTGAGATCCACGCCCTGGCACATAGGGAAGCTGGCCAATCATATTGAAGCTTTTAGATGCGTAGTCCTTTCCATGGGTGCCCCCCCCCCCAGAACCCACAGGATCAGCCCCTATGTCCTCAACTACCCGCTCAGTCATTCCTTAGCAAACAAATAGCTGTTTTTTTTTCCCTGTGTTTTCATTCTTTGTGTTTTCAATTGTGTTGTAGATTGTTCTCCACTGAGAAGTGTTTGGGGGAAAAAATCTGATGTTGATCTCTTTATTTTCAGCCAAATAGGTGTATCGGTTCTCAGTTGGCCAACAGTTGGTAGCAAACATCCTTTTATTTTTCCTCTCTGTTTCAGTGTGTTGCTGGCAGTGCATCCATTTTGGTCCCCTGAACTAATGATGAAATCAAGTGCCAATCTTATTTGTTGATCCAGATTCCAATTAGATCGCTGTCGTCACCAGCGACCTGTACAGATCAATAAAATGACAAAATGCAGGCAGCCGTGTTACTTCTACTTGGTTGCTATAATTGTTAGTCACATGGGTGCAACCAGCTAGAATTATGCTGATAAAATAGCTAATATTACAACTGAGAAAGGAAAGGTTAGTGTTAAATGACTGATATTTGTTTCTCTATGTGGCTTATTGGTTGGCGTGAATCAGTTAAATTGTGTTTTAATTTGATGAATTTCAATTCTGACTTAGGCTGTATTACGGGAGAAGATAGATGACCTGCTTAATGGGGTTCTGTCTCTGTCACAGGTGACTTTGGCTGTGGAAGGAAACCAAAAGGATTTGATTGTCTATTGAATGCCTGCTAAAATAATGTCTGAGATGCATAGCCTGGTCAGTGGGCTGATGTCTCTACAGATAGAGAGAGGGATAGTGCAGTGGGGTTCACTGAGCACATATGAGCGTACTAAGACAGTAGTATCGAGTATAGGCGAGTATAGTGTTATTGGTTTCCAGCACTGGGTTTTTAGTTGATTGGCTTAAATCATGGTGGATATTGGCTGTGTGGGTTTCACCGTTGGAACGCCATGAGATTTACATATTTTACACAATGCACTGTTACACACTGGAGGGAATTTTTCTTTTAGTCTGTGTTAGGATGTGTGTGGATTCTGTGTTGGCGTGGCGAGTCGGGGGGCAGTTTGGATGCAGACATTGTGAGGTTATCTTTGGCCTTGAAACCACTGAAGGCATGGTACCTGGGCATCGGGCAAACATTCATGACCCTTCGGACATAAACCGGGAAGCAGATGTTTGCAGAGCTGCGTGTACCCTGAGAATAAAAAACATCTTGACTGGGTTTGAGTTTTTTTTTTTTGGTACGCAAGAACGAAAATGTGATCCTTCTTAATCCGTATGAAAATGTAAATCTGCGTGTATCACATATAGTTTAAATATATTTTGCTGCTGCAGATGTTACATAATAAGGAATTAACTATTAAAACACAGTATCTGCAGACAGCTGTAATCTCCACCATAGAAGGAAATGTTTATTTCATGCAGGTATTTGCTAGAGCAGATTGAATTTAGTTGCCTTGTAAAGCCAGTGAGTAAACTATGATTTGTAATTGCGATGATCGCCTTGATTTTATTAGAATAATTTAATTTATCAAGCAGTTAAAGGACGCTTCAAACAAACAAGGACGAAAATATGCAAACATTAATCTAATCTGACAAGAATGCTCATATCACAGCTTGCATAAAAGCTACAACGTAGCCTCTAGCTAAATTTTAAACAGGACTATTCATATTAGTTAAATAATTAAAAAACTGGTGTGTTATAGAGAGTAGATTCACAAACAGCACAATAAGCTTTCTTTTATATAGAGTTGAGTTATAGTCAAACTTTAATGATCTCGTGATATGAATGTTGGTATCGCCTTTCATATGTCTAAATCCATAATATCTTCTAGTTCCGAAGTTAATACAGAATCAACATCAACACAGTTACTGGAACTGCCAGCGCTCCTGGGGACTAAAGTCAATGAAAACAACGTACCACCATTGAATAGATGGCATTGAGAGAATATTTTGTAAGATAGAAATGTAAGTGTTTCTTGAGTAATATCAAATGAATGCTTGAAAAATTACAACAGTAAGTATTTCCTAATACAATTTATTATTCAAGGTTCCTCTTCAGGAGAAATATGTGAGAAGTGTTAGAATTAAACCTTCAGAACATTCTCCTCAAAAATGCCTCTTGGCCAAAGCTGCATTTTTTCCCCCAAGTTCCCCTGCCTACAGGGATTATTCCAGAAGCTGCAGTGAGCCAAGGCTGCGTGTTTTTAATGCGATCCAGCTTCACGCTTGGGACTGTTGGAGCGGTGTTTAAAAATGTAATCACAGTCCCAGCCATCTAGAGGATTCATTACAAGAGTTCGCTTAATCACAGCTGATGAAGACCATGGGAAGCGCAGTGATATTCACCGAGCCGTGCTCAGCTGAACGGATCTCAGGTAGAGCTAATCCTATCCTACTCTTACCCTCAGAGAATTCCTTCTCTGTCTTTGTAAGAAATTTGCCATTTTACAACTGCGGGTTTTTAACGGCCAGCTTGTAATTGGCTAACAGTATAAATTATGATGGAAATGTTGCTAGTGGTTAAGATACTTAACATCTAACTGGACTAGTTAGATAAAACTAAAACTACACCTGGTTCTGGTGGTTCCCATTTAATTTCACGTAGTATAATGCAACTGATTGTTGTAATTTAGCCAAGTCACCTACAGCATTGCAACGTATGTGTGTACACTATGTATTTGTGCATATCTCTGTATAGAGTAAAAAGTAGGATTATTCAACGATTAGTTCTAAGTCACTTACAAACAATATATATAATAAAATGGCTTTATAGTAGCTGAGCAGATTTATTAAATTCTGTAATGCAGATGTACTAAATGTGCTGTCTGGCCTTTTGTCAAGGGCAGGGTTTAGTTTTCCCCTTTTGGACTCGCACCGGCAAATTTGGAAAGCTGGAACGCTGGGTAGCCTGGACTGTGGCAGCTGGAAATGTGGATTTCCCCGGGAAGCGGGAATCGCTGTGATGTAGCGGTGCGGTGCAGTGTAGTGCAGTCCCAGTGCCGCAGTGACAGATACACCTTGACGTCTCCCCCCATTGATGCATCACAGTAATGTCCATGACATTAGTGTCTATTTTTTTTTTGTTGAATAAATGAGTCATATCCATAAAATTTTTATGTTTTCCCAGAAGAAGCAGGGCCCCCTGTTTGGTGGAGATTGTGCTGCGTAAATTGCAGAGTGCTGAGTAAACAGAGGTAACTGGGAAAATATTGGGTGCTGATACAGGCAGCCATTGTGATTTTAGCTGTTAACATTTGAGCGTAAAGGTGACATTTTTTTGTTCCCTATTTACTGGAGGAAGCTGAGTGGGGGGGGAGGGGGGCTGTTTCTTGTGTTGATTAACTCCACTTGATCCTCGATCATGTGTAGGAGCCGTATAAATCAATGTGCGTTGCTCTTTCTCAGCCAGCTAAATTCAACCGTCGTGGCCCTTCAGTCCTATAGCTGTTTATTTGTAGCACGATGCAAACACCCAGATTTTTATTTAATTTATTTTTTTAACTTCCATGGGAATATTGTGTTCTTTTTTGCTCACCATACTATGCTGATCCTGTCTTTGCCTCACCCATGTAAATCATGAAGCAGGGTCGCCAACCCCTTCCACAAACAGTCGCGTATCCTACAGTTCTCCTGAATGCTATGAGACTTTCACACAGATCTTTTGAGACCTAACAAAGTCATATTCAGTTAAGTATTTTATATGTAGCAAAAATACACATATGGACATCTGCTAGTCTAGTTAAAAAATAAATGTTTATTTGTTACATGAAAATTTAATCGTTGTTATTAGCAGTTTATGAGAATGCATTTTATCGAATCATTCATTAGCGCTCATCAACAGCTAGTTCTAAATAGTTTTAAATATTCAAAATTGAGTCATTCCTGGCAGGTCCTTATGAGATTCTAAGGTCATTCATTTTTATTGATTAAATTCATAAACTTTCTCCTTTGTGTTTGATTATAATTGACTGCAATAGAATTAGGTAAATTCCCAACAGCATGTGGGTGTAAGAGGCCTCCTAATTGGTCTGGTGTATTTGTACAGAGGTATTGTGGGGAATTGAGTCCTGGGAGTGTAGCAGCCATTTTCTCCAGTAGTCCATTTGCTCTGCATCAGCAGCTATGGATAGATTCATGGTTTGTACTTGATGCAAACGTCCTAAGGATAGGTCAATAATAGTCATACCACTAGACATCACAACAAACGCAGACTTAAATGAAATATACAATTTTGTGACTTGTAGGTCAATTTGTATTTCACATTTGTGTATTCAAATATTCTGGGAAAAATACATTTAAAAATTCTGTTCTTTTCCTTACTGGTGGTCCACCACACTATCGGGGCTGTGAGACGTTCCCAGTTAGAACCTGCTTTTAGTGCCGTCATGCATCCAGCCTTGCAGTCAGTTTCATATCTCATGCTAATTAATGTCATTTTCGGCATTGTCAATGAGTGATGGAGTTTTCTTTAGGGACGTTGAGTTTGCTTTGTGTAATTCTTTCTGGAGAATGGCATTTATGCTTTCAGGAACATTCAGAATAAAAAAAATAGCTTTGACTGAGCTTTGAAGCTGTGAGGTGCTGGGGGGGGAAGGTGGTTAACAGAGTGAAGTATATCTTATCGTAATAGTCTAATACCGAAGAGGAATTAAAGGAAAAGCTTTTACATTTTTGGTATTTAAAAATAACCACTATACCATTATGTAAAAAAAACTCTTGAACAGTGTTTGTGGTAATGATTGTATGCATTTTTAACTTTTTCATATCATTGTTTTTATAAATATATTTAAAATATATATATATCTGATGAGAGTGACTAGTTTTTGGAGCCGTAATAATCATGCATGTCGATTACATGGATTTTTTATGGGAGGGATTTCTGTGTCTGCTAATGGTCGATGACTCTAGGGTCGGGCAACTAACAGATAATCTCTTTGTATTACATATTCGTCCCCTTCCTGTAATCTGTAACCGGCGCGGTGCGGGCACCGTGGGCAGAGGGCCGGCTGATACAATCTCAGCTACCCGCGTGTGCGCTTTGCCCGGTAAACAAACAGCTCAGACCCGGCGTGCCCATTCCGACAGCGTGGCTCCAACCTTTCCCCATCCTCCGGAGTTTATTAATACGTGGGGGTCAAATTTATACAGGGCCAGCACTGTGCGTGCCCACATCCTGGCGCCACGCTTCTCAGATGTAACTTTGCTTTAGCCGAAGACGGTGTTTGTCCTCAGCCTCCGTGGAGAGCTCAGCGTCGTGGGTCGGTAAGTACGCCGTCCCCTCCCCTGCTTGCAAGCTTTCGCAGCCGGAGTCTCTTGCATCACCGGTCACCGTGGATTCAAGGCAAAGACAAACCAGGCAGGGGGTGGGGGGGGGGGGGGGATGGAAAGGTCTAGAGGAAGCCAGAAGGATGTTTGAAATGGCCCCTCTTGGGGAAAGAGTGTGGAGGGAGGGGGAGTTTTGGTTTAAACGGTTGACGGTGCGTGATTAGACTGCGAGGGGCTGGCGGCCAGGTGGAAAAAGCAGCCCCACAGGAAGGAGGCGGGGGGTGACAGCGGGTCCCAGCTAGAGTATGTGCCGGTGAATAATGAGAGCTCGTTTCTGTTCCCCTTGCCGGCAGCCGCGGCCCCGTTGGCCCTGGCCCGTGGGACCCCGCGCCGTGGCTCGCGTGAGCCCCTCCTTGACTTCCTCGCCTCGCGCTCAGGGTTTCGGTGCCACCTCCCGCAGACGGGGCACGCCGCGAGCGCCTTCCCGCGACTGCTAATTAGCTCGCATTCATGCCCGCGATGCCTGTGATAGCGGAGGCTTTTCCGTGAGCATCCTCGCCACCGAACACTTGCGAGGAACACGACGTGCCGACTGACTTTTTTGATCTGCAAGGAGAAATTTTTATTGCTTCGTGTTCCATCGCTTTTTGAAATGTGAATTCCTATTCACTGCTCTGTGGCTTTGTTCCTTAAAGCGGGGGATGTTTATTTTCTGGGGGGGGGCAGGACCTAAAAAAAAATCCTGTGTGATCTAATTTGTGTAAGGAAAGATTATTAGATGTACGATGTGTGGTAATTAAATATCACCACTCTCATTAAAAAGATAATTAGCTATCAAAAAGCATGAAGACCGCCTATGTCCGTCTTCCTCAGCCAGTGATCTGTAAAACACGTCGTCAATGCTAAAACCGTGTAATTGCATGCCAGTTGCCATCACGTTTTTAAAACAGAATCAGTCTTAGATTATTTTGTTTCCCTCCTTACTTTCCCATTCCGTCCACTCTGCCACACCTTTTTATTGTGCGTGGTCTTTACTTCGTCGCTACTCACGCCAGTGCTGGCTTTAGCCACCTCTGTTATATCTGCTTCCTGCAGTGCTGATGCATTTCAATTCTAACGGCCCTGCAGGTTAATTAAGGCGGGGGGGAAGGTACGGCGCCTTCGTTGCGGTCACGCCGTGGAGGAACGCTGAGGTGTGAAAACCACGACGACAAGACCGCTCCGCGGCTTTAGTTAGGCTGCCTCGTAAACACTTTCATTTGTTAACGTCAGACTCCGAGTGCACAAAACTATGCATGAAGCCAGTGTAAACTGTAATCAATTTATCCTTGACTTGATTTGATCAAAGTTGGCAAAGAATGGGCCCCGGTAAGTGAAATGGAGTCACACAGCGTGTTCCAAACTTTCGCTCTTTTGTTTTCCGTGTTTTAGAATGTATTGCTTTTCTGATTACATCAGAGATCATTTACATTTTAATATACCCTCTTCTGCAGGTATTATGCAGCTCAAAACCTTTAACTGACCCAATTTGTTTATCGATTGAAATTCTGTCTATGGGGGGGGGGGGGCGTCTGGACAAAAAAAGGCGCCACTTTAAGCTTTCCCGCTATCTGATTGCGTAAGGGCGTCTGAGCGCACCTAGGATTAGGGATTACGTGAGAACGAAATGTCATTAAACGGGATATTTTTACTCTAAATATGAAATCGCTATTTAAGCTGTATGATATCTTGGCACCCCACCAGCAGAATGTGCCTAGAAATTATTCTGTTGTAACGTGATTTTATTGATTCGCTTAAAAAAAAAATCGCACATTTCTTCACTTGTAAAAGAAGATATTCGGGAGTCTCACATAATGTTTATGACTTTTTCCAGCCATTCTAAGACTTATTTAAAGGTTGCATTATATTTGCTCTGTATGTTCTTATATATTTTTAACATATGGTGGTATACAGAGTGACTTTTCAGGCTAGTACAATTTGCACATTAATAGACTGTTGACTGTATAATTCAGTTGAAGTGCCTTTTCTAACAGTAATTCCAGGCTTCCATTGTCGGCATTTAATTGCAGCTTTTATGTCACGGCTCTCCATCCCGGACCACTATGCTACCTGCGTCACATCCCGTTTTCCGTCCAGGCAGACGGGCGCTAAACGCCGTGCCATCCACAGCTTCAGCGAGTGGCACAGCTGGTCCGCTTTCAGCCCCCGAAGCTTCCAAATGAATCACTTAGCTTACTCACACACCAGAGGCAACACATCACTCTGAAACTCGGGTATCAGGAGGGGGCCATTTTCTCACTGGCTATAACAGATTGATCAACATGTTTTCCTATTTTCCCTCTGTGGTATCTTCTACCGACTGAGCCCGCTGTCATTCTCTCATTCCCAGTGGAGCCGTACAGAAGTAACCAGTACCTTGGTGGCAGTATCGGCTGATACAAACACACTGAACAGCAGGTCCAGACGATGTAGTCCATGGAGGCTTGTTCTTCCTTGATCTCCACATGTCTGATTCTGACGCGAAAAGTCACTTGAAATATTTGTAATAGTGATGAAATTCAGTATTCAAATGAAGGTCATCACATTAGCCTTGTGAGACTTCCTGAGCTGGGGTGGGTGGGGTGGGAGGGGGGGGAGCTCCTGGAGCTCATCCCAGACTGCCAGGGTACGGCATGGACAGGATGCTTGTCCGTCGCAGGACACACACACACACACACACACATCCATACACTCTGGGTACTTTACGGACATCAGTTAGCCTAAGTGCCTTGTCTTTGGGCTGCAGGAAACCAGCACTGGGAGCAAATGCAAGCTCTGCACTCACAGGCCGAAGACGTATGCAGACCGTCCCTCAGGTCACGAAGGAGATCCATTGCCTAAGGCTGTCTTTAAGTCGGATTTGTAGGTAATTCGGAACAATAATAACAGTGCATAATATAAATAATAAAAATAATAGGCCTACAGTGATTTAAAAGAACTACATACTGTACTGTACCTCAAGCCACGCCAATGTTTTCATGAGTAAAGCATGAAAACACCATCGTTACTATGAGTAATGTATGTAACTCAATGTTTTATATATACATATATATATAATATACATACATACATACACACACACACACACACACACACCCTGACATATATATCAAGGTGTATGATTTCAGCTCAACTTGATCTCATTGATCTCAGAAGGTATACTGAATAGTCCTAATAATAGACAGAGCTTTAATAAACTATAAGCACATGCTGCATATTCAAGCATAGACGGCAACATGATGATCCTGCAGAAATGAAGGATGCCGTTTTAAAAAAAAAAAAAAAAAAAATCCGAGCCAGTGTCTACATATGTGAAAACTGTACGCGATGCATTCAAGCTCCACTTTCCATATCTGGATTCGCATCTTGGCGCAGGGGTGCGATGCAGTGCTTGGCGTCACATCTCAATATGTTGTGCTCTATTAGAGATCACACGTGTTGGTTACTCACTTATGAATTTGTTAAGTCACCACAGTGCCTGTTAGTCAACAGTTACTGATTCATTCTGGGAGTCTGTTTATTTTCCCTCCACTTCGCAGTTGAAGGTGTTCGATTTCTCTTTCATTCTCTTCGCGTAATATCCGATCAAATGAGCCACTTTGTTTAGATGACATCTACTGCCACGTGACTGTTTGTGGACAAGTACCACAAGTGTAAGTGTCCAGCATGGGCCTGTTTTGTTTTGCAGAAACGGGGCAACGTGAAACTTCTCTGGCTTCATCCACCGAACACACAGCACAAAGTACTGTCCACATAACGTTGCGGTTAGATAATGCGCTGGCGAATGAATGATTTCTGTTTATTTTCTTTGCGTAGGAGTGGCACTGTGTATTAGTCAAACCTCTTCTTGTGAAACTGTAAGGAACTTGCATAATTAACCAGATGCATAAACCACTTTTGATAGAGATGTAATTATTAAAGCCCTTGTTTTGTGTCGGTCACCAGCATTAAATTTACGTGTATAAAGCACGAGGGAACCAAGACAGCATTGTGTACTGTGTGCGAAAACAAAGACGACATTCTCAATAGAGAAGAATCGTGTTGCAGTATTAATGGCCTTTCTAAATAAGACACTTTCTTCTACGATCCATTCACCATTTGTAATTGTTATTTCTCAATAGATGTATATTTTCCCTCTATTTATCTTTTTAATATTGTAAGCAAGCAAGTGAGGAAAATTCTTCCTTTTCAGCTAAGTGCATGTTCGCACGGAATCGCTAATATCGCCTCGTAGATGTTGACTTTGGTGAGACATTGTTAATGGACAACTTCATTATCCAGCATTACTATGGAAACTGTTCATTCTACCTTTTTCCAAGACTTCCCGTTAAAAGCGGGAGCCTTGAAAGGAAGCAGCTTTTCACCCATTCAGGGCTGATGGCAGCGGGGGATGCGTGGTTAACTCAAATGAGGGTACGAGTTATTGTTTCGCTTCGCGTTCGGAAGTGTGCTGCACGCTGGTGCCGAAGCGGAGAGACAACGTGGAATTAGCAGGCTGTAAGAAGCCTTTGTCGTCGCTGTACACTCGTTGTTCTCGCCTTCTGTGGAAAGCTTGGCCGGAATTGCGAGCCTCCTCAAGCAGGAAGTCTTACGTTAGCTTAAATCGACCCCTCAAACGGACCACCCAGTAATGTATTAAATAGCCTTCTTTTAAAAGGACTTCGAATAATATTAGCAACTGGTGATATAACTGATATATTACATTTGGATACACGTGTCTCCACAGGACAGGGTTTGAGTTACGTTAACTGGAGACCATACTGGCACACAAAGACTTATGGATTAGTGGCAACAGTGCCTAGTACAAAAATCTGAGACGTGAGCTTTGGCGTGTCACATCAGAAATGGCTCTTGCTCTGAAGAGACACCCGGAATGCTTGGAAAGGGGTGGGTGAATGTGGGTGAACCCGATGCCAATGTGCTTTACTGGAAGGGAAAAAAAAAACACGAAGACTGGAGCACTTAGTGCCTGGGACCATTTTTACAGCTCAGCATCGGTGCAAAACTGCCAAAAATGCTTTTACTCATCAAACGGCCGCAGCATGCGGCTGTACCCTGCACGTCCAGGACAATCGGAAGCATATGTCTGTGCTCAGAAGACTGAAGTGCTCTGCCTTAGTCCGCAGTCGCACGACTCCTTTGCTATAGGTGCAATGTACTGTTTGCTCACTGTACTGGAGATGTGATGCCGTGTGGCTGTTATTTCACGCCTGTGTAATTTACTGCATTTCTGCCACTTGTGAACAATATCCTGTTCCCCGATCACACACGAGAGCCAGTGACCATTCCACTGTTTTGGAATGTATGATCCCCAACCTCATGCAGTGCTTTTATTAAATATATTCATCTTAACTTGATATTGTGCTTGAAATTGACTGTCTGTCATCTAATGGAGTACTTTGATGGAAATTATTAATAATACGACTGTCTTTTCATAAACCCTTATGCTGATAAACTCATAAATTAAAAGTTAAGTATTTGTACTTATTACAAACTGTAAGACAGCTAGCTGAAATATCTATTTGTAAATTGTGCGTTTAATAATTAGTTGCTGAATGACAGGGTGTGGACAGTTTTATTACCAGGCAGCACTGACTTATGCAAAGGTATTGCCCCCAGTCAAGCTTACTGGATTACTGCATAAGGGAAAATGCGTCATGAGGTTTAACATTTTGACTGGGCTTGACAGCTGAAAGTTAGTACCTCCAGAGTGTTTATATATCATGGAACATTTGTTTCTTAGAAACAGGAAGAGAAACATTTGTTAGAATTTATTATTATTGTAGAAACTGATTTTTTTTTCTTAGATGGGCTTTAATTCAATGTAATTACTTGCCATTTTTGTATTATGTGCTATAAACTGCCTAAACCTTTGGATGGAAAGCAGATCAATAAGGATTTCACCTTTTTCTGTATCTCTAAAATGAATTGAAGACCCTAACCTAGCTGGTGTTCGGTGTGAGCAGTTCTTTGCAATTACGTGCTTCTACCGTCCTTTCATAGCTATTTCGGGTGGTATGTCACTCCACGGGTTAAGAGTCCCGTAATTGGAAGGTCATGGGTTCAAATCCTGTTTCTGCCACAGTGATACCACTGTTGGGCCCTTGGGTAAACCCTTAATCCCAACTGCTCTAGGGGTACCCTACGCCTGATCCTAAGACTCGCTCTTACACACACACTGTGTGGGTTTCTCATGGAGAGAGAGAGATGAGATTTGCAAAACCTATCCAATTTCCCCATGGGGATGTAAAGTGTAAAATTACATATTAAAAAAAAAAAATCACTTTTTCTGTCATTCAGTTTTGAAGGCCATAAGGTACTATAAAGTTAGCAAAGGAAATCGGCCATAGGTACAAGCCCAGAAAACAGGGATCTACTTTTTCCACACTTTCACTTCCTTGTTGACCGGAATATTCCAAGGATCGTCTTCTCACACCCGTAATGAGCGAAACCTTCCCTTCATCTTGTTTGAGATACGTTTTATTTAATGTCATATCGTAGGCGATGGTTTGGAAAACAGTTCTCATTTAGCGAGTATTCTCTTCCCCTCGATTGCCTGTCTCATCAAGTTAATTATCCTCACTTGATTACTTTGTTTCTTTAGTCCTTTCAATCAGCAAACAAGATAGTTGTGGATTGAGTTTGTTTTTTTTTTTGAAAGAAAAAAAAAAACATTAGAAAGTAGCAGCATTAAATTTCCAGACAGTTTCCACCAATATATCGGGTGGTGTCATAAATCTCATCATTTCGTCAATCAGTAAACTGCAGAAAAGAAATTTTGGCAAACCAGGTGATTTATCTGCCCTTTTCCTGCCTTGTTGCTGTATGCACTAGAATTTCCCCTAGGATCAATAAAGCTTATCTTATCTTAAACCACCAGAACTACCACATACACCAGAAATATGCTATTCCCAAGTTGCTGACGGAAGGTACCGAAAAATAAATAACTTCGTAATAATATTTTTAATAACATTATTTTTCTTATTGCTTCCAGACAGATCTATGTTTTATATTGATAGTTAAAAGTAGAGTGTGGGTCCGAGCTGACTTGGCTACTGTGTGCTCTTCTCACTTAGCTTAAGGACTCCATGGTACGTATAATTTTGCCACTTTTTGTTTATTGAGCATTGTCTATTCAGATTCCTTGCTACATTTGGACTGAACGCTAGTATGCATCGTTCCAATGCCAAGCATGTCTACATCTGTAATTGTGTTACCTGTTTGTTCGCGTAATTTTGAGACCGTATAACGCCACAGACGGATAAATGGAAGCGAGTCTCCTCATCTTAAAAATAGGCCGTGTCGTATATAGCTACAAAATGTAAGTGGCTGGTGCCGATTATGTTAAACTGAATGCCGCAGGGAACTGTTGCACGTGACACTTGGCATTTTTGTTTAAACATCTAGCTGCCGTTGGCTCCTCAGAGACATGTCCTTAGATGTGGAATCTTCTAACCATTTATCCTGATCAGGCTTATGGGAGGTGCAGTATGTGCAGATCCTGGACATCACGGGGGCGTATACATTTACACATTACGACTAGTTAGCCTAACTATAAGTCTTTGGACTGCAGGAAGAAACTTGCACAATGTGGGTAGAATTGTTCAAGAATTACAAAAAGAAATTCCGGAATGTTATACGTAAATGATTGGGACCGCTGTTGCTATGGTAATAACAATTCAAACTGTCAGTTCCACACCAAGTGAGAATCGAGCTGCTGGTGACTGATGTAAATGAGTTTTTTTCTGACTAATGTTTCATTGACCTTGATGGTAAGAGTTAAATCTGACTTTGAAGGCGCTCTGTTGCACAGAGATGATATATGACCATTTGGTCTCCTTCTCCTGCAGGAAATAAATCACAGGATAGCGGAATTGCAGAGATGGAAGAGCTTCCCGTCCCACAGAATATCAAAATAAACAACATCACGTGTGACTCCTTCAAGATATCCTGGGACATGGACTCTAAAGCCAAGGAGCGCATCACGCATTACTTCATCGATCTCAACAAGAAGGAGAACAAGAACTCAAATAAATTCAAACACAAGGTAGGCCTCTTGGGAGGGAATTTCAATATGGCTACCTTTGCTTAATCAGTGACGCTCATACCAGTTGTTTGACTTGTTGTGTGTCTTTTTAATAGCAGCTCAAAATTTTATTCCTATGGCTGGCTATGGCAGAACAGCATTATTGTAAATATTTGGTTTAAAAACTACAGTCTTAAAAAGAGAAAAAAAATACAAAAGATATTGAAAGATTCGTCCTTTTCTCTTAAAAAACATTCTCAATTCATTGGTCTGCTAGTGCATAATGCTTCTTTCTGCAGATCAAAAATGGGAGTTAGAAACAGAGAAATGCAGATCTCAAAATTTTTAAAATCTGTGCCTTCAAAGGACACAACAAAGTAATTTTCATAAGGCTGCTCTTCTCTCCTGACTAAAAGCTATGGAAAAAGTCCCTGCACCATAAAGCATTTTCAACACACAGAGTTAAATCTACATTCTGCACTTTGTACACAATATGAATTTTTTTTTTTTTCAGAAATAAGTATCGTCCGAGACTCATTTTAATCACCTGATTAATATACGTGAGATGCAACCGGACAACATATTTCTGTATAAAAAGTAAATTTGGTGGAATGTAAATAATATTAATTTAGAAGTACTGAAAATTCATGCTTAGTTTATGTATGAATTCTGTTATCTATGGAGACTGGACTGGGGAAAAAAAAAACTTTAAATTATCGAGAGAGTGAAAAATGTTTGAAAAGAAAATTTTCAGTCAAATGCTAATGGGACAAAATGAGTAAGAGAAACCCCCAAAGAAGACAGAAGATGTTTCAGTAGCAAATAGAGAAATGCCGTTTATCAAGGTTTACGAAAAACTGTTCTCCAGAAACTTTACTTAAACTGGCATAACTAAGAGCTCAAAAACACGCCAAGGTAATTAGCCTGTCAACTTCCCACTTCATTCGTTTAATGTTTTTTTTTTTTTCCCTCTGGTTTGAAGAGAGATCCTTGAACCACTCAGCCTTGACTCCCTGCCTAGCTATACAAGCAATTATTTTACTTGTGTAACTCCTGGTTCCGAACGTGTTTTCTCTGTCTGTGAGCGTGATTTAGAATTAGAAAACAGTAGCGTGTTCTGAGACAACGCGGATTACTTCACGTAGCTTTTCGTCACCATCTGTGTGCACCCTGGTTTGTGGTATTATACTCTCCTTTGTGGCAGGTGGTGGCTTATTAAAATGATGTTAGCTTAATCAGTGTCCCCCTAATGTGGGAACGGCGCCACAAATTCTTAAGCCCGAATAAAAAAATGAAGGAAGGAGGTTCTAGATTTTTAAAGGTGTCTTTAGCGGCCCCTACAGGTCCGGCAGAATCGCACGATGCGGTAGCGTTTAGTCGGCCCGGCCTTCACCGTCTGTCCCCTCTTCGTAGGACGTCCCGACGAAGCTGGTGGCCAAGGCCGTCCCTCTTCCCATGACCGTCCGGGGGCACTGGTTCCTGAGCCCACGCACCGAGTACACTGTGGCCGTCCAGACGGCTGCCAAACAGAGCGACGGAGACTACTCCGTGTCGGAGTGGAGTGAGATCATTGAGTTCTGCACTGCCGGTGAGGGGGGGGGGCGTGTGGGGTGGGCTCCATGCAGGCTGAACATATGCCAGAGGGTTGGTGGCAAAAGGCAGGATGTAGCATTTAAATCAGAAGTGCCAAATAAAGCCCGTAGAGTACAGAGTACAGCGGCTTTAGCTCGAACATCCACTGTAAATTACCCGATCGGCTCTTTTGGGCTGATATGGTTGTGTTTTTTTTTTTTTTAATGACAGACAGCATCCAATAAACCCAGTGATCTTTCATGCACACGCACTGGGGTAGCTACGCAGAGCTGCCGCACATGCAGTATAATTTAGAATCAGAGTAGCTAAGCCAGGGAAGTCGGCTGGAACGAAAACAACATACACACACCATCCATCCAAGAACAGAGCATAACCACACGTGGTTTTAATCATGTGCTGGCAGAAAGTGTCTCAGCCAGGGCAAACCCAGGTAAAGGTTTACCATTCAAATTCACCTCTCCCAAAACTAAATGATATCGATGTCTTATACCCATGTCTTAATATGTCATGTTTGACTGTCTTATGATGTTTATCATCTTTATCGGTAACACTTTACTTGAGGGAGCACAATGTAGTAGACTATACTCTTACTTAATGTATTAATTAACCAAAAACTAAGTGTTAGTTATGTACTGATCTCATGCTTGTTTGTCATTAATTAGTCATAACGGTTCATGTATTTGTCAGTTATATTTGTTTTTGATTTGTACTTGAGTAGTGAGTTAAGATACTTCTGCCCCCTCAAATACAGTAATATTTATTAATCTTTTCATTTCTTGTATGGCACATGTGTTGTAGAGCTGAAGATGCAAATGAAGACACTTTGTCTTAAACTTTGAAATTAAGTCCGTTCCGGGGGAAGCCTAAAATGTGGTTCTCTCTGCTGGCAGATTACTCCACGGTCCATCTCACGCAGTTGCTAGAGAAAGCCGAGGTGATCGCGGGGAGGATGCTGAAGTTCTCCCTGTTTTATCGCAACCAGCAAAAGGAGTACTTTGACCATGCCAGGTGGGCAGTCTTACAGGAGCACTGGGGAACAGTGTGTATGGCCGTCTTTCAATTTGGGGAAATGTTCCCCTGCTTATTGATGTTGGCTTTTAAACATCAGCCAGGGATCTGATGAAATGTAATTTAGCCCTCAAGGCCAGTTGCAGATATGGGGTTATTTGATTACTCGGTGTGTTATAGGAGGGAGGTGCAAACTCGGCCAAGTGATTCTGCTTCATTTTGCTAATCCTCTGTCTGATTACATTAATTAAACAGATACCATGATTACCAGGATCACTGTGACTCTGGTATTACAAAGGACATAAAAAAGAAAAATGTCAGTCAGCACAGCACTATAAATCACCGCTGATCATCAAAATAGAACGTCCAAACAAAAAAATATTTCATTTCTGTATATTATAAGGAAATATGAACCGCATCAAACATTGTTTCGTAACAACAAACTTCTATTTGTTTTTAGTCACTTGGCTTTTTCCGGCACAAATCAGCTGCTTCTTGTGTAGACAGGATGTTTTCAAATCTGCACGAAACTGTCTGGGGAAAAAAAAATAGCAACCAGCTTCTCATGACAAGACAGAATAGTCACACTCCTTATACGTGAATCTCGGAGAGCGAGCCAGGATTGCAGCACTAGGAAGCTCATATCTGCAGTCTGCCGGGGAAGATTCTTATTCACTGATGTAGTTTTCTTCCAATTACCTTCCCAAAACACACACAATTGTCTAGTCTGACTGTCCCCTGTCACAGCTCACAAGGTAAATGAATGTGGGATAGGGGGTCATACAAAATGCTGGGGGAACACTATGAAATGAATCCATGTTTTACAGGAGTTGCATGAGTGTGTTGAAAGACCAGCTTCACATTTGTATGAATCTTTTATATCACTGGAATGTTTGGATCTGATCTTTAAACAGCTTTGTCCTTGCAATTCCCAGGAACATTAGGAAGGGAGAGGATAGAAGTGATATTTGTGTAGTTACCTTTTTATCCTCAGCTGAGTAATTGACAATGAGAAAGTTAGCTGTAAATACCTGTGTTTCACATTTTGAATGATGTGAATTTCTGGAAATCCAAAATAGGACATTTGGAGCGCTGAGGCTCAGTACGTTAGGAGGCCGTGTCTGTGATCATTAGGTCCCTGACCCGAATCACAGAGTGATTTCACCGTTGGGCCCTTGAGCGAGGCCCTTAACATCCAGTCACTCCAGGGACTGTCTGACCCTGCTTTTCGTTTGTAGGTCACTTTGGATAAAAGTGTCTGCTAATTAAATACAATGTAACACTCAGTGAGAACACCAAAGATTGTACTTCAAAGCATGGCAGAAGAGTGTGTAGCGGAGTGAACGTCTACCATCCACCGTGAAACACACTTTGCTTTGTCGCTATAGGCAGGCCCAAGACAACAAGATGCTCCCATCCGTGAAGGACAACAGCGGCAGTCACGGCTCTCCCATAAGTGGCAAGCTGGAGGGCATCTTCTTCAGCTGCAACACTGAGTTCAACACTGGCAAGCCCCCGCAGGACTCCCCGTATGGGCGGTACCGTTTCGAGGTGCAGGCTGAAGTCCTGTTCAACACAAAGACCAACCTGTACTTCGGGGACTTCTACTGCATGTATACTGCCTACCACTACGTCATCCTGGTGCTGGCCCCCGAGGGTTCGCCGGGCGACGAGTTCTGCAAGCAGCGGCTTCCCGCACTGGACATCGCCGACAACAGGTTCCTGACCTGCACTGAGGAAGATGGCCAGCTGGTGTTCCACCACGCCCAGGACGTCATCCTGGAGGTCATCTACACCGACCCGGTGCACCTGTCCCTGGGGACTGTCGCCGAGATCAGCGGGCACCAGCTCATGAGCTTATCCACGGTCAATGCCAAGAAAGATCCCAGCTGCAAGACCTGCAACATCAGCGTGGGCCGCTAACCCACCCCCCCAGCCAACCGTCACCCTCGGGAAACACCCTCCAGAGATTGTCTAACCCCTTTAATGTCCAGTCAGTCCCAGACTTCATAAACAGCATGCATTCACAGCTTTCAACCAAACAGCCGTCTATTCATTTGCCCGTTTTATTTCGCTTTTTTTTTTTTTTCCTTTTCATTTAACAAACACCTGTTCTGGGTAAATGTGTTCCTATTTTTCTATCTTTTATGGAGGTATTTGTGAAGTCCCTGCCAAGTCAGACAGTAACTCCGCTTTTTCCTCCCTGGCTATGATGCTTATAACAGAAAATACTGCGATATTAGAGCTGCGATGTAATGTTTGCCAAGGGTAATAAAAACTGATCAAACCGCTGTAGTAAAGCAATGGTAACAGCTTCTAAAAGGAATTACACAAATCCGTATTAACATTATCTTGTGATTAAATTATAATTACCGGATAATATATGAGCATGATAGGTTGTACCTGCAGCATGAATTTAACAAACAAAACCTAGAAATGTGACGACCTGCGCCATGTTGTTCTGCAGTGTTAAATGTTATTTATTCTAGAAACCATATACTGTGTTAAAACATAATAAATGTGATATAAAAATATTTATTTTTACTGTTGTATACAAAACAGAGAAAACGGAAGGAGAGAGGAATGCAGGGGATAGGCCGATGGGGAGGAACAGCAGCAGCAGGCACAATTTGCGGTAAAGAAATAAGCTACCGCTAACATTAATAAACTAGCTAAACGCTAACATTCCTTTTCAGTAGATGTGACCGTAAAGCAACACAATCCAGACGGTGGCCAATCTAATATCGCATTTCGTACAGTTGCAGCACAGCAGACTCAAATAGCCTTGTACTGGACGGCATGCAGAAACGACAACAGGGCTCGCAGTTACGGTTCATCAGCTTATTCGACTTAAAAAAAAAAAAAAAAAAAACGTCTCACAGCTGTGTACATTTCAAAGAGAAGTTTGCGAATGCACTTGGCGCAGTGTTCCCCAAAAGAAATCGCGTCCAAGGCAAAGTTTTACTGGGAAATTCATGGAACGGTGACCACTTTTCAGTCCACGGTTGAAGGACGGGGGTTACATTATTAGGGTTTAAAACTTTTGTTTTCTGTGTTGGGCTCACTTCTTCATCCCATACGCCTGTATCATGTCATTTGTACATTTCTCTCAAGCTGAAAGTGGCTTCGCACGCCCCGAAGTCCACGTGCATGATATATGTAGGCTTTTTTGGAAACTGTAGCAGAAGGATGTTGTAGAATTGTGATGACTGGAGGCTGTCTCCACTGCAGAAGAGCTTAAAGAGTGGTCTGCATATTGAATTTCAAACACTGTAAGTTTCAGTCTTAGTCACTGGTCCCAGAAACACTGTAAAACCCAAAACCAGACATGAGAAAAACTGCATATTATTCTGACTTTGGTTTAAAAAAATCTCTTCGGTAAATATAAAGTGCCATATTTTAGCATAGAATTGACTTTCCCTAATATCTGTTTCTGTCTCTAAAATCTTTGTTTTTCCAAATAAAATAGCGTTAAACAACAATACTTACAGTAGCTGTGGTAGTGCACTATATGTTGCATCTTTGTCAAATGATGTAATTTTGTCAACCAAGGTGAATGTCATAAAGTGCATCGCAGTTGTCAGTATGGCACAAACAGGTCCGATACGAAACGTCTCTTTGTTCAAAGGTGTTGAGCAGTTTGTTCAAAAATAAATCTTAAACGAACAACGTCTTTCTCTCAGATAGTCTTTGAAACGTCCTGTTTACTCAGAAGGACTTCCAGTAATCTGAGTTTAGCTTTCAGGTTCTTGTACTCCTGATACTCTTCAGCCATGGGAATGCGGTCATCCTTCTGAACGGCCCTAGTGTGGAAAAGAATGAAATGGGACAAGCTTGAACAAGGTAGTCTGCATCAACTTATTAAGGCAGTTTAGTGCATTGCTGGATATCAAATGATCTGAAAATTAATTTAATGCATTTACAGAAATGGGTAAACAAACAACTTGCTTTCTCTCAGAAGATGCAGTGAGAGTACTCTCGAGGTAATTTTTCTGGCCAAGCCATCGCTCTTGTGGGTGGTTATTTACCGTTGACTTTTAATCTAAGCACAACATTTCGTCAAAGCAAGATCAGAGGATGCCCTCAAGGAGTCTTACCTCCCCATTTGTCTGAAAAACTGCAGCTCAAACTCTCGGAGTGCCTTGCGACGCCTCTTCTTCTCCACTCGCGTTTCCCGGAGGGACTCCAGGAGCTCTGACCTGGAATGGCGCCCCCCAGCAAAGAGCACAACATGGGATTTCCATCCACCAACTGTACAAACCAGATTTCCTTGTCAAACAACTTAAAATGGTGACAAAGGGATTTCCGGTTTGGGTCAGCAGGATTTATGGGTCATGGTAATTTTAATGGCTGCATGTCCAGGCATAACTAATTATAATTCTTCATAGAGTCAATTATTATAATCCGCTCTAGCATCTTCATCCGTTTTATGTCATGCTAGGCCGTCTTTTCGCACGTGGTGTTAGTAACTGAACATTTTGCGAGTGTCAGCGACCAACCTGAAGCTGCTGCACCAGATGGAACATGAATAAACAGCTGCAATTAAATTTACATTCTTTAGCAGCCATTAAGTGCTAGGTGTAAGCCCTGCGCCTTAACAGCCTCGCTAACTGTTCTCTTTATCTGCGTCTAACATTTAGGCTTGGCTGACTGATTAGCAAAATTCATTTCTTTTCTTCGTAGTGCAGCATTTACATTTAGCTTGCTTTCACTTCCAAGTAATTATGTCTTTTAACGAGCTGAAAACAAAATAAAATTAGGATTGGCGTATTGGAACTGGCCTTTTATCCTATCCTCCCCGAAATCTCACGAGCCAAAATTCAACAGGGCCGTAACCAGAGAAGCAGGTACTGAAAATGGATGGAAGGATTTTTGAAGTTTAATAGGTACTTTTACTTCTGTTGTTTAGCACACATTAAAGAAATAATTATATTTATCACGGTTCATCAACAATACTGATCGCTTCAGTTAGCTTAATTAAGGGATCTGGGCTGCTTTAGGTCCGTCTGTTCAGTGAAGAATCCTCAAGGCATTTCCTGTTACCTGGAGGCCTCGTGCAGGTTGGACATGGTGATGCCAGGCTGGTGGACGGCTTTGACCTCATCCAGCGGGGACACGAAGGCTGTGTCGCTGTCCTCTTCCTGCGTCCCTGGCGACTTGTCAGCCGGGGTGGGGCGCTCCGATCGGCAGGGCTGTACGGGGCACTGCGGTACACACTCCTCATCTGAATCCTCCTCTTCCTCCTGTACAGAAGCCCAGACCCCCATCACCCACCACGGCCTCACCATTCATCCACCATTTCCCAACAATATGCATATTATAGGGGATGATGAAATAAATGCACATGACGGCACGCTAACAATCCCTGTGTGTCTGGCCAGATCCCACTTTATAATTATAATATGTGCCAGTTAACCAGTGTCTGAATTTGAAGCTATTTACACAGGGTATATTTTGCATTCTTTCCGCTTAACAAAAATAACTAACTCTAACCCTACATACTGCAGCCACAAGGGTCTCAACACATCGAGTTATCACATTCCTTGTAAGGTCAAGAGAACACGCACCACCTGAAATTAGAGGAGATGCAGAGATACCAGACAGTTAAAGATCTGAAAGGTTACTGACTATGGTGGTGATGGTTGGAGTGGCACACAGCAACTGCTTGATCATCTGGTATCTGTCGTACAGCGGCTTCACAAGGTTCCTCTCCTGCTTTGAGTCCTGAGATCACATGAGGTTGGTTACCATGGCAGCACGCGTGAACAGGAAGCAATTTATCATGGTGTCATCGCTGGCACGGAATCCAGCACACTGATATTTAACAGAAGAAAGGTCTTACTGGTCGGCCATGGAGACTCTCGAAGTACAGCAAGCATTTCTGCAGAGTAATTTTTTCCAGGGCCATCTGTTTTTGGGTCATTTCCTGGATAAACGAAAAAGCGAGGAGAACAATTTATTCCGCAATTTAATTGTATTTATTTTTCACTTTCGAGGGGGTGATCTTGAGCACCCCCCAGCCAGCCGTTACACGCCGCGTAGGCGTTCCTCTGGCGGCCATTTGTCACGTTGCGGGTGACCTGATGCCACTCGGAGTCGCGCTAACCGAGGCACCTTTCAGCGCCCGAATCCATCACGCTCGCGTGACTCGCTCGCGGAGCTACAAGCCAGTATTACCCGGCCACAACGCAGGCACAACGGTGGCAGTTATGGGACAGCTGGTGAGAAATACACGCTTAAGACTTGTTTGAGTTATACGATTCAACCCTGGGCCCAGCATTTAACTAGTAGCGGCACTACAGAAACCGATGTTATATATCTTTTTATTCAAGCAACCAGTTTTAAAACTATACCAGCCACAAAACACAAGCCTAATCAGGTAAAGAACACACTGTCGCCCTGACGGGGACATAATCTCCAAAGATGGCTTTACCTTCATATTGTCTGGGAGGCCAAGAGCCTGTCGCTTTTCCCTAAGTCTTTTCAGCAGGGCGTCTACTGTCTCCTCCAAGGAGGGCTTATGCTGTGACTCTGTCGCCCCCTGCAGGTCACTGTTGTACTTGCATATTTCTGTGTCCTTCTGTTCTCTCAGCTCCTCCACAGATTGTTTCAATTTGAGGTCTATGGAATAAAAGAAATTCAAATCAGTTTTTTTTTATTTGGGGGTGGGGGAGGGGGGTTGAATTCATATATTTCCAGTCTTAACCAAGACAGATAGTGTTCTGCTCATTTCAATTTTTATTTTCATCATTCTTCAGTAACCTCAGATTCCTTCACCAGCAACAAATTGTTAATTGGATGCTGTTGTTTCCAACCATAACATTCTACTATGCTATATGTATTTTATTCATTCTCCTTAAAAAGGGGGAAATGTTACATGATTTAAAGGAAGACCAGGGTGGTGTTCCTCAAAGCAGGTCTTCTCAGTTAGCTGGGTTAATTTAAGATAGAAGTCATGATCGTCCAATAAGAGTTTAGGTAAGGAGCATTCCTCCTCAGTCATGACTTCTAGCTTAAGTTAACCCAGATAACTGAGAAATCCAGCTTCATGGAATACTCCCCAGGTTACATATTAGTCTGTTTTTATCCACAGGAAGATGGAGCAAGTTCCTACCTTTAAGCTGCTTGCGAGACTTGGCAAGCTCGCTCATGAGCTTGGACATCTCTGGATTTGCCGTTTTATCGTTGTAAGAGGGCTGGGAGAAGGAACAAAGCACATAATCAAAGAAACGGTGACGCAGAATTAAAATAAGCTGCAGAACTAAATCCGACCTGCAGAGGACGACATTTCCCATACTTGTCACTGCGCTCTCCGACGGGAATAATGCAGGACCGTTATCCCTGGACTGGTCCTCAGTAAGTGAAAGTTGTAGCATACGTTTCATCATAATAACTCATATAATAACTGGTTTGTGCTAGACATAACCAGCATAGCTTGTCTTTGAGGTATGAAAGTAAACTATTGTTGAATTTTGGAACTTATTATACTTCCAGATAGGAGAGCGTTTCCCAGAAAGGTCTAATATATCCGGTCCAATCCGAACTGCTGGTACAGCTGCTGTGTTTTAAGTGTAGAAAATCAGGCATTTAGAAGCAGAGACATGTTTTTTCATTCTTTTACATTTCAAATTGCAATTCCACTCCTTAATATTCAGAACGAAAACGACAGGTATCCAGCAGCTACGCTCCTTGGACCCCTAAAAAGGGGAATTCCATCCATCTAGCGCATTCAGTTTCCATAAGGACGTTCAACATCAAATGACTTCCAGTGCATTTTAGAGGATATTGTAGTAAATGAAGAAAGATGTGCATCTCTCTGTGCTTCACAAATAACTAATTTGAACGTTATTTTTCTTTTTGTACTGAAGTCAATAACAGGCAATCATGATTCGATTGATTTTGAAAATATGTTAGTTTCGTCTTATACAGTTGTATTAAATGGGAGGGCTTTCCTAGACAAATGTGTGGTGCTGTTAAAATTTGAAGAGTACTCCCGTGTGTGGGCAGATGTTCACAATAGGTAAGCAGTGTGATATTCAGAACAGATTTGTACCACAACAGTCAAGAGTACCATATGGTAACTAATAGAATTGTTCTGGAGTTCCCCTTCCCTGACGAATGTGGATGTTGCACATACCATGTACTTCTTCTCCTGTTCAAACCTTTCTTCGAACTTGCGAATTTTCCTCTTGAGGGTCTGGATGTGTTTCGTGAGAAAGGCGATCGACAGCGTGTCTTTGGCGCCCTCTGGAGGTTCACTTCTGTCAATGCCGCGCGCCCTGAGGCAGGCAGGACTTGCGTTACCACAGAGGGCTAGGTCTATTCACAGAGACAATCGCACGTACACATGCAAAGTAACGATGCTGCAAATACAAAATGTACATTCAATGCAAAAATAAGCAGCACATCATGCAGTTTTATAACCAAAATATCACTATTTAAGTATCTGATAACTATAAGACAAATATTTCCCAAGTGCTTGTGTCTCTCGAGGACTGTTTTATTTATATTATATTCCAGGAAAATGAATCTCTATGAAATGTAAACAGAAGATACAAATGAACCAGGAACCAACAGAGGCTAAAACAAACAGGCCAAGGTGCCAGATGTCAATTTAGGAGATTTACTCAAGGTTTCAGGGAGTGGACGTGTTACCTCACGCCGTCAGGTTATGGGTGTGGTGGACTGGGATGCAGTGGGTGTGCTGGAGGTGGTGTTTGGGAAAGGGATAGAAACTCAGTCGACTCCCAAAAACCCACGGTCAGATAACTTATTTTTTCAGTAATGCATACCATTGTGAGCTAATGTGGTGCTTGGGTCTCTGTGACATTAGGGGGTCAGAGACCCGGACTGAGTGCACAGGAGGTGGCCACCTGCGCATCACACGTCGCCCTCTTACATGATGAACTGCTGGGAGCAGGGTGGCGAGGGCGCCGCCTCCGGGTCAGTGTTGAAGCGCAGGCTCTGGCTGAAGCTCGGGCAGCGTGGCGATGGGAGGGGGCTCCCGTTGTCCATGATGTGGTGCAGAAGGCGGCTAGGCCCTGGTGACGGCTGGCTCTCGCCACCTTCCCCCTCCAGAATCAGGGCTCTGATGGCTGACCTGGGCTCTGTTGTGGGCGACACAGAGTTAAACAGGGTTATAACACGGAGATCCCAGGCTCCAATTCCTGCTGAATGACTCCTTTTTAGAACTTTCTAATAAAGCTCCATAACACACACTGTAAGAAAAAACGAGTACCAGTTTGTACCTTTGCTTGTCACTGAGGCTGTGCCCTCAAGGCTAAATGTACCTTTTAAGGCAGAGAAATGGAGTATAAGGAACATTTTTGTACCATTGGGGGTACATTAAGGTTGTTTGTACCTTAGGGATGTTGCTCAGAGTCCATTTCTGTACCTTAAATGGTACATCCACCTACAGGTAAAGGTACAATTGACAGACCCTTGAGGTTACAGCCCCAGTGACAAGCAAAGTTACAAACTGATACTCTTTTTTTCGGACAGTACAGATACTTAATAAAATATTTCAACCCTATTTCTATTTTATATTTGAATTTTATAGCTATTTTATGAATGATTTTGTATAAGGCTAAATCACATGAAATGTATTTTTATAGAGCTCTTTTACATCTTTAAAACCTTCCCAGTGGAAGATGCGAACTTGCCGGGCCAGTCGCAGACATTTGTTATCAGGGAAGGTCCATTATCCAGTGGCACTCTTGAATCTACTGCTCCTCATCATGAAGCTCATACATTATGTATCAGCCCAGCAGGCTTTTTCTCCTATGGCCTGGATTCCCAAGACCGAGGCCAGGATTTGTCTGTGCATATACGGCTAAATGTCTGCTGAAACCGCACCCCTGCACTGGCTCCCTTTCTGAAATGTGACCTGCGGCCGAGAAGTTCAAAGCTTGTGTTTCAAAGTTGCCACCTGGGGCTTCTGAGCAGCAACGCGGCAGCCTCTACCCCAGTCGCCTGACGATTCAAAAGCTGAGGTACGTCACCACCTCCAGCACCCTGCACGCCTCGCTCTCCTCCCCTCGCTCTCTCTCCCTCCACGTCTCTCTTCCAAAAAAACCTATTTTCCTCTCCAGCCACTAAATCAACTGCAACTTTTGAATAAGTCATGGGTCTAAAGAAGTACAACTTAGTACAAGTAGGACAAAATCATCCCAATTTGGTGAAAGTAGTAACTGTAATAGTATTATTATTAGCTAGTAATATTATACAGCAATATTGCATCCAGATGGCCACTTCCCTTTAAGAACAGATAAAAGTAAACAAAAGCTGGTCTTTGACCCACTGACCCGCATCCCCTTTTATATATGGCTGATTAAAATACAGAGACACTTTCTTTGCACTTATGGACAAAAGTATAACCAGCAGCCAGCATACACCCCATCAGGCAACTCGCAGAGACGCATCACACCCCCCGTGGTGTCTCGTGCGAACGCAGAATAATTGGGACATACCCATGGAGGGGGGGGGGGGGGTGTCGAAAATGGGTGGGAGGGGGAACCCACGCACAGCATCAGAACGGGATAAGAGGGGAGGAAGGGATCCTCGAGAGAGCTGCATGCGTGACTCTGCTCGGTTCGTGTAGCAAGCAGCCCCCAGAGCTGCAGAGGTGTGCAAAGGGGACACCTGAAACCTCCTGCAGAGTGGCCGCTTTCAGCCGTATCCCCGGGACACCTGCTCCCAGGCGAGGAGCTATTCTTAGAAGCCGAGCTTTCAGCCGGATTCCTGACACCACACATTTATCATGCAGCAAAAAAGATCCGGCGAAAAGAGCCCAACTGCCTGCCCCGGAATCCGTATCGCGGGCAGCGGGGATTTCATGCCTCCGCGCGGCTCGGAGCTGGGGACCCCTCTGAGGCGGCTGGGGATCTGTCACGTAGGACACGCACATTAACTTCACTACACGACCCGACGGAGAGCCCCCTTTGCCCCGTGTGACGCGGCAGCGTTTGCCATGCAGGAGCCTCTGGGAGAGGCGAAGGGGAGTCGAGGCACAGAGGGACCCCGCTGGCCCGTCGACTTACCGCCAGGGCTGGTCTCCTCGCTGCGGCTGCCCCGCACCGGGGTCTGGCTCTGCTCCTTGGTGCCCGGCGTCGGCGCTGTGTCCTCCGGTGATGGCCTGAGCGAGGAGCCGGCCTCGGCGTCCAGCGCCTGCAGCTTCAGGAAGGAACTCTGCCAACAGAAGCAGAACATGCTGCTTCTGGTGGAAGCGGAGCGGCCGCTATCCGACCGGCGGTCTCCGTCACCGAAGGGATGCCGTCGGAGAGATCAGGCGTGTGGGAGTGATGGAGGGGGTGGGGTCTGGGTTCTCCTGTCTTCCTGGGGAGTCTCTCAGATGCAGCAGTGCACTGCCTCCTCCGCACAGCCCTGTCGGCAGATGCGCTTGTGCCTGCGCTGGCTTGCCGACCGCCGCAGGAGTCCCCGTCCGTGTGGAGCGTGCATGCCTTATCGCCGTATCGCTAGTGGAGGGAGCTGGTGGACGGGTGGGTGGGTGAGTTAGCGAGCTGTCGTCAGCAGCGGTAATTTCCTAAGCTCGGCGTGTCTGATATGTGGGCAGGTATGGGTGGGGAGGGGGGGAGCAGAGCTGATGCGCGGGGGCGGATGCTCGCGCGCGTGTGCGTGTGTGTTTCAGGAAAGTGGGGGGGGGGGCAGGCTCACTGTGCCTTGGGATATAGTATAGCAGCCTCTCCTGCATCTACGGGGCCGATGTTTCATTCAGCACACTGACATCACGATCTGGTGAGGACGTGGCCCCTCCCAGCCGCCCCCCCTCCATTCATAAAAGCAGCAGCCTGCAGAGGAGTGGAGTCTCCCCCCGCTACGTGCAACCGGGCACATACAGACGCAAAGCACCTCCTGCGTGCTGGGAGGCGCCGCTGCTGAGCGGGTGGGTGACGCTTTGGTGGGGGGGGGGTATGGAGGAGCAGATTGCCGGAGCATTCTCGCCCGCCGTTTTGGTGCCGTCCCCAGCAGAGCTGACGCAGCCACCGCCCCTTTTCGCTCTCCGCCCCCCCCCCCATGCTGGGGGATGCTCACGGAGGCAGGCTGACACTGCTTATGGTGGGGGTGGGGTGGGGGGGGGACAGCACTGGCTATAGTCGTGCTCTACTCACTGTAATGGGTGAGTCACCGATGGCTACCCCCCCCTCCCACCCCCGCTTGGCCCTACGCTCCTAGGGGAACAATATCCTTGGGCATGCGCAGAAATTGACACGCTTCAGCTCGTAGCGCACGCAAGATGTGTGTCAAGATGTCAGCAGGCCAGCACCCCCATGCCTCTGCGGTAACCGCAAGAGAACAGAAAATGTGCATGAAAATATGCAGGAATACACTTACATAATTAAATGTCATTATACACAACGTATCTGCATGCCTAATAAACATGAACATCTACACTGATGAAATGATACATTTAGAAAGACAAAGAAATGATCAAATGCTTAAAAATACAGAAACTACTGATTAAAATAACACTTTACGACAGCACTTAAAAATAACACCCTTCACACCAGTTTTTTTATATACATTTGGAAGTTCAAGTAGCATATTGAAAGCTTTTGTTGTTTTTATGAATTCATCAACTCAATAAATTGTTTAGGGATTAAGGGAAAATTTCAAAGAGAGGCCTCCATCCTGCCTACAGGAAGAAGGTGAAAGACCTGACTATATGGTGAAAGACCTGACTATATGGTGTCACGATTACAACATCTCCCTCAACATTAACAAGACAAAGGAGATCATTGTCAACTTCAGAAAGACCAGAGGCCTCCACTCCCCAGTTTTCAGTGATGGATCTCCGTCGAGACCATCAACAGCTTCACGTTCCTGGACGTCCAGATCACCGACTCCCTCTTGTAGTCTCTAAACACCAGGTACATCCTCAGGACTGCTCAGCAGAGTCGGTTCTCCCTGAGGAAAGAACTTTGGGTTGTGAACCAAAACCCTGGTGATCATTTCCTGCTGCACCATTGGGAGCATCCTGACTGGGTAGCACCTATAGTGATGGGCAAATGAAGCTTCGTGAACCATTTGTTGTATTTTTTGACCTCACTAGAGGTCCATCTAGTGGAGTCAAAAAAATACATCAAATGGTTCATAAATATCATTTTGCCCATCACTAGTAGCACCTAAGACTGCTCAAAGGTCTGTCTGGATCAACAGCCTAGATCTTCCATAGCTCCAATCAGTCTCCTTCAGCCAGAAGTGCTCATGGGAGTTTTACTTACACAAAAATGTTCTGAGGCCAGAACAAAAAAATTATTGGTTCAATAGGGTTGTAGAGGAGGTGGCCCCAAATAACTAAAGGAGGCAGGACCAAGATATCTCCCATGATCGCCAAGAACTAAGATTACAAAGACAGGCCTCCTTCCTGCAAGGGCCACGTGCATCATCAGTGATTCCAGTCACCCAGCTCACGCCCTCACACTCCTGCCCTCTGGAAAGCGTTACAGGTCCCTGACCCACCAGCACCTCCCAGTTCAGAGCGTTACTTTTTCCATGCTATTAGATTGTTAAACCAGTCACCTGCCTCAGTCCCTCCATTGCTTTATATCGCCATTGCTAATATTCCACATCTGTACTTCATCTTTAGTTTTTCATACTGTGGTCCTATTGCACAAATTGCACTGCTGTTTCCCCAAACCTGCCAGCCACTGAACCATACAAATTTCACTGTGTTCCTCAGAACACATGTGAGAATAAAACTTGAAACGTTTGTATCTCTGCCTTTTGCTGTTCACTAGTCATTATTATCACTGGAAAAAGGAGAGGGAAAAAAAGAATAGAAATTATGTGTACAATGCTGACAATCCTAACTGCAACCACGAACTGAAAATTGTGAATGAATAGAGCGTGTACCTTATTCCAGGGAACATAAGACAGGGTACATCCTGGATTAGATGGGCCAGTCCATCACAGGGCCCACACAATGGACAATGCAGTCAGGCTTGGAGGGAATCCACACAAACAAGAACATGCAAACTGCACACTCATTGAGAGCCAAACCCCCAGCTAAAAAACAATATAGCATGAAGCTTCATGAACAACTTGCTGTATTTTCTGACTCCACTATATGGTGCTCTTTGTTCAAAAAAAGGGCTCAAAGCAGGCCCCACAGCAAGCCAAGAGCACCATCTAGTGGGGTCAAAAAATACAGCAAATGGTTCATGACGCTTCATTTGGCCATCACTAGCTGGTGGTGGTACTTCCTCTTTGGGTAGATGCAGAACCCCAAATGAAGAGGTCAGCTATAGTTAAAATTCACAATCAATAGCCTGTGGGGGGAGGGGGGCAGTATCAGAGTTATAATGGAAACCGGACCTACTGAACTGAGAAGTGCTGGCAGCACCAAACATCTGGTCAGAGCCAATTGTGTGTTTACCAAAGTCACTGGTGATGTCTCTGCTTTACTAGTGACCTGCTAAACCCTCCAGGAGTAAAAGCAATCTGGAAAAGTCTGCTTTGACTTGAGAGTTCAATGTAAGGTCGAGGTAACTGCCCTATTACACTTATCCCCAATAACCAAAAATGGAAAGCAAAGACGGAATGTAAAAATCAACATTCTAAATGGGGGGGGGGGGGGGGGGGAAACAGAGAAGGATAATGTTCAGCTAGACACCAAGCAACACAAAGACTCAAGACCCAAAGCCCTCGTGCAGCAGAGTGCCCATTAATTAGACAACCCAATGGGCACAACTCTTCAGTGAGTCGGGCCACCTCTAAACGGTTTGACCTCTGGTACCTTCAGCTAATCGAAGGCTCTTCGAATGCATTACGACCATCTACTGATTTGTGTAAAGTGCTGCTGCAGGTACACTTCATTTAAATGCTCGTAATTAAGCAATTTGCTTCCAGAGAGATCAGCTGAAAGCTTCACTGGTTTCCTACCTTCATTTCCTCCCCAGGTAAGACTGTAGTCTTCAAAGCTTTCATAAATGTCTCTTACACTCATTTTATAATGAGTGTAATAGATATTTATGACACACTGATGTCAAGATATACAATGACGTTCATGTTTATCTAGACATGTATATTTAATATAATATAGCTATCAGCATGCAAAACATCAGCCTTGATCCACAAATAAAGGATGGCCTCTTGTGTATTTTGATTTTTAAACTGCATCAACACAATCCAGAAAAATATCATATATAGGTCATATAGACTCTGTAGTTTGATTTTACGGTTTGCAAGGTGTTCTTGAGTGCCTTGAAAGATATCTATAAATGAAATTTATGTATTATTATCTAGTTCTCTTTTGTTCCACCAAAATGGAAAAACAATTAGGGCACAAGTATCACTGAATGACAAATTTCATTAAACCAATTTCCTTATTATGGGACTGGTTATAATTTCAACTAGTGATGTTAGCATATTCCAAAATGATTCATCTCAGTAACCTTAACCTACATGTTTATTGGTACCCTCCCACCAATAAACATGTAGGTTAAGGTTACTGAGATGAATCATTTTGGAACCCACAGTATTACAAGTTCCCATTAATTTGGAATTCACACGAGAAATTGATTCCCAGTACACATAGTGAGGGACTTGAGGTGTCCACATCACAATAAAGGTATAACCAAGCACAGCTGGAATACCAACCAGGAAAAGGAATTCCAAGAAAAAGAAAATTCTCCAGGAAGTCTCATCTAACTGGGCTGAACAGAATACCTAAATGGAGGGATTAAAGCATACAGCTTCTTACAGCAGCCATTACACTGTACAAGCCAAACAGAAAATGGGCAATCTAAACATCTCCAAACCATAATTTGGAAATCCAAAAACCGAGACAGCCCTCAAATACAGGGTAAATGCCCCAGTATGGTGGCCTTTTATGTTACGAGACCAGCTGGCACCTACAAATCTGCAGGGTTTCTAATGTGCAGGGAGCAGAAGAATTTCTTGAAGACTTTAGATGATTTACTTAAATGCATTTAAACTGAACCATTATAAAATACTTTTGGTCAGTTGCTTGTGAAAGATGTGGTTTCCATCCAACTAAGCCAGATAGAGGGAAAAAAAAGTCTGAATATCCAGGCATGCATTTGGAATTGCATCAGATCTTCCATCAGATCATGTAGAAAATGGACTGAGGAATTCTTTCAGAAACGTAGAACTTTTATTTACCTTCTAGTTAACAGATGCTGGGTATCCATTTCACCGGAAAGAAAAAAAGCTGTTATTTGCGAATTTGTGCAGCAATAATATAAAATTAAGCACCAATTGTACCCTTCACCAGGGCCTGGATTTGGAACAAACTGCACATGAAGGTGTATTTTTTCCCTTAGCTATAGTTTCTGGGGAGCAGTTCTGACTCAGGCCGATGCACGGCTGCCAAAGGCAGGTGGGAAGCTCTGGCCTGGTTGCAAGGGCCACTTCCAAGCAGAGTTGACTTGTAGACAATGGGAGTCATTTCGGGTATCGTTGTAGGTGTGGTTCTGGCCTTCAGGGTTTGCTGACAACCACTGATGGGGCATTTAGCATCATTGTCCTGGGTCACAGAGCGGCAGCAGGGGGTACCCCCCCAGTAATTGTTGATTCAAGAATTAGAGAAAGAGGGACATTTGTTCTGGGATGGGCCATAGCCTTGGACAATTGACTTTAGAAGACAGTCCCAGTCAGAGTGGAGCCACAACTGCTGAGGACAGGATATGCAGCTGAGGCTGAGGGGGGGGATCGTAACATCACTAAGGGTGACACGACAAAAGAAATATAAAATTGTTAAACTGAGCATATTGAAAGCTGGGTGTTCTAAAGGTCATTCAGCTTAAGCAATAAAGACATGAACAACCCCCCCCCACATGAATAAATTCCATCTCAATCTGAAAACTTATTTCTGTCCATCACCAAAATAGCCAACAGCACACAAGCCATAGCCAGAGCTGAAAAACCACAGGTTCTAGCTCAGACAGCCAGTATCAAGTTAGCAACTAACCCAACCAACAATAAGCAAACGGTGTTGCATTGCCAGTTGTAGAAGCACTATTTTAACTTGTTCATGTTCCTTGCCTTCAGCCAATTACAGGCTGACACATTTATTAGAGCACCGAAGAGAGCTCAGATGTTATTAATTAAGGAAATTCCTCCACCGGGGATTAACTGAGGATTTTACCAGCATACGTGCCTGCTTGGGAGTTTTCTGTTTAATTAAAAAGTTTATACAGGGCTGGGATGTATATAAAACTGCCATTTAATTCCCTGTTCTGACAGATGGTGGTTTATATGTAATGTAGTTAGCATTTTTATGTCCAAAATCAACCATACATTTTAATTTTAATTAGTGTACTTGTTAGATATTGGTCTGTGACAAATTGTCCATACACGTATGTCCTCGATAAACTGTGATGATGATGGAACAAAAAAGGTCTACTGAGAAGGATCCAGTTGATGACCTTATGACCTTCATGACCCTATATATATATACACATCATCATTGATCAGGATGTTTTAATTTTGATGGGGTGGTCAGACACAATAGTATGTCCACAGTAAAGGATGGCAAATATCTTTGGAATGGTTATGTTTCGTGGAGTTCCGGGGCTAAAATGCCATGACAAGCTTGCAGAATCATGTTTGATGTCTAAAGGTGAAAGATTATTGATCAGGCACATGATTGTAGAGGCTCAGTACTACTTGTGACACTGATGTTTACAAGCACTACAGGGGTTGGATAATATAGCAGAAACACTACATGGAAAAGGACTTTAACGCTGAGCTAATTAAATCACTATTACAAATGTGGCCATAAAGGTCAGTCAAACTTGTATGAAAGCCAGTTTACAGTTCATGTCAGCTACAAAAGAGGTCTGGAAATCAGCACTTTGATCTGCGTCCAAGGCCAATGCACAAAAATAGTCTAGTGGCCTTTTCCAAAGGCAAACTGAAGATCCCCACACATTCTGTTCCATTTTGTGAATTTTGTTCAACAAAATGGAACAAATGCAGGACCTCTTCCACACAGAGACACTGAGTGTGAGATGTTCAGGGTTTCTTGTGCTATGATGGAGTCATTCATTTGCAGACATCTTATGCTGAACTCATTTTAGTGACATAGTCATCGGCCCTGAGGATTAATTCTTTGAAGTGCAGGTGAGATTCATGGCTGATGATGCTGACGCTTTCCAAATTCAAAATCCCAGCATCCCTTGCTCTACTCCATTGTAGCTCTCACTCAATTTCAACCACAGCAAAAACGGCATTCCAGATACTCCTTATGCTAGTAAGGCACATGAGTTGTGAAAGCTGCCTGATCTAAGCTGCTTCAAGCCGGGATTTTTTATAGGGAGGTCTACTTTGGCAGATGCTGAGCATCTCAAGCTGATCTTCAGACACTTCAGCAGGTTCCCTGAAACATCCACTCAAACAAAAAAGACTCTTCACTGGCTTTGATCCACTGCTCACTTTAGCAGTGAACCTGTTGAAAATTCTAAAAGAACTTGATGCTGTTGAAATGATAACAATGTCTTCCCTGGACGGCCCCATCCACC
>JAODJU010000041.1:10735882-10749781 GCA_026776725.1 Gnathonemus echidnorhynchus
AACCTCTCTCTCTAGTCCCCCTGATGGGTTTCTATCTGCCTTTGATCAGGTGTGGTTTATCAGAGGCCAGGTAGGATGGAAAACCTGCTGGATACCGGTTCTCCAGGATCAGGGTTGCTACCCCTGTTTTACACTATGCTCGAGCAGTATCTAATTTTTTCTACTGTCATCCAGTGTATACATATCATACTATGGTATACGGTATTTTGGTGGTATTTTCAAAAGCAAAGGTATTCCGGTGTTTGGAAATCTAAACTTACAAACTTTTTCGAAAATCGTTCAACAACCCCTTCCAATTATTTGGTGCCTCACAGTTTGAGTGCCACAGACCTGTACGATGTTCCTGGGTAGATTGAAAATGATCCATGAAATACTTTAACATTTACTGTGTTCACAAGATCAAGTGACTTCTGCAGGCACCATTTCTGTCCTTTGTTGCCATCTAATGCTGCTGCGTCGATTTTGGGGATTTGTCTCAAAATTAAACCAGATGTACATCTCACTCACATAATATTTTCTGAAATGGTAATAAATCCATCCAATATTATGTTCAAAAGGTTGTGTCATCTGTAGCCACCCTTCCCTTTGTTGCCACTAATTGGTGCTGCTTTAATTTCATTATTTCATCAGCTCCAGATCTTCACACATACAATGTGTCTGCTAAATTCAAAAAAGATTGCTCAGAAACCTTTTGAGTTATTACATTCACAGTGTCAAATGTTTTCTGGGAACACCCTTCACTTTGCTGCCACTAAGTGACATTGCTTCAACTTTGGTGCACTTTGTCTAAAAATTGTCTCTTAAACATTACCTTACCATGACTGATATAATATGTCTGCAAAGTATGGAAAATAACTGACAAGTACTTTTTGAGTTATCACTCTGAAAAGGCACCCCTTCTTTTTGCTCTCACTATGTTATACTGCCTCAATTTTGGTGCAATTTTATCACTTCCAGATCTTCACCCATACACTGCAAACATTGAAACACATGTCAAAGACTTTTTGAGATATTGTGGTAACAAGATTGTCTTTTTCCTATCATTAAATTGCTTGAACAAGAATTGAGCTGTCACACTAACAGGATAAAGTGTCTGCAGTAGCAATGGACCAATCCTAAAATCATTTGTATTCCTCATTTGAGGAATACAATAAGTCCTTCTTACAAACAGAATATTATATAACTGCATCTGCAGAACTTTTTAATTAACCTGGACACATCAAAAGGATGTTAAACCTAATACGGCTGAATAAAACAATTCTCCAAGTACCATGAAATGAATATGTGAATTTAATTAAGCAGATAGAAAGTTAATAAATTCCTCCTCTCATGTAATGTTTGTTGAGCTGTAGAATTTTGCCTTTTGTTTAAAAAAATTATAGTATATAACTTGAAAACTAGTACGATACCATAGGAAAATATCACACAAAATATCACAGTTCAAATTAAAAAGTCTTTTGGAATTGAGGGACATTAATTTTTTTGGTCTTTTGAGCCTAACTGTGAAAATAAACTTGCTGTACACCCACTTCTTTCTTCCACAGTGGACTAGATCCAGAAGGAAAGGCAAAAATCACATTGTGACTCTTCAGCTGTATGTACCTGAACACCTCATCCATGTGCTAATGACTGCGCTCTTCCATGCACGTGTACGTCATTCATTTATATCGCTGATTAAAAATCAGGGCTCCGTGCAGCAGGGGACCATAGCAATCATAATATATGGGGGGATTTTCATCAGGAGAATAGAGCGTTTCTGGCTTCCTCTGCTACCATGGAAACCAGGGTGGCCAATAGTTCCTATTAGCCTGATGAGAAAAAAATATTCAAATGACATCACTTTGAATCATCAAATAAACATTCTTCATTAAAATGCTGCAGTGAGTGTCGACTTGGCATGCCCATGCTTAGCAACTGCGAAGTTACTCACGACACACATTTCTATCGTTATTAAAAATGCATTCAAACAGAAGTTTAAAATGAGTGAAACTGTGGTTTCGGCAGACATGTCGCAATTGTCTGCAGCGGGTGGAAATTTGGGGTGAAATATCAGCAAAAATAAGGAAAGTGGATTAAAATAAGTTTGTATGCCAATGACATAAAAGATAAAGGGTAACAATTTTAACTAGGATGGTCATTGATGTAACCACCAGTTACACTGCATGGAATAATGGAACAACTGCAATTAGAAGGGCATACATTTTTATAAAATGTTATAATAAACAGATGCGTAATACATACGTAAATATCTATTTTATGTAAAGCCAGAGACCAAGTTGCACCAGGGCCCCTATGAATAATGAGCTGTAAAGTTGATTACTCGCAGACAAATGTATGATACTTCCCCCGAAGACTCACAGGATGGGAAAAAAAAAGTTATTATTTTTAATTTTGGCTAAGAGCGATATTCTAATAAATCAAGAATTCCAGCACATGCTCTGTTGGCACTGGAAGCCAGCTGACGAACACCATAAAACGCTTGCATGAAATCAGAGGGATTGCTCACAAGAAACTGACGTCAGCACTTATGTAACTTTGGACTTTGCGTAATTAAAATTAAAGCCCACTTGAGGAGCTGGAGCGCCGGGCCGTGTTCCCGTCGCCCGCTCACCTCGCTGCCGGAATGCGGCCTCGCGCTGCAGGGGAGCCGCGGATTTATGCCATAGCAACGGAACTCTCCGGCACGACCGGGAACCGTTCGTCCGACAGAATTTTCCATGAATAAACAATTTGCCTGCTAATATTTCCCAAGCATTCCCAAGGACACGCTGACCGGAGAGATTTATAACTTTGTGAAAATGCACACTCGTTTTGTAGCTTGATCCTGAGTCAGGTTTCTATGGAACATACAGAATGTTACACGACAGTCCTGATAACACGTGGGGGGAAAAAGGAGCTTTTCAAAACATTTTCTACCACTAGAGTGGGCAACTATTCTAAAAGGCAGCCTTTAACGCTCTGCAAAATGAAGAAAGTGTGAGTCATGATTTCTTGGGCTGCTTTTGAAAGCCTGCTTCCCAGCTGTCAAACCGCAAACAGTCGACGCTTTTCATCATGGCACACAGCTCGTGGGAAGCGTACTGCTGTGACTTGTGGGACCCAGAGCGGCCGGACCATCGTGTCGGCTATACATGTGGGGCGCCGACCGGCAGGGAGGTCGTGATGGCAGAAGCACTGCATAAAGACGTGTATCACTTAAGAGATGGAAAGGTCTTGGGATTGACCAACACTGGCCTTTGCTAAAATGCTGTGTGGGCTATCTTGGGCCATCACTCAAACGATTAAAACGTAAACGTGAAGGTCAATCTTTGACAGTCCATTGAAACAAAATGTAGCCAAGGAACAATAACCAGTTTATGTAAAAGTCTCGGGGCTGTTTGACTTGCCTGCAGTTTTATCATGATCATTTAAACCCAGTTACTACTAGGATGGTTCAGGAAGATACAGTTTGAAAACATCACCAGAAGTACAAGACATACATGCTCCAATGGCAGACTTTCCATTCCTAAGGAAGTAATTTCCATTTCTGCTTCAGAAACATTATCTAGGTAAAGGCATCTGTACTTGTACATGCGAATGACACTATTTTTATGACTCATTACCCAAAATACAGGGTGACACACAGACCCAACTGCAAAACAACAAGAAGGAAACCTATTAATTAGTAGCACACTGATACAAACTAGTGTTTATATAGATAGATAGATAGATAGATAGATAGATAGAAGTATGTGGTATAAGAAATAGCTTTTATGTTACATGACCTTGCAGAGCTTAAGAAGAGCACTGAAATCATATAGTCATATATTTCAGTTGTTAGGAGCTCTATTTGACAAATCATTGCAGTCCATGTTCAGAAGATTGACATTGCTTCTGCCTCAGTAGGACTAAAGAATAATCCCAGGGACAGGACTTGGACTTCTGCCATAATCATAAATACGTAGGATGTCAATGAACAGCTTAAAATAAACCTGATCTAACACAATATGCAGAAAGTATTAAAGATGGCACCTTTAGCAATCAAAAGATTAACACAAAAGGAAAAAAATTGCAATATTCATTTCTGTTTACTGGACATTCTTCAAAAAAATTAAATAACAGTGGAAAGATTCAAGTGTTTAAAATGTTTTAGGAGTTTAAAATTCAAACCATTCACTACATTTTCAAACTATGTTGACTATGACCTTAAGAACGGATAATGACATTTACAATGAATATGTCAGAATATACAGCTAAGACAACAGCAGAATTGCACTTCATCAGTTCATCACATGCCTTACATGGTAAAACGTTTTGATAAAAAATATCAGCAAGACTGAAAGACATTGCATAGGCACCTATTTATTAATACTGGAAGGCAAAACTGTTGAGCTACGTTTGGTGTTTGGAGAGCCAGCAAGAGTATCACAGCTGCACATTTTTTCTTAAGGCACAAGGAGTCAGACATCCGAGAGACGGAATATTTTAAAAAGATCTTAAATAATCAAATGAAAGCATCACACAACTGGGGTTTTCCTCAAATTATCATTCATATATGCCAGAACTGAAGAATAAAAATCACATAGCTAAATGCACTTTTAACTCCTTTGTAATGTCTTTAAACTGTCAGGATTTAGACGAGATTCACACCACATGGACCCCTCTGCCATTCCAAAGACAGAGTCCGACAGAATCAGAGAAAGAATCCCTTTGGTGTCGCATCACAAACAGCTTACAGTCACACGATGCAGTACTTACATGATGCCTTAGCACCCTGTACAAGCTAAAGGCAGCGTGTTACAGCACAGTCCCAAAACGAACGCATGTGCTAACTGTCACTCCAAAGCTTCGTGTAGTATGCCCTAGTTTAATATCTTTACTGGTCGTAGGTATGTTTTTTTCTCTAAAAGCAGTGGTGATATTCGGGATTTGCTGCAAACATGAGCAAACCGATGCCTCGTTTTAGCACTTTATATGCATATTGTTTTGAATGACATTGACGCAAGAAGGTTGGAGGGAAAAAAAAAAAAACAGGCATACATACGGCCTTCGTGCGTCAGAACCTCTTAAAACAGGACCCTGGCAGTTATGATATCAGAATCTTAAAAAGGTCAAGTGAAAAACTATAGTAATAATAAAAACCTTGTACAGTAAATTATTCTGTGGTCAACCCAACATATGAAGGAGCACAATGTAGCACTGGTGCCAGACACCTCCAGCGTTGTGGGTTCAAATCCTCTCCGAGCCTCCGCGAGTGTGCTGTTTGCACGTTCTTCCCGTGTTTTACAGTTTTCACGCACACTCTAGACACACAGTTAGGAAACCTGGTGTCTCTGTATTGCCCATTGTGTGTCACCACCAATGGACAGACGTCCCGTCCGGGGTGTTTCCTGGCCTTCCGCTTCTTGGAAAGGCCCCTCAACAACCCTGAACCAGATAAGCTCGGCAGACGGATGGCTGAACAAAGGGAGCTAAAAAAGTATCGTCAAACTGCCACTTCTAGCGCAAGTGGGCTGTCACACCACGGATGCAATTTTCTGGCAGCGCATGGCGCGCTCGCTGTCGGACTCCAGCTTCTCTGCCTTGCATTTGCCCCAGCATGGCAACAGGGACAGAAAAAGGCCGAAACCTCCAAGCAGCACACATCCCCCACTGAAGAAGAAAGCAAAGTCATAGGATTGCGTCCAGTCGAAGAACCAGCCTGAAAGCAAAGAATATACAGCTACTTTAGTCTTAGCACATAGTCAAGGACCTCGAGAAGGTAAAAACATAACAGGGGACTGATTATTTAATCAAATGGAAACATTGTCTAGTGCAGGGTTTCTCAAGCGGGTCCTCGGGGACCCCCAGACAGTCCACATTCTTGCTCCCTCCCAGGTACTACACATTTTTGCTCCCTCCCAACTCCCGGTAGAGGGAGCAAAGATGTGGACTGTCTGAGAGTCCCCGAGGACAGGATTAGGAAATGTGGGTCTAGTCTATACGGAGCTCACAAACTGAAATACTGACACTACAAAGTTACAGTAAGAGTTCAAATGAGAGTGAGCACCTTACCTACAACCGGAGCACCGAGCATAGTCCCAAGCCCACCGAAGAACATCAGGATCCCGTAGGCTTGACTTAGTGCTTCAAGCCCAGCAATTTTAGCGGTGATGTAGGGTGTGATACCCCAGTTGCCTGAGAAAAATCCCAGCACCACCGAGATAATCTGGAGGCTGATGTAGCTTCCACATGTGGGAATGACAAGAAGGGCAACTCCTGCGCCAACTAGTGTGAATAAGTATAGATACATGACACTGATCCACTTGACGTCAGCGACCACACCTAGAACCAGCTTGCCCAGGCCAGTAGTGATGGACACGATGGAGACCAGAGGTATGGCGCTGATGTCTTCGATGAGCCCCTTGCTCTGGGCCACGTCCTCCATGAACAGCACAGGAGGTGAGGCCCCAAGGCTGAAGAGAAAGAGACTTAAGCAGAGGGACATGAAGACCCGATCCTGTAAGAATCGGCTTGTGGCATTGATGTACTTGGAGTAGGCCTGCTGTGCATCCTTGATGACCTTCAACAGGTTGTAACCAATAAACAGTTTTTCATTGTGTGCTGTTTCCACTTTGCTGTGAAACTTTGGGCTGGAAGCTGTTAAGCACTTCTCATCAGACCCCGTGTCATTAATGGGGTCTACTTTTACAGGGGGTTTCTCTGGCAGGGCAGGGAGCTGTTCCTGGGCTCGCTGCAGTGCCGCTTTCTGCTTTAGGAAGTAGCCTGGTACGTGTAGAGGCCTCATTGGACCAGCACAGGCTATAAGGTGCAGAGCTAAGGCCCCAACAATCAGCAGACACCATTCAAGTCCATAAAGTTCCATGAGCTCGACTTGAGCAGTGGCGTATAAGAATCCCCCAACGTTGGTCCCTGCAAGGCACATACATCTGTGAGACAATCACATAAGATTCACCTGTGAGACAATCACATAAGATTCATCTGTGATAAGAATGCTTCTGGAAAACTGTGAATGTTAAACACAGAAATGAAAAGCCCAATATGGTTCCAGAAATGCCTATGGTACAAAAAATAAAGGTTGGTACCCGTAGTTACAATTCCGAGGGCAAGACCACGTTTCTTGTCAAAATACTGGCAGGTCATGGTTACTGTAGCAGCATGAACAAGGCCACAGCCCAGCCCTGTAGGAAAAGGGAACAACATTTAAAAAGAATATCAAACCGCAAGGAGTAAAATCATTTGAACTTGCATGACATATTACTTCAAGATTGGTATCTCAGACTAACAATACGAAAACCTAATATAGAGGAATATTGTAATTGGCTGGGCAGCGCCAGTCCTGATGGATGTCAAGATAGCTGTTTTTGAAGCTCTTTGAATCATTACTTAGTAACAATTCGAAATATCCGCGATAGAGCTGAAAATTATTATTCTATACAATAAGTTCATATTTGCCTTCTGCATATGTGCTCAACTGTAGCTGACGAATGGCATGACCTACATATGGTAAACAATACCACTAAGGGATTTTAATTAATGAGGTATTTTACACAATCGATGTGCTTTTTTCTGCACACATTTTCACATGCTTGCTGAGTTGACACCATCGCTGACCAGACACTGTGACCTTGAAGGACAAAAAAGCAAAACTAAAGGCAGGAACGGCTGCACACACCAACGACAATTCCGTAGGAGAAGATGAGGAACGGGACGTTAGGGGTGAATGCACTGAGCATCAGGCCACCTGACACCATGACGCCGCTGAAAATCGTGACGGGTCTCGCACCGAAGTTCATGACGCAGGCACTGAACACGGGACCTGGGGGGAGATGGAGATGCAAGATGCCAACAGGGGAAAAACGTCCAACCAATCTTCCAACCATACCATACCAAACCACACCATACCAAGCTTCCAACCATACCATACCAAACCACACCATACCAAGCTTCCAACCATAGCCATACCAGGCAGCACAAGCCAGGAAACCCCCCAGACAAGAAACCATTCCATCAGGATTCCAGAAATTTAGATAGTATTTCAGCTAAATGCCTTTGGCCTCCTGGGTTTTCTCCTCCAACTTAAGGAGAACTTCCAAATCCCACATACAAGTAGTGGGGGTGGGACTCAAACCCTATGTGAAATTGCAATTTGACTCTGTCGAACATTTTTGCACCATTGGGGGATACATTCATATCATTAGTACCTTGGGGAACAAAACTGAACCAGGTCTGTCCCCGTTTTTCTGACAGTGTAGACAGTTTTTTTTCTCAGGTCTCAGGGCTGTCTGCCTAGCGTGTATGATATGGGAACCATTAGGAAGGAAGCCAAAGAAATCCATCAGTCAGAGATAAAAAGGTGAAGAGACTCCAGAAAAGAAATGGAGAAGAACAACAAAAGAGCGGTCATCACTGTTTTACACTCTCATCGTGAAGCAGAATGCTTGATACACCAGGAGAAATGGATTATTTGAAAATTTGCCACCAATGGACACTACCATTTCCAGCAACCTTTTAATATTAATATCGTGACATTATCTAACGGTCGATCTGATTTTCCGGAAATGAGAGGGCCCACTCAAATACGATGCATTGTATTCGTGATCGTCACGGATTGCCTTTGAAGTGTGGCAAGTGTAACAAAAAAATCACAGTCAGCATTGCACGCACTACCCAGTACACCAGACAGGGCACAGAACTGAACATCGAGGCGACCGTTTCGTCATAAACCAAAGTGCTTATTACTAAGAAGCAACAGATAAGAAAACTGCACAGGTCAGCCATTAAAAGTGACGTTTTTGCACTATAACCCCCAAGCACCTAAGGATAATGGTCTATCATACGTGGTACTAAATATTAGCAATCTCTTTCAATAACTTAGTAACCCAGAATTTTGCATGATGGATCGATGTACGGATGGATTATACAGTCCTCGAAGCAGCTGGTGGTAACCACAGTGATCCCTTCTCTGGATGGATCTTGCAGACTCTTAATTGGAGTAGCAATTATTCTTTGACAATTGCAGTATATTAGACTTCTGCTGCATCAAAAAATATCCTGCATTTTCAAATAGACCTACTTCTTCGGTGAATAGCTATGCTGAAATGTGATGCATCTCAGTGTCACCTTAATTCTATTAGAATTCTGTCCACTTTTGTGTGATTGGTAAATTCCTGTGTTTCCGGTACAGGAAAGTTTAACGGGAAAAGTTTAACATACTCACTGGCAACGAGTCCGATACCAGACACAAGAGACCCGACCCAAGCCGTCAGTCCCTTTCCCTCCTGGAAGACAGTGAGCCACTCTGGGTAGAGCACACCAACAGCCTGCGTCTGTCCGTATGCGAGCAGCTGGGCCATGAAGGACACCAACACAATGATCCAACCCCAACCTCCATCTGGAGCTTTGTCTGTGCTGTGCGGTTCCATCCTGTGAGATAGTCACAACACAATTCCCAGCATCAAAAGAAGAAAGCTACAATAACAACCATCCAGATAAAGGAAGACAGTCAACTAGAATACATGCCACATTACTAATTACAACAACAGGACAATTGCGCTGAAGAGATACACAGATTTTTTTTACCCTATGCGCCTGTCAGTTAGAGAGGTAATTTGTCTTGCCTAAGTTGCAACACATCTCGCATACGTTTTGCTCACGACCAGAGTTTTATATCATGCAGAGTACGCATGCATACATATAGGTGCTACTTTGCATTAAGTTTGCCTGGGTGTCGTGCAACATGCGTAATTCAAAGTACAGTTTGTAAACGGACGACTATAGATGGCGTGTTCTGAACTGCTGAAAAACAGAAAAATGCATGTCGCATAGTAAAGATAAAAATCCAGAAAATTTATCAAAGTCAAAATTGTTACTTCGAGAAAAATTCCCCATGTAAATGGTGTAAATGATGGTAAAACGGAGTGTTACAAACTTGTTCCTATCCTGTTTTTTTTGTGATTCCGAACCAGGTAAGTGCATCGTCAGGTTTCTGATTGGTAGGATTTAAGCGATTTCTTATTATATTTAAGCGATTTCTTAATTATGTCTAATAAGCTACTTGGCTACTTACTATTTTAAAGTTTTCTTTAAAATGCCGCTGTGCATCCCTCTAGATGAACCATACAATTTTTCTGAAGCGCTTTATTCTTTTTTATGTATATATACTTTTCCCAACAATATACCGTAGTACATAACCAGATATGAACTAAAAATGTTAAATTTCCTCTAATCACGTTCATATCAGTTATTTTATTATTAAAATACAGTCAACTGTTCCTTACCTTTCCGATCGTGCACACCTGCTGAAGTTTACTTATTGTGACCCAGGCGAGGGTAAAGTAGCTGACGAGCTTGACCGGTAATAATTAATTTCGATTTTCTTATCATACTGCTAAAGAAAAAAGGTTTCTCTAAATTTGTCATTTAGAAGCAGCGTCAGGTCTAAGAAACACAGTCATCCCGCGTTAAACCTTTAGACTACATGAAACCACCATCACCGGCGAGGAAGAGCACACTGGATTGGAGCCCAGTTAAGTGTCGCTTTTGTTGCCAGCGCTGGAAACCGGTTTGAAGCTGTTCTCGCTGGTCCGGGTGAAATGCAATGTATACGATGCTTTACTGTATGCGTTGTCCCAAGCATGATCAAAGCATTACGCTTAATGCTTAATTTTTTATTATCTTGCTGAGGGGGGGAACACGAAAACAATTACTTTTTGTTTTGCGGTCGTAATGGGTATCACTTATCACCCATCTGCCACTTATTTTCCTTAATCTAAATCTAAAATTACAAACTGGTCTTTTACCATTATGTCAATGACGACCATATAACTGCAGACCGCTGATTCTATTGAGCTTATATTGTTATGCCAGACGAAACCAGGGAAATGGAAATCTATTGGAAATATGTAAAATATTTGGAAAATGTGCACCATTCTTTTAACTGAAGACCGTTTTACCATCCATCTTACCAGATAATCGGGGAGAAAGTTGCACTAACGCACAAGTTGTTCAAATAATCGATTTAGGCTGGTATTGGTGTTGATAGTCAATTCACAGTGGGGGATTGGGACATTATTAAAGAATGGTTTCTCTGGGCGCTATAAGAACTCAGCTGATAATCTTGCACGCTTCTTAAATGTTTGCTGCTTCCTAGTCCATATGGGGCCCATACAGCTTCACCGCCGGCTCCCCGACCATTACATCCCATGCCAAAATATATTAGCAAACAGTAAATGAATTAATAAAGTGAAGAACGAATAGGAAAATAATTTCTCATTATTTAATTTTGTTTAATAAGTGCAATAACGCAATAAATAATTGTAGCGTCGGCGAGCCGCCTTCCGCTAACGGGAGCCAATTTGCATGTTTCCCATCATGCTCGTACTGCTGGTGTCAGTCGCGTGTTTTTTTTTTTTTGTCCCAACTTTTGTCCTGTCCGGCAGCTTTAGCAAGCAGAATCATGGTCTGAATGCACTGCTGTGCCAAACATGTTTGCTTTACCATGGGGGGGGGCTCTATAAACTCTGTATAGGCCCCTCGTGTTGAGCAATTTCTTTTTATTTTATTTATTTATTTCATTTTTAGCACATGTAAAATATTGCAGTGGTTGACCTGGCCGAAGAGAAGGGACAGATTAGGAGGGGGGAGAAAAAGAAATAAAAGAAAAGAAGCAAAGAAAAAGAAAAAAAAACGATATGAGTAAAGTAGAAAACACAATACACAATCTCCAATTGCTGCACCTGTAAAGGAGAGGGAAGAAAAAAAAAAAGGCAAAAGATCAACAGCATCTGAAGGAAGTGCAAAAGTGGATAAATTCATGAACCCAAACAAAAATAAAGAATAAAAGTAACACAGCTATACGAACATACAAAATTGTATGTAATTGTGTATGCGTGGAGGAGTGCTTGCAAGTGTATGTACATGCATGTAGATGTGCGGGCGTGTGTTGTGTGCATGCGTTGAGTACGTGTGTTTTCAACATGGAACATACTAAATAGCGAGGGAGGGAGGCCGCAACCACACCCCAGAAGGCGGAGACAGACCCAGAAGGCCCAGGACGTCCGCAGCCCCCAAAGAGCAAGAAAGAACTGGGGCCCCATGTTCCAATGACAGCCGCGCCCCCACCCCAGCCGGGGCGGGGAGGGAGGTCCCAGACGCAGCCCCCGCAGCCAAAAGGGCATGAGCCCCAGCCAATCCCGTACAATCCAAGACCAGGGCCCCTAGGACCCCAGGCGGCCGGGGGCTGACCAGCCCCCAGTGGAGAGCCCTGCCCACGCCAGAGAGGCCCGAGCCCCCCAGGCCACCACCCCAAGGAAAGGGGCCAGGAACCATGCACAGGAGGCCAACCGTGCCCAGGACGGAGCAGCAAGCCCCAGACCCAGGCCCCCACCAGCCACACAGACACCTCGCAGACACACCTCTCAGCCATCCACATAGACCATACACACATCCCCACAACATACACAGACACCCACACACACAGACAAAAAGACATAAGCCCATCCTCTCCAGTCTGCCGTCTGACGTGCGGGAGAACGGACGTGACTCCTGGTACCAGCCACAACCCCAGGGCACTGCCAGCTGAGCGACCACCCAAGCGCCCCCACCCTCTCCGGCAGGGAGCAGGGGTGTAGGAAGACTCGCCTACTTAGGCAGGCTAAGAAAATGATGTTTAGATTATCCTCGTGTTGGTGCCTCGTTATGCCTGTCAAAGTGTGTCAGCTCAGCCATTTCGGAACCGCTGCTAAAATCATCCCAGTATTTGCAGCGATGTCCAGTGCAGCCATGTATTTTTTGACTTGGCCACTAGCACACCTCATACAGCTAGTCAATCTGTCACTGACTTTATAAACCTATTTATTTATTTATTTATTTGAGCTGTTGGTGAAATTTAACAAAATCATGGAATGGCTGAGGTGCCCTTGAAAAGAAGTTTGGGAACTGAAGCGATGTTCATCTAGCCATCCAACTAGATATTAGTAACTTTTTAGAAAACAGAAGAAATTATTGCTAGTTTTTATTGTGTTACTCATAATTTGCACATGTTCTAAAGTTAAATTGAATTTTTTGTTCTAAGCCAAAGTACACTTGCTACCCAGATAAACGGCATTAAACATTTCTTTGGACTGCCTAAGACTTCTGCACAGTACTATATATGGCGTGAGTAAAGTTGAGGGGTGGCAGCAGTGCAGAGGTGAGCGAGACCACCAGCCTCTGAGTAGTGCCCCCACATCCCAAGGCCCTGTGTGTATACTATGTGATTAAAGCAGGGGGAGGCAGAAGGCCGCACAGCGCAGTGAATAAGGCCATGTAAATGGCCCTCCCCACCGTAGCGTGCACGGCATGCACCCACCCCGAGATCCTACATGTGTGCATGGCATGTTGTTGAATGAGGGGGGAGAGGGGCTGGGATTCATAAGACCAGGGGGCAGATTGCTCACCCCCTGGCAAAAGAGAGCCAGCTAACCAGCTGGCTCAGTAGGCACCCCAGCCCCCCACCACTGTGCAGGAAGGAGTGGACCCAGGCCCCCCAGCAACAACACCCCAGAGCCAGAGTGCGAATTACCCCTCCATAATTGGGGGGTACTGCCTTCATAAGACTTCTATGACCATTATGGTCCGCTACAGCGTCAATACGAATAGTCGCTACCAGGATCAATGTTTAGAGTGCAAGATGCGCTAGGGGTGTTTACTAACATGTATGCAACACACGGTCATGATCTGCACATGCGACAAAATGAGAATCAATACAGAAGATCTCGTTATCCTTATCCCTACCCAAAAGAATTTGGTTTTGATAACTCCCAGGAATTACCCTAGAAGTATATTAGTAAAAGTAATAAGCCTATACAGTCGAGCACGGTTATTACGATTTTCTGGGGCCGGCAGATTTCTTTCGTTATAACCGAATTTCGTTATATC
>JAODJU010000041.1:10766862-10795253 GCA_026776725.1 Gnathonemus echidnorhynchus
TCCCCTTCAAAAATTGCTCATGAGAAATTTTATATTTATTGTCCCCCCCTACTGTTAAATGAAATTTACGCCCATGTATCTAGTGAAAACGAAATTAAATTTTAAAAATGTGGGATTTGTTGCGGTAATTCGTACATCTAAATGTTGAAATTACTTCTCATTAAAAGGCACTTAGCTGTGGAGATGACAGATTTTTAGTTGAATGTGCTGTATAATACATGTAAAATATGCCAAAAGGCTGTGGTGTGAGATGGAAAACGGCGGTTATAATCAGTTGTTAAAAACATGATAAGCGATAACATAATTACAGCGATTTAATGACTTTATTAAGCATTTAGCATCTTATGTGAGAAATAGTCTTTGTTAAGTTATTCACACCATCCTGGGTTGTTCCCTGCCTTGTACCTGCAGTCTCTGGGACAGGCTCGGAACCCCCCACGACCCTGAACAGGACAAGCGGTTACAGAAAATGGATGGATGGATGTTGAGGCATTCATATCCTCTTATTTCTTTTGTTCACACTGGGTTTATATTTCAAATATAAGATTAAGTGTGTCTGTACATTTCGCCTTTTAACAGTATGTAAATCATACAGCAAATATGGTTTGTGTTTTACAGGTCTCTCTGGAATATAGAGCAAGGATACCTTAAAATAACTTCTACTATGACACATGAAGGAACCATTTGCCCTTAAGCAGTAATGCAGAAAAATGTCAGGAATCATTTCAAGCTAGAGGTTTGGTCTTGTATACGTGGAGTTAAGTGGCATCATTTAAGTGTTACATATGAATGTTTGGAATCCTGTCCTGGGTGTACCCCTGACTGCCTAGGATAGGCTGAGTCACCCCCAGGGGCAGATTAACGCATATGCTATCCTAGGGCCCCAGCAAAATCTGTGGCCCCACCCCAAGAAAAATGGAACAATTAAACTTACTAAATCTGGCTGACTGGGATCCTGCACACTACTTACCTAATTATTGACTTTGCATTGTTTTTTAATTTTCTCCCATTTCTCTTTCTGCTCCAAAGAATTTCTGAAGTGGCCCCACTGAGGGGCCCCCAGAGAAGTTAATCTACCCCCGATTATCCCCACCTCTGGGCAGAATAAGCAGCTGGAAGTTGGAAGGTTATGAAGGGGGGAAATATGTGCTTTAGGCTTTAATCTGTGTTCCTTTAGCACAGTGCTCATGGGGTCATCCTTTAGTCTCTAGGCCAGGGGTGGGGACGCGGATCCATGGAGGGCCGGTGCGGGTGTTTGGGATGACCTCTCAAACAGCTAATAACAGTGGGTCCCAGGACTGGAGTTGAGAACCACTGCCTTATTATTGCCTGACTGAGACGTCGTCTCAAAAACCTGCACTGGACTTCCACGGAACAGGTTCCCCGCCTTTGCTCTGGGCCTTTACATCAGTCCAGGTACATATGAGTAAAACTGAAGTATTAACATTGATTAGAATTAGGATACCTGACACTCGCTAATCAGGAAGGAAGACAAGAACACATAATGTGTAAAAAACAGAGTTTGGGGGAGAGAATACAGAACTAAGCAGCAAGTTATGCTGATTAAAGTGACTTCTTTAGACTGTAAACATATCTCAGCACCAGAGCTGGAAAGTTCTGGTCCAGAAAGTACAAATCCAGACCAAGATTTTCTTTCAACCTATCAGCTGAATATAAAGAGTCACAGTGGCAGAGTACTGGTTGGTTGAAATAAAATTGTAGTCTGGATTTGTACTTTCTGGACCTGAACTTTCCACCTCTGCTCAGGACATTCTTAAAGGTCACTTTGTCAGCTGTCATGAAAAGACCATACCTGGCATCCTCTCCATGCACAGAATAAGGAACGGGGGGTGGGGTGGATGGCTGTGAGGATGGGGCTGACCTTAGCCTTGCATGCTGAAGAATGACATTAACTTCAAAACAGAGTAATCGCTTGTCAGCAGGGTGGAAGGAAGCCGTCAGGTAGCCTCATTATGCTATTAAAGCAAACAAATTCAACTATTTCAAAACCTTCAAAATCACTCTTCTCAGTAGTAAAATCAGGTTAGAGGTTAGGAGAGTGCAAAAGTACGTTTTGTTTTCAGTGATACTAATTTGTCATTTCAGATGGTCTTTGAGATGTAAAACATAAAAATAATTAGTATGCCAGGGTGTGAGTAGAGCATTCCCTGCAGTAAAAGCAATGATATGCATTAGAATGTATACACAGGTTTACCCAGGCTGAAGCCCAGGGGCCTCCAATTAAAGGGGCTCTTACAAAGGGTCCCCCCAGTCAACAACTCAAATAGCCCAGGGGTTATTGCTAGTAAACACATCCATCGTTCAAACCTGTTTGTTTGGGGAAAAAAAGCTACATTTAGCCTATTCAATGTACTTTATGTAAACAAATTCAAATAAAAAATAACATAAGGTCATGTAACATCTTTTTGAAAAACTAATAATATGACATACATGTGACATAAATCAACATTAGTGCCTGCAAAGTAAAATGTTCAACAGAAGGGTTTTAATGTGACGTACTGTAGGAGACAAAACTAGAGCCGTTCTGACTCCCTAGTGCAAGACACACACTGCACAGACAACCTTTAAAGAAAGACATCATTCCAGAGTTCAACACAATTTATTTTATGTTTAAATAATCAACTAGATCATCCAGTGTTTGTTTTTTCATACATACGTTATTAGGTCTACTATCGATGAATGCCTTAGGTGTTCTTGTATGAATAGTTTCAATGTAAGGAAATATTTCACCAAAACCCAAATAAAAATGCCCTTTTAAACCACAGCAGCCTTAAACCTATTGATACACTGCTATTAATGATTACAGTCATTCGGCTTACAAAGACTTCTATATCATATAGCCAATACACATGATGCAATTATAATTTTACAGCGTGCCAATCTGACGGACACATTCCAATAACTTGTCCGGTCATTTTGCCGTTCAAGCGTACAGTCTGTAGAGGCTAACCTTCAACTCCATGTTAGGGAACAGAAGACAATCGATAAGCATTAAAAGAAACCCCTGACCTAGCCCCCCCAAGCCCCGGCCCATGTGGTGCAAATCTTTTTTTTTTTTTTTATAAAACCAGCAATAGTGACAAATGTTAGGGCTATGCATGTGTACACAGACATTTCCTTCTGTCGTATTATTCTTAATACAGTGTTTGCAAACTTAGAAAAATTGTAATTAAAATAAGGTGAATCACATGCATCAAAATATTAGTACTCTGAAGAAATATTTTCACAGGACTACAGATTTTCCCGTTTTGAGAATTATTGAGTCGCAACAAGTTTTAAAGAAATGTCCCATGTTAAAATCAAACTAGCATTTTTTTTTCATTTACAAACATTTTACCAGCTAATAATTATACAACAAAATGTGAAGTTACACTCAAGCCTTCCGTTAAAAGTGGAACCAAATGTCTGTATTTACTTCTAATGCACTTGTAAATACTTTCTCAGTGCCTCCACAATCTGTAAGCTACCCATTTTTTTTCAGAATTTATACAGTGTAATTTATATACAGCAAGATCACTGATAATTTTGTTAAAAAAGAAACAAAACAGCATTTTATACCCCAACATCATGGGTCCAAGAAAAAATATAAGGCGAGTGAACGAGTTGATTTTTAAATGTTCGTCTGTTTTGTCTAATCGGATTTGTTTTTCGTGCCGTCTTTGGTCACAGAAAGATTTGCTCGGGTGCTGCTGATGCTCTTGACGCCCGTGTTCCTCTCGTCTGCGATGCTGAAGGAGACCATTCCCGTCACCATGACAACACGTCGTCTCTCATGACGCTCCGGTCATTGACAGTGTGAGGTTCATGCTCATGCTAAATGAAAAAAAACATCCCTGTTTGGTAAAGCATGCCGTTTATGCAGAAGCCGTCGACACTCCTGCAGCCGGCCCACTTCTGGCGTTCGGGTTTCCAGTAATTGCCCCCCAGGAAGAACTGTGTAAAACATTTGCAAACCTAAAAAAACATTGTGAAATGTTATAATTCTTGTATATGAGTTAGAAGGTAGGTTTGACTAACTGCATAGTTACACTTGAATAAAGCAATTATTCTATAAATGGATTTAACTTAATTGGCATGCCGAGAATTCAACACCACAGACAGATACTCGTGTCGACACAATGAAAACAGAGTCCACTGCAGCTGCACCATTTCATTTGCCCTCCGAGATTATTGTAACCCTTCCATTTATCAGCCAAGCCCCCACTAATTCCTGCGCGGTTCCACCATCTTTTGTGTAAACGATGCCACGGCACATTGTAACCAATGCAAAGGAGCTTAACGGGCCAGCCAATCAGATTGCGAGGTCACTGTAATGCTTGTCCCCCTCGATAAGGCCGAAAGAGCTGGTCGGTGAGGGATTATGGGGCTGCACTGGCGACGAGCACCCCGCCTGCTCTTGGCGTGCTTTGTTTAGCTGCGTCCACATGTTATCTGTGGGCGTTTGAAGGTGAACGGGGTCACGAAGCATGCTTCCATTGTGTTTCAAACACTAGCAGGCACTGAGCCAGGCACTCTCAATAGGGATTTTATTTTGGGCTAGATCAGCTAAAAGTCACCATCCCTGCCCCGGTGCAGCCCACCGTGGCTCCGAACTGGGAGGGGCACACGTACCAGGTAGAGCTCCGTGACAGTTACGATTTAATCTTTTTCTCCCCCTGTCTCCCTTCCTTCTTTTTCTTTTTGGTTCCATCCTCCGGCTGAAATACAGGCAGGTGCGTAAGAAAAGGGACACACCAAGGTTTACTAGGGACATGCCAAACAAACAAACAAACAAACAAACACAAGATGGTCCAAAAGTGTCCTGGAAAGAAAAGGTTAGAGTCAAACATACAAGCAGTGCACAGCAAGCAGTAGGATTTTTCAGACTAGATTCCACTGGAAAAACCCTGAGAAAGAGAATGTCATAAAATATTAATACTTTAATATAGTGCAAAGTAGACCCATTTGCACCTATACAGACACCGACTGGAACGCTCCAAAACACATCAAGCTCACTGAAAATAAAAAATGCCATAAATTTCCACTCTAGGTGCATTGTGGACCAGCAGCACATCAAGCCACAGCAATCCCAGGGATCACCTTCCTGATCCCCCTCACTCGACAGGAAGAACTCCAGCTACTTCTCCAAGTCTGTGCCAACCTTGGTTTTGGCCCTCTGGGTTCCTAAGACCTCAGAGGAAGCTCCCTCCTCACATTTGGGAGTCTGCTTGAGGTCTCCTTCTCTTTTCTCGACCTCTTGACCTCTGCCTTCTGAAGGAACCACACGGCGTATTACTTTCCTGATGACCTGCAGGAGGGGGGACACAGTCCTGTCACCCAGACATGGGGGAGACGAACAGCACCCAGGTGATATCAAACAGATGACGAGGGGGGTGGACTTTACTTTTCTGGTGATGATGTTACCGTCCTCGTCCGTGAATTGCTCCTCTGTCACTGATTCTCCAGGGATATTTTTCGCCTGCTCTCCCTACAGGACGGACATTAGAACGCAGATACTGCTCTCGCTGCCTTAACCTTAGAGGGACATGTGCTCCCTGAACATCGAAAGCCTTTTAGGATCCCCACTAATTTTATTGGTAAGAATTGAATCCTTTGGAATATGGGTGTCCATCATATCATCTGCTGGTTGTTTATTTTGGACTATTATGCCATATAGAAATCTGGAAAAAAATTATGAGACCACAGCAAATTTTTCAGATTCACTCATTTCTCAGTTTATGGGTAGGTACCTGTGTAAAATATCCATCTTTTTGCAAACCCCAGCCTGGCTCTTCCCTGTTTCTCATTAATGTGGGGCTTCTTCCTTGCTTTATGAGTCTTCAGTTCTGCTTCTAGGTGCGTTTGATAAATTGTTATAAATTGTCCTAGTGGTACACTTCATGCCACTTAATGTTTCCCATTCTTTTTAAAGGTTACTTGAGGTCCATCCATCCATCCAATTTCTGAAACCGCTTGTCCTATTCAGGGTTGCAGGGGGTCTGGAGCCTATCTCAGAAGCTTCAGGCGTAAGGCAGGGAACAACCCAGGATGGGGCACCAACCATTCACAGGACACACTCACACACCATTCACTCACACATGCATACCTATGGGCCATTTGGCAACGCCAATCAGCTGTAGCATGGTCCCAGATGTGTGAGGCGACAGTGCTAACCACTGCCCCATCGTGCCCTCCCTGACTTGAGGGCATCCTCTGATTTATGAGGCACTGCCGGATAAGTTGACGGTCATCTCTGGCATTAGACAGCTGCTTCTGTTCTCCCCCCGGCTGGTTTTTGGTCATCGCCAGTGTCTCCTGCTTCACCTTGTTCTCGTGTACTGCTGTTTTATAAACTTTGAGCCTGGAAGCAGCCTGCTGCTCAGTGTAGCCATCTGCCAGCGGAACCACAATTAAACCAGGATTTAAAAATGCAGATTTGTAAAAAGTATAGATTGGTCTCTCATTTTTTTCCAGAGCTGTATTTATTCTGAATTTCTATGGTCCAATATTTGTTTGTCCAAAGTTCCTGATAATTTCTAAAGGAGACGGACTTCATAAAAATGGGGATCTTAAATTTCATTGCTAGAAGGTATGTAGTACAACACAAGCCAAGGGTGGGCAAAAAAGTATCATAAAATGTAATTACAGACCAGGAATACTGTCCTGCAGTATTTTTTGAAAGCTTAATGGATTTAGTTCATTGGATCTCCACGGTTCCAGGAACCTCCTCATTTCATGGATGCTGGAGTATATTTTTTTGCACACCCAACAGAATGCAAAGCGAAACACACTACTTGCGCATTTCCAGCACAGATGGAAGACACAACTGTGCCTGTGTCTTCATGGTGCAGGAGGAGATAAGCCAGTGAGAAAGAGACTTATAAAAACTAATAGATGTGGCTAGATGTAAACATGCCAGTGGCCTGAGGTAAAGAGCTACCAGAGCACATAAAACACATCACACCAAGCGTATGGTCGCACGGCCCACTTCACAGCAAACCGACCATACTACAAACACTCGGACAGTGGGATTTGGGGCAGGAGCTCACAAACTGGATACCTTCAAGATCACCCGTCGCCGAATTACCCGGGTGGTGACAGTTTCTTCTTCATCCGTGTCAAACTCGCTACTTCTGCTCTCCTGACAAAAGTACGTCAGGTCACATTTCAATGCTACACGGCAGTCACCGATGACAACAGAAACCTCGCGAAGGATTATGGGCAAGATTCCGGAACCTGTTCAACACGGCTCTCCAGAGCTTTCAGGATGGGTGTAGGAGAATCAGAACTATAAGGTTTAATTTTTTAATGCACCTTCCATTTTAATTCCATCTTGACAGTTTAATGACACATAAAAGGACCGCATAAAAAGTAACATGAAAAAGCTTTCCTTCCGGGATTTGCGCCTCTGCAGTACCTGTCGGAAAGAGGCTGAGTGCAAAAACAACAAAACCAGCTTAGAACGCTTGTTGTTAACAGGTAGCAATTCCTGAACCTTACCTGTATTCTCAGCTCTGGCAAGATGGTTTCGTCGTCCTTGCTGCTCTCTGAGGTGGGGTTGTCCTCACCCTCGAAGCCCGCGGGACCCTGCACCGCCTTCTGCTTCACAGCGCCCGCATGGGCCTGGCCGTTGGCAGAGCCGAGTGAGGCGGGGAGCGAGCCAGCTGGAGCCGCGAGGGCCGGATGCTCGCCATTTTGTGTTGGCTTCCCTTCTTGTCCTTTGGAGGGTGAGGTAATGGAATCACTGTAGTTCTCTTGGCTACAGGGCGACATCAAAACAGTGAACGATTAGACAAGCGCCGCAGACTTTAACACGAGAAAAGGCAGCAAAATGAGGCAACAGAATTAGGGACTGTAACTTAGCTATACCTGTTTTCCTGCTGGTTGGCCAAGTCAGAGCTCAGATTGCGACCTGGGGTGGTCGACTCCATGTTTGCACTTGAGGTCTCAGTTTGCAAACCTGTAAGTGAAGATATATCCTTTTCTGTCTGTTTGACCTCAGAGAGAATGGCCTGCACCCTCTCCTCTGTCATTTCCACGCTCTCTGAACCTTCCTTCGGTTTAACATCTTCCAATTGGGACTTCATTTTCATCTGTGCCATTTCCTCTTCAGAACCCAACTCACTGCTCGCTCTCACTGCATGAGGCCCAGCAGCTTGGGCACTAGAGTCGCCCTTGTCCGGCCCTTGCTCCAAAGAAATATCCTCTTCCACCACCCGCAAGGTCTCGCGAAGCGCAGGAGAAGACGAGTCATAGACGTGCTCTTCGTCGTCTTCGGGGGACTCTTCGTCTTGGCCCTTGACACATAGGCGACCTATGGAGGAGTCTTCGGCTGTGACGGTAGGGGGGTCTGTGTCTGCGGGGGGGCTGGCGGCGGGGGTGAGGGGGGACGGTAGCGACAGATTGCTGGGTCTACAGACGCTTCTATCCAGAGAGTCTACGCTAGGCTCGTCGCCAAAGAAATCATCGTGCCGAAGTGGAGTGGGGGGCTCATAGTTCAACTCCACAGGAGTCTGCAGGTCCAATTCAATGTTGTCGTAACCTGGGTGAAATAACACAGTTGGGCCAAAGTGGAGCGTCGTGTCACAGGGACTATGCAATGCCGCGTGTGCATGTTATGGAGCAACATAAGAAATGAGGGGGGGAAACAATGACATCACATGCATACATATCAGCATTGAGCCGCCTCAAACCACAGCACAGCTTACAGCAAGCGTGCTCAAACATAGCAGGATGCTTTTAAGCCTGCTGTGTGCTTATTAAAGATTGTCCTCAAGTTATTATTCATGAGGGATGCATTAAGTTTTCAGAAACTGTAGTTCTTTTAGAGAGACGGCTCATATTCATCATGGCGGCTTTTAGTTCAATCAGAGCAGAAGCTCTTTCGCGCTGTGTGTGACTCAGTTCAAACGTATGGCGAAGGATGTGGATGTGTTTTGAGATGCACAGAACTCAGTATGAAGGAACAGGATAGGTGAGCAAAGTCTAAATGTATGTTTCTGAGATGGATGGACCAGAATGCGGGTAGAGTGAGGCAGAGGGCAATATGGGGGTGAAAGAGGACGGGTGTGGGAAGGATGGGAATGATGGACAATGAGAGACAGGGATAGGCAAGTGATCTGTGAAAAGATGGAAAAACAAGGAAAAGAAACAAAACAACACAATGTCAAGCTGTTTTTGCCGAAGTGCCTATGGTGAGAGCTGTGGGCGGAGCCAGCGAAAGACCGAGAGGGCGGAGCTTCAGAGCCAGCCGGACGGGGAAAAAGGTTGGTCATGGCTGGCAAAGCGGTTTCCATTGGAGTGTGGAAACAGCAGCAGGGGGTAGGCTCAGGATGATGCAGGGAGAGCAGGCGCAGATTTTGGGTTTTGCAGAGAAAGCATTCTAACCAGGAAGGTTCAGAGGAAGCGGGAAAGGAAGAACGAAGGGGAGCAGGACAAGCAGCCGACCCTCTACTAGCGACAGCCATGCCATTAGGATAGGAGACACAGCAGGCCCTGTTCATTCAATAGAGAATTTCTATGCCATTTACAGGAAGAGCGTTCTGGCATGCCAAGAGATCAGTGTGTTACATAGACATGAAGTACCAATTCAAATGTAAACAAGTTAATCTTATTGTTATCACGTTTTCATGCTATAACCAAATTCAGTAAAGTACCTTACAGTAGTGAGAAGCATACCTGTAAAGCATAGTATCTGGCCTACATGACACAGCTAACTATCAAGTATGACAGATAACGTTATGTACATATCAGTGATTCCCAGCCTGGTCCTCAGGGATCCCCAGACAGTCTACATTTTTGCTCCTTCACCGGGAGCTGGGAGGGAGCGAAAACCTGAACTATCTAGGGGTCCCTGAGGACCGGGTTGGGAAACACTGGTATACATAACAAAATTCAAATATGTATAGAATGGTATATACAAATACACATAAGTATTACTGAACCAAAAATAGACGTGGATTAAATCAAAGCTTTAATTCACCTTTTTGTCAAATAAATTATGCACAAGTGTCCGTTTATATGTCTGTCTGCCTGTGTCTGACTGTCTGTGAGTGATTTTATTTGTCAGGGGATTTTGAAATTGACTTAAGGTACCCTCACTACCAGTGCTGGGTGGGTAAGTCAAAGCTTTGATGTAAGCCAAGTCACCGCTGGGAAACAACCGTGGCTGAATGTCTCTCTACAAAACTGCGATCTCAATAACATGTCCAAAAGTATGTTTGTTAGTGTCATTCTGATTAAACACAGGCTGTCCATGCTTGGAAGAGTCAGTAGACAGAATCAGGAGGGAAAAGTGTGGCTCGAAATTGGAGAGGAAATGTCCGATTGGTGGCCAAAATAACATTTCAGTTTTTTGTTTCCCCAATCAAAGTTCGCAGTTATGGACAGTTTTAAAAGAGAAATAGAAATAGAAAGAAAAAGATAAAGGTCAGCTAGATGGGGCTAAACTTTACCATCAGCCTGATCCCGGCCAACAGTGCTATCATCTGCAAAACATCTTGTGCCTGAAATGTTACCATAGTCAAATATTGGCCCTTCCAGCAGGGTCACAATATCCATCCGATTAATCTTAGTCAGCACTGCAGTTAAGGCATCCGCTGAAAGAGGACAAACAGAGACAAACGTTACACAACAGCAGTCATGATAAAAAGCACACTTGTATTTAAAATTTCAATTGGCATTTATATTATTGCAATCTTACTGTAGCTATGAGACGGAAGCAATAAAGCTAAAAGATAAGAGCAACATTAAAGGGGGGGATGGGTGTAGGATCTCTGGCAGACATACTGAACTTACCAATAATTACATATAAAACTTATACAGGATATAAACTCAAACACATAAAGCACGAGGGCTCTGCATATAGGTAAGTCACATGTAGCTAAATTCTGCTTACAAACAGGAATTACATCTCATAATCTTCATCAAAAATACTTACTTGTAGCATTTTTACCATCTCTGCCAACCCATTTCTTTAGGAGCATGAAACTCTGTGCTGTTAACGAGTTGGGGTTCTCCACTCGAATGCGATTTATTTCATCGACAGAGAAGTCCATTTCCCTGGCCAGCTCTGCAGCGCATAAAAGGTGGATGAGTCGACCCTTCCAGAACACACTCCCAGATCCCAGCAGTGCTCAGGCTTAGGGTTAGGCTTGAATGACCATAACCACTAATCTCCACTAAAACATTGGATGAAACTTTGTGTAGCTATTTGTCAGATAGAGAAGAACATTCTCTAATTGAAATGGGAGACATATTACGCCTTATTACAAAGACTACCATAAAACTGGTAGTATTTGCGCACTCACAAACTATGTATGGATAGCTTGATCGCATTCTTGGGGGTGGAGGTGGATGCAGAAGGGAAAGGATAGATCTGACCAATTACAGGGTGGCATGACTAAAACAGCAAGAACCTCTGAGTTTAGCACAATTAAATTTCCTTTTTTTATTCCTTTCCTTCCTTTCATTTTTGATTGTGTGTGCCTCAGAGCTGTATGGAATTGCAGTATTCTTTGTGGAAATACAAGTGTATGTGTTTCCAGTCAGACCCTCTGATTGGCACTAAGTGTTTGCTTCTTACCAGTCCAGCTCAGGCCCAGATGGTCAGCTACTATGGCCATCCGCAGGTCAGTCCGCTCACAGGGACTCTGGGGACCTTTGTGTAGAATATAACATGTTAATATGTTGTTGCTTAGTGAAAGAATGGATAAAGAAGAGACTGAACCCTTTTCTGGCCAAAAAATGTTGATCAATTTTATAAACTTCAGAAAATCAGCTTTCAACATCTAAAATTTCAGATCAAAGAGTAGCATCCATCTTAATTACAATGGCAAGAAAAGGGGCATCAGTCATTTCACTGAAGACAACAGATTGTTAACTAGTCACTGGTACTGAGGTTAGATATGTGACCATGTATCCTAACAAACTATACAGGCAACTCCTGACATAAGAAGAATTTAACAAAAACAAAACAGAGAATACAAAAAAAATCATCAATGTTTCCAATACTTCTAAATCTATAGAACTTCGTATAGGAAAGATTTAATAAAAAAAAAAAAGACACATGCGGACGATCTGTGTTTTGCGCTAATGTGGCAGGTCTGTGTAAATCAAAAACAATTCTGTCACTAGTTACAACAACACAGACTCAATTAGCCCTCCACAGAGGGCGATCTGGCTCTCTAGTGCACCAATCAGTCTAGCATGCGGCAGAAACGGACTACTACTCAAGAAGGTCGGAATCTGATAGGACAGTAACACAGAGATGACAATGACAGAATGACAGCTACAATTAAGTCACGCCACAGGCAAACACAACGGCTCATGCACTAAGATCAACAAGTTGAAAGTTTTACAAACTAGGCTTGATCTCCACGACGGGAGCCACGTGGGGCCCAGCAACCTGACTGCCTCCATTGTCACCAGTCCTCCTACTCCTCCTCCTCTCACTGCTGGCCTGTTCAACCTTTGCCTTTACGGGCGCTGCCTCAGCGGACCTAGCAGACCTCGACGTAAAAGACGGTTGAGATGCTTCTGACAGTGAGGTGTTTCTTGACGTGCTGTCTTCATCCTCGGACAATTCTGACCGCTTCCGTTTCTCTTCGTCGGAAATGCGGTCCACCGGTTTTAATGCGTCCCTACTAGCACCTTTAAAGCGATCAGCGGAGCGTTTGGAGACCTCGATCAAATGTCCTCTACCTGCCTTGCTAGCTGAACTGCTCTCGGAACTGGCCCTGTCTTTTACTGGGAGTCTGGAGAGTAACTGTCTTGATTTTCCTTTCTCTGACTTTCCTGATTGTGACGTGCTTTTCGCTAATAAAGCAGGATTTGAATCCTCTCTTTTGACTGCTTTTATAGGAATTCTAGATTTTGGCAGCAAAGCGGCACCATGATCTACTCTCTTCCTGGCCTCGGGTTTGTCTGCATGCTTCTGCAGCTTCTGCTTCCCCACCACGGTGTTTTGTGTACGTAACGATGCGCCGGGTGCCTTAATCGGCAGCCTGGACTTTGGCTGCTTTACTGCAGTTTGCTTGGCTTCATTAGTTTTTGCTTGTTCACATTTCACACTATTCTCTTCAACTTTCTCTGAATCTCCACAGAAAAAAGCATCTATCCTACTCACTCGCTGAAGTGTGGGTTCCGAAGATGATTGCAAATTAAATACTACACTGCCACACTCAATGTAGTTGGCCTGAATGTTAGAGGGCTCAAGATTATTGTTGTTATTAGAGTTGTCTGTTACACACTGTTTTTGTCCTAATTGGCTTGAGGTGTCTTTCTTTCTGCCAGATGGACTTTCTCTGTGCATTTCTAGGCTTGTGTGTTCTAGAGTCTTTGAAGTCTCATCTTTAGAACCGGTCGATTCCATAATATCAGTATCTTTTTTCACAGTAATAGAAGCTGTGATTCCCATTTTAATAGGGATACGCAATTTAGAATCAACCTTGGAGGCCATTATTGTGCATGAAGACGTGTCCAAAATGGTGTCATCAGATGATGTGTCCAAAGAGTCAGTACCTTGAATGAAACTGCACATAGCTGTTTTCATGTCTGTGGGGGCCTCTACCTTCATCTCTACAACATTCTCCACTGGCTGTGGCTGTGTGATAACTACACCTGGTTTTCTGATCCCTTCCCCTTTGTCCCCTGACTTCCCTTCAGAGGAATGCTCACCAATCTGAAAAAACTGTAGTCTCTCTTCAACAAAATCCCGCTTGCTCATGTCAATTGCACCACTGCGAGTCATCTCAAACATCTTCCCTTCGTGGAAGGGGAAAGGGTTAGGCTCGCTAGTCGGTGTGCTTTCATCAGTTGGGGTTCTGGCAGGGGTTGTGTCTGGTGTTGTTGCTTGGGACCTGTCCTCTACAGCTAACCCAAAAGGTTTGGGCTCTTCATCTTTCATTCTAGCATCATAGACTTCATCATCTCCTCCTCTGCTGGACCAGGGATCAAAGTCCAAACCTTTGGTTGCAACAGTCTTGAAAGGGGTATTAAATTCCTCATCTAGTTTGTAGCTAAAGTAGGTATCAGGGAAGCCTTCTTTGTCTGGATGTGTTCCTTCCAAACTGTAGTGAATCCCATCTTTTATTTTGTCTGACTTGTTATCACTCAGTTCATTTGTTTCTATTGTCTTGTTTCCATCTTCAGGTACTATTCTGTCCTCCTCCTGAATGACCTCAAGTTTTGTCTGGCTAAACGAACGATCACTTGGTTTCAGCATACTCTCGGTTGCCCACATGTCTTTTCTGCCATCAAGGCACAAGCTTGCTGGTTTTGGGTCTTGCTCACTCAAACCATCATCCTCATCCTGAAATTCATACCCATCAAGGGAATCAATTTCAGTAGCATCTGTGTCATGTGAAAACTCTGCAGTTGTTGCTATGGAGCACTCCGTTATTGATTGATCATTCCCATTTTGCTCAAACTCAAAATCATCTCCTTTTCCTGCACCATTAGCACTAGATTCCTTGTGGTTTCCATTTTTCTCATGCTTCTTGAGTTTGGAAGCCTCTTTATCCTCTGGAATTTTAAATGTGTATTTCTTGAAGTTAACAGGCTGAAAGACAGATTCGTCATCACTGGATTCACTGTCATCCAATCCTGGAGGCACGGGAGATGGAGGCTGCACCCTGATGATTGGTTCAGTAAGAAGATGTTTATCATGCTCTTCTTGGAGGTTAACTTCCATCATTTCAGTCTCAGCCTCTGATGATGGGCATGATCCTTTTCTATCAGGATCTGATTGATCTGAGTCTAGAGGTGGAGGTGGGGGAAACTCAATGTATGCGACTCTTTTATCTTTTGTTCTCTTTTCCACTTCCTGGTTTCCATTTGCATCCTCTACCACAGTGGACTTTGGCCTTTCTGGTGAAACTGTTTTGAATGTGAAGAACTTTCCCTGCCCCTCTTCTTCGGATTCTTCTGAAACCTCAGGGATTGGACTAGGTTTGCTTGGCACAAAACCAATAAATGAATCGGGGAGTTTTGTAAGGTCATAACTCACTTCCTCAGAGCTTGGGGTCTCAGGGGTCAATGGACTTTTCCCTGAACTGTCCAAAAAAGAGACTTGCTCCAGTGTGTCATCTTCAGGACTCCCTTGCGGGGAAGAAGGTTGTTTTTGTTTTACAGAATGAAGCGTTATCCGAGTTTCCTGAACAGAGCGACTTTCCTTTTTGCCCGGGGATTCTTTCTCAGTTTGCTTGCCTGTTTGAATACTCACATAAACAGGCAAGTTTTTAATATCTTTGAAACGATCTGTATTGACAATGGGTGTCATTTTCTCCATGCACTCTATGGTACTGGGATCACCTTTGTCACTAGACAGGACACTTCGTACTAAGCTACATTCTAATGAGTCTAGAGATTTCATGGATGAAGTCTCTTCCTTAGATGTGCTTACTTCTAAGCTATCCAGAGACCGATTTTTAGCTAAGGTCGGTATCTGTGACAGACTCCTTTCAGGAGTTTTAACTAATGACTCTGGTTTTAACTTTCTGTATTGATCATTTTCCGAGGGACTAGATGGTGTCCGCACAGGAATTTGGGAGTCTGGTTTTTTTTTTAGAGTCCTCGTGTGTGCGTCCTCCTCAGTCACATGTTCTACATGACTGCTTTTTTTGGTTGAGGAACCTAGAATTAGCTCTGAATGTTGCCCTTTTTCTTTGTAAGAGACACATTTTTGAATGCCGCTGTCCTCCTTTGGTGTTTCATGATCCAGAGTACGAGAAAATTTATCCTTTAAAACTTCTTTGTTCCCATTTCCTTGGCTCTCCCAGGATTTTTTTTCTTTATCCTCAGATGCTTTGACTTTCTCACCTAGCAAATGTTTTGGAGACGCAGTTTCTGGAATGCTTTTGTTTAATATCTTGTCACTTGGTTGTCTTTGTGTAACAGGAGGCCCTCTAGACTTGTCAGGACTTTGTCCTGTGGTGACCTTGCATTTCTCACTGTCTGGAGCCTTCTTGGGAGGCCCTACCTCATCTGTGCTATAATCAGATTTGGGGGTCTTTGCTCCAGTGTAAAACTGATATACAGGAAGCTTACTTTCCTGTAGTTTTTTCACTTGGGGCTTTGCTTGTCCCCACTGAGAAGCCTTTTCTTGTTTTTGAGCCTCTGATTCAAATTTTAGTCTTACAGAACTCACTTTGGATGACTTTGTCTGGAGAGGCTGGGAGGCCTCTCCTGTTTTAGTCTGTGTCACACTATCTCCCTGTTTTGCTTTCTCATCATTAAATCGGGAAAGTACATGCCTTTCAGGGCTATTGGGCAAGCTGGCGCATTTTCTGTCAGTGGAGCTGCCAAACAATTTTCCTACAGACGGCTCCCTTAGCCTGCTCTTACCCCACTCCTCACTGCTTCCTGCATTCTTATGTTGTGTTTTCTCAGGACTACTACAAGTAGAACTAGGTCCAGATCGAGTTTCCCTGGGGTCTCGTTTCCGAGGTTTCTTCTCTGGAGACTGGAGTTCGTCGTTTAGCTTCTCCGTTTTGTCACGAAAAAACTGAGAGACCTCACTCAGTTTTTCCTCAGCCTCTTTTACAGTTCGATCTACTCTGTCTTCGTATATGAGCTTTTCTCTGCTCCTGTCAAATCTGTCGTCCGTGAATCGCATCCATACAGCGTGTTTAGGACTACCAGGTTCTGTGCTGTAATGCAACACGGTCAGCTTGTCAAATGGCTCATCCTTATGGCCAATTTTACCTGATTTGTCTGATGCATCCTTTGATGACTTCATAATAAATTCCTTCCTTGGACCACTGGACATTTTCTCACTATAATAACCTCTGCCACCCTGCATCTCTGAGCTTAGCGTATGAGGCTGGTCAGAGTCCTCTGTATCTGAGTGTGAGATATCTAGCTTCTCAGAAAGAAGCATTTTCTCTGCAAATCTGTAAGATTCTCCCCTTAATTCAGATAACTCATCATCATGATACTCAACTGAGTGTTGACTCAGTAGCCTTAAGGTTTTATAGGAGTCATCAGTGATAAGTTGTGCCGAACTTGGACGACTATCCTCTTCCTGAGGCACAGGGGTATTAACTCTGGACGATTCCAAATAGGAGGGAAGTGATTCCTCAGCAGTAAGTTCCTCCTCTTCTTGCTGTCCCTCATCATCACCATATAGTCTATCTGGTAGTTCCTTTATTCCACGATCCCTATACATATACATGTCTTTATCTGGGTGCTTTTTAGTTTCGCGAATTATAACTTCAGTTGGTTCAGCTTTATTACCTTTTTCGATATGAACCTCAATTATTCTTTCAACTTTTGGTTTCGGTTTAATGTCTTTTTCAAGAAACCTTGGAGAGATTTCATTTCCTTTGGGAGTTTCACTACCAGTCCTGTGCTCAAACAAGCCAGCCAATTCCTTGGAGGGATCTCGACCAGACTGGAAGGCTTTCATTATATCTCGAACTGACATTGTTTCTTCGAGTCTTTCAGAGGTAACTTCTTTGGTAGTTGGCTTGTGGTAAACCATTCGAGTTGTGGTTGTGATATGAGTTTCTTCTTTAACTCGCATAGCTTTGCTCACCATGGAATCCTCCTCTGTATTAACTTTCATCTGAAATGCTTTGACTTTGTCTTTTATAGATCCAACTTGCTCAGCCTCTAGACAGGCTGGTGATGTTATTGTCCCTGCATCTTCCATTATGGGTTCCTTTGCTTCCTCGGTTGGCTCATAACTTCTTATGACATGCACCACCTCTGTGCGTGTCTCTGTGATGACCGGTGGAATGGGCACATCTTGGAAGAGAGGTTTTGGACCTGTGCTCTCCGCACTTTGGGGGGCTGAAGGTGTCTTTTCACTTCTTGTTTCAAAGCCACTATCTGAGAGAGGACTCTTGTCCTGGTCATGCGAGTAGTCTTCTGGAGATTCTAAAATGGCATCAGTTGCGAATGCAGAATCTCCTAATTTGCATAGATCCTTCTCTGAAGGGGAGGAGCGCATTCCCGATGGTGGCATTTTAAGCTTGTGATCTTGTAACGCCATGGCAGGTTTGAGAATACGTTTCTGTTTTTCCTCCCCCTCTTTCTTCACCTCATCATACCTCTCCTTTACCTCTGATATTTTAGAAAGAATGCTGGGATCAATGTCATTAGTCAAGTAGTCAACTACCTTTGTTAAACTGAAATCTTCACTGGCGATGCTGGGGACATTTTCTCTCTCAAAGACTGGAGAATATTTCCGAGCACTTTGCTGAGCTTCCTCGATCTCATCCTTTGAGAACTCCACCCAATCCTCCTCAGGTGAATGACCTGCACTAGGGGTTTTCCCTTCACTAAGCGAATCTTTAGCTAGTATTTCACTAACTTTAACCAGATCTTCTTTGACTTTCTCGACAATGCTAAATGGCTCCTCGTCGTCTATTTTCGGCTCTTTTGAAGTATCTGACTGGTAACTCTTTGCCGTTGCGCCAGTTTCAGTTTGCAAGATGGCTGTCATTCTCATTAAGTCCTCCTTCATTTCTGCCACATCCTTAAGTATTTCTTGACTCGATGATAATGAGGACGAAGTAGCTGCTTTCATGGCAGTTGATGAAATGAACAGAGGAGATTTAACGGGTGACTGTGTCCTGGAAAAGGAAGACTGAGTATGTGCATCTGATGGCAGAAAGGACTGAGGAGCTGCTGTTGGTTTTTTTACAGGGATTCCATTGGAGACAGTCTTTAGCTGGGAATCTGGCACAACATTTACAAGAGAATACACTGGAACAGTCATTGTACTGGATGTTATGGAAGCGGCAGAAGATGCAGGAGATCTCAAAGTGCTGTAAATAGAAGTTGAGGCAGGGGACCTCACAGACTGGTATGACAATGATCCTGATGATCTTAGTGTGCCATAGCCTGATGCAGAGCAAGCATTAAATGTCTTCTCTGCTTCATCCAAAACTGCGCTAACGCTGTTCGTTGCTGCATGTGTAGTTGCTTGTATTCTTTCTTGCAGACTACGAGCACCACTGGAGAAAAGCGCTGCTGTGGAAGAAGGATACTTAATAGGGGAGACAGATCCATTAAGTAGAGCAGTTTCCATGGAGCCAATTGTAGATTTCATTGCCTGTGATGTCACACTGGCATCTGCAGATGATTTAACTGATGATAAGCCAGATACTGTTTTTACAGGGGAAGATGTTGCAGGTGTTGCAGAGGCAATGACTGATTTGAATGGCAAACTAGATGAATACATGTTTATTGTGGATTTTGGAGATGCAGGTGGCGTCATTGAAATAGAAGACCTTTCCAGTAAAGACCCTGCAGTCCCAGAAGAAGTCCTTGAAGTCAGTGATGGGGAAAGTCCTTTAATGGACCCAGAATCTAGCCCATTTTTACTTGCTGAAGACAATGGTGAAGAGGGTACCTGAACTTGATATTGGGGTTGGTGGGCTACAGTCTTTATTGGAGAGGAAATAGTTCTGTAATAGTTTTGTCTGATGGGAGAAGCGATATCACTGACTGACTTGACTGAGGATGTAGTTGAGGCTCCTATGGTAGACTTGATTGGTGAAGCAGAGGTGATTGACCACACCGACTTTAGTGGCGAAGCAGATGGCGTGTTGGACGGCGAACTGGAGAGGGAACCCAATCCAGATTTTGCTTGGCCAGGGACGGTAATAGGAGCAGCCGACCATGCCTGGTAAGATCTTGTTGAAAAGACAGGTTTGTGAGCGTAACCAGGAGGCAGTGTTCTTGTTGTACTTCGTTCAACTGTTTCTTAAATAAGTAAATTAAAATCCAACATAAAATCAACAAAAAATAGTTGAAAACAGAGAGACCAGAGAAAAAAAAAATTGGTCAGTGAGTCTTGTATTAGCAAAGGAGGAAGAACAGTACATTCATGGGGGTTTGAAATGGGAAATGTAATAAAATGGAACCAAAAAAAGATGGTCGTCCTTTATGATCCATGGCACCAACCACAATACGCAATGATGGAGGAAAACGGCCAGTAAAGCACATACAGCAACACAACGCCAAAGACAGCGATAAAATAAAGAGAACAATGGCGAGACAAACACGGAGAAATCAGATTAACAAAAAGCTTAACTCTTTTGACTTTCGATGTGCTACATTCCTCTGTCTATCACTCTTTTCTGAAGTGCCTTTTATCTGTTTGGTCTGAAGGTCCATTTTGTTGTTTTTGTTTTCTTTTCATCAATTTTGGGATTCCGACAAAACAGAAGTATAGACTACAAAAGGCCCTATTTACCTGTTTTAAAGCAAAAATATACCGAAGGAAAACAACGGTTCACAGACCAAATGATAGATCCATTCGAATTATGCACGTCATGCATGTCAGACTCAGTATCCTTTGGAGACAGGCATCTGAAGTGCAAAATGTGAAGCGCCTACAAGAAAGTCGACCTTCGACCTTTCATGCATTCCGATTAAAGAACGAAACCAAACGCTGCACAATCACAAAGCCAATAAGAGCAGGAGGATTTCCAGAAAACATAATGAAGAACGCAAATTAAAAAAAAAAAAAAAAACTCATTGTGTTCTCACATTAGTCAAATCAGAGTGAAACGATATGGATCTTGCAATTCAAGTTGTTCCATTGCACAAATGGGTTAAAACAGAAAAAGTTAACTAGGGAAATGATACTTCACAATGTGGGCAAGCACAGCACAGCAACTCAAAAGTCACAATAACCCATGCAAGTACACCATGTCAAAAACAAGCATGTGGAGTTACAAGTTATGTATGGTAGGAGTACGTCAAAATCACAAATATATTTTTATATATAATCTGTAATGTATATTATATGGAGTGATACATATCAGGTTTAACGTCCAAGTAGTATGTTTTTTTTATTAATAGAAGTTAGTGAAGATGTCACACTCACTCATCGCAGGCTCAGTCAGATAGCTGTAGCGCTTACGTAAGGCTAGAGATGCAAAGGTTTGACGTCGGTCTGGTTTTTCAGTCTGCAACAAACAAAAAAAAAAAACGTCTATCAATCCCCTAAGAAGCCCTCCTATTTAAATTGCTTTGCTCCTGTGAGAATATCTGTGGTCTGTTTCAGTTCTGATCGAAAGTCCTGGAAGTAAAGCTACTGTTTCTGTAGCGTGGGTGTCGATTTTAGCATCAGGCAAGGTTTATTGTTGACCCCACGTTCGGGATTTTCTGCAAATGAGCTATGCGAGAGGTGTGATTACTGTCTAATGATCTATCCACTACGTAATTTGAATGATAGAAGGGGGTAAGTTCTTTGTAAGGTGGTCTTTTTTGCCCATACTGGTGTACACAATATAGGACATAGGACAGGATCTATAGTAAACTCTGGGAATACAATTTGTGTCCAGAAATGTTTGTCAGGTCCTATTTATGTCTTGATTTTATGGTTAAGCATGAGAGAACAAACCTAAAATGTCAATTTTAAAAATTTATGCTGTAAAGACATAAAGAAAATATTCTAGAATTAACATTGAACATGCAAATTCTGTAAACGATTACAAAGTTGAATCAAACTTTATAATTTTCATCATAATATGAAACATAATATGATACTTCAGTTGAAAACACTGAACTCCTTGTTACGCATTCATCCTATCAACAAGCGGAGCACAAGCATGATTCTTATTGAAACGGACGTTTATGTCATCTGGTGTCACTGTTTTGCAATTTAGCAAGTTTTACGAGAAAACTGGGTGTTTTCTCTCAAAGCAAAGCATTAGTAATGCAGAAATAAAGCAAAAAAAAAAAAAAGACAAGAAAGCGTAGGGGAACTTTGTTAATGCCTGCCTTGGGAGAATTTAATACACAAGGCCTGGGGAGTTAGTCAATTTATTAACGTCAGCTTTTGATCGTACGGCTTTTTTAAAGCAAGGTATAATGGAGAGAACCAGAATGTACTACCTCGGTCTACAACAAAGGCACATCACATGACTGTGATGAAGTTTACATATATTACCTCTTCATCTGGATCTGACTCCATTTCCTTTAGGATCCCAAGATGCATTGCAGAAACAGGGAATAATACAATGGACAGCAGGGGAAAGAAACATCGTGATGTGAAAAGGGTGATTGAGAGCGCACAACATAAGCCAAAGAAGCCATCACTGAAGCCAGCCGAAGACAAGGAAACGGCAACGCGAACTGCGGAATGGCACAGAGAGAAAAAAATAAATAACCAAACAGGCCATGACAAAGCATTAGAAGCCTGTGCACCTTCAGCCAAAGCAGGGGGGGCCCAAACCAAAAGGTCTGATTCGAAAAGGAAACGGCAAGGACACGACTAGAAAGAAGCTCAAAACAGATAAAAGACACAATATGGCAAGTCTCAGCCAAACTGAACCCTTTTCACTGTGGTTGCTGCTCTGTCTCCTTTTTAAATGAAGATGGCATGACATGACGGAGAGTGAGCCAGTCTAGCACCAGCTTACCTTCTTGTGAGTGGGCAGCGTGATGTTTAAGTTACAGACGGCAGTCTGCGGAAGACCTTTAGTCGACTTTGACTCTTTGAGGAACGACAGCCGCCCACAAGGTTCTTGACTATTATCTCTGACCTGCAAAGTAAAAAAAAAGTTTTCTTTTTTACTGTGTCCTAAGCTGACTGCAAAGGAGTGCAAGCTTGCCAGTTGATTTAAGCCGGCATATGCTAAGAGGGTCTTACTTCCCCTCATATATTTTCTTATCCTGGAAAAAAAAAACAATCAACCCAAAACAGGAATGCTTTAGATGTTCACGACTCCGTTCTGATATCCACTGGGTTGAATTACGAGGGAACCTCTGATCCAATTTGGCGTGACAGAAATAAGGGATTTTATTCAAACAAAGGTATAATGTGCCTAAAATCTACGCTAAACCGGAGACTTCCTGGCACTGAAATGACGGCAAGGCCAGAGTGTAAAAGGCTATAGTGTTACCTTCACGCTAAAAGGCAGCCTGTTTTCCTTGAATGCGTAAAAATTCAAGACCAGTTGCTGTCCCGCTTTTGTCAAAGGGGTCAAGTTACCATAGCAGTCCACGTAAATTGGCTTTCCCTCCAAGACCTGCAAAAGAACAGCATGTCCACTGAATTAAAACACTACAAATAGCAGGCTTCGGACAACCAACACGTAAACACAACAGACATTTTTACTGAAAAACAATAATTTCAATCATTCATGTTTTAGCAAAGAGTGTGTATGAAAATAGACTGGCAACACTATTCTTACAAGTATGTATTCCTAATAAAAACATGCATATATTTGTTTGTTTTTAATTCTTTGTTTGGGTTGGTTGTTATTTACTTTTGCAATGTTGACGTAAAATGTAACCTTGGGCGAGCATTTCTGGTCGATGTTGTCATCTTATTTACATGAGAAGCAAAAGTACAGACTATGTTTCGAGGAACATCCAAACGGACCTCAATGTCTTTGCTCCTGGCCACTTCTTCAAAGTTCTCCTGCTGCTCCAGAGTCTTGTCCACTTTGTCGTCGGTCATACAGAAGCACCGCAAGCTGGATTCGACAGGATCCGTCATTTTGGCAAACACCACAAACTTGGCCATGTATGGAACACAGATCAGCTCCCTGTAGAGCTGCGAGGCCAAGCCCACAGTCTCTGGAATCTGGTGGCAGTCGGCAAGCCAGAACCTGAAAATGGATCACAGCATTTCAGTCAGAGGGCCATTAGGTGTGTATGAACTGAAAACCAAACCCAAAGTCAAATTCTGCAAGAACATGCAGATGACAAAAAATCTTAAGTTTAAATGACTCTGATATGTCTTTTCAATACATGCTTGAGGGCTTAGCTGTGAATAAATATCAACCTCAATACAAATTGATCCAGGTGAGCTTCATAAGGAAGAATTTACAAGAGGGGATCTACCCTCATTTGCGATTCCAGTGAAAGCACACAAATCACCTAGAGCAGTATGTTGTTGGCGTGCCTTACCTAGCAGACACGTTGGTGGTAAAGGACACACAGTCATTTACAAAGGTGAGCGGGGTGGTTCCTGTGATGTCTTCCCACTGCGCTGGAGAAGTGCCTCCTGCAATTGTACCATTTAAGCAATGTACAATTAAGTGGGCCATCGCGAAAGGTTTCAAGTATTGCCCTTATTGACACATCTTGCTTTATAGCAGATTAAGAATCTGAAAGCATTCCAAAGAGGAAACACAGAACATATAAGAAATATTTATTTAACCCTAGAGGGTTACAATTAAGGGCAACACTTTACATAAAGCACTCATTATAGATACCTTCATAATACATTATAATGCATTCATAAAGCATTATAAACACAGCTATAACTATTTATAAAAAAGGCATAACACATTATAGCCGTGTTTATTATGCATTATAAATGATCTATGGAGCTCTAATCTATAATGCATTATAAATACCTTACTGGCCATTATAATGCATTATAGATGAAAGCTTCAAAGAGCATTCATAATGCATAATAAAGAAGGCTAAAATGAGTTATGCCTTTTTATGAATAGATATAGCCGTGCTTGTAAAACTTTATGAATGCATTACAATGCATTATGAAGGTATCTATAATGGATTATGATGACTGGTTTAAGTAAAGTGTTATCAAATTAAGATTAAGATTGCCTATTGATCCCAGTTTGGAGATCATGGAAACCAGTGATTTTCACGTACCTGTTATGCTGCACAGGAGTCTCAGGCAGGGGGTCGTGTCTCCCTTGTAACCATTGGTCACCCCTTCCCCGGAAAGGGGCGGGACAGGGATCGTCATGGTGATGGGCTTGTGGAACTTCCTCCTCCGGGGCTCCACAGTCACGATGGGGCTGAAGGTTGCCCTATTCCCCAAGATCTTCTTGACAGTTTCATCTGGGACAGGCTGAGCCTGAGTGGTTAGGGGGGCAGAATGCAGGGGGAGCAGTTCATCAGACTTAAACCATTAAAAAGGAAAACAACTATTATAGTTAGTTGAAAGGTATACTCTGAAATGATAGGCATTCTTTATCAGGGCAATTCTAGATTTTTCTTTTTTTGGGGGGGTGGGGGGGGGGGGGGAAAATGGGCTCATAATTCATACAGAGGGGCCGACCTTATCAACCAGTGATATGTTTTGAATTGGTGAGTGACAGGGGAGGGGGCCAATCAGCTGTTAGCTGGAGTCAGAGCCCCTATGACCCCTCCCCTGTACACGCACCTGCTCTTTATTGATTTGCACTTAAAGCAAAAAAAAGCCATATTTTTTTATTAAAGGAGGATTACAAATGAACATTGAAAATGTACATCTCTCAGCGTTGCTTTCTTGGACACCTAGTTTTTTATTTCCTAACCCCTCAGGCCTAAAACCTATTTCATATTTGCTAATGCGGATAACTGCTTGCTTGGTAGCATGTGGTTTCGCTGAGTATGTCAGTGTTACCAGGACACGCACCTGTAGGCCGACTCTAATCTTCTTTGTCAACGCCCCTTCTGGGAAAGAAGCTTGGACCAGAGGCACAGTCATGCTGGACAGAACCCCCCCTTCGGGACCCATCTGGTTGCTCTCCTGCTTGATCCGAGACACGACCGCAAAGTACTGCGGGAAATCCTTGGTCATGATCCGGCAAATGCGTTTCTTCTCAAGCTCGTCTGGGCTGTCCAGTTCTGCAAGAAGCGAACGAGCTCAACTCTCAGATGCTTTTCGACCACAAAGCTGCATCTTTATATGAAGGAGGCAACTTATAGCATCAGGGGTGGAATTTTTGCTATAGCTAACTGGGCTAGTTCAGTAAAAAAACAATGTAATCCGACACGGGGATCGTCAGCCTGTCCGTACACAAATGACCGTGTCAAGCTCGTCTCTGAGTGACAAAATGTTTTGACTGAGGAAACAGCTATTTAAGCTACATTTTAGTGAGAGTAAATTGTCTTCACTGTTGACACACCATGGCACACAGTGCACAACAAAAAACATCCTCTGTATTTAACCCATACATGACATCATGACATAGCAGGGGGCAGCTAATTCAGTGCCCAGGGAGCAGTGCTTGGGGGTGGTACCTTGCTCAGGGAACCTCAGTGGTACTTTGCTGGTCGGGGATTTGAACCAGCAACCTTTCGATTATAAGTGCACTTCCCTACCCATTAAGCCACCACAGCACTTAAATTCCACTTCTGGGGTAAAAACTGCATTTCAATCAAAATGTCTGTCAAAATTCGCCATGATGTTGAACCCTGGTCTGGCATACAATTTCTTTACTAACCAACATGCTACCGTTTGTTTTTTTTGTACTTGCTCTTCGTCTAAATTACTCACATCAGGCAACTGGGCGAGTCTACGTTCCAGCTCTGTTTACAGTCAACCACAAATACATGATAGGAACATGTTGCTGTGGTCTGTTCTGCCCAGCTGAAAGGTTCACCACAAAGTTGTTGAGGTTAGGGAAAGTACTCAGTGTATTATTTACTAGACAATGATCATTTGGCAAATGAGAAAAGTCTCGTATCTCGTGAAAACATCAAGGAAACCGTTAGCTAGCTCGATAGCATTGAGGTGTGACTCTCCAGAGCTGGAAGATAATAGGGCAATAATAGGGCAACCACTGTATGAGGACTGGGCTACCCACCCTCATCCATCCCACCAAGGAGCTCGTTGAGGTCCTCGCTCTTGCTGTCGTACTGGTGCTCCTTCCACGTGTCCCCGTTCTCGCTCCGCAGCACGATCAGCTCCCGCTCATTCCCACGCATGGAGCCGAAATGGGGGATTTCCACTATCACTGGGCTGGAAGGAACACGGAATGTCAACAGAGGGTTCCACGGAGGCACCGTGCCGTGCTGATGCGGGCCGGCTGCACTTAACAGCCCACTCCTGCCGAAAGCGGCAGAAGGCAGGGGTTAAAGGTCAGAGGTCAACAGGTCAAGTCACCTGATTCCTTTGTACTTTTTGTTTCTAATATGGGTGACAATGAAAAACAAGTACAAGTTGATGACATGTGTGAATTAACTCACAGCCCTTCCATTTCAGCCTAAACATTAAAGTGCGAGACACTGCAAACGACAGACAGAGACGACATTTACAGTGGGCACTGGATTAAACACCAGCAAAGCTGCACAATCCTCCTAGTGCAAGACCTTTTTCTGTTGTCAATTCAAGAGTTTTCATTAATAATCCTGTCTGGGCAACAGAGTTAGTCAAGAATAAAAAATAATTTATTCTTTAAAAATTACATACAGGGAGCACAAACTAGATTTATTCAATGAAATGCAGTGATTTTGTCAAATAATTTTTTTTGTACTTTAATATCTACCAACGGTTCTGCATCCTTGTAATAATTACAATAATATTTAATGACTATTATCTTTAATGACTGCTACAAACAGTATTGCTTTCACTGTATAATTACTTGTAAGTCAAGATGAAATACAGCTTATGGATAAGGAGGCTTAAGAAAATCAGAGTATGTGCAGAAATAGTGGCTATTTGGGATTTTACAGAGTTTTGCGGATGAATTTGGTGACCCTTGAGCTTATGAACGTTTCTGAAAAAAATACCTGCAAATCTTGCCGGACCATAAAACTGCATTGTGAGTACGAAAGCTAATCTCTCTAAATGTAAGTTGAGAGGCCTTTACCAACCAGTTTTCACTGGGACTCTGCAGCTTTTAAACAGAATCACATAGACAGTATCTTTGTTTTCCTACGCAGGTTGCTAAGAGAACATTCCAGTAAATTCCATGACACTGCCTTACAAGTCATCATGGCAGTAAGGCAGGTCAGTGTAAATCACCCTCGATGGCAAGTAACTAATTGAATACTAGAATTCTGGAATCCCTAAATTGAGTTGATCTTTTAAAAATAAATTTCGTATGTATAAAAATTTTATTTAGTAATAGATACTGAAGACCAATGCCTAAAGAAAATATATCGTAAAGAAAATTTGGTCTTTAGCATGTTTGACAAACATAATGCATAATGCAATCTGTGTAGTAACAGAACTGATACTGCCTACATTGAGTATAGACATCATTTTACAGTGTTGTGCATGATGCTTAAAGTAAAACAAAACAACAATGTTTAGAGAAGGTACCAGAGAAATATGCATAGGTAAAGAACTTCTCAGAATTGTTTTAAATGGTAAGTTAAACACCCACTTAACATTTTATTACATAATATATTAAAACTGATTCAAAGATGAATTATTTGAAAAAGATCTCCACAAATATGAAGTTATTGCTGAGGATATAGCTTTACATGGACGTGGCAATAGTTTTAAGTTGGCTTCACGTGGAAGTGGCTCCCACTATTTCCCAGCATTCCCTGGGGCAGTCAGCACAGATACCTTCTCCGTGATCCGTGCAAATGGCACATCTTCCGCACTGGCAAACGCGCGCGGTGCCACAGTGGGAGATCGTATTTGACGACATGGAGAGACGAAGGCCAGCCACTGTGGCAGGATGCTCGTGGTGCTTCTCATGCGTAACAAGCGCGGCGGGGTTAGCACA
>JAODJU010000041.1:10810873-10822634 GCA_026776725.1 Gnathonemus echidnorhynchus
GGAGTGGGGTGGGGTGGGGTGGGGGGGGGCTACAAGCCAAAGCAATAGAAGCAAGCACACTGGCATTGGCTGAGCCACGAGTCACATGGCAGAGGGAAAGGAGGCGAGGCGGAAGGGAAGGGAGTGACTGCCACATGTCGGCGACGGCCGGACCTCGCCAGCAGTGATGTCAGGCACCGGCGATGAGCCTGGCAGTCTGAACGTCGCCCGTGTTCAGCCACGGGGAGAAAAAAAGAAACATCCAGTAATAACTCGTCAAGAGGGAACAAAGGCAGTAATCGAGGCGTTGTTTTGGCTCAGGCATCGCACAGATCTGCTTTCCAGTCACTAAAAACACACGCAAGATAAATCCGCACATGTACCTTCCTTCTCTCTCTGCTCAACTAATAAGATTCAACTGGCTGACCACAGGACTCCGTCAGCGATCCGTTTCCACGTATTCGTTTTCCTCTTAGCCGCGTGTGAAGTAACATTTGGCTTCTACCATCTGTGTTGTCACTTTTGCAGCCCCCCCAAGTGGCCACAGAGGGAAACGTGCCAAAATATCGCTAAATGTCAGCTTTGGCTGATCATTACCAAGCCAAACGATACAGATCCCGTTAAAAGGAATAACAGGGATCTTCCTGCAAACCACCTTCCTGTCACTCGAAACACATGAAATTAAACCCCACACACAAACACCCCTCTCTCTCTCTGCTAAACTAATAAGAATCAACTGTCTGCAAAGAACAGCTAATCCACAGTCTGTTTCTGCTTATTTTTTTGTTAGACAAGCATAAAGTAAAATTTGGTTTTGGCTCTGTATTGTCCAGTTTGAAGCCCATAAATGACTACCATAAGCAATATTCCATTAAATATTTAAATTTCAACTTTGGTTTAGAATCAAACAATATCATTCCCAGTGACAGGAATAAATGGAACCTCCCACAAGTCTCCTGCCAGCCCAAATCCTCCCTCAATCCAGTACTGCGGGTCTGACCAATAATTTTGCAATTACTCTAAATTATCCCCTTAATCAAAATGCTGCCGTTTTGCATAAGGAGGCAGCTACAGGCATCACAAACACAAACTGCAAGGAATCCGTGAACCGGAAGTAATACCTGGCTCTTATTTGAAGTATTGGCCTATTATATTCAGCACCACTGGGGGGCAGCGTTAGACAAACAGAAATGAGAGAAGAGCGACAGAAGAAGGAAGACTGGTGAGATGAAGGGAGATGAAGGAGTCTGGGGCCCAGCAGCTGGTTGGTCGGGGCAACGTGAACGACATAGTGGGAGACGTGGGAAGGAGTGGGGGGGGGCTGTGACAGGTACCTTGGCAGCTGCATGGGGGGAGGCTCCCTGGTCCAGCAGAAGGAGCGCCACCTTCTGGTTATCGTAGTGCACGGCAACATGCAGGGGAGTTAGACCACTCTAAAACACATGCGGAGACCCCATGAGTGTGCGAAGAGCATGGCGGAGAACCAAGGTGAGGAACATCCAGGTCCAGGATGGTCCAGACGGCTTCTCTGCACGTGAATCATTAACTGATTGGGCTACTTGTCATGCTTTGTAGATGTACTTTGCTATGGTAAGGTAATTTTCCATGTTAATGTAGCTTTTAATTATTCCCTGGGGCACAACAGAGATCCACAGGTGCTGTCGACCATCCAAGGACACGACTGGGTAGCCACGTCTCGGTCGCTGGTAGCCCAACCAGCAATGTAAGCATCAGACATAATAATATCAACTTGGAGGCAGGGTCCAGCTGCCGAACACTGCGAAATGTTAGAAAGTGATGGCCAATAGCTGCTTGTGCTAGCGGCACACAGAAAATACAACAAGGTTTACATCAGGGGTAGCCAATCTTATGCTGGTGTGTGTGCAGGTTTTCGCTGCAACTCCCTAATTAGGTCACTAATTAGAGGACTGATTGGCTGAAGAGTCTTCACACCTGGGTTTGAACAGCTGACCTACAGGTTATCCCAAAAACCTGCACACACACCGGCCCTTTGCGGATAAGATTGGCTACCCCTGGTTTACAGAAACAGGAGTCTTGCTGGAGATACAGTCATCCTTCTGAGGAGCTACCGGCCCTTTAAGGGGCGGAGACACAGCTGTTCCGAGGCTCAACTGTACATTGTCACCTCTGGCCAGAAAGGGAGGGGCCATCTGACTGCTCAAGAACAAAAGCCCCATTTATAAGGACCTTTGAAAGTCAGCCGCTAACCCGTCTCGCTCATGCTGGAAACGGATCGTAATAACATGCGCATTACAATTAGCTGTGAGCTGATATGCATCCCGCTACATTACACTGGATTTTATTGATTTATTTATTTTTTTTTGCAAATTAGCACAATGAAATGTGAACAGTGAGGCCCACAGCCTTTTGTAGCAGACCCAGACAAAACAGGAAAGAATGTTTATACCGCAAAAAAAGAAAATAAAGAGGGTAGATTATCTTTACAATGTGACAATGCGTTTAGCTTGTAGCAGTTAGCTCATGTTGCCGGCTTTCAGTTGTAAACTCCTGAGAGCAGCTAAACAATCTTCTCAAAACTGCTAGTAAGATGAGACACATCATTACACCCCCTTCTTGAAAACAGGTCTATTTCAGTCCTAAAAATATAAAAAAACAGCTCCAAAACAAACAAAAAAAGCATTATAAACAAGAGCTGTGAGATAGATACAGATCACAGCCTGCTCCATCCAGCGTCATTCATAGGATCATGGATGCGGCTCTATGCCAACGCCAGTATAAGCAGAATCGCCTACCTTTCCAGAAGCATCCGGGGCCGCGCGCTTCTGAAGGAGTAGATTGGCCACCTCGATCTTCCCGTATTTAGCAGCCACATGTAAGGGGGTGAATCCTTTCTGTAGAGTTACAGAGAGACAGGGGAAGTGAACAGGGGCACCGGCAAATAATTTACCAGACAGTGCCGATGTTAAACTCCCATCCTGGCAAGACGGACATCACAATGAGACTCATTCCTGAGGACTAAAAGCCAAGTAAGGTTCTTTTGGTGAGAGTAATCTGATCTAAAAAACAGTAATTCCTTTCCATTGTATCGTGATTAAACAGTATACTTTAAAATTATTCTTTCAAAATTGCAACCACTGCAAGTGATAGCCTAGTTTGACAATGCATTGATTATTGCAAGGGTGGTTCAGTGGGTTGCACTGTTGCCTCACAGCACCAGCATTGGTGGGTTTGAATTCTACATCTTGTCCCTGGATCATGCAAGGTTTCATCTTGCAGTCAGGCTAACTGACATATCTACAGTGTGTGTGTATGTGTATGTGTGGTCAGGTATATATTACATTGTGGGGACCCAAAATGTGATAAAAACCTGCCATTTTTTCAGTCTCCACAAGGGGAAACTCTGTTTTATAACAATCTGTAACTGCAATAAAAATTATAGAACTGTCAAAAGTCTTGTATTCTGGTTGGTTGCTTATGGTTAAGGTTAGGGCTGGGTAGGGGGTTAAGGTTGTCAATGTTGGGATTATTTTTCCCATTGGAATGAATGGACAGTCCCCACAAAGATATGAATACAAACCTCCGTGTGTGTGTGTGTGTGTGTGTGTGTGACCCCAGCCCTGTGCCCTACATTTCCTGAAGTGTGCTCCAGGCCAACTTGCCAGCAATTAGAGAATAAGCAAATAGGAGGTGGGTGAACACACTGAAGACTGCATTTCATACTACCAGATTAATATAAATTATATATAGTCATTATATACAGTCTATTTATTTTTATATAGTTCCATTTCCTAAAAAAATGTACAGTGAATGCATTGATACTTGGACCGTGAGTGTAAGCCTCTTTTACGACGGAAAGAGGGATTACGTCATTTCTTTTTTTTTCTCTTTGCAGGAAATACATTACAAATCAATCTGGCTCGTGCAGCTCATTCCCACCGAGGGCGAATTGGCTAGGTCAGGCCAGCAATCGCGGGCAGCTAATGCTTTTAATGACGACATCTTAAATGAGACAAGCGCCTTTCCAGATGTCTGGACCAGGGCTAAACAGACGACGCGCTGCAGAAGAGCGTCAGCAGGCGACCGGAGCACGGGGTGCGTCCTGAACAACTTCATACGTCTCCCATGTCCATAGTGCCATGCCTCCCGAAGACAGAGAGTTATCTTATTTTAGCTCCAAAGCAGGATATTGGCTAACTGCACATCAGTATGTCTGCTTGCACATCCACCTGGTGACCTACTGCTCACCTGCCTGACCACACACTGAGTCCCAGGACTGTCAAACACTCAGGTACAAACACGACACATAATATATCTGTGCTGCAGACAGACAGACAGACAGGCAGGCAGACAGACAAACAGGCAGGCAGACAGGCAGACAGACAGACAGACAGGCAGACAGACAGACAGGCAGACAGACAAACAGGCAGGCAGACAGAAAGACAGACAGGCACACGGAGGGGCAACCAACCTCACCTAACAACACAGAAGCTTACAGTCTTTGCTCTCAACTTTCCACTTTAGGAGTCAGTGAGCCAGTTTGAGTCAGCAGTTTTCCAGTGGATTGATTAACCTAGATATTGTTCTTAGATGCTGGCCGGCAAACAACTAAACAGTGAATGGAATTTTCCAGGAAGCATGTACAAAAGTAGATAATTATATTATTATTATTATTATTATTGTTGTTGATGTTGTTTTCGTTGTTGTTGTAGTAAGCAGGAGGCAATAAAAGATGCTCTGTGGTGGCAGACTGTTACAACTGTTGCCATGGAATTTTGGCAAAATGCAGCTGTTATTGGTTATTGGCCTATAGCCAGTATGAATGCAGTGTTTCAGTAGCCTGACTGTCTAAGGCTGCCCAAGCAGAACACTGGTGTCGGCATGGGGACGAGAAGGCGGCGATGGGCACCTTGGTGGTGATGGACAGCGAGGCGCCTTGCTCCAGCAACACCGAGGCCACATCTTCGTGCCCCTCGCGGGCGGCCAGGTGCAGGGGCGTGTACATCGAGGACGTGGTGGCGTCGGGCGACGCCCCGTTCTGCAGGAGCTGCTGGACGATGTCTGCCTTGCCGAGCCGGCTGGCGATGTGCAGCGGGGTCTGGTCGTCCTGCAAGGCCCACAATCATAGGTCACGAGGCCGTCCAGTTTGAAGGCTGCTCCGTATTCAATTTGTTAATAAGTGGTAAGGCAACGTGGAAACAAAGAAACAAAGTCTAACGACACTGGCACTGATAACGAAGGTCCTGTTTTTTACTAATATAGTGGTAGTGTGACAATAAAGCGAAATGCTCAGTGGCACCCCCTGCTGGACGTCAGAGTGAACTGCAGACGTCATGTTTCACTATAAGCCACGTGGCCAATCGGTTCTGGCCTCTGGCTTGTAACCCCATGCATCCGTCGGCAAGCTCACCTTGGCTTTGGCTTCCACCTGTGCCCCGTTCTGCACCAGGAATTTAACCACCTCCGCCTGGCCGGCCCGGGCTGCCATGTGGAGGGCTGTCTCTCCCCTCTGGAACACAGAAAGCGGGAGTTTGTGTGGACGCCACGGATTCGTCCATGTGGCTGGTCCCTCTGTCTCCGTCCGCCGGCTTTGTTATGACTGCCGGGGTGGGAGGGAGAGCTGGAGCCTCTGGGAACCGGGGCTGAAGTCATACTTTTATGGCACTAACGGTGTAGTTAAACCCCGCCAAAGCACGACGTGTCCGGGAACGGCATGATTATAATGTTACCAAAGGCAGAATGCCCCGGTAATTACCTCGGGAAGAGTGACTGAAAGAGCTGAAGTTCACTGACACAAACAGTGGTCCTGTCATTACTCCGGGGCGTCTACATAAGGGGACGCATCTTCAGAAAAAGGGGGGGGGTGGAATTTGTGAAATCGCTCTTCTTCCGCACATTCACATTATCGACACGGTCTCCTGCACATCTGGCTACGTCCCAGCGCCGGAACAAGCTGGGAAACGAGTTCCAGGACTCACCACGTTGGTGGCGTTCGGCGAGGCTCCGTGATTTATCAGCTGGGTCACGATGTTCTCATGTCCCATAAAGGCAGCCACATGGATCGGGGTTAGTCCTGACTGAAATGAGGCCAGAAAAAAAAAAAACACATTCACCTCCTGCTGGAGAACATCACCACAAATGATCGATCACAAGCGAAGGTGCCCCGCTTATTACCAAATAAAGTATATGGAACTTTCCCGGAACTTTCCGATGGTGTGTCAGTATCCATCTGACTTCAGCACAAATTTGTTACTCATGTCCATAATATAATGCTAATGACACTCAGGCAGCTTTACTTATAGACATCTAAAAGCAGCGAGACACATTCTTGAGCGTGACACAGAAAGGAGCATGAGATTTTGGGGAACAAAGCGAGCGTCGCGCCTCCCGCTCTCACCTCGGTCACGGCCTGGATCGACGCCCCGTGCCTCAGAAGCAGCTCCATCACTTTGATGCGGTTCTTCTTACAGGCGATGTGCAGCGGCGTGAAACCATTCTAAGGACGGAGCGAGACACACGGCGTCACGCACTCTGCCAGCGAGGAACAACGGATAGAAGGCAGGGGAGCACAGCCCGCAGGAGCGGGGCGGGGGGGGGCAGTGTGGGGCGCGTCTGAGGGGTTCGGCAAAGCTGGCTCTCTTCACTCTTTCCTCTCTGACTCGTCACAGTTTCCCCCCTCCCCTCCAATAAACTGCAGAGACACACCCGTTTTGTATACTCATGGTCTGGGCCAAAGTGGGCTTTTCTTTTTATTAACCTCCATGCATCTGCGGGTAACTCGAGAAGTGTTTAGGGAATCGTGTTCTGGAACGTTCTTTCAATGCAGCCGCTTGGAGCCGACGCGAACATCACAGGCCCTGGGGCTGGTGTGTGGGTTGGCCCCCTCCCAGTTCTGCTCACTCCCATTCACTCTCGCGCAGCCTTAAAGGCACTGATGCTGGGGGGGGGGGGGACTCACCAGCGCCTTGGCGTTGGGGTTGGCCTTCTTGTCCACGATGACCTTGGCGACCTTGTAGTGGCCGCAGTGCGCAGCCACGTGCAACGCCGTCAGGTAGTCGTTGGTGACGTCGTCCACGGGCACGTCGTGGTGGAGCAGCAGCTGCACGCAGTTGAGGTGGTCCCCTTGTGTGGCCATGTGGAGGGGCGACAGGCCGTTCTGCAGACACCAAGAGCACCATCAAAATGACCTCTCATGATAAATAACCATGGGTGAACTGGGGGGGGGGGGCATTTTTTAGAGCTTCACAAAAAAATAAACAACAAATAAATTCATGCAAACTGAGAAAGGTATTTATGAATAAAAGTCTTAATTCATATCCATGTTTTTTTTTTTTTAATAAAAGATTATATCTGAGATTTTTTCCAAAGCAAAACATAATTTTGTGCCGCCCCCATGGTCCCCCATAGATCAGATGTTTCATAATCCATACTTGATTTTTAACCACTTTGTGATAGAGGTTAGACAGCCTCTATTCATTGTGCAGATTAGTGTTAAAACAGGCACACATATAATAAAATACATAATGAATATAACATATAAACACTCAGTGGGCATTTCATTAGGTTCTGCCCCCAGAATCTCCACAACCGTAGATAAGTGTTTAGAGAAGTCATTCTGCTGTATTCTGTTGCGCGGAGCTGATATTTTTGCATTTCCGGTCTTCCAGTTAGCTTTAACAACGCTGGCCTTTCTCCTCCCACCCCTCTCGTTAACAAGGTGTTTACAGCAACAGAACTGCCGCTAACCAGGCGCTTTTTTTTCATTTATCGCAGCATTCTCGACAAACTAGACGCCGTAGTGTGAAAATCCCAGGAGGACGGCCGTTTCTGAGGTGCCGGAACCGCCGTGTCTGGCACCAACAATCATACTGCACCTGAAATCACTTAAATTACTGGTCTGAGCCGCCCTAATAGTCAGCCAAATGGTAAGTGAACCTTTTGATCCTGTCTGCCTGCTGTATCCAGTTGCAGCCACATGATTGGCTGCTTGGAGGAGCGGAGTGCTGGCGTTAACGAGCAGGTGCAGCTAATACAATGAGCACCGAATGTATAAAATGCACACGGCAAACAAATACATCAAGATACAGTCATCGGAAGAGAAATACGATCTGCTCGTCGAAATTAGCACATATGGCGAAAGCATCACATGGCGTTCGTCTTCGGCATATGGGCGTCAGGACGGTACCTTGGTTTTGGACAGAATTGGGGCTCCCCGGTCAAGCAGCATCTCTACCACCTGCTCGTGTCCACTTCGTGCTCCACAGTGTAACGGGGTCAGCCCATCCTGGGAGTCAAAGCATGGTTAGCCTCCGCTTTCGCCCTGACATCATAACCCAGAATTCTGAAGTTGCCTGGCCGTTCAAAGGTCTTGCTGTTCACATAACCTTAAAGCACACCCGGTGATATTTCATTTTCCACGTGAAGTAAACTAAGACCGGACGTGTCAGTGATTGAATGACATTTCAGTTGCAGTGTTGCTATGAGGCAAATGCATTTGCTGTATAAATGCAACACTGAGGGGAGTCAAACATCAAGCTACGTGCTGATGGAGAGGAAGAGACACTAAGTTCTAGGTATATCTGTATTTCATATACTACACACATACAGTGCCACATGCGAAAAGTACAACAGAGAGGATAATTAGCTACAAGTTCCTCTTAACTGCAGCAGAAAGAAAAAAGAAACTGACCCAGACAATCATTCAAAAAATATTACGTGGGGAAAGTAGAGCCTCAGAACCTCTGTGCCAAACCACTTCAGCAGATGTAAAATTACCCACATGCTGTTACTTATCTGAGCGGCTGAAACACAGCACACAGGGAACACGCTGAACTGCGTCATGCTACACAGACGCCTTGATGTTCAGGCTGCAGTGGTGGCATGGCTCTGGTGGGGTTATCCGATTGGCAAGGCTGGTGGGCTTATCCGATTGGCCAGGCTGGTGGAGTTATCTGATTGGCCAGGCTGGTGGGGTTACCTAACAGTGTGCACTTTGCCTATTTTTTTCAGAGAGATTTCACAACGCCATTCTCGACCCAAAAATTTGGCAAGCGGGGCGTGACTCAGCCTCGGATGCGGATTCGAGATGTTTCTCACAGCCGGGGACCCTCAAAGCCACAGAGGATGGCTGTGTCCATTTCAGCACATTTCAATCTCATAGACACCTCTTCCCAGGACTTGGCTGAACTGTAGCTGATGCTAAAAGTAAGTTAGCAGGATTTTGACCTTTCAGAGCTGCGATATGCGAGTGTGCAGTTCCTTTCCCTCTTCTGTGTGCCCACCAAGCCTACCTGTCCTCAGGATCTCACCTTGGTTTTGGCGTCGATCTTGGCCCCGCGTTCCAGCAGCAGCCTCACCATGTTTCCGTTCCCCCTCTTCGACGCCACGTGTAGGGGTGTGATGTCATTCTGTGAGAGTCGAGAGTGTCACGCCTCTGAGAACTGTGTCAACGGTGCCGCTCGCGCCTGGCTAATGCTAGCTATGCTAACGCTAACAGAGATCAAAGCTGGGAGTCCAGCACTAGTTCCCTCCCTAGAAAAAATCCTACAGCGATCCCCTAACCATCTCTGCAGTCGCTACATGCCTGTTCACCCACTGCCCTGCTACGCTGACCCAATTAGTACCTTATAAACATCTCACCCACTCAAGCTCCATCAGCAACAAACACAGCAAACCAGATCATATTCATGTTAAAAACAGCAAAAATTATAGGCCCTGTGTGCACCTTTGCTTCCTTGTTTCCAATCAGAGGATTCATAACTGGTAGATTCATTGTGCCAGTTTCTAATCTTAGTTTATATGGGGATACAGAGAAGAAAATGAATAGAACTGTATAAGGGAATTGAGTTACACTGCCCTCTAGTGGCCACAGACTGTATCTGTCTGCCATTTTGAAATCCTTTGTTTACCCTAGAAGATACATTGAAATATTGTACATTATGCTTCACAATGCTGATGCAGAGCAACAAATTACAAGAATGAATGCATTGCTGGGTACTAAATTTGGGCATAATCAGAATACAGGAGTCCATTAAGGTCAGTGAGTACGTTTGAGAGGTGAGGGAGGAGCTTTTCAGGATCCATTCAGAGCCTGGTGACCTGCATGAGGCCTGGGCCACGCGTTTATTCCATGGCCTTCCTGTTTGGCATCAGTAGGACGGTCATCCAGGCGGCACAGAGCAGCTGAGGCGTGTCACTGTGACCTACAGTCTGGGGGAAGTTGCTCTAATCCTTACGGTCGTATTTCATTTAGTAGAGGGGCATGACAGGAAGTCGGGGGGGGACTGTGTCAGCCGGAGCCCCATGGCATTCGGACATAAATGCATGAGTACATGCCTGTGTGTTTGTGTCCGCTTTAGCAGCGACCCTGGCCCGGGCTTCAAGGGGACTGAATACTAAAACTGCACATATTTGAGAACCTTGTCATTTTATTCAATTAGCAGTTTCTTTTATCCAGTGCTGACCCTGGGATTTGAACCAGCGACCTTCTGGTGTGGTGCCCCAAGCCTAAGCTTTCCTACAGCTACACGGCAACTGTTATTTTTTTTTAACCATGTTTTCCTGAGTTGAAGGGGGTGACCCGCCCGACGTCACATGGATATGGGGTCTTACCCTCGCCTTGAAGTCCACGGCGGCGCCCCGGTTCAGCAGCAGGGTAGCCACGTTGATGTTGCCGTAGTGCGCCGCGATGTGCAGCGGGGTGAAGCCACTCTGTAAGGGGGGTGGGGGGTACGGGACAGACCAGACGCCACCGTGGCGGTGAGTCAAGGGCCCGGGGGGAACGGGCCGTCCTTCACCAAGCCCGAAAACACCAGCAAACCCTCTGCCAGCAAGCACTAACCACCACCGCCGCCACCAGCACCCGCCCACGAGAGCGTCACATCCTTAGGGGCAGGGCCAGGAGCATTATGGGAGATCAGCAGACGACCTGCGACGTCTGCGGACTCCAGAGGGGGGCGCCCTCCTACCCCGAGGAGATGAGCTCCTTGGCTGGCTCCCCATCCACCAGGCCCCACCAGAGACACAGGATAAGCTCCCAAGAAGAGTCAATCGAGACTCATGCGTTACCACGTCGATCCCGTGGCAGATCAGCGAATTACCAATTTCCACACCATTTCTCACAATGACGACACACATTTTTTTTTTAGGTGTCATTTTTATCCATTTTGTTAGCAGCTAATCCTGTTTCACGAGCAATAGGTGGAGCGAACTGACAGCTGGGACGGACCCATCGACTCCAGTGGTTAACTAGTGCTGCACTGGTGCCCAAAAAATCCCGAGAGAGACCCTGGAGGTTCATCCCGGTTAACCCGGGACGGCCCAGGTGTTTGCCCCCACCAGCTGAATGGCTTAACTGGGAGCAGCTGTCAAACTGGTACAAAGCAGGTGGCCTCCAGGCCCTGTGCACTCCCAGCACGTGGCCACACTGTTAACGGGCGAGTGGACACGACCCACTTTGCCAGGAATTAGTAAATAATTATTATAAACCTCTAGAGCACAGACAGTATAGAAATACGCTAAGCTACTAGAAATCTAGCATTGACATAACACTATTATTATGTCAACAACATGCAATCTAGCACATTTTTTCAATGTGTTCCTTTAGGTTTATAATAGTTTGTTAGCTTTTTTGTTTTATCGTTAATTGTTAATAATTAGTCTTGTGGGATGACATGCAGTTACTGTTGGGCCCAAGGCCTCCTTTGGGCTCTTCCGGGAAGTAAAAGAAAAAATGTTGCGTTTGCCAAAAACGCCGGCGTGAGTCTAGTAGCCATGCGGGGGGGGGGGGGGGGGGGGGGGCGGG
>JAODJU010000041.1:10826213-10840412 GCA_026776725.1 Gnathonemus echidnorhynchus
AAAGCACCCCCCCCCCCCCCCAAGTGTGCCTGAGGTTTGAAGATAGAGGCCTTTGCAGCTGTCTGACACCCTGAAGGAGATGCCTGCCACCCTCCCAGAGGGGGGCGCTGTGATTGTGTTGCAGGAGGGTTCCTCGGGGGGGGGCAGGCACGACAGCTTAACGGCATGGCTGACTCACGTGGCGGGGGGGGGGGGGGTGGGTCATCCAGGTAGCCATTACTGCAGAGTCATCGGCACGCGTTGTCATGTGAGGCTCGCTACGCGCGGACATCACAAAGACATCTAATCACAGTCTCAGCGTCTGAGTCAGATTTAAACTCCGAAGAGACCCGATGGAATCAAATTAACTGTTAAGATGAAGGAGCAGACATGCAGGGAGTTTCCCTGGCATCCCGGAAACAAACCTGCACTAGATAAGCAAACATGGAAGATGGATGGATGGAAATCTTGTGCCCAGCACCAAGGTATAGAGGGCAAGAGGCGTTATGGAAGTCGCTGGTGGGTGCTGTGGTGACATGCCCCGCCAAAATCGGCTGTCTGGGACAGGATCTCACAACCTTTCCAATCACAAGGCCTGTCCATTCATCATTCATCATGTCAGCAGGATGCCCCAGTTCCCAAATTCTGCCGACCAGAGGGGTGGGGGGGCGGGACCCATCATTACATTTCGCTGACCGGGGAATTTTATCCAGCCCGAAATTTTCCCGATCCAGTCTGTGCCCGTGCAGCAGCCTGTTCTGGCCCAAACCACTTTTGCCTGTCAAAGGCACATAGACCTGCAAAACCCTGGTGTAGGAGACCTAGACTGAGACCATAGTGAGTTTGCTGGGAGCTTTAAGAGGGACAGGTTTGCTCTACAGCACAATACAGACCTTCCTGGTTTGTCTTCGATCCTTTGGACTAACCCCACAAAGCGGGAGATGCATTAAAAAGGGTCTCGTTTAGACCTTCGTGTTGCAGGGGGGTGGTTATTTGTGGGGAGATCGTCTCTACATGCGTCCTCACAAAACCCGTGTCCACATGGAGGCGGTCGCGCTTGGCCAGTGAGCGGACAGCAGAGGGGGGGCCTACCTGGGACTGCGCGTTGACATTGGCTCTGTTGTTGACCAGCTCCCTCACCACATCCGTCTGGCCGGCGAGCGACGATATATGCAGGGCAGTGTTTCCTTTCTGGATAAAGGAGAGAGGTGCAGATTAACGCCAAAGCTGCGGCCCAGCCCCCCCCCCCCCGTCACCCAGCTGCGGAGTGGGCACTTCCGACCTCAGGCCTCATTTAGACGCCTCGCATTCCAGGGACGTCACCGGCTGTTAGCGCCCCCCCCGGCTTTTTATAAACCGGCCGCACGTTCCGGTCACAGGTTTGGCTCTGTCCCGTTTCGCCGCCTGATACCAGAGGCCTCAGCCTACCTTGGCACACTCTTCGGGGCAGAGACGATTTTACCGGGGGTACAGGGGGTGCAACTGCCCCCCTACTGGTCAAACGAAAATTCTATCTGAACATATAAAGTTCAACGAAATTATTTTTTTTATAAACTTACTAACTTATTTGCAAACTTAACTTATTTAACTTATTTGAAAATACGGCGTGTTAGTCATACCAATGATTTAATTTACTGCAAATGTATTCACATTTTTTTTGGGCAACCCCAACTTAGCGAGACCCCCTCCCCCCCCAGGAATGGGTAAGGGAGTGTTAGGTAATGGCATCAGGGGGTGTAGCTGAAAATCCCCCCGTTATTTTCACAGCTCTCTGTTGTCATGGCGCAGTAATACCTACACCACCCACCGCATGCCATCGGAGACAAAAAACAATGCTTTAAAAGAAAATCGACCCTTTTTCTGGGGCATATTCTCATAACATTTAACTCATTATTATAATGGTTAAAATGAAATCAATACTGGGGACCGAAAAATTCCACTAAATAATGTTTTGGTGATAGTATTCTTCTCCCAGTACTTCATATTGCAATCACCGCATCATCTTTCTTAAAGATTAAAAAACATTAGATACACACAAAAATATTATTTCCAGAGAAATATCACTGCCGAATTTTTGTATGTTAATGTAACCAAAGTAATGACAGACAGTGAGAATGCAGGCTTTTTTTTTTATAGTAAAACGGTCTGGGACTGTAAAGTGATACAACCTGAGCATCACAGTGGAACGATATATATCATTCGGCGGGATTTCCACATGGCAGCGAATAAAGACAAAGAACTGGACTGAACCATCAGTCTGTGAACTGCGGGGGTGCCAGAAAGATGAAGGAGAGAATAGGGTTCCCTTATTTTACTGAATGATGCAATTGTTTTATGCAGCATATTTTGTTATATAATTATATATATATATATGACTGCATGTTTATGGGTGAGTGGTGGTCCGTAAATAAAGTTCATAAATACAATAAATTAGCATGACTTTAGCGGTCGTTTGTCTTACATGCCTGATTCAACTTCCGATCTGCTCAGCACAGGCTTTTATGCAATGCCATTAATCTCCCCCTGTAGTGAGCAAACCGCTGTGACTCCATAGACATAGCCGACCTCTGCTGGCTGTGCCAAGGTCATCTGGAGTGCTGTCCTTACTGGGAGATTTGGCACGAGGAAGCCCCCCTCCCCCCCCCCCCCAAACGGATGGCGCCTTCCTCGGATCTGCATGCCTCTCTAATCGAGTGGAGGGAGGAGACTGACCTTTGTCGCCGCATCGACGTTGGCTCCGAGCTTAATCAGCTCTGCCACGACCTCCACGTGACCTTCTTTGGAGGCAAGATGGAGAGCATTCAGGCCATTCTGTGGAGATACGGAGAAAGAGAGAGAGAGAAAGGGAGAGACGTCCAAAAGAACGACTGTTATCACACAACAACAGACGACTTCACCTTAGCTACACAGATTTCCCCTCATTCGAAACTGCACACTGGTAGCACCTGGTTGCAGATGTTGATGTCGACCCCTGTCTTCAGGTAATCAAGGGCCTTCTCTAAGTTGCCAGCCCGCGCCGCTCTCAGATAGCTGGCATTGCTGTCCGACTGCAAAGAGAAAAGGCCGGATCAGTCCACGTGCCCCCAGCACTCCACGTCCGGCGTAACTCCGCCACTGGGACGCGTACCTTAAAATCACTTTTCACCACAAGACAAAGACACTCGTGTTGCGTCAGTGTGAAAGCCCGGCCATTTCTCACCATCGTTACACCATACTGTCGGTAACGCTTTACTTGAGGGGGGGTGCAAATACTAAAATCAGTTACTACTGGAGTACGAACCATAAACACAAATAGTAACTACTTCAGATAAAAGATGCATCACGATTCATTAATGATGAACAAGCATGAGATCAGTACTTCACATGTTATTCATGACTTGTTCCTTCAGTAGTTCACAAAGGTTTACAGAATTAACAGACGTAGCAACAAATATACTAACTGCTTGGAGTAAAAGATGCGGCACAATTCATTAATGATGAACGATTAAAAGATCAGTAAGTAACTAGGACTTAGTTTGTGGTTAATTAATACGTAAGTAATAGCAAAATACTACATTAGTTAATAAGGTGTTACCATATACCATATCAAAGAAAGGAACCAGTGGAGATGTATATACCATTCTCTGACTGACGGTAAGCCAGTCCACTGGATGAGAATCACCAAACTGATTCTAATTCACAACATGAACGCGCCGTTTCACCACACGGCCCTGTCACCTTTGAATTACAGGACTTAAGATGTAGATGGAACATTCATTGTTCATGTGGGGGCGTGAAGGGATGCTGGTCACTGTAAAACACTGAACTGTACATTCGCTATGACTTCCTGCAGTACTGACATTTAGCGAGAGGGGGCACTGCAGAGGGCTCATGATTGGTGTAACTATTACGGACTGGTTTAAACATCAGTGTGTTTGGTTTCATTTCGCTCCCGGTGACAAGAACCACACTCATGCATGTCTCAGAGTGAGCGCTGTGTGTATTATTGTCTGTTTTTCCAGTCACATGGCAACGGCGTTTGTGTTTTTGCTTTTTGTTCTTTTAATCGACGAGCACCCCACCGCCCCGTCCTTGGCCCAATCCCCAAAAAGGGAATGTGCATGAGGTTCAACATCAGCCAAACACAGTGAGCTCGGAGCCAAACTCATGTTTAATTATCATTAGCTATTTTCTAACCTGCTGCACGCAGCCTGGTCAACTTTCACTTAGTGTTCCGGAAAGTTCTACAGCGGCTGAATTGGGGGAGCAGACTAAGTCGGAAGGGGCTTATCTTCGATACGCTGGCCCAGGGGCTCTTCTGCAGATTTTGGGCCCCATGAAAGTCTATCACACTCAGCCCCCAACCCAAACCAATCCAATTATGTTCCAATTTTTTTAAGGCCCCTGTCACTTAAGGACCCTTGGAACCATCCAAGCTTTCCCTCCCTTTATGGCGCCCCTGCCTGGCAGCTGATCCTCATCTCCCCAATAACAACACAGGTGGGGTGTGCAGGACAAACACATTTCAGCAGGAAAAAGGCACAAAAAAATCTGCTGAAAAGCACTACGGATGTTGAGCTGCAGACTCTGTCAGACTGACTGTGCTGGCTGTACGAACAGCAGCCGATACCGTGAGCCCGTTGCTGAAGCCGTAAGGCAGTTGCTAACATTGTGAGCCCATCGCTGATACCGTGAGGCAGTCGCCAACACTTTGAGGCCGCCGCTAACACAGTGAAGCTGCCACTGACGCTGTGTGCCAGTCGCTAACGCAAGGAGCCCGTTGCTAACACCGAGAGCCCATGGCTGACAGCGTGAGCCAGTCGCTAACACAGTGAGCCCGTTGCTGATGCTGTGAGCCAGTTGCTAATGCCATGAACTAGTCGCTAACACAGTGAGCCCATAGCTAATACCGTGAGCCCATGGCAGACGCCATGAGCCAGTCGCTAACACCATGAGCCTGTTGCTAACGCCGTGAACTAGTAGCTAACACAGTGAGCCCATCGCTAACACCATGAGCCAGTCGCTGATGCTGTGAGTCTTGCGTTGACACCATGAGCCCATCATTGATGCCGCAAGCCTGTAGTCTCAGTGCCATGATTCCTGGACCTTTTCAGCACCGTCCCTGGCAGATTCCACCTTGCTTCACTTTCATTATCTGAATTTGCCCCCCTCCCCCCAGTGACTTGACCCACCTCTTTCCTCGATTTTAAAATCGCTAAATACTAAAAACAATTCTGTGGGAACAATGCGATGGGCTTCCTAAGGAGTGCCACAAGAGTAAGTCTGGGACCTGAGAGAAAAATAAAGCAGGTTTGGCAAATCACACGTGAGCTGGATCCGGGGGGGGGAGGAATTACGCCTCACCAGAAGAGGCTGACGTCCCACCGAAAGCTACAGCTACCCTGACTTCATGTAAGAGTAAAAATCCACTCCTCAGGAGCAGACGGACCTAAGGCTTGCTGAATTAGGCTGTATATGGAGACACCGGTGAACAGGAGGGATGTTACCTTCACTACAATCACGGAGACACCTTGAATTAGCCCAGACCCCCATCAGACAGGCCAATAGATACCTAATTGAACACACGACTGCCCTTCATGGACACAGAAAGGCCCCAAATTGTACAGAGCTGGCAAATTAACAAGATACAACAGAGCTATTTAATGTTGCAAATTGAAAAAAAAAGAAAGATGAATGACGGCAAAACAGGATGAGAGTCGGCCAGGTGGAAAGGACCTGACAGATATGCGAGATATGAAACTAATTATTCAAGCAGGGCAGGGCGCAGCTAGATACTTCAGCGGGCGCCTGAGAAGGGGGAGAAAAGTGCTCATGGCGGTCACGGCGGGTTAATGCGCCCCCCCCCGGGGAGGACGGCCATCACGCAGCAGGAGAGAGACACACGGGGTGCGGGGGTAGCAGCTGGGGCTGCAAAGCTGTGGCGTGAATCTCCGACACACAGACACAGGCACACACACACACACGTTTGTATTCATATTGTTATGGGTCCCGCCCATTCATTTGTATGGGTAAAACTCTAATCCCAACAAAGACCTTAACCCCCAGTCCTAACCTTAACTGTAAGTAACCAAACAAAATACAAGACTTTTAGCATTTTTAGTTTTTCGATTATATTGACAGATTTTTATAAAAATTAAGGTTTTCCTTGTGGGGAACGAAAAAAAATATCCCCACAAGGTAAAAAGTTATAGGCTTATTTCACATTGTGGGGAAATAATGTGGTGGTGCTGTGCCCCCCTATTTTAACAGCTGTGTTGCTGTGCACCCCCTGTCTGACCCCAGAACAGAGCCCAATGGCAGCCTAGACCGTGGTCATTCTTCTAGCTACCACACAGATCCACACACGTATCATCAACAATGTATCAGGACTAGTCAATAAAAGACTAAATGACTGGATGTTAGATTAGAAAAAACAACGCACTATGCCTCGGACTTAGTCCATAACATCTGCAGTACTATTGCTCTGTATTTCAGCACAATCATGTAGGTTCCACATTTTAAAGTGATAGCAGCGTCATGCCTTTGTAACATCATTCATTCCATCCATCCATCCATCCATCCATCCATTCATCACCATTTATCCAGTACAGGGTCACAATGAGCCTGGAGGCTGTCCCAGGAATCAGAGAATACCATGGATCAGAGGTAGATAGTTCAGGTCCAGAAAGTAAAAATCTGGACCACCAACCAGATGAATATAAAAAGTCACAGAGTGCTAAGCTGGTTGGCTGAAACAAAATCATGGTCTGGATTTTTCCTTTCTGAACCTGAACTATCTACCTTTGCCCTGGATCTCAGTGAATATTTCTGGGAACCCCAGGAGCCACAATTTGGCATGAAAACCGGAAAGACATGCAAAGTGCACACACAGAGGCAGGACTCGAACCCACAGTGTTGGAGATGTGAGGCTTGACAGCGCTAACTGCTCTACCTGCATCTGTCCAGTCCCGATCGTCCGCTCCTTCCATGCACCATGCCCCCCTCGTTAACCTCGTGTGGATTCCCCGTGTTTACCAGCTGTTTATTGTTGTTGTTATTTGTCTGATGTATTTAAGTCTGCGTAAAGCATAAAGCCACGACAGCATCCTTGGAAACATCTAAATAATAATGACGCTGAGCTTTTAACTTCAAGTTTGTCAGGCATGTCACACAAGCCAATTAGAATATTTTGATTGTTTTAATCTCAAGGCATGGAAACCTAAAGCAAAGTCATTAACCTAAAGCAAAGATTTGACAATGACGTATCTTTCACCGTTTCGAGAGAAATACACCTGCAGCTTATACAAATGTTTACCGACGTCTGCTATACGGTTATGCGTTTTTTTTGTCTTTCCCCCCATAATGCACTTTGCGTCATGTTGTGTGCTATCCTGAAGTGCAATTTAATTGCTTTTTAATATTGTTCTATTGCATTCCTTTGCAATTCAATGGAGGTAGCTGTTGATCAGCACTCCCACCCTCTGCTCCCCCCACTGCCCCCCTGCTCCCACCCCCACTCTGATGACTGACATGGTTGAACCAGCATCACGTCCACCACTCTGCACCTCCCCCAGCCCCCACTAATGCCTCCCCCCCAGCTTGGACACCATCCTAATACACCTAATATGACGTTTATCGCCAGTCCCCATCAGCGCCCCCCCATCCTAGGCCCGCTCCGGGGCTTACCGGCCTCGTCCGGAGAGGCAGCAGACCGTGACCATGGCGAACAGGAATGAGGAATGACGCGACCTGGGCTTTTCGAGAACAATGTAACCTGATCCTGGCACAATGGTACCATGGCATTCACTCCAACAGCAGCGTTCTGGTTTGTGTACGATAAAGTGCTGTGGTATAAAACACTACATTTAAGGTCTATTTATCAGAACAAGTATTTTACTGCAAAGGCATACTGCCCCCCACCACCATAATGTTCCTAATAAGCAAAATCAGTTGTAGAATTCCATGCTGTTACCACTCTTCACTAATTCCACATAACAGCACCATGCAAAAGTCTGATGCAGTCAAAGGAAATGTTTAAAGCTATTTATCTGGGTAGTAAGTGTATATTTGCTTGGAACTTACGGAACTATTTAACATTAGAACATTTGTAAATTAAGAGTAGTGCAATAAAAACTAACATGAATTTCTTCTATTCCCTAGAAAGTTACTGATATCTCGCTGGATGGCTAGACCACTTCAGTTCCCAAACCTCTCCTCAGGGGCACCTCAGCCGTTCCATGTATTTGTTAAATTGCACCACCTGCTCAATTAATTAATTGAGTATTGGAGGGTGGCTGCAAATACTGGGGTGACTCTAGGAGATGTTTTGAAATGGCCACGATGACACGCTTCGATAAACAAAATGTCATCATTTTACACCAACATGAAGATCATTTAAACATCATTTTCTTTGACAGCCTAATACTTCTGCACGGTACTGTATATATTTTTGATTTTGCATTATTTGAGTATAACCTAATAATTCAAAACAGTACTTCCCACTCTACACACAACATGCATTCCAAAGGTCTGGTCTCAACCCTGCAGCATGATTATGGTTCGGAACTGGGCCCAGTGGCCTCACAGCAAAGACAGACACACTGCCCGGATACGAAGTGAAAGGTGATTTTTTTTTTTTCATACCCTACCATTCAGCCGCAAGGTGAAACCAAAGGCCCAGGCATCTGAGGTCTGGTAAAGGCAATATTTAGAGTAACAGAGATTCCCAAAAGCTTAAGCTTCACTGAATGTAGGTTCATTGGCCCATTGGTGGCACCCTGGTCCGAGGATGTACTTCCAGGTCCCCCTCTGCCTGCTTACTAACCTTACAAGCTATGATGACCCAAACCGCCATACTCCCTGAATACTTCCCTTGACCCCACCCAAGATATTTTGGCCGTTTCAGACCATCATCTTGTTGACGCACCAGGATTCCAAATCCAGAGATTACGAGGGGGGAGGCAACAACGGTCTAGCAGGGTGGGGGGGTGCTTTGTTTTGCCAGACGTGCATTCAGAATGAAGAGGTGCTGCCTGACACAGGACACTGCATGTTTGTCCCCTAATCTGCTTGGCGTGACAATGCTAAGACAGCCGGTTAGCCTAGCGGACGCTACATCTGCACCAGTCAGTGCCATGGACCTCCAGGCACTGGCAGTATGATTTCTTGGTAAAAGCCTGGCATAATAATGGCAGATATCTTCTGTTTCCATTGATAAGCTATCATCCCGTCCTACCGGCCATCATCCCTGCGCCTCCTGCTGGACAGGCGAGGCATTGCGGGCAACTAACCCGGATCTAAGGTGTATTTCTCTCTTAAGGGGCACTTTGCAGTGTTTCTTTTTTTATGACAAGGGTTACAGTGCTAATTTTAATTTTAAAAGAGGCGTGTCATTATTTTATCCAATAGCCCTAGAGCACGCACTTCCTAAACGGGGATGTGTTACTCTTCGGGAAAAACCGTAAACACCATTCAGGTTCACAATACATACACAGACTTTAACACTAACATTACAGGCGCATGAAGAAGAAGGCCCGGAACTTACAAGAATGACGTAATGTATACACGCAAATAATAGGACATATACATATTTTATAACTTTTGCTAGCATTGCATTTCGACATGCCAGAAGCAAGATATACTGAGCATAAAAAGATACATACATTCAGGCCTCAGATATGATTATAATATGCACATTTTTCTTGTTATTACTCCGTCGTCCCTCCTCCTTACTATGACTTTGTAAGCACAATGCAGTAACTGCACCACAGAATTACCATCACGCAACAGAAACTGCAACTGTATCTGTGTTTTCTCAAACGAGCGCCAGATGAGACCAAAACACGACCATCTACAATAATGTCTAAGAATCAGCTGGACGAGTTAAGGTCCCCGGGTTGCAGTGCGGTCCGGTGAAGGACCCGACTTTGGTCGGCTTGCTCTGAAGGTCGGCTTGCTCTGATGCCGGCTTCACCGGCATCGCACCAAAAACGACGGCAGCTCTTCCCGACCAAAGCCTCTGCCACAGGCCGACCCCGAAACGACAGAAAGCTGTCCTCACCACCGACTGCTGGATCGCCACGGATGCGCGGCAGGTCTGCCCCAAAATCCCCCGCACTCGTGACACCAAGGTCAGGCACCCTGCTTCCATAAAACACAGACAGATCCTTTACCTTGGAAATCTCAGCTGAGCGGAAGAACAGGCGCTGCAAAAAGCAAAGAGGCAAAAAGTTCCGCGCACCTCCGTCGGCTGGCGGCGAAGCCATTCCCCTGTCCGGGACGGCCCCCCTCCCGGACTTGTGCTATGTGAGCACAGTCATGTTACACCCCCACCGCGTAAACAAGCCGCCACGGCACGTCCTGCGTGCCCTGCTCCTCCCGCCGCGATCCCGTCCAGGATGCTCTGCGCATATCGGAAAAACGGCGGGTCATGCCAAGGGGACCGGGGACACTCACAGCTCCTGGCAAATCCGCTCCTTCCTCCACTGCCATTTTCGCCGCAGTCCGGAGTGAAACCCGAGGATTCAATTAACGGCCGCAGGGCTGGGGGGGGCAGCAGCATACCCCAGGACTAAAAATACCTGCACGGAGGCTAAGTGAATAGAAGTTCCGGAGATAATCTGTGCTCAGAAAGCAAGCAACGGGATGCCACCCCCCTGGCCCAGAATTAGCCCCCCGCCAGCGATGGCGACTCAGGCAGCACGGCAGAACGGGGGGGGGGGGGGGTCACTATCTCCCCTTACCATATTTGTAGGTGCTAGTTACTCCGCCGGGACACGTGTGGCCATGACACACGGAAGGGGCGACCAAAATAGCCGAGCGGCAGTCAGAGGGTTTGTGAAAGGCCCTACCGACCCCCCTGCCCAGATCACGTCCTGCGTATGCCTTGTTGTCATCCTGCTTTTCAGCTTTTTTTCTCTCTTTTCTCTCTCTCGTGCTCTCTCTCCCCCTCCCTCTCTCCCCACAATGTGGGCTGCAAGCCGGACGCTCCCTCTGAGTGGCTGAAGCTTCTAGCACTAACCGGTCCAGGCCCAGATTAAATGGATCGCAGAGTTCGTCCCCGGGTATTAAGGCGCAGGGCTATCCCTCCCTCCGCAGCGCTGGCCGCTGGCCCCCCGACCAGGTCCGCAGCCTCCAGAAGCTTCCTCGCCCACTGAATAAATAGTACTTTCCCCGTGCGCTGGCAGTTTGGTGATTGGAATTGACGCAGACTCTGGCAGCATCAGCCCAGGCCACTTAAGCAGCAGGTTGCTAATACCCAGCCCCACCTAACTCTACTAATGCACTACTGAGTTCACCAGCTGTCTCTGTGTAATACAGTGCAAGCCCAGCCTCAGACTGCAACCATTTTCCCATAAAACCTCACAAGTCCCCTGGTTTCAAGATGTGACAGGTGTTTTTTTTCCTCCCCTCTGAATCAGTTTTTCAGGTGGACATTTCCTTCCTATATGGTTATGCTGCAAAGGTGAGAAAATATTTAAACACATTATCTCGTAAAAATTACCAGGTTTTCATGCCGCTATGTGGAATTCAAAGCCCATGCGAAGCATTAAGAGCATTGTTAATTTACGATCGACTAATCGGTAGATCTGAGGTCCACAATACAATATATGGAAAGCACGGGAATCAGCCCCGTAATCTGTTAAGTAAAGGAGCATGTCTAAATTTGAATCTGTCACAAGCACCCTGGGACTGCTCTACAGGAGGGTATTTTCCTACGGTCTGGCTTAGAAACAGTCTGCACAACGGCAGGATCATTAAGAGATTCCGCAGGACACGTGAGCAGCGGAACGCTGGATTTCCGATCCTTCCTGAAGTGTAGTGTAACCATAGCAACAGCAGCCCTTACCGCAGTGGAAATGGGAGCTCCGGGTCGGGAGCTGTAGTCGCAATTCCGGAATGTGACCCGTTCGTGATGCCGTCGCAGTGAAAACGGTGGGATAACGGGCTGGGGTTCTACGCCACTGTACAGTGTGGCCGACCCCCTATCTCCAGAGACACTGGACGGCACTCCTAAATTCATTTTAGATGATGCTGGAATGTTCCATAACGGCACGAGAGAAGCATGTGGATAACATAACAGTGAGCAGGAGCAGCTCTGGAACACGCTGCACCCTGCAAGACCCGTGTGGGCAAGAGAAGCGACAGAAACAAAAGGGAGGGAGCTTCATTAAGAGGAGGTTAGAAAAAACCGAGGGAAGAAGAAAAATGCATGAGTGGCATTCTGATGTCAGCAAACGACAAACAAAACAAAGCAGGCGATGTGGGGTGGAATGGGGCTATGATAGGAAATGGGCATCGGGGCCTGGGATATGGGCATGGACATCGGGGCCTGGGATACAGGCATGGGCATCGGGGCCTGGGATACAGGCATGGGCATCAGGGCCTGGAATACGGGCATGAGCATCAGGGCCTGGGATATGGGCATGGACATCGGGGACTGGGATACGGGCATGGGCATTGGGGCCTGGGACACGAGCATGAGCATCAGGGCCTGGGATACAGGTATAACCATCAGGGCCTGGGATACGGGCATGAGCATCAGGGCCTGGGATATGGGCATGGACATCAGGGCCTGGGATACAGGTATGACCATCACGGCCTGGGACACGAGCATGAGCATCAGGACCTGGGACACGAGCATGAGCATCAGGGCCTGGGATACGGGCATGAGCATCAGGGCATGTGGTACAGGCTTGGGATTTAGGGTCTGGTTGTGATGATTGAGTATTCATTTATATATAATATAATATAATATAATATAATATAATATAATATAATATAATATATATTGCAATTGGAGCAACATAGGGACCAACCCTGGACAGTGTGCCAGCCCATTGCAGAGTGCACACTCACTCACTCACTCACTCTCACTCACTCACTCACATAAAACGGTCAATTTATGCACTTTCAATTCACTTAGTGTATTATTTTGGAAGGTGGGAGGAAGCCAGAGGATCCAGCATAAACTCACACACACACGAAGAGGTGGAGTGTCCCTCTGTGCCACCCTCTTGGGCTTCCACAATGCGCATTGTCAATATGGAAATCACATGTTAAGCGCACGCAATTGTCACATCGGGAGGATGGCGATAATCCGCTGGGTGGAGACCTTCAGTAAGTTGGACTAAAACATTTTTACTGTTACAGGAAACAAAACTTGAGGCATGTGATTATTTCAATTTATTGAACATACACATATTTACATACACATACGTTGGTCTAATTTCAACATTGAACACATCTTAGCAATATAAATAGAATGTCTTAGAAACGTTAAAAACAGCAGCTAAGTCTTCATGTGGCACTGACACCATCTAGCTGCTTTCAAGCACATCCAAGCAGAGTAAACCTAGACCTAACCCTGAGCTCCCAAACCACACACTCAGGACACAGACACCCAACAGCTCAATTTCAGCCAATCAGAAAAGACGAAAGCATACACACGACTCCCACTGTGAGCCTTCTGTGCTGGGACACCATAAACGACACCGCAGATTTGCGATGATCGCAATGTCGCATTAGCGGAAACAAAGCAATGTGCCGTGACCAGACAGCGCCACCTAGAGATGAAGAAGCAGATTGTCTACGGGGAGGTTTCTCCATCTCACGGAAGCCAGTCTCTGCGACCGAGGGACCCCTTCATCTCGAATTAAGCCACCCCTGACCATCGCCCGAGAGTCTCTGCCGCTTACATTGCCGGTGTAGAAGTGTGAATTTCAGAAGCAACTAGACGTCTTGCGGTTTGACGGATGGATGCGTTACGAGGCAGACAAAGGTACTGGGTGGCTCACGACCCACCCACCCCCAATGCCCCCCTCCTTCGCTCTTAAGGCTAAACAGGGTATGAGCGTTTCTCTCAAAGGATCAGCCGCAACACTCCGTCCCACACGCTCTTTGTTATCCCGTAATGCAAGACTGCTGCAAGCGTGCTAATCGCTAATTGCTAACGCAGCTCCGAGTCTCGCGGTCGCTCCCGAGGCTGGAAAGAGATGCAACCGCTGTTCCAGCACAGGGCCAGTGCAGGCAGTGGCTTGGCCCCAATGCACCCTGGGGAATGGAGAGCTATTAGCATAACAGCGACGCCGTGTTGCTAACGGCGTGTGCTGCGGGTGGGCTCCGATTCCCCCACGCCCTCCCCGCTTTATCTCAGGATGACCTAGCCCTGACCCTTGCTCCTTCCCCCCACCCTTCCAACCACGCCCCCCATTCACAATGACCCCTGACCCCAGCAGCACT
>JAODJU010000041.1:10852008-10863734 GCA_026776725.1 Gnathonemus echidnorhynchus
GTTCCGGAAGAACGTTGATGCCAGGCGCCAGATGGGTCTTTCTGTATGTGGGGGGGTCCCAATATTAAACTGCCAGAAGTCCTTTTCAAAGTGAAAATAGATCAGAGGATTCTGAATAACTGTGTGTGTGTGTGTGTGTGTGGAGGGGGCTGCCAGAAATCCACGTCCCACTATCTGAATCCATGGATGAGACGGGACAGTGTAAGCGGCACTGCTGACTGCTGCAGGACGGATGCCAGCCGGCTTCGGAAAGAAAGGAGCAGCTTTTGTTCGACTCGCTCTCGCCCCCCAATGGGCGGATTCAGCGGCATTAGTGCAGGACAGACGGCCCTCCCAGTGGGCGCACACGCAGGAATCCAGCCCACGACCGGCCTGTCCGGTGAGAATATGGAGAAGCGGATTCAGCCAGCAGGAGCGAAAGCCTGTCCCCTGGAGGATGGGGGGGGGGTAATGCGTCACGGGCGCGGGCACCTGGAGGGCGGCCTGCCTTGGTCTTTCGGATGCCCTGGGGTTCAGCCATGAGGCCCCTCCCTTCCTGATTTACCCCCCACCTCCCCAGCAAGCACACTGAACTCACATGGACACAGAAGCTGAAGGAGAGCCCCCCCCCCAGCAGGACAAGGGAAACCTGGAGAGAACCGTCAGTCCTGATGCCTACTGCGACCGCATGCAGTTAATAAGGAGCACCATTAACACGCTCACTGTGACGTCGGAACCTCAGACAGTCCGGAAAGGGGAAACCCCGGTGATTTCAGAACCCACATCTACGATATAGTGCACCAACTGGATCAACACCACAGGAGGGGAGCAACACCAGGGCGGCGCCGACGAGCCACTGATGTGGAGGTCCTTGTAGGGGATTAGGAGGCTGCAGCATGAGGGAAGGGTAGGAGGGACCTGCCTGCATGCAGGAAATGCCACCGCAGTAGAGCTGGCACCAGGTGAAGGCCAGTTCGACAACGTTTACTGTCGCCACTCCCCCCATTCAACGACCGCCTATCAGAGGAAACTGGCACAAGTCTTCTGACACAACACTGGTGCCCACTCAACATACCCAACTGCCCACCCCCAGGATGGAACCCATCCACCAGTGAAAATCTTGAACGTAGTCGTCAGATTTGTTCTGGCACCGGCAATGAACCACAGCAGCCCAGCGAGGTTGCAAGAAGATCATAGGACAATGAAAATGTTGCAGGATTCAGTAACTCTGAGCACGAGGCCCACAGCTTAGAGTGAGTCACTGAAGGTGCATTAAATAAACCCTGTATGCCTGATTCAGGACAGAAATCACCCGGCAAGAACATCAAGGCCCTGACCTTTTGGTGGGGGCATCCTGTACCCCCACCCCTCATACCCATGTCAGTGTTTACAGTCTTCATTCCCACATCACAGCCAGGTCCAGACCAGCTCAGCTCTGAGTATTTAACCCGCACTGGGTCCATGCAGACCAGGACATCGTCTCGGCAAACCCATTAACGCTCAGTCCCACAGGGGAGAGGGGATCGCCGATAACATAAATGCACATAAATACGATTTCCTTCGACGCGAAGAGAAGGCCTGGAGAGCACTGCCAAGCGGACGCCCTGAAATCCCACCTCGAATCGGTTTTACAAACGGCACAAAGCACTTTTAATGGATCCATCCCTCCCTCAAAGATGGCAGGCTTCCATGAGGGATTTCGGTTACGCTGTCACCTTGCCAGGGGACTTCTGAACTTTTGCATCTTTTTTACGGAAGACTGTGGTCACTGAGTGTATATCTTAGTGGACCCTGTAGTGGACCATTTGGCCCTCTGGTGTTACAGCTGTCCTACCGCCCCCTGCCAGAAGGTGGCACACTCAGCTATTTCGTGTCACTGGCCACTGCCACAGATGGCTCAGAATACCTCAAAGTGACTGCAGGTAGCTTACAGTGCTAGGTTTGTGGTGTTTATATAAACTGCATGCATCAGAGATGATAAATACAGTACACATTTAAGTGGATTTCAAATTCTAAATTCTTCTACATACTGGGAACAACGTATATCTCTACATAATAAAAGCAAACATATAGATACAGTTATGCAATGTGAGGGAAAATCCCTTAAACACAGCAGCTGCCAAGTATGTTGTAAAGGACTGTATAACCCACGTGTCCCCCTCCCATCCTGAATGCAGCACATGCACCCGGGGGTGTAAGGGGAGCTGACACTGTATCGACTCCCAGCGACCTCCGCACACCATATCTGACGCGTAAACACGGAGAACCAGCTCGCCCTGCATCGCCTCCTTGGATCGAGAGGAGATGAAGATTGCGAGCTAAAAATACGCCCAGCTGAAATGAGAAAGGCCTCTCAAAATAGAAAGTGTCGCAGCCAAACCGAGTAATTGGAAAAAGCAGGAAATCTTCTATTGGATTCTCTTGAGTCCTGGCAGCCAAATAGAAAAATAATCTAACCATGTAGGCGGCCAGTTAAGCGCTTGTAGTAAATATAGACCTGCAAACATACTTTTAAAAGTCCAGCTTAAAGGCTACCATTTACACCAGAAAAATGTGCATGCAATTGCGAAATCTACCTTGCAAAACAATACAATTGCCTGCTACGCATCCTACATTGCAAGGCAGTACCAACAACCAATACCGTTCAACGACACTTCTTCTCGTGATGCTTTGCAAACCAACTAATAAATCCACCGATCATCTAGAAATTTGCCGTTTCAGACACCGAATGTAATTTCTATATGATCTACGGACGTTAGGTTTTATATATTCCAATGTGGCAAAATTAGTTTGATCAACAAAAATTAGACATTTTAAGCTACATTCATGCATCCATCCATTTATCCAGCCACTATCTATTAACATGGTTCCCATTGACTAGATGGCATTTACAAAGGAACTCGGATGTGCTGCTGTATACCGCTCATATGACCAACTTTATCTGCCGCCACGATTTTTACTGTGAAGTACGGCAGTAGCTAAGCATAAATTATTTTGAAGCTGCGCCCAATTAGATTAATTATAGTTTTCACACAAATGCCCGTTGTGTTGCGTCTTCACAATTACACCCCCAGTTTACAGACTGCAATTTTTTTTTTAAATTACACTCTGCTGCCCTCCCGTGGCCAGACCATGTAAAATAAAATTATTTTCTCTTTCTACATTGATCACGATCATGATTTTTTTAAATGTCGAATATTAAAATATTTTAATGGTTTCATGGGTAAATATATTTCAATGAATACAAGACATCTAAAACTGCACAGTATCATAAAATACTCTATGCTATACTTAATAATTACATTCACATTTCCTCTGGTAACAGTTGTCTCCATCTTGTAACTCACCACAGCAAGCTGACATGTAGGGATGTGGCTCAAACAGGGTCAAAGAGTGGAGCGAAGCAGAACTTCGACATGAGACCACATGCAGAACAGATCAACACCGAAATGACATGTCTAACACAATTCAAAAATGTTTTCCGAGTTCCTTATCTCAAAATCAATGCAGTTCGCATGTGGTGTTAATTTATAATTATATGTTAAACTCTTCCCTTGCATAATCACTGTATATGCCCACACAAAGCACTCCTAACGAAAAAAAATAACAATCGCGTATTTGTTGAGTTGGGCTTGTGTTCAGTCATAACCACGTTAGAAGGATATCATTTAAGGCGTTGACCTTTAGCTTTATAAAACGATTTATTATTCATATTTATTCATTATTATTCATCATAACAAAATTAGATCAAAGTGTAATAACTCCATTCCCCCACTGTGGGGCAGTCAAGAGCCAACAGGGAAACCTCACGTACCATGTGCCGGAAGCAACAGCTTGTATTTTTAACAAAATTCAGTTTGCTAACAGATGCACGTAATGGTGGTCTTAACGGCATCTCAGTAATGTCAAAACACATGGCGTTAGTTGTGGCGTTAGTGCGATTTTCACCTTTACTTGTACACTTGATCACGAATAATGAGGTCAGTATGTAACGTGTGAGTCTAAGAACAGGAAAGAACACGCCCCCCCATTTCGTGTGATTTATGCTTTTGACGCTTATGCCTGAATAACAGAAACCCTCGTATCACATACAATTTCATGGCTTGTATATCAATGCAATTCGCCGTAGATCGAAGATCTGAATGCTAACTATAATGAACGGCTTCACGAATAGATCAATGCAAAATTTAAGAAGTGCAACGCAATTAAACCAATTCTAAAATTATTGTCAGATTAAAACATTTCAAATACTTGCCTATAACCTATAAGATTTATATTACATGCGTCACCAAACATGTTTTGCACAGATGATGCATGCATGCATTTTGCACCGATGATGAATTTTATCCTAAGGACAATTTTACAGAATGGCGTGAACTCAGACAGCGACACGTCTAGTCTTCCCCTAATCAGGCAGCAACAGTGGGCGCCTTCTGATCTATATTTAGCCAGACATCCGCTGCGAGTTCCCGGGGAGCAGGTGAGATATGCTTGGGCTGAAAAACATCCCTCCTCAAAGCCTCGCCGCACGAGCGGGGCTCAGTCCGGAGCATCGCGCCGGGCGATCGCGCAGTGAGGGGCATGCATCGGCCTTTCCATACGCCGGAGGGAAAGGCAAACAGGCCGGCGGCTGATTGAAGTGCCGTAAAACTTACGTCGTGGGTTGAATTTCATGCACTGTATATGTCATTGAAGTGGCACAGTAATCATATCAGCATAGATAACACGGCACCACATTTAATATCAATAAACCAGGGGCACTGTAATATATATGATCATGTATTTTAATCTATGGCTTGCTATTAAAATCAAGACATAGCTTGACTGTCGATAACAGTACCACAGGTCACTTATAAGGCTTTTAATATGCTCCGTCCATATTGATGCAGTTTATACATTTAAAAACGATTTCACGTGAATTAAATGTCACCTATGGGATTTTCAATAATGCCAAGCTGGCTGCTGGAAACGCAACGCAGGACAAGCTGCACACTGGACTGGACGCCACCCCGTGATAATAGAGTCTTAACATGCAATTGGTAAGACGATTTTTTAAAATGCCGCCCTTCCGGAACATTGATTTAACAATTTTGCTCTGATACCCAGTTAAGTTACGGAAAACCTGACAGATGAGTCTCGGGCAAGACGTCTGTTTATATGCATGGTGAGAAGAGAAGAGAGGTTGTTAATCGGGGCTGCTACTTCGTTTATCTATCCGTTTATTCTCTTAAATAAATATACGCCATCGTCAGACACGAGTGACTCTCCAGTGTTACAGTGACCTATCTGCTTAAGACACTATATCTTAAATATTGATACAGGATGAGAACGTCTCTGTCGTTATACGTCACGTTACCTTATGCAATTCATTAGCTATGTACAGTACCTTGTGTTTGATTTTATTTTATAATTAGTTGACTCATTCTACTACATATTATTAAAATATTACAATACAAGATGAATTTATGAGTTAGGGAGATTTCTTTTTGCAGTCAAAATGGAGCTTTGTGCTTTGTAAGAAATTAGATGTGTTTATGGAGCATTATTTACTATTAATATTAAAACTGCAGGCTGTTTTCATGGGTCACCCTCAAACGGAAGTAGCGATGAAAACTGACGGACAGCAAGCAATGAAAGTAACCCTGGCAACAGCAAGCAGCTCATTGGTAACGTGTGAGGGGGAAGACATCTTGATCCCCCAAAAGAGCACAAAGAGATGAGACAATGTCAGCAGCGTGCTGGCATTGTGGGTAACGGGGAACCGCGACGCGTCACACAGAGCCAATGGTCATTAGCAACGCCACAAGAGAAGGGCAAGACGGGGGAAGGAAGTGAAGCGGCAGGGAGTGGGACTTATTCCACAGCACTGCCATTCAGTTGGCCTGGTGGGAGGTGTGAAGGGCTACTGCACCCCGTGGGGGGACTGGCATGGGGGGGCACAGTCTGGCATTACGGAAGTAGCACACTTGGTTTGCCAGTTCTGTGCAGATCCAGGGACTCCCGAGTGTCACCCGGATTTATAACACGCCACAGAGGGGTGAGGGGTAAGCAGCCATTTTCTTACAGCTGGTCAGCTAGGCAGCAGAAGGAGCCTGATAAGATGGTATGCAGTCAAACCCCAGTCAGGTCTCTCCATCCATGCCACGCTCCATTCACCTTCAGGTTATGCGCCCTGACTGCTGCCTGCCTGTTCTCCTACACATCGGTCTGCGTTAAAGCAAGGTTTTGAGACTTAAAATCATAAAAAAAATCCCAGTAGGAGTTTAAGGCGGCTGTAAAGGTAAGTCGAGGAGTAACAGAGTCACGCTGGGGGTAAGTTTACACTCTGAGGGCTATTTAAATCTCACGTGTTTAAATTTAAATATGTTGCACGTTCAGTCTTCACTTTCTCGTGGCGCTCGGACAGGACCCCTGCTGAGTGTCACATTCAGTGCAAGTACAGTCTTCCAGGGGTATTCTGGTGTTACTCTTTCTCCATAGTTACCGCTGTGGTGTTCGATCGGCATGGTAACGTGGATGGCTGCATGGGCGGGGCTTGTGGGCCCACTCACAGAAAGTCAAATGCATCTGGTTTCCATGGAGAGTTTGGGTCAGTTCTGGAATCCATAGAGCAGCTTCCCCTAATTATCTCGATGCACTGTATTAGTAACGGCTTAAAGGTCACCCCTACAGCGTTCTGCTGTTTCCAAAACGTCTGCCGCTCCTCCTGCTCCACCAGTTTTCAACACACAGGTGTGGACAACGAACGGAATAAGGATGCGAAGACAACCTCATACCTCCAGGTAGCGCCCTACACAATCATACCATCACGCCTGCTGACACAAGCCATCTCCCAGTCTCACGATGTCGTGCTGGTGGGAGCAGAAGCCTTCGATTCTGAGATGTCTCCCTGTCTAAAGAGCCCCCGTCAGAAAACATAGATTGAGAGGAAGTTTGTTACAACAACACAGCGAGCCTGAGGGGGTAAAAAACACACAACCATCTCTGGCACAAAAGGGCAGCAAATAAAAAATGGAGGATTCTGTTTTATTCTGATCAGAATTTGGACAAAAATTCACAACATTCTTGAAGGAATATTAAATATCAGTATTTTGTACTTAATTTTCACTTCATTTTTAAATGACTTAGTGCTACTTTGAGGTATAACAAAGTCCAGATTATTTTTTAAAACCTTTAAAGCAGTCTAAGCATATACTTTTTCATTGTATATCTCAGGGATACAAAAACAGTTTAGACGTACAGAAATATCAAATGACAAAATGGTGACAGATAACATATATATAAATACCATCATCCCAAATGTTTACTAATGGCGTTGCGTATGTCAAATCTATTTTAAACATTAAACATAGGTTCAGTTGTACTGCTGATTATGTGTGCAGCAGTTTTGAATCAATAAAAAATATTTGTACAACCCAGCTCTGCGTGTCATGCTCTAATTTTTATTTGCAATTTAAGGTTATATCTGTTACGCTTCTCAAACAAACAGAAAATCCAGCTTAAACAAAAACTACTCATCCTTTCAAAACAAAATATAGTGAGCTCATAGAACAATGAAATCCATTCGTTTCATAACAACAAATAACCAAGAACAAAAAACGATTTATTGGCTGTACTGGCCAATTTAATGAATTGAATTTGGACGAATCGCCTGGTTTAAGAGTAAATAAAACGTTAAGTCCCTGTTAATTCTTCTGTTTCTGCGATGGTTGGCATGGAAGAGCTCGTAACAAACAAACGGTGGGGTCCATTGTCTGGACGTCTTGGAGACGAAACACGGGAAACTGTCCAGTGACAAAAACAGGGCACCCTCCAGACACGGCAGGACCGTCGCCACATCAGCCCCTTTCGGTCTCTCTCCAGCCCTAGAGAAAAACAATCCCATACATGGATACGTGCTTGAGAAGATCACCGCCGTGGTGGCTTCCAGACAGCTCCACATCGCAGGCGTTCCCCATGGTCACGTCACTTAGCGGCAATTAATATTCATCAATCCGAACGCTATGCGCCGACAGGGCTCTCAGAAAATAACGTCAGCGTACGCGGTGCACGTGCCGCCAAGCACGCTCCTGGCTAGTACCACACGTGCGTACAGCACCGCTGTTGCCGAAACACGGGGTGCCAGCGTGACGTCAGCACTTATCTTTGTCCCTGCAGTAATCATTCGACGTGAAGAGCGGTAAATCTGTTGAAATTTTGCCCACCCACTCACTTGGAGCGCAGCAAAGGACCCTCCAAAACAGGCCAAAACAAGTCATCGTTAATAACGGCCGAGCGTTTGGCCAGCTTGCTAATGGTGCTTCACAAACCCCACTTAAACTGAATAAATACCCCAGGCAATTAATGTAACATGACGACAGTCAAGCTTAACATATGCATCATACCGAGCAAGACTTAAGGCATTAATGTTGACTTTATGATAGGGTCCAACATATCAAACTGTCTTTTGACTGAATGACCATCTTCTGCCTGTTTACTTCCAGTGGGTGGCTTTTCTATAATGGTTGTAACTTATGCCAGATTATCTACTAAAGAAGTGATGACCCCTAGACATTCCTCAAACTTTAGCACTACCCCTGGTGAAATGTTGTGTCTTGTATCAAGAGATGTCTTTTACGTCCTATTACCCATTCCCCATTGTTGAACCCTGAACTATCAACATGCCGTTCCCATCCCAGACAACTATTCCAAGAACCATCAACCTATTAGGGGCCCAAACAACAGACACAACGGCTAATTGCTGTTTGCAAAACCTGTCTGCATCTCACGGCTTAAACAACATTTGTTCAGAGGTTCGGAAAAGTGGCTTCATTGCTCTGCGACTGATTTCATTTCATGCTGCCTGTCCAGCTGTCGGATGTCCATTTCCCAACTCGATGCCATCAAATCTCAAAAAGCAGTAAGAGTGTAGGGCTCTCAGCACTCAGCAAGAGGGAATTGGGGACGTTGTTTCGGGAAGTAATGAAATACACACCATTCCGCCTCGTGTCTGACAAAGGGCCGTAACCGCATCTGTTGTTGAGCTGAAGGCGAATTAGTTGAAGGAGAGAGAGAAATAAACACTGTTTAAGCACCGCCCCCACAGTTGCTCGGTCGGCTTCAGTGTTTTGAAATCTCTCTCATAAACAGCACTCTACTGATAAATACTGAAGGAGACCCTGGCTAGCGATGGCATTTTTCACGACAGCTAGTCAGCCGTGTGGCAAAGGTAATCGAGCCTGGGCCATGGCTGTTAGCTAGCTGACGACGGAAAAGTCCGGATTCTGAATATGTGACAGACGACGGAAGAGGTTTATGCTTCTCAGAATCGCTTGCCAAAAAGCATCCGACCTCAGCCGGCTTTCTAAATCCATTTGGTCTTGCGGCTAGCTCATGAATTACCAGCCATTCTTTGTCATTGTCTCTATTGACATTACGCAAAACGTCTCTGGTCTGCAGCTATCTTTAAAGGTGACTCCGCTATAATGCTACACGCCTTGACGTTTTAGCTGCCCACGTCGAACAAACGGCTCACGCATGCCAAAAAAAAAAAAACTCACCAATGATGGTATCTGTTAATGTCTAGTGAATCATAGCTCTTGGAGTATAAGTAATGAAGGACATGAGTTAATATTGACTTAAGTACATTAAATATGCATAGATGGTTTAGGAACAATAAACAAGTGCTTCGCAAAGTGGGGCTCGCGAGATCATTTCTGAAAAACATATTCAACTTCAAGCATTATTTCAATCGGTCGATTGAGATGATGAACTGAGGGGATCCCTCCCACCCAGTAAGTGAACTCTACCAAGGGGGGTTGCAAGCCTCTGGATATTTTGGGGGTCATGGGATGAAAAGTTTGGGATATGAAACCATAGAAGGAACAAAGGCTGGTGTATCTGCTGAAAATTGTCCCAAACAATGACTGTAGTCACATGGGGTGCTTGTAATTGTTTTCTTTACATCACCACCTGCAGAATTATGGATAGCTCTTTGTCTTTGTGGACTGCAAAGTTCCCCCTAAATACACATCCTCTCATCCGCGCAGCTTGCATCACCACTTAATCGTTGCAGGGTCACGCGGCTCGGAAGCACAGGACACGAGGCAGTGAACACCCTGGGGGGGTGGAAGTCCATCACAGTTTATACACCTCATTGCTACCCACTGAGCCACCACACCCTCCACATTAATGCTATATTGTGAAAATTAAGGGGGAAATCGTCTACGTTAAAACATTACAAATTACAACCCGGGGGGATTCCAGAGTGTCAACAAAGGGCGTCTGGCTGTACCCGTCTTCTCGCTGACAGCGCTTTGGGAATCCCTCATTGCCCACAATGTTAGTGACAAGGCAATGGCGGCTTTGTTGCAAGGCCTTCTGGGATACTACATAGGGGCCGGACTTCGCCAGTGTGACCATGGTGCCTTATGGCCATTGTGCGTCGTGCGTTTTACTCTGGAGAAACAACTCCACCTAGTGTGAGTGAGGATCATAAAAGGGAAAAAAAAAGGAATCACAAAGACCAAACACAGGGATGAGTACAGGGTCTCCCTCGCTCCTATGTCTAGAGCAAGGGTTTATGGTCTGTAAAAATGCTCAGAGGACACCGAAGCGATTAAGCAACTCCGGTAGCAGAGCGAGGAAGGGGCTGTGTGGTAACCATGACAACAAGAGGCGGGGCACCAGAGGAACGAATCCATCCGTTTCAGCCGCCAAGCTTGCCGACATACTGATGTTCGACAGGGACAGAGCGCTGGGGAGCCGGAGAGAGGGCGGCTCTCTGACAAAACAAAAACACGAAATGGATGCGAGCACCTCCGCTGTGAGCGCCTGCCTCCGCAAGCGAGGTCAGAGTCGCTCCCTGGTGGGACTCAGCTACGGGTCTCCTAGGCAACTGACTGGAGCTGCAAATAGAGCGCCATGCATCCCACACCTCTTCCTGCCCACCCCCCCCCCGCCTGCCATCCCATAGTGCCGCTCCCTCGGGGCGCTGCCCTCCTACCAGAGATGCCACTCAAAGCAGCAGGGCCCCTCCCTCGGACACAGGCCATCACATGCATGCTCGTCCGTGCACAAGTGTGCCTGGCGTGGGGGGGGAGGTCCCTGGGGCTGCCGATCTGTCGCCGCACCGAATGCCGGTGAAGATCAGACACCGTGGACACCATCTTAGATGTATTTCACGGCCGTCTCCCATTGGCTAAGCACAGGTTCATTGCACAGTGATGTCATTTCCACTACATTCATTAGGCACAGTTTAAATTCACTGTAAAAAGGAATCTTAAAATAATATATGCAGATTTGGAGCCAAAACACCCGCTGTCCAGGCACATTTTAACCCCAAATTAAAATTCCTTTGGTTTTCCCAAACTGTGCTTGTATTACCTGAGCAGCTGTCCTGGGCCATCTCAGCTGCATCACGGTAGCTCCTCCCCCTCCTGTATACAAGCCAGGTAGGGACGGGGGCATTTGTGAGCCTGTCCAATGGACCATGGAAATAAACACGACGAAAACAGATCCCACCCCCTTACAAGCAAGGGGCAGGGGGCCCTGTCCAGTCAGCCTGCATCCCACTGTAAAAGAATTAGGAGCTCCTGTTCATTCCCTGCTCCCCCCCCCCCAGTCTGTAAAACAGCCCCCAGGAAATGTTCCAGATGCCAGCCTGATCAGCATGTCTCCCCGCCAGGAAGGAAATAGCTGTTGAATCCGATATAACCCAAACCCCCCCCCCCCCCCCCAAAAAAAACAAAAAAAAAAATACATCAATT
>JAODJU010000041.1:10880710-10891747 GCA_026776725.1 Gnathonemus echidnorhynchus
GGGGGGGGGGGGGGCAATTACGAAAGACAGATAAGGAATATTGTATCCCATGTCATGCCCTTTTCCTCTTAGCCGAGTCTTGTTCACACTGGAGATACACATCAGATGTCGCACTGGCAGCTGATTTTCTTCCCGGTCCTGGAGAAATCATGAAATCGATGATCACCTGCTGCTTTCGTCTCCAAAGGCTCTTGCGACGGGTAAATCCTTTCTCATGGACATCCACGGATCGACCCGAAAACCTGCTGGGCGCATTGACTGCATTTACGTCTTTCACACGCCGAGGCCGCAGTGCCAGCATTAGACACTCTGGACCAGGAATATTTCTCTGTGCATGTCATAAACCATTCGGCGTCCGTGTAAATTATGCATGCGCGTACAGCGAAATTACACCGAGAATACATTTTGCATGTTTAAATCTAAAAATGCAACATTTTTAACCCAACAGTAAGTGTATTGCACGAGTGACATGGCCTTGGGACATACAGCTTCAATCTCTTATTGAAAATTTGTGTGCGTGAGGGAGAAAGTTCTAGAACTGTGACATAATACCACCCTTCCGTCATGAAAACCAAGTTGTGGCACTTGGCAAGCACCTTGTAAATGCAGTGTGTTGTCCAAATTATAATGACAAAAGAAGAAAACAGCACAGTGTGAAATAGATCTGTCTTTAAGGACAGATCTGGAGAACCTTATCCTCTGTACACACTAATTAAGAAACCCTTCTCTGTGCCTGGAAAGATTTTGTATATAATGCCTCTAAAACGCAAACTGACTTCTACAGCTGGCTGACTGGTGAGTCACAGCAAAGCCAGAACTTGCATATCGTACTTTTGGTGCTGGAAGGACTCGATGCTTTAAGATTCGGGTTCCAAAAGACCCAGATGATGGGCGAAAGAAAGTGGCTGATTAGGATCAACTTAGAGAAAGACGAGGATGGCAGCAGGTGGAATGAAGAAGGCTATCCCCTTCTGCCTGCACCGTGCAGGTATCTCCATTCGTCTGAAGCCCGGCGGAGATTACAGCTCTCTGCATTAACCTCTGGACATTTGTTCACGGCTGGAACGAAAGTGACTCCTGCATCTTGGTCACAATCCCACTTCCTCTCTCGCTGGAGCACTGGTTCGGATTATAAATGTTTAAAACTTGTGTGACCGTTCAATATGCCATCGTGATAAAATCAAATCAAATCACTGTATTTGTCACATAACTTGACACTTCGTAGAGTGCAGGTGAGTGAAACACTTGCATACAAGTCTCACAACACCAGAAACTAACAGTGCAACTGGAAAAAAATAGTAACTATTCAACACAGTATCAAATAGTGTGCAACTTTAGAGACAAATAAAATGAAGAGTAATATGGCACATCACACCATTCCCTGTACTGGTGTTGTATACCATATTAGCATAATCTTCCAAGTAAACATAGATCTGAGTTACATCCTAGAAAGGGCAGCTCCCACAACTAGGAATCTGTTGTGAACTTGAAATAATAAAGAAAAATAAACGATACTTTATTTTCCATTGCACATGTTCATTGGAAAGCTTTCATTTTCACATATCCCATCATGCTCTCCTTTTTCATGACAAGAAAGTACAGGCCTGGGGTCTGAGCGCAGGATCGGCCATTTATACGGCAGCGGATGAGCATTTATTTGGGGTTTAAGGGTCTTGCTCAACGGCGAGAGGATGGGATTTGAGCCAGTGACCTTCTAATCACAGGCACACCTGATCCGCTGTCAATCGCAGGCAAGACCTGATCTACTGAGCCGCACCTCACCAAAAAAAAATTCATGACAAACCAAAGCCATTCACACACACACACACACACCAGACTTCTTTTGGTGAAGCTGCCATCTTTCTCACAGTGCCTGAGGGCCCCTGAAATATCACCTGCTTAAAATCGGTACCTTGGGAGTGTCCTGCTCTGGAGCAGCCCAGCCTAGGGGCATCACCCTGAGCGGCTGTGTGAGCCGGTGCCCCGGCAGCCAGGAACACCAGCAGCGTGACCCACCTTCAGGACGCCAACCTGCCCTTAAAAATCCACGCAGCGGAGTCAGGCATGAAATAGCAACGACCCAAACCTCTGAAACCCGTCGGGAGCCTTTCATTTGGAAGAACCAAAACATAACAGAGTTACACAATGCAAGGACTGTCATGTGTAATTAATGGGGGCCAGATCCTCACTAAAGCAGCGCTTCTCCACCCAGTCCTGAGGGACCCCCAGCCAGTCCACAACACACCTGCCCCAGCGATTCCATGTTCTTGATTGCTTGATTGTTCGGTTCAGATGTTCTGGGAGCTGGGACGGAACAGAAATGCGGCATGTCTGGGGGTCCCTAAGGACCAGGTTGAGAAACACTGCTTTGAAGAACCTCAGGAGGATTTCCTGCTTTGATCTTATAACCTGTGGCTGCATGTTTCAGCATTCAATGATACCATCTCAGCTCAACAACAGTCAGCCATTTCCATCCATCCATCCATCCATCCATCCATCCATCTATCAACCATTAAACCTGGTTAGGCTTGTGGGCTATTGAGTCATTCGCTTATTCTTTTAATCAAATCAGAAGACAAAGGCCCAACAAGAAAAATCCACTTTAAATCAACTGTGAAATAGATCATATCCATCCATCCATCCATCCATACCTCTTCTCGTGGGGGTCCGGAGCTGACCCCAGAATATGTGCGCGAGGCAGAGAATAACCCAGGACAGGGAGCCGACCAATCACAGCGCACATGCACATTCACACCTACTTAATTATTATTAATTATACTTTATTTTTTTAATGACATCACAAATCTTCTTGAAGAACTTGTCTCTGAATCACCACAGGAATTCAGGTAGTAATATAAGAGTTACGTAAATTGATGTACAATGAAACATAACTTTTCACATATTCCAGAGACATTTTACACATTAATGTCGAATGCAGCATTCACACTGCAGACTGGAACAATGTTTCATAAATATGGCTGAAACTTTTTTAAATTTCTGGATGGTGCTTGTGATTTCTTCTTTAGAATTGCGGTCAAGCATTTTTGCTGCCATTGAGGGAAAGAAACACTGTATACTCTAACGTCTGTACAAATGGTACTTTGGAAGCCACAAGGTTTGTCCAGAATTCTTTGTGTTTTTTTTTCCCCCCTTACAGGTTCTGGACGATACCAGTGCCTGCTGGCCTCCAGAGACGATCTGCTAACTCAGCACTGTCCAACTGCACTGCGCCTCTCCCAGGTCGGACCACTGCCAAGGGTAACAGCAGCGCTCCCTCCAGGACACTGGCAGGGACCAGAGAAGCTACCAGAATCTACAGGCGAAGCTCGGCGGTCGATTCCGAATCGGGTCGCCGGTAGAACTGGCAAGCTTGGAGAGACACCGCTTGCTCGTCAGCGCCCCCTGCTGAGCTCAGGGCGAGTGCCGGGATAGGCTTCGCCGAAGCAAAAAGACAGTGAGGGCTCCAGCCACGTTCACTTCCAAAAGGCGTTTATCCTTAAATGGAACTTTAAGGCCTACTCAACCTTACCCAGGGTTTGTTTATGTTTGGCCGTTTAAGCATCCATTGGCAGCCATGAACCTGGGAGGGGAGGGTTTGGTTTCCTGACCCCGAATTTGCTCAGGTTACCACACCAATGAACAGTCTTCACCACAGACGCACCAGACGAACGCCTTGCCAAAGGCTCCGGAAAATGAAGCCATGTTGGAAAGCCTCAGGGAAAATGATGACAGAATAAAATTAATGTTTGACAAATTACTACCCATCTCATATTTTTAAAAATAAGTAAATGCATTAATAGTAACAACCTTATAACATGATCGTCCCGTTATTTCCGGCGTGGGGGCAAATTGTAACTTACATTGAAGAAATGCGTTTCAGTGGCGTCAAAGTCTGCTTTTCCAGCGAAAATTACCTCCTAAACTGAACGTAACTGAATTCTGTGTCAACAGTAACTTCAAGACGACAAACCCCCAGAAACCAGCGTCACATTCGGTCACACTGTATAATGCTCTATATCAGAGTTTCTCTACCCAGTCCTCAGGAATTCCCAGACAGTCTACACTTTTGCTCCCTCCCAGACCACAGCCAGTGAAGAACACTGAATACCTGGTACAAGTACTCGTGGGAGTTTTACTCGCACAAAAATGTTCCGAGGGCAGAAGGAAAAATGATCGATTCAGAGAGATAACCAATCAGATTACAGAGGAGGTGGGTCCAAGCAACTAGAGGATGCGGGACCTAGACATCTGATTGGTTGGACCCACCTCCTCTGCAATCTGATTGGTTCAGAAAGAGAACCAATCATTTTTTTCCACGGCAAAAATGTGGATTGTCTGGGAGCCCTCCAGGACTGGATTGAGAGACACTGCTCTATGCAAATATACCTCTGACATGTATGAAGCAGCATAGCTTAGCTTTGCACCCTACTTTGTGTGAGCCTCTCTGGGAGATGAAGCGGTCTACTGTACCCCTAGGCCTACACAGCCAAAATACATCATAACACATCATTTACTCACTTAGGTCTGACATATGCAATGTGCCAGTCATAGCCTACATAAATCTTTTTGTTAAATATCTTGCTATAGGGTTTAAAATTGATGTCTGTGTCTGGTGGGTGTCACCCTGCTCCCCCCCCCCCCAAAATCACATCAACCTGGCAAATAGAAAAGGGGGTGGAGTTTCCAGCAAAGGCCACACGGCATGCCGGGCCATGAAAAGAGCAGAAGGCTTCCTGTCACTGCCCCTGACTGGGGGGGGGGGGGGGACCAGGTTAAGCAGACAGGCCTGAAAGGCTTTTATCTCCTCAGAAAATACATCATTATCAGGCAATATCATTTGATCTAAAAATGAATGAAAGCCCACTGATGCCATCTGCCACAGGAGTACGACTCCACATGAAATACGGCAAATTTCCCTAGGCCATGAATTCACACCCCTTTATCGGGTAATCCTTTCCACTCAAGGGCTCACGTTTCTCCCCGAAACCGGTCAGGAATTTGTTAGGTCAGGTCGGGGGTAGGGAGGCGAGGGGGGTTCAGTGGTAGTTAGACAAAAATCTGGTCTGCCACCTCCAGCCCAAACCTGCCCCTCGCTGTTCTGGGCACCAGCATCACATCAGCGAGCCCTCAGCTGGATCGGGCCCTTCCGAATGGCCCATTTAACCCAGACTGAAAGATTGAGGTCAGGAAAGAAGAAATGGAGTGTAACTGAACGAGGGGGTGCGCTGGGGTGGAGGAGGGTATCGTACGGAGTAGAGAAACTAGGGGATTACAAGTAGGAGAAGCGAGAGAGGGATAAGAGCCTATTAACAACACGCATTTCAATTATAAGAGATAAGCCTTATTGATCCCGTGAGAAACATCCCATATTTACAAACAAACATCCCATATTTACAAACAAACATCCCATATTTACAAACGTCCCAAGAAAATCACAGAAACACTTTTCCATCCTAAAATCACGTAACACAAGCAACACCACGCTGTTGCAAATAACTCACTGTACTTATTGTAATGTTCTGTACATTTTCTGTTTATTCCAGCATTCCTTGTACAGACATACCATAAATATACAGCTGTTCAGGTGAGCTTCTGTTTCAAGGCCAGCAGGAATCGTATACAGGAGCAGGGGGACCGCGCTTCAGGTGGGCGAGTTTAACGCACTGTGGTCAGCAATTTAGCAGGGGCAGACGCGGTGAACCGTGGTGGACCTCGGTGTAATGCCCAGTGGGAGGAGTCTGATGATGAGATGGCAACAGGCCCCGCCCCATCCCGCAGCAAATACGACATGATGGCTTCATGTGGGACGAGCCCACCACCCGCTGTCTGTTAGAACAGCCTTGGACAAATGGAACCCCCTCACCCAGTCCCCGAAATTAAACCGCAACCAAACTTCAGGTGCCTTTAACACGCAACTCCTGCTGGCAAAAGGGTCAAAGGTCACCACGTGAAATGCATGCCCACAAGCAAGTGAATGCAGCCAAACTACTGGCAAAATGTTAGCCTCGCTGAACTGACTGAAAGGCTGATGCCCTCGGTCAAAGAGAGAGAGGTGTGCAGCCTCCACGATAGTTAACTGCCTGAAGCAGGGGTCGCGAACCTATCAGTATTTGGACAGACGTGTCGTGGTAAAACGTTTTGAATGAGGAAAAAAGGCTACGTTTTTAAATACCATGTCCGTGGTAAAATTTGCATTTAGATCAAAATATCCTTTACAATTCACCATGGTCTTGACCCCAGGTCTAGAGCATAAAGGAGCCAGCAAAGGAAAAATTAAAGGACCATAAAACATTTTCTCAGCATCTTCACTGAAGGACTGAGCTTGATTTCATGCTAATTCAACTTTCTTACATGGGACATTAATGTGTTTTTATTGACACCACAGCAATATTTTTTTTTATAAACTAGCTAGAGCATAACAGAAATATTTTATTTCAAAAATATTTTGACTCCTGGCCATGAAACATAACATAAAAAGCAGAATAACGTTGATTGTATACCTTGTGTAGATTTGCTGCATAAAAATCAAAGCTTGTGGTTAAGGGTGCAAAACTGGGTTGACATTGAGGGGCAGACTGAGTTCTCCACTAATTATCAGGGGTCCAGGTGGGTGTATTTGCTGATTATTCGGGGGGTTCAACCCCTCTCCTCCCCCCCCCCCCAGAATTTACGCCCATGCCTCTGGTGACCTCTGTGATAGTATTCTCATTCCCATAGCGCATATTTTTGCCGTTTCACCACACCCGCGAAATCGCTTTTTAATTGAACTTGAAGAGACGGCGCTGAAACTGGACGTGTTCAAACCGCGATTCGCGGGCAGCTGTTACACCTGAGGCTACGCAGCTGTCCGCACGAAGGGCGACCCTTACGATCAGAAAATGGTTATGGGAAGAGACATTAGCGGCAGATGCTGCAGGCACGACATCGCGGCGCCGTCAGCCGTCGCCGACGGAGATTCTTCATGACCGCGTTCGTGCAGCTACAGTAAATGTTTGCAGACAAGTGTCTGTGCTGCTCGCAACAAACAGGCGCAGGACCTGCAGCGATGGATGTGTCATTTGAAAATAACCCAACAAGACGCTGCATGTTGTTCGGCTCTCGATCTGCCTCATCTTGTCACGGTGATGAAATAGTGAGACAACGCTAACTACCAGCGTGATAGGGGGAAAAAACCACCAAGTGATTTATGTGATCTTTAACACTCATTCATGCATGCATGCATCCATCCATCTTCCAAAGTCTTATCCTGGACATGCATGGATGGGGGCCCTACATGCTCATGATCACTCCATTATAGACAAGTCCTAGATTTTTTTTTTTTTTTTTGGTAAGCGATGTAGTAATGGATTGCTTCACACTCTTGTCAAGTGCCTTAGGGCCATTATTGTGAAAGGTGCTATATAAAAATTAATTAAACTGAATTATAGATGCCAATTAGCCTGTTAGTGGGAGGAAACCGGAGTAGCAAGAGGAAACCCGCGTAACTGGATGAACACACAAAACCCTGCATACACACGGAGCGGAGGTGAGCTTCCAACCCCCAGCACTGCTCGCCCAGCCACTATAACTCCTCAGGGAAAAAAAAAACTCTTCTGATAAACCAAGGATTACAAACAAAATGAAAACACCACAGAAATGGTAAAAGAACCAGCTTCCTCCTGAGTGAATCCACATAAATTTTTAAGGGGTCAGAAGCTGAAACCTGATCTGTACCCATCCACGTTGTGGGGTAGACCAGCAAGGGGAATACGTTCGCCATAGTTTGATAATAGTTTGATATCCATCATCACAATGGTTAGCTAGTATCAGAAGGACACCCTGGGTAGCTCCAAATATCGAGACCTATAAATATCATAAAGGACTTAAGTCGCACACAATTTGATTCCTTACTACTCACAATATTACTTACACCAAACAACATTTTCTCCTTTTATGCACCAGTAGAAAATGACTCATTATTTTTAAACGCAGACCTATAAAATGCCATAATCATTTACGGTATTATGTAAAACGTAACCCTGGCACATTAAAATCATTTCATGATGCTCTGTCAACGAACACGCTGTATATCAAGACTGCCGTCTCCATGGATACTACCATTTCAACCGGCAGGGGAACATTGTGGGACTGTACTTCAGCTGTAAATTACAGTATCAGACATTTAGTAGATACCAAGGCAGTTTATTTCACGGGGTCGCGCCGAGAGAAGAGCTAAGCAAAGCAGGCAACTCCTCTGCCAGAAAGCAGGGGAGAAAAAGTGTTTCAGCAGTTTCAGAAGAAACCAGACGTTGTTAGCACATTAACATGGAAGATAAAAAGGTAAAACAGGCTTGAAACTGGATTTGATCAAAATGCGACATGCTCGCGTTTTTAATCGGACGGGAAAACAACAATTCTGCCGTCTTCTGCCTTCTTAACGCTGCATTTAAAATTCCCTGCTTCAAGGCGACGCGAGTCGGACCCAAGCTGTGTCTCAGTCCCTGGCCGTGAAGACGGACTCGTCACAGCCCGAGAGCGAAATAACGATTGTCATCGCTAACGAGACAAGCGAGAACGGGACTAGGGTCGACAGGAGAACGACAGAGTTCAGCCAACGGGCTTCTCCCCCCGTGGTCCGCGCAGCAAATCTTAAAACGCCGTCGACGGAGCCGGGGCGAGTCGGCCAGCGTCAGCGCAAGCTGTCCGAAAGACGCCGGCAGCTGACCGTGCACAAAGTTAATCTCAGAAGAACCAAGTCTTTACTGCTGACTGGAGGGGAATTGCAAGCTTTCCCTGCACCAGAAACTGTAACTTAGCCAGGCCAATGCCATCATTAATCAGAAGGAAACACTTCGGCCCAGAAGCATAATTCAATTCATTTTTATATAGCGTAGTCACAACACAGTCCACCACAAGGCACTGACAAGTGTGTACATATAACCATCCATACAAATAAACACATACATGTGCAGTGCATCTATATAGTGAATTATTTTAGCTGAAATACTTAAATTTTAACAACTAGGCTTGATGTGGGCTCATTCCAAACAGTTATTGACTGGCAGCAAGATCTGTAGAGCTAATGTATCATTTCCATAATGCGATCCCAGCAAAAGCTGTTACTCTGATGGCTCGACGGGGAGGTGTTCACGTCATCCCAGGTGCCGCGTGAATACAGCAGGAAGTATGCCCAACAAATTATCCCCATTGAACAGACCTGCCATTTAGGGACGCAAAGCATCACAAGCGCAATGGAGGTCTGAGCTCACGCTGGGCAGGGGAAACGGCAGGAAGTCGGACTGTTTTCAGGGCCAGTCTAAGGAAAACTGTTCTATAAAATGTCCTGAAAATACAATGCAAAACTGTAACTGTTTTCCGAAAGAAGCAATATTACCATTATTCATGCAGACACTCATTTGCTTCCCACTTATGCAATACAAGGTCACAGTGACCCTGGATCCAATCCCAGAATGCACTCTGGATTGGATTCCAGTCCATCACACGTAATTTCACACAGTGCACAGACCAGCAGAAGGAAATGCGCTGCTTCACAGTCTAACGGTGGACAGAATTCTCCATGGCATGACCATTGTCATTGGCCTGGGGGGGGGGGGTTGGGGGCTCAGTGTATGTGATCAGAAGGTTGCAGCTTCAAGCCCGGGTCTCAGCAGAATAGTTACATCTCCAAGGCCCTTAATCCCCCACAGTTCTCCAGGGGTGCTGGATAAGCAGCCTGACCTGCACTCGAACCCCAGGCTTCCCTCTCAAGCTCTGTGCGTGTCTGCGTGTGTGTCTGCGTGCGTGTCTGCATCTCAAAGGAGGGCAAGGTAGGATATGTGAAAAGCAGCACTCCGATGCACCCGTCCTTGTGCAAACGTCAAAGTAAGGATCATTTAATTTTAGTGTTCCTGTTCCCCATGCTTCAATTAGGAAAGATCTGGTCTGGCCACATACCAAAGGTACGTGACAGGTTCGCACCGTGGAAGATAAACAGACTCCGCTGGTCTGACTGACTGAACCCAGTATTACAACCCAGCTCCCACACAGTCAACCATCTCCAAACCTCCCCCCCACCCCAAGCGTCACCCGAACCAGTTTGAATTGAAACCTCCAAAATATCCCTCAAACAGACACTTGATTTTACATTACGGACTACAGGCAACACCAAAACTGATTACTGTCATTACAACAAATTTTCCTGCTACACAAATATAATTTTGTGGAGACAGATCACTGACCTACATATAGTGCTTAAACACATTCATAAACATCTCTAGACGGGGGAAATCTGTTGCCCCGTGTATTCCCACACCTGCGCTTCAGTAAAAAATAAACTTGATCACGTGAGATTGACATGATTATAAAACACAATGAACAATATTACCCCTAGAAGGTGGCTGCTTTTGGCTTCAGTCTATCCTGGCAGAGTCTGGCAGTTTCGCTGGCAGACAGGTATGGGGTGGGACTGTTCCCGTAAAGATCTCTTGATCCTGTAGCAAATTCTAACCAGTTGGATCAGATAAGATATGGAGTGAGGATGATAAACTGTCAGGGAAATTGAGTTAGCACTTAAAAAAAAAAAAAGTTACAAATTATTACAAAGTGTGTGAATCAGCTTAATCAAAGAGAAAAATTCAACCTAAAATCTGTCAATCTAAATATTGATTACTATACTAAACATGCAGAACAAAAATGAATGACTCGTTTTATCAAGTAGGAAATTCAGCATTGCTTATTCCTGAAGAGTGGACTATAGGTAATTGGCATATTCGTACCATTTATATCTCATCTCTTTTTTACCCTTCAACAGCACAGAGTTCATGGAAAACTGAGGATTACCATAAAACCAGAAAGTCTTATCAGCATATCTGTGAAACACATTGTTTGATAAAAGGTAACACAGCCAACCAACAGTGACAGGTTCTGCATTCTTTTGTGACTGACATTACAATGCACCATGGGTAGACATCCAGTACAAGAGTAGTGCTGGGGGTAAGCGATTATTTTAAAAACGATTATTCGGGCGATTATTTTATCGAATAGTCGACTATTCTAATG
>JAODJU010000041.1:10898536-10950944 GCA_026776725.1 Gnathonemus echidnorhynchus
AACCGAATTTGGAAAAATTAAGCCGGGATTGTCGAAATAAGCCTGGCTTTTGAGGTTAGCTCGCTTCGTGGAACAGCTCAACAAGTAGAGCATTGTTTTAATGGTGCAAAGGTTGTGGGTTCAAATCCTAGGGAGCCCACATGAATGGTAATAATAATCATCACTTTATTAATCCCCATGGGGAAATTGACTTTTTTTTTTATTTTTACACCTTCCTCAGCTTGCTCTTTGTGAGCAAGCTGTCCACAAAGGGCACCCAACCATGGCAGTGCCCAGGGAGCGGGGGGTTAAGGGCCTTGCTCAAGGACCCACAAACAGGCTGAGGCTGGGTTCGAACCGGCGACCTTGTGATTACAAGCACACAGACTTAGCCCACTGAGTCACACGCTGAGGACACAATCCGTTGTTGTGCACTGTGTGCTGTCAACAATCACCACTGATCTCTAAATTCTAATTCATTCTACTGGACTAGTGTCAAACGAACAAAAATGCAAATTGACCTTGGAATCATGGGGGGAGCAACAGTGTCATACCCACAGAAAGCTTTATGTCAACACACCCCTGCCTAGACACACGTTTACTGGGCCACTCTACCGTAGTGACAAGGAACGACAAAGGACAGAACGTCACTGCCGAAGAGAGTAGCCGACAGCCTGAATGGGCCGTTGGTGAAAGGAGAAAAGCCCAAGAACACTCAAGACGACGGCGCGGATACCCGTGACAGAGAAAACAAGCCTGAAAAACGAAAGTGATCCTCAATGGCTCATTAGAGGGGAACAGATACACGCCGTTTGACTGAAGGCCGCGGTATCGGCGTGGTGGAGCCAGGAGAGCGGACTACGGACCGGATGTCCCAGGTATCGCACGGCTGGCTTCATTTGCATATACAGGATGAAGAAGCGTGGTTTGGCTCAGGCCCATGGCAGGCATTTTTCACAGCCTTACCTCACAGCGATCACAGGCCCGTTCGTGTCAGAACAGAGCTTCCACTTTAAAAAAAAAAGAAAAACAATTAATCACATTGCTTTAAAAAAAAAAAAAAAAAAAGAAAAGCTTTTCACATTCTGCCATCCTAGCGGAAAACAGCAATGACCACTGCAAATGGGGGGGGGGGGGGGGTCAAGGTCTTTCAGGTTTTGTTTACAGCGCCCACAACAAAAGGGTACCCTTTGCAAGACCCCCTCAACCCAGGGATTCCAAAGGCCTTACGAATGACAGACTGTCGCGGCCATAAGGCCCGTGTGAGAAACTGCAGACCCAAACACTGATCAGTCAGCAGGGTCTTCCCTTTGACACATTATACCGGCGGATTTATAATCTGGCTCCGCGTCAGGAAAACCAGGGAGAACAAAAGCCGGCGAAAGGCATGTTTTCGCTCCTAAAATGGTCGTACAGCGAACGTAAATGAGGTGCGCGCATCACTCTGGGACCGATAGTTTTATTCCCTCCGCACCTTTTGAAATGTAAATGTTATGTTCTACAGGGCTGGCCTCAGACACAAGAAGCTTCCAGAACCAGTGAGAGGAGGATGCTTTACTACCCGTTCGGTAGCCAGTGACACTTAGGTCTCCTGTAGGTTTGGAAGGTTTAAATGCCAATACTGAAGTATCAGATTTTAATGGGCCTCTCAATAGCCACTTGAAGTATATTCATCAGTATGACTAAATGCCTTAATTTGAACCAAAAATCTAAATTGGACATCTCTTCATCTGCTACTGCAAAGACTGAATACCAATTGCAAGTCCCTGGGCTCTCGACCCGAAACTTCTGTAGCTCCAGTCACTGGGATCTTTATGCTAAATAAGAAAGAAAAAAAAAGTTCATAAGTTAAATTTCACACAATTTCATAAGAAACTACACCACCACACCAAAACAACAGAGGATAAATAAGATGTTTTGTTAGTTATTTACTAGTTATTGGGGGGAAATCGATCGCGATCAAAAACGGGACACAGCCTTTCGTTTATAATTTATTTATATGACCCATGACATGTTTATGATTATTATTAAATCAGGCCAGCAGTTCGATCTTTCGTTTCCCACACGATCCTATCGCTGCTTTTCTAATGAGTACTGAGTCTGGAGTAGGTACTAGAAAAAGGGTTCAGGAACTGCCTCCGAGGAACTCCAGTCAGGTCAGGTTCCTGCAGTGTGAACATGACAAAAGTCCCTGGTTGCGGAAAAAGGTTCTGGTTCCAGAAAAAAAAGGTTCCAGCGGTGTGAAAGCACCTATAGGATCCATGAAAACAACTGCCATTTTTTCCCCACGATGCATCAGCTACCTTACGGCACCTAACTTTGGATAACCTTTTGAACATTTCCTCATTTCCTCTAAAATGACCCAAAAGATCTGCAAAGCAACACATTTTGAAGTCATCAAAGGATCTTACACGCCTTCTGAGAATTCACCCTTGATAAATATTTAAACTATTCTACTGGCTGCGTGTTTGGAATTTGATAATACCTAAATATTCCTACAACGCGGTAGTTATCCGCTTAATATATAGTATGTTGAGTCTTACAGGACAGCACAGTCATTGCTCCTGAGGAATGTGACATGTAGAAAAGTCAAAGTAGCTGCTTTGGTCAGGATCAAGCAGTAAACCTAACACACAAATTAGCCTAAGCTCAACCTACATGGTGGTCTCTCTTCAAACCCGGTCCAGGCCCCCAAAACACTCTTTCTAGATGCAAGTCTTTTACTACCTTGCAGGACTTAAGTGCACCCGGAGTACCAAACAGGGCCTTAGCCACTGCTAGGTCAAAGTCACGGGTCGGACGGATAATAATTAACAGGGACCCATCCAGCAGACACATCCATACACGCGCCCAACGTTCTGCATCGCCTCAGCTCCCCGGGCTCCAGTTCCTCCAGCCTACGACATCATTAGCAGGACATCCTTATTTGCAGTAAGGACATGAAACTGATAAGATTGAACATCATTGTTTAAACAGTCATGCGAGGGCAACAGTCTCTTAATCCTCAGTCAGACTGTTTTCATGCGCAAAAAGTACATTTGGAAACAGTCGTGGGGCATTTCCAGTTTTGTTTTGATACTCGTTCAGCATAAGGCTGATAGATAATTTGCCTGCTCCCTGAAATCCAAGGATAAACCCTCTCTTCAGTAGGCAAGCCCGCTGCGCGACTCACATCTTTGCAGAGACATGACTGAAGGTCAAGCTTTCAGTTCTCTTTCCATGGTATATTAGGCCTTATTTTCAATCCTACCGACACAAATAAATTGCACAAATCCGTAATTAGACATGATTCTCATTGGCTGAATGCCCACGGGTGACTCCACATATGGAGACACTGTCGTCACGTTTCCAGGCAGAGACGCTGCTTGGACCAAATGACAAGCCATTGCACAAGCCTTCGGTGAACTATCATCTCCGAGTACACATTAACTTAGCGATCGGAAAGATACTCGGAAAAGAAAAATATGGTCTTGACATGCCTGAAGGTGGGGCGCCAGGAAAATGCCACAGTTTTCATAATCATTTCCACTGCTTACTGTTAGACCTGCTATAAAAGAACAAAGACACTCATTTGTTTGAAATGATATCTTACAATTTGCATTTGCAGCAGTAAATTATGGCGACAGTTATGCAACGACCACAATGAACACAGAGCAGTTCATTTTTATATCCATTTTAATTTACTTTTTATTATATCCAATTCAGAATGAAGTGACTTAATACCCCGGGCAGTTTGTTTGAAATTTACAAATTTATTACGAATGCCCAATGCACTTTTAATGTGGGCTTTAATGCAGGCCGGGGGAGGGGGGGAGATGGTATTTTAATTACCTTTTCAATTACATTTCCAATTAGGGTGCCTTAAATCTTAGTAAGGCTCAATTTAAAACAGACCCGGAGAGCCAGAGCTCACTTCTTCTTGGGTACTGAGGAACTGTTCAAACGTTCACCCTTTGAGCAGGACCACAGACTACTATTAAGAAACAAAAATCAACACATGCCATTTTCCCCAGTTATAACAGTCTATCAGATGTTCTATTGGAACCTAGGATGGTTTGATACAACCGCACAAATTAAAATTAAATGGTAAAAACAAGTACTGCAGTAAAACTGCAGAACTAAATACCAAAGTCACGTTTAAAGATTTTATTCTGTGTCACATGTGATCAGTGATGTATGAAATAGCAGAATTTGCTTGGTAACCTTGAGACCCAGGCCTCTGAAAACAACTCATGACATTGGTGATGATTAATGCATCACAGAAGTAAAAGCACTTTTAATACTTCTTTTGCACTAAACACTATGCTGTCATCTGACATCATATCAAACCCCCCCCCCCCCCCAAAAAAAAAAAAGTGACAGCAGCTAATTAACCACTACAGATACAGTGACCCCAAATTCTGCTGCCATGAGACACTGAGCTTCAACTTCAAGCATTCTGTGAGCCAAAGAGGTCAGGACATCCTCCAAGAATCTCATATCAAGGGTTTTTAAAAATAGGAAATTAATTATACGCAAACATACTCCAACAAAAGCAGCACGCAAGCCATAAAAATATTTCTGTTCACAGTTGACCTTGATAAGACTTGCTCAGTTTCATAGTTGTTGGAATATTTAGTCTTCATTCTTCAATTCAATTTCCCTTCCAAAATGAACAGAACTTCACTGTGTGGCTGTTCGTTCACTGCGTGTCTCTAAGTTGGGGGGAGGTCGGGTGCCACATTTTACTAAAACAATCCACCACACACAGAAATCTCCATTGTTTTCCAGAGAATCGGCACCAGAGATCTTGGTGAATTAGATGTCATCATGCCATCAGCAAAATCCACTACAGGATTAAAAAAAAAAAAAGATTCACAGCTGCAGGCCCATTCATTCGATTATTACGTCACCGACAGCTGGGCGTTAAGCACAAAGAGCCCTGCTGTCATGATAAGAGACACATCTCTTGACGCGGCAGACGGCCTGCGATTAGACGACATCATATGAACGATTCGCCGTATTGTTAATGCTCCTGGTGGCGAAGGGAACGTGAAGCGTGCCGGTTTTTTTCCTTCCGTACCATTCTGGGTCATGGTCAAACGAGGTGATTGGTTTATTATTCCGCTGTTCCCATCTGTAGAGGTCAAACAAATCACCGTACCCTTTGAATGACCAGTTTGCATATTTCTGGCATGATGATACATAACTAGTCTGTCAGTGTTTCCACAATGCACATTATTGGGACGTTCTGATTTTCACATGCCCTGCCCATCTTGATCTCTATGATAAACAGTTTTGAGGTCAAAGAGCAGGGTCAACCATCAAGCAGTGTCCCTAGAGCAGCTAGGATTAAGGACCTTGCTCAAGGTTCCAACAGGGACATGAAACCTTCCAGACATTGGCACAAATGTCTAACCTTCTGAGCTAAACACCATCCAATTATCCACAAAGTGAAGTTCATGCAAGATCATTCATGCAATTCTACCAACCTGCCTTTCCTTCCCATCTGCACAACAGAATGCAAACTCCTATAAGCAAACTTTGTCCCCATTGAGCAGAGAACAAATCAAGTCGAAATCAAGCAAGTGTCGTGGAAAAAAGAGGAAGAATCGGAACTGGATACATAATTTAACACGAACAAACTGTTCAAAGTGAAAAAAGCTGAACTATTTTGAAATCTCCATTCAGAGGCTCAACAAAAGAAGATCTTAAGAAAAGCACAACACAGAGGGAAAAAACAGTGAATAGATGACCTAGAGTTGTCCCTTTACAGAACCCAACTGTGCCGTTGTAAAACACTCACTGTGAAAGTGCCAGCAACTAAGGCAGACGGTTACGGATTCTCGTTACGTCCGAGTAACAGCTTTAAACGAAGGCAGTCACAAACGGTGAGAAAAACAACGCTGAGACACACTTTAATTGTACCGTTTCACCACAATTCTTTGGGCCTTCAGAAAGGCGAGTCAGAATTCTAGCTAAATTCTAGGCAGAAGCCACAATGTTCCATCAAAGATTACGACTTAATAAAAACAACTGTAGTGCTGAATACTTTTTATAATATCTAGCTCTACAAAACTGTAGTCTAAAAATATTATAGCCTAATTATATTTATTGTAGTCATTATATTAAATGTTAAATATTGAATATTAAATAGCAACATTAAAATATTAAATACACACACAGCTCTGAAAAATAGTTTTTAAACATGAAGTGACTTCTACGTAGATTATAGCTAAAATTTCTTGATCCAGTGTGGATATATATTTTTCATACAGACACACACATATATACACATACATAAACATATATATACACACACACACTCACACAATATTAGATTTGTCTTGCACTGCATTGCATGTTAATGGCTGAATGTTATTCACCCAATATACAATGGTGTTGTCACAGATAAAGGTGTCAGCAGGTCACTGCTAACATGACCTCTGAGAAATACCAAAATACCTAAAGTTATTTATGTTCCTGACGATCATTTATCTACACCCAAGGGACAGCATTAATACTGTTTGGAGAACCATGTAGATCAATTTCTCTTCAGCCACCGGGTGACAAGGTGTGGAGGCAGAATCTTGGTGCAGATCTGACAGAATTTACTTTTATTTTACTTTGTACTTCTACATCCAGCAGTATAAAGTGTGTTTAATCAATCATATATGGAACGATGCATCATGTGACAAAGCGAAAAGTAATCAGTGTTCAGTTGCCATCTTCCCTGCTAGTTCATAATTTTGCCTAATCTAACATGCATACATTCATATACAGACTGTCTGGCATGCAGGGGCATGCACCTCAAACATGAGTGCAACAAACAAAAATCTCAAAACAATCAACGCTCTCAACCCCAGGTAATCGTTTTTTAAGCATGACAGTGTGAGTACAGACTACAAAAGTTTGTGTTAGGAAATCAAGCTATAGATCGTGTTGTATGCTTTTTTACATTGTTCACAGCATGCCTAGGACCTGTGTGTTGTAAGGGGTGTAGGCACAGCGTGGGAAGTTAAGGCTGGGTGCATATGAGTGAATGACATGCATTTTTTGTCCAAGTCCATTATTCTGTATCAATCCTTTAAACAAAATAGATAACATGGCTAAAATTTGCCCCCGTTTGTGGTGTACTGTACGTCCTAGTCATTTGGGGGACGGGGACTGAGTCACGTGAACAGCTAGCATATAAATAGTTGCGTGATAAGCAACATTACTGGATACTGTTCATCATCATTGGAAGGTAAGCTCGCCTGTAATGGCCACTCAGGGTAATTTAGTTATGCCGTTTTTCTGCACACCATCGTTTCTGAGGCTGTCGACTTGTTCATCAAGTTAAGCTTTGACAGCGCTAGATTTTAATCCTTTTCCATTTTTCATAAACTCTAAAGATTTCTTAACGTCAGGAGTATTCGTCTTCTCGGATCAGCTTTGTAGTATTAAGTGTCGCTCTACAAAAGTATATTACCAACACCTTATTTCGATTTCCTGACATATACCTGTCGTCCTTAACTTTTTACTCGATATACAGTCACTTCACGGAGAGCTGTATGGCCCCGCATTTATGATTCCTCGTACGTATGTAAAAGTCTCCAGATTCCACTGCAATCCACATATTTCACACAGGACACGCTAGAACAAGAATTCCACAATTGGTCTTAGTTAACAATATCCGATCGATACTATTTTATAGGGAAAGTTATTTTAGGTGAACAAAAAAATAATAACGAATGTATTTCGTATTAACTACACTCTCCAAACATGCACCCAGAGTTACAAACTCAACCAACAAATCAAACTAAAAGTTATACAAATAGCTACATGTATTCTGGTTTCAGGCAGAAATCACACGTTAATATCACACGAGCTGAGAATGCCTATCCGATGAAGCGTCCATATGCAACTTTCCATATTCCAGCGCAACTTGTTGCACACACTTGTGAAGCTGAAACACAGTGAACTCGGCACCTCTAATGTGCAATCAATCGCTAATACAAAAAAAAAATAAAGAAATCACAATATTAAAGCTCTGATCAGTGTGGATTTAACAGACCCCCAACTGAAGTGTTCACCTCACCTGCCCAGAGTCACTTTCACCTGCAGTAAGAGAGGAGGCCATGTTGCAGTACATTCACCAGGTTTTTTTTTTTTTAAATCTTTTCTTCTCCGGGGTTGCAGTCGGTCAGAGTCCCGGATCATTCATAAATATTTGACGGAGACCTTGCTGCGGGTATGGACTCGTTTCTGCGCCACTGCCGGAGTTGTCCTGACTCCACGCGTCCTCTGCTCCAAAGCGGCGTTTTGTTATGCCGCAGGATGGACAACGCAGGTAAACTTCGCTCTGCAGGTTTGTTACCGGAGCTAGAAGCAGCCCTGCACTGAACCATCAGATAACACCCCATGGGGGCAGGGTGCGGCTCGCATGAGCCGCGAAAAAGACTAGTTTACAAGCATACAAATTGTGTTTTTATTAGTTTTAATAAAATTTGGAATTCTCATTTACACTGGCAGCACGTTTGTACTGTATTATTGTCGTAAGGCAGTATACAGTGGTATGGCAAAATTGTATTTATGTCTGTCACATGAACTAGCGTGTCATTTTTCACGATTTAAAAATCGTCTATGCGCACTAATAGCAAACCCAGGACGCGTATATGAGGATGCATGGTCACCTGTCAGTGCTCAAGTCGTCACAAAAATATGTCCCGGCGTCTTCAATTTAAAAGATTAATTGTGTTGTATTTTACAGGGAACCAAGCCAAACGTTTGAACATTCTTAAAAGTTTCACTTATAAGTTTCTAAGTTTTACACTCAGAATTAATTGGGGCAAAAAAATCCTGTGTGGTCCCTAACTTAATTAAAACTTTCATTTGCTCCCTAAGCGTTTATAAAATCTATGTATATATTGCAATAGTCTTTAAAACTGGCGACAGCTCCAATAAAAAGTTCACTGTCCCCAACTGAAAGTCTTTTTGTGAACGCTAGAGGGCAGTGTCCATGGTCATTGACGGGAACCAGGGGATTTTTGCATGTCTGGCATTTGCACGACTTGCATCACTTAGTACGATTCGGCATTTTAACACACGCAGTTACGGTTGAGCAGCTTCCTTTCATGGAGGAGCAATCTTAGGACGTCATGTTAAAACTTGTTAAGGTGATCAAAGTCTACACACCCGCTCCTGCTCACAAAACTTGTCCGTGCTTACATATGACCGTAACAGTCTTCTCAGACTGGTATTCCTCAAAGCCACATCATCGGAACTTATCCCACCTATGAGAAACATATCACAGTAGTTACAGCCATACATGGAACTGCTCTTTATTTCTACTTTCGTTCAATCATTGTAACCGGAAACACCAACAGAAGTTGCTTAGTATTCATGTTTTGCCATCTACAATAATTAAACATAAACCACCATATAACCGGGTCGTCGGAACCACAATTAGGAAATTACTACAGTAGAGTAACACCTCGGAGCATTTGGTGTTGTAGTGACTATCCAACATCGTCCACTCTACTGCCACCTAGTGTCAACCACCACCACCACAACAAATAACGAATGGCTCCCACAGGTGTGTTTTCTTGGGTGTCGCAACATTAAATCCAGTTGTGCGCCACGGTTGGGTCGGGTGCTTGAAACTGAAAGTTTAGTCCGTAGTGTAATTACATCCCATATTGTAGCAGGTGGCCAAATATCTCCAAAATAAAATTGTGTTTGGGCAAGTCCGTCACGGAACCCCGGTCATGCTTAGCGTCGGATGACCCGCAGTTTGATAGATCTGTCCGGGGGAAGGTTTAATTCTAAATGTACGGCTTAATGTACCAGCGCAGTTACCAAAAGACTAATTTTACGGTCATGCCTCAAATCATTTGATCTATTACCGTAGGCCTACATGTGTTACAGCAGTCACAATATTAACCAATTTCGTGAAATTGGTATTATAAACGTCTTAAAACTATATAACACCTTATTCAATAATAAGCGGATTTTTAAAAAAAACTACCACATGTAGGGTATTATTAAAATGTGACACTTGCCAATATGGGAGTTACACTTTGCAGTTAATATGCGTTTACTAATATTTCCTTCCGTCTTCTATATAATGTTCAAGGGGTATTAATGTATTTGTAATGGTATGAAGTGGGGATTCAAGAGAGATGATGCTGTAAGATCTTTGGAAAAAGTAAATTTTCATTATGTGCCCCCATTTTAACAATACTCACCCTACCTAGTCTTTATCACAGCATTAAATTGTTTTATAGTTTCAATATTTTTTACAGAGTCCGTTTGGACGAGGGAATAAAGAGAAACCCTAAATCCACCGCCCGAACCACACTCCGCGTCCAAACTGCGCAACAACCTCGGCGCTAAGTTTATATTACTGCGGTCCCAGCGCGCGCGCGCGTCCTCGCGACGCCGCCCTTTAATAACGACCTCGCGCTGCTGAGGTTCCGCGTCCTGATTGGCCCTTTTGAATGTAGCGCGCGGTTGCTTGGATTTGAACTGCATGACTGCGGCCGGTTTGAAAGCCCATATGCACATTTGACTTCCAGGGTGAGCTGGGTGAGGGAGAGTAGCGCTGTCCTCGGCAGGAGAAAAGGTATGGTTTATTTTTTCTATTAAAAAAGCGTAGCAATTACTTTTCCCAGATGAGGTTTTATAAACACGCCATTTTAAGTTTTAATACTGAGCAAAGGGCTAATTAATGAGTTGGTAAAGTACTCACTTCTGCATATTGCTTTATTCTTTGCCATACTTATTAATTTTACATTAGCTCTTTATAATTTGTGACCAGTTAACTAAAGTACGTGTAAAGGTATAGATATCGACTTGGCTTTTAACACATTTTCTGGATATTCGTTTAGCATGCGGGGATGATGCAGGGTTTACTCGCGGATTAGGCCGGTTATGGCTGGAGGGGCCTCTTGTCTGACATGGCTGCTATACGAGGTGATAGTTAGTTAGTTGGTTGGATGGTGGATGTTGAGATTACCGGGGTGTACAGGTAGAGATGCGATACGACCAAGCCGCAATGCGGCGGCGTGGTCTTCCGCTAACTGCAGTTGAGCTGACGAACTACCCACTCAGACAATTATACCTCCTGGTTCTTATTAAATATTAATTAGCTAGTTATTATTTTGGACCCTTTAACGTTTTGGTAATCTCACGCGTCTTTTTAAAAGTTTCTGTTCGTCTAGTTGAGGAGTCTCCAGTTCTAGTCTGGAAGAACCCCAGCCCTGCACACTTTTGGGTTTCTCCCCATTTAACACGCCCGATTCTACTTCCCTGTGAATCACCACTCATTTCTTGAGCTGAATCAAGTGTGGTGGAACAGGGAGAGAACTAAGCTGCGATGGGACCCAACAGGACTGGAGCAGGGGAACCCTGGTCTAGTTGTTTAGGAATGCCTTGTTTTATGTTATGTAACGTTTAATGTAACGTGTGTTCTGCTTGTTCCACTGCTTTCTGTCTATTAGACAACCACACCAATGGAGGATTACTTAAAGATAGAAAAAATTGGAGAGGGTGAGTCTGGAATTTTTTTGTGTCCTTGACATTCTTAGAATCCATTTTCGCATCTTTTCTATCTGAATTATCCCAGTGGTTTTTTTTTTTTGTTTACTGCCATCTGAGATTAAATGTGTTGGCATGGTTTCAGTAACGTCCCTTTTCAGGTACCTATGGCGTTGTGTACAAGGGTAAACACAAGTCCACGGGCCGGGTGGTGGCTATGAAGAAGATAAGATTGGAAAGTGAGGAGGAAGGTGTTCCCAGCACAGCTGTCAGGGAGATCTCATTGCTCAAGGAGCTGCAGCATCCCAATGTTGTGTGGTATGATTGGCTGTTCTGATTATATACAAAGAGTAATGGAGTATTATGGTGGGGTGCTGTTAGATTCACCTGACATTCACACTATTTTTTATTTATTTTTTTACAGCCTTTTGGATGTTTTGATGCAGGAATCTCGCCTCTACCTCATCTTTGAGTTTCTTTCTATGGATTTAAAGAAATATCTGGACTCAATCCCATCTGGGCAGTACATGGACCCCATGCTCGTAAAGGTCTGGCACTCATTTGATTTAACCAGGTTTATTCAACTGGAGGATGTTGTGGGGGTGTGTGAGAGGGTGGGGTGACTTAACCAGAGCGGTGTTCCTTGAAGCAGGATTTCTTAATTAGCTGGGTTAACTTAAGCTCAAAATCATAATTTTCCAATAAAATTTTAGGTGAGGAGCATTCCTATTGGACAATCATGACTTCTAGCTTAAGTTAACCAGATCACTGTTTCGTGGAACAACCCCGAGGTCAGTTAAGTTGAATTTGAGTGTTACTTGTGCATCACGTTGTTTAATTAGGTTTGTCTTTTTCCTTTTAGAGTTATTTGTATCAGATCTTGCAAGGGATAGTCTTTTGCCACTGCAGAAGAGTTCTTCATCGAGACTTGAAGCCGCAGAACCTGTTGATAGACAACAAAGGAGTTATCAAACTGGCGGACTTCGGGCTGGCTCGTGCCTTTGGGGTTCCCGTTCGCGTTTATACACATGAGGTAAGCGTGACTGTTGGTGTGCCCATCTCAACTATTTTACCTGAGTTTGGCATCTCTGCCTTCCTCTGCTTGTTGCCTTAATTGCCCTGAAGGTTGCTAAGGTGCCATTTTGACATGCAGGTGGTGACACTGTGGTACAGAGCTCCCGAGGTTCTTCTTGGAGCATCACGCTATTCCACCCCTGTGGATGTGTGGAGCATTGGAACCATCTTTGCGGAACTGGCCACAAAGAAGCCGTTATTCCACGGGGATTCAGAAATTGATCAGCTGTTTAGGATTTTCAGGTATAATTGTGTGTTCTTACTAATGTTTACATTTCGGCTTGGGAATTCCGAATGTCCCGCCTCCATTGTGCCTGTATAGTTTAATATATGATTATGATTATATCCCAATAAACATCGCCTGCCTCCTTTATAACCACGAAGCCCGAACGAACCCCAGCGTCAGGTATAAAGGTGTCATGACTTCTAGCTTAAGTTAACCCAGATCACTGTTACTTGTGATACCTGTGAGTTGATAAGTGAGCATCACATGTGCTTTAATGTATCTCAAGAGTTTTACTAAATTTCTTTACATTAGGACACTGGGGACTCCAAACAACATTGTGTGGCCAGATGTGGAATCCCTGCCTGACTACAAGACCTCATTTCCCAAGTGGAAGTCTTGTAGCCTGTCTTCCATGGTGAAGAATCTGGATGATGATGGGATCAACTTATTGTCGGTAAGGTTGTTGTAACTGCCCTTGTCAGTTATTTTATTTCAGTCTTGTGAAACCGTAATTTACTTTTTTCCCCCTTTTTGTTCTTATAGAAAATGCTGATATATGACCCACCGAAGCGGATCTCAGCTAGGCAAGCCCTGAGCCACCCTTACTTCGATGATCTTGATAAAAGCACGCTCCCTGCCAGCACCATTAACAAGTATTAAACGTCTGAGCAGAGACCCCTCCACCTACCCTTAATGGGTTTGTTTCCTTGTTTGAGTTTGTTTTCCTTTCATTATATTCTTTCTCATCTTGTATGCAATCTAGCTCTGTAAATAGTCTTGTTTTGGCATACCTTTCTGTAATATATACTGTATACCTGTCAGGCTGCCAGGCGAGCAATTTGTGTATATTGTGTATATGATTATCTTCATTATTAAAATGCACTTTTTGAAATCCCAGGAATAATGTCTTGCCTAACAAGCACCATATATCCTAATTGTTGCAGGTGTGTGTTCCTTTTTTTTTTTTTTTCTTTCCCTTTTACTTCTGCTAGAAATGTAATTCTCAAAAGGTGAGGCCATCTTGCCCTACTCTATAATAGGTTTCAGTCAATTCAGTTTTGGTGTGCTTGTCAGAAGAACCTATAAATGGTACTTGTAAGTGATATTTTAATGTTCAGTCAGTTTTCTCTTAGCTGCTTGTCTAGTACAGCCTTGTAGTGACCTTGGAGCATAACCAGGCAGCACTGGGCACAAACTAAGGTAATATTCAATATCTGTTCCTTAATATTTTCGACTTTGCAATATGTCTTTCAGCCGCTAGGTGTCTCTCTAACCACGATTTTTGCGACGTTATTGCAAGTCATTCTGTTTCAGGACGGCAAGGTTGCGGTGAAGCTAATGAAGCCAAAAATGGCACATGCGCTCGTGCTACATTCATATTTTTCGTGTAGAACCCTGTCACGCTATACTGAAATCAAATATTAATCACAGATTACGGTCAGAATGCCGCTTTGTATGTAAGGGAATAACCAGATCGAATCTCCGTTCAAAATAACGGGACATTTCTCAGATTTTTATTAAAGTGAATTCTTTGCTTGACTGTTCTGAATAATGGAAGCCAAAGTCATTAGACCCTTGGGCAGAATATTTAATCCCTGTATTTTTAGATACGGTAGGTAGAGACAGGGAAGTATGTGAAATGCTGCTTGAAAGAAATGTGACTACTGCATAGTGCTAAATAACGGCACCCTCTATTATCCACGTTTCTATGTTTGAGCTAAATCTGTTTTTCAATGTATTTTATAAGTGTTCCTACTCGATGTTGATTTCATGCCCAGCTGAAAAGACGTGCGCTTTGACAGAGTGTGGATGTCGCCACAGCGTACGCGAGGGCACCAGTGACCTTCTCCCGCCTCCCAGTGTGCGTACCTTTCCTCCGCAGTTCAGCCCTGGATCCGACAGTCAGCCAAGTCGGGGTATTAACAGGATCTTCCACCGACGGTGAAAAAACACGTCATAAGCGCAATGCACTCTGCTCCCAGGCAAGGCAAGTTATATAATGAGATTTTGTATTGATGATAAGCACAGGCGATGTGCAGAACAAGTAAGGAACGGACAGATGGAGGAAAAACCTATTTTAAATGGGGCACAGAAATACAGCCTTATCACAAGTTATACGCACAATAACCTGGGCAGTAAACCATGTAACAGATTTTTTTACAATTAAATTAGCAATGATCACACAGAATGTAAGTACATGGGATTTGTATGCAATCTACAATTTAAGCCTGTGCAAACCTCAGTTGTCTGTCATTCTGTCTGCACGGCCAGATATAATGTACCTACTATTTTTGCAATATTTATTTTCAGAGATCATGAATCTTTAAACATTTTGAGAGCTTAGATTGTCGGCTTCCTATTAAGGCTCACAATGCCGAATAACAATGTATGCATCTTTATACACCGGTCATGCCTGGCATTGCTGATAAATAGTGTTACTGAGCAACAATGTTAGAAATCTTTAATGCTGTGCCTTAATTTACAGAAAGAGCCCACAGTGATACAGGCTTTAAAACAATTGAGATCCGTTCCTTATACACGCTGAAGGAATGTATCCAATAGCTGCATCTCTAAGCTTGTCAGTTCATTTTTTTTTTCTTGACCATACTTACAGAAGTACCCATTTTTTTATTTCTGCAGAAGGTCACGAAAGTTGATTTCGCGGTGGCAAGTTTTGTAAAAATGATGTTCCACAGACTTCAGTACAGACGCATTTCACAAAACAGGTTGTCTGCTGTTAGCCCTGGCAAGTTCCCCGTTTTTGTCCGGGGTTCTTGCCGATTCCCTATATGCCCCTAGATCCGTCCTGTGCGTTAATGTTCCTGCCCACGTACATGATTGCACGAGAGGATTTGTAAATGTCATTATTCTGGTGTATTTTCTATAAGAGCTTCCACCATGTATATCTTTATTTTAGCAGTTTTAATATCTTAAGCCATGTCCTATAATGGGCTTGCGCCCCATCCTGGGTCGTTCCCTGCCTTGCACCCATAGCCTCCGGGACAGGCTCCGGACCCCCCGCAACCCTGAATAGGACAAGCGGTTTCAGAAAATGGATGGATGGATGGATATCTAAAGCCATAAATAGCACCATGTACTAGCTCAGTAGGGTAAATGTGACTTTTTTTTGTCACCCTCAGCCGACATCCCAGCAGGGCAGCGCACAGCCTACGTATGATTTGTTGGACAGACGGCACGTAGGCCTGTCTCAGTGACGGATAGGGACTGGTGTGAGATGTCATATTATAGAATGGGAAAGGGGGACTGCAGAGACCCTTACGCTTTCGCCGGCCAAAAGTCATGGTTTTTTGTATAGAAACCGACATTCGCACTCTCCGTGTTTAAATTAACTTGTGGCACAGGCTATTGTTCATTAAATATTGTTTAATTAAAGCCAGTTACAGCCTGAAATAATCAGATCTGTTTTAGGTACTTCAATACACTAAACAAAAATACATTTTTTATATATGTACTAAGTGTTTGTGCCACAAAAATTGTACAACGTGTGTAAAATGATAAAAGGTATAACAGAAATGTCTAATGCTAGATTAAAACCCATGATTGCACTAATTGTCACACATCTTTATGTATTACACTATACATCAGGCACTGTAAATTAAATTGTGCGTTAATTGTATTACGGGAGGGCTTTTAAGCACACGGCAATAAAAGCGCATTGCACTTAAGTAAAATCAATTTATTCAATAGTGTTCCCTTTAAAAAATAAATAATTAAACAAACAGCTTTAAAGATAATGATCAGCACGATCAAAGGCCTTGGACAGCAAGAACCAAATGAGCCAGCCACTTGGTATTTAGCAGCTGATGAGAGGTTTCACCAACAATGACAATCACATGGTATCTAGTAAAGATTGACAATCTACTTCATTGACCGCTTTGGTTGACTAAGCTTAAAAAACCTACCCAACAAATACTTGTCCCCCCACCCCCAACGTTTCAAGGTTCACTATTCCAGTTTAACAGCAGCAGCAAAAAATGGTCTTAAAACAGTTTCTCAAAAATATTCACAAACACGTAAAACTCCTCTACCTAAATACAACAAAGAGATATGCTCTTCAAAGGCGGAAGACCTGCAGCTGGATTCATACAACATGACTGGAATTCCACTCCATAATATCTGCACATTGTACACTCCTAACAGAGTACTGAAGGCTTTTCTCTCGCCTTATTTTACATATCTTTTGATAGACATTAACAGACTGTGATTAACTGTTGAAATAGCTAACAGCTAGCAGAATGATCATAATAATAGGTGAGAAGCTGCTAAGTAGTAATTTAGAGTTAAGGTCCATATCAAGTAAACCCTGAACTAATTTACAGTACTAAGCCCTTCTAATTACAAGAGACAATTCTTTAAACACAGATATCAATGCTGTGCGACACCAGTACATTAAGAGGTTTTACAAAAATAATTCCACAGCTGCAGTTAAAAGTGTGAAATTTGCAGCTCCGGCTGAAACCTGTCAGGGTGCAGATGGTGCCTCACTGACAGGTTCCTCTTTTTGAATAGGCAAAAAAAAAAAAGGTTATTGCATTCGCGGTTCTGCCTAAATCCAGTCGAGGCTGCTGCTGAGCCTGGCAATCAAGCTGCTCTGAGCTCACAGGGCTGTGCGTCGGTGACAGACACACGGCAAGCACTCCGCTCGACACACGAGGGGCTGAATGACGGCCCGGCCTTTGGAGCGATCTTACCGCTTTAGAGCTAGCGATCATTTATTGCGTCAGGAGCTGGCTAAACATGATTATTACTATAACTACTGTCACCATGATGAGTTATTAAGTACTTGATTGCCTCACCAGATGAATCAACATTTACAATGGAAACAGATGCCACTCGTGGTGACACCTGGTGTGATATATTTACCGTACTTTCCATCTTAACGGATGCTGTAAATGACTTTAAACATCGACTAATTTGACATAGGTGCCTCTTCAGCACGTCAAACCCAGCCATCAATGGAAAAAAATAGCCACAAATACAATCCACAGATACAATCTCCATCCACTGTACGCAGGAAGCTGTGTCACTATGGAGAGCGTTGGGGACGGGGTGGGGGGTGCCCTGGAATGGGTGTGGTGTGAACTGTATGCTTTGATGACCTGCGTTGTCTGGGTGGGCGGCTTGTGCTTCAAACCTGAAGAGGGTTATTGTTTGTCCAGTGTTTTGTATGGAAACAGACCATCAGTGCACCAACAGGCACAATCTCTGAAGGTCAAGATGAGGAATTACTAGACATAAAATGCTGACGGTGTCCCAGAACACAGCACCCAATCACAGAGCCTGATCAAAGCGGCCAATCCCAGCGGGGTTCTCATGCCACCATGGTGGAGCTGCTCCAGAAGCACCACCTGCGTCTGGAATGGTGCTTGTTGAGGACTAGTTCCTCCTTCTCTCGCTCCTTCTTCACACGCTGGTAGTGGTCCTCCTCTTTCAGGTACCACACTGGGGGCCACCTGTGCTTCTCAAAGTACTCCTGGTTCTCTGCTCGAATGGAAGAAGAAGGAAAACGAACTTACCCCAATCGCTAAACAAATTTCAGAGTACCGTGCTTTTTTGCTTCCAGTACTTCTCGTAATGCTTGGTCAGTGAATAAACAAAATGAGATTTTCTCCACTTGTTACAGACTGATGACGTCATGGTTTAATGAAATAATCACTCAGTAAATCACTCAGTACTTAAAAGGATAAGGATTCTTACCGGGTAATTTGGACTTGACTTCTTTGCGGTAATTGGCACAAACGCTGTTGTAGTGAGTACATATGTGATGCAAGCACCAAGCAGCTAGCTGATTAGCATTATGGAACTGTAGAGAAGAAAAACATCTAAGGAGGTCCTACATTTTTAATCTGATCCCTTGAGGGTTTTATTTTCCATCCCTGGTTGTATTAACTATAAGCGACCTGCAAGCGTTGTTTACACTGCGGTATCACACTTACCTGAGCAATTTCAAGGTAGGTGAGGACTTCTCCGTCTATGTCCTGGCCCTCTTTCGAAGCCTTTGTCAGCTCACTGACAGCATACTGCTCTGTGGGACAAAGCGCGGTTCGATTATGACTTGACAAATATTGCAGGCTAGTCACTGCATATCTGTGAAGTGGATACGGGTGACCTGAATGATTATCAGGTTGTAACCTCGACAAGCAGGCAAGAAAACCAAAAACCCAACAAGCTAATCTAAAATACATGTGGAAAAAATATCTATGAAAAACACAGTAACACCAAAAAAGTTACCGATATCTCGCTGGAGGGCTAGATGAGCACCGATTCAATTCCCGAAACCTCTCAGACATTCCATGTATTTGTTAAAAATTTCTCCACCAGCTCGATTAATTAATTTACTTACTTAGTTAACTCAGTAAGGTGCTGATTGGCCAAAGAAGGTGGGGGTAATGACTGAGTCAAAGAAATTTGTGGGTATATGAGGTGGTTGCTGCAAATACTGGGGTGACTTTGGGAGAGGTTTTGAAATGACTAAACGGACACACGTTGACGTCATAGATCTACACCCACATGAAGATAATTTAAATATCATTTTCATTGTCTGCCTAAGACTTTTGCACAATTCTGTATACACACACACTGTGGTCTATTTGTACACCCTTATCCCCATTGTATCCTATTCATTACTTATTTATTGTTCACAGACTCTTATATTGCATTGTCCTATACTGTCCTATTGTCCGCTTGTGTCCCCGGCCCTAGCCTCAGAATTCCACCTCGTTCCATCTGAATACGTGACGATGAAGCCTGAAACGTGAGACCTGCGATTACCATCCACTCTGAGCTTAACAGTGTGAACCAGTAGTTTTAATGCAGTCAGGCCTATCTGGGCAGGTGATATTTCGGATCAGTACCGTTTTATTTTTTCTCCTCCCGGATGTTATGCTGGCCGCCTTCCCGAGGCTGAGGCAGACTCCAGACGAAGAGCACTGACCTGTCAGAGCTACCAGGCGAGGAAGGCACAGTCTGTTGGCTAGGGCCATCAGCTCTATTGGGTCAAGGTCTGCCAGCGGAGACAGCTGATTGGTGTACAGGTACTCCAACACTGCCTGCATGCACACCCTGCTGGTGTTGGGAAAGGAGACCTGACACACAATATGGGGCACATAGGGGGGGCCGGGATAGGATGGGGGGGGGGGAGATGGTGTTGAGTCAGAATGGAGCCCGAATATCTTGCAACATGTCGCTGGTGACAGGTATTCCTATTTCTGGAACATGTTTAGGTAAGAACATTCATTTATTCATGTCCATACACTGAGGTTAGTACCAGTGAGAATCCCAGTTTACATTTATACATAATTTAATTATCATATTGTCATCCCAATTTTAATTGCCCGAGATTATATTATATAACCACACATACACACACACACACACACACCCCATTTCATTATCATATTTTCATACTGATTAAATTTGAATTTGATCTAATTACATTTCACAACACGCTTTTACTCCTTCAAGTTACGATATTTATAACATGTCATCATTTCTTTCCTGTATGAGTATTTTACATAACGTGTTTACATTCTATCCACGTCTCAACTGTGTCGCCCTTGAAAGGTAAGTCATTTTAATAATCGTTTGATTGTCGAATAAAACCGCGCAAATAGGAAAGATACACAAAAGAATGTTTTGTGAGTGTTTTTCTGTTTGGGTACCAACTGTGTTTCCTAGATAAATATAAATGTGAGATTACACAGTCTGTTCTGTGACGCTTTCCAACAATTCAGAGCAGTGCATGAAAAATCCCAGCTATTTTAATTACGTGTGACCTGCAGAGTTGCGGCAAAGCATCTTGCACTAAAAGGTAGGAACGCCGACATGTGCAGCCCAGTATAAAATGATCATACCAGCTGGTAAGGGACAAACCAAACGTCTTGGGTTGTTTGACTGTTCTACCATCTAACCTGAATCACAGTGTATTAGCAGACAGTGTAAATGGCACATATGTGATAAAAATGTCCATCTGGCATCATTTACGCAAATGAATGATCTTTGCATATTCCATCTATATTTCTCCTCCTACATAAATCATAGAACAGCTTCTAGCACAACATGTGCAGTTAATTTAAAACCCTGCTTAGAATTCTCACCTCCTGAAGCATTTCTATCAGACGGGTTAGACCAAGACTCAATCTTAACTCCTCACCATTTTCAGACATTCGTAATCACGTCGTACCGATAAATTCCTACGTAAATAGATTACATAACAGTCCTCAAGGGCGAAGGCTGCGGGCCGGACAGCCAAGCTGGGTTGACGCAGAGCCAAGTGTTAGTCAGTATTGACATTCCTGCAATGCGCTACATTTCAAAACAAAAGTAGGACACCTCCAAGCTAAAATAAAACTGTCCTCGTTCGTATCGTATCTGGGCACGAGATGTTAGCCAGAAGCGACGCAGGTCCTTAAAGATGCACCAGGGCACTATATGCAGGTTCCGTCTATCTGTTTCAGTGAAACATGACATCAAGGACATTTTAAGGTTTCCTGGCAACGGGCTCCTCCCCCTCGCTCGAATATTCCGTCACAGTTGTTTGCTTTATTGTTATCTACAGCTCGCTTTGTATGCGACAGGAGGCAAACTGTAAGCATATCCCGCAGTTCTCCGTACCAGGGTGCAGAGTGTCCCCAGAATAGAATCTGTGCCTGCTGTCATCACCAAGTAACCAACATCACCCAGAGAATACACTGACCTGTCAAGGCATCTCACAACTGGGTACCTATGACTCAAAACTTCTCTAGTCATTCACTCATTTTAACTTTAACAGCTTTAAAGATGCATCTATTATAATGCCACAAAATTATACAAAAAAAAAAAAACACAGGCCTTACACATGACAGCCATGGAATATTATGGGATTGTCCCAAGGAAAATATATACACAGTATAGGTGTATTCATATTTGACTCAATCGATTTAGCATTATTTTTACCAGCACAATAGCATACGTTCAAGAACACTGTATTTTGATTGATTGAAATGACTCGAAGATGTGATGTATTTTGGCTGGTTTCGAGTGCGTGTGAAACGTTGTAATCTAGCACCACCTGCATGGAGGTCAGCTAAGGTTCAAGATCAACCCTTACCAATGTAATGTGAGCCTCGGTAAGTGTGTCATTTTGTGGAAGGTAGGAAGTCATTGATGTTGAGGGTTGCGGATGTACCTGGTTATTGGAGCTCTCCAAGAACGAGCCTCCGAACAAGGCGGCCATCCAGTCGCAGCTGGAAATCAGCAAAGGCTTGTGGGCATTGATGGTTCCATCATCCAGCCTGAATGTGACATCTGCCAGAGCCGTACGAAAAACACAACAAACGACGATGAAGCAGGAATCCCGGGGGATTGAAGCCCGTCGGGCTGGAAAATATCGGCACGTCACCCGCTTCCCTTTTCACGTAATGAAAGGTCAGCCTGTGCTCGATCTGCTGAAAGATTTTCGGGCAAATTTAACAAGAACTCAAAAGCTTGTCGAGAAATCCATTTATTGACATTACCGTGACAGCGAGTGGTGCCTTAGTGGATAGAAATTCTGAACAAACATTTCAAACATCATTTCACTTCTATCACGGCTGTTAAATGTCTGGAGTAAGAAATTCACACAAAAATTGTGGGGGGGAAAAGGAGTGATTTCTTACCTGTAAAAGTATCCTTAGCCAGGCATTCTTTGATCCTGTTTGCTTTTCTGACGTGGAATGCTTTAGTGATTTCTTGATTCATAAAACCCTCTTTGTTCATGATGTTCTCCACCATCATTCTGAGGTCAAACACCTCAAGGAGTTCTGCTATTTGTGCAATTTTCATCAAGTCCTTCTCCTTCTCATCCAGCTCTCCCGTGTAGAGGAAGCGGAGGACCGCACAGAATGGACCAAGCTGGATGGAACAGTCCATCTTGACCACTGTCATGGGTGCCAGGGTGTTGGTCACGGGATTGATGATGGACTCTTTGTGGATGCTGTAGAAAGCCTTGCTCCAAGAAGCCAGGGACAGTTTTGTCCTCCTGTGCTTCCCGCTGAAACTCATCATCTTCAAGGTGCCATCGCTCTTGGATGTCCTGAGGGAGCAGGGGGAGAGGGTGTTCAGGTCAGCCGCGTCTTCCTCCGTGTCCAAGCTGAGAGTCCTCATCAGGTGATCTCGCCCAGGCCTCTTGGTCACAACCAAGCATGGCGACTCTTCAGATAAATCCATCTGAAAGAGGTCATAGAACTTTGAAGATGAGGTAGACAGGTAGATCCTGTGAGCGAAGACATGGATGTGGTCCTGCAGGATGAACATCACATCAGCACAGAGCGGCCTGTCCAGAAGGTGCCGGGGGCCATTGGTGTTGTCGGAGGGACACTCAGGAATCTTTATCAGCGGCGGGGGAGCCTTGGGGGGCAGGAATGGAGCCTGAAGCAGGGGCTTCTGGACTTTGCGCAGGTGCGATTTCCAGAACTGCAGGTGCCTTCTAGAGATGAGAGCAGCTCGAATGGCATTGTCAAAGATGTCCTTAATGCCAAACTGGTCAAAGACACTGGTTTCATAGTAAGGAATGCCCAGCTCCTTAGCCACCTCCCTGCCACTCTCTGGTGGCAGGATGTCACATGGTTTTATAGGCCTGTTCAGGAATTAAGGTGAAATCAGTCCGTTTCATATAATCACCCCATTTACATAATGTCCTTATATGCAACATCAGCGGTGTCAGAAATATCACGTAAAAAGTTGCACTCATGTTTTTAAACCATAATTTTCTTAATATTTCTGGCAAATATATATATTTAAAAACTTTTCATGAACATTAGCTTTGAAACATCCTATATTCATAAGCTAATAAAAAATCAAACATTATCAAAATGTTCTGAATCAGTGGTACAACTATACTGACCAGCTAACCAAACCAAAGGTACAGACCCAGTTGTATATTTATATGTAATGAAGCCTGTTGGACTTGATTGGAACAGAATGAACAGCATTTTGCTGGGTTATTTTAAACCATGAACTTGACCTTTGATGGTGAAAGAAGAAATATGAGAAAAAGAGGAAGTCAGATTGTATCTGGATATCTCTACCTCGCCAGTGGTCGTCGAGCTCGATTGACGGCATCCAGGTCCGCGTACCGCAGGTCGAGTTGGCACCCAACTAGGATGACAGGCGTCCGCGGACAAAAGTGCTTGATTTCCAGATACCACATGGTCTTCACGTGATGGAGGGAGCTAGGATTGGCGATGGAGAAGCACAGCACCACCACGTCTGACCTACGAGGGGACATCGGGAGAAAACGTCGAAGCAGCAGTCTGACATGCCGTCGCCAGGCCCAGAAAGGGCGATGTGCAGACACGGACAAGGACAACGACGACGGCATGCTAAAATAACCAGCACGGGTGTCAAACATCACAGACGCCAAGCGGTATCTGCCCGGAAGCACTACGGTCCTAAAGAACCCCACATTCATGCAGAATTCCCACATTATCAATGTCAGCCTGAAGGACTGCCATATTGACCTCTAAAGACTTAGCGAAAAGACTGCCTTGTTCACACCCGCCTCTGGGATGGCTTGACAGCTTTAGTGGAGAGCCCCCCCAGCCCCCCCGCCTTTGGCAATGCTTTTTCAGACTGCCACGTTGAGGATCGTTACCAAGGTAACAAAAACAAAAAAACAAAACCATGCAAACAGAGAGACACAGTGCTGGCACACTTCTAGGTTAGTACACCGTCTATCCTGAGGAGACGAGGTTCATATCACGTGAGGAAAAAAAAAAAAAACAAACAAAGCATATATGGTCACTGGTCTGTCTTTTCAACAAAAGGAGTCGTGCACCACTATCTAACTCGGCAAGCAGCGGGTGCAGCGTCCACGCCACACAATACTTCATTTCATTTGCAACCAGACTCAAAGTGCATAGAGCATGAGTATTGAGGAGGTATGTGACTACAGAACTTACAGTTTCTCTCATTGCCAAGTCCTGAATATAGCTCAAAGGCAGCCTATAAACAAAAACAAGTACAGTACAACACTGCAATTCGGCTTCTTTTTGATTCAGCAACACAAATCACATTTTAAGGGTCAAGAACGGGCCACAGGTTTCCGAAAGATGGCTTTACAGGAGTGATTTCACTGCGGCTAAGTACATGCACCACTCGTGTTTGGCACACTATCAAATATCATGACATATAGGAATGAACGTGAGCAGTGATGTAACAGAAACCGATTGGTCGGTGTCACTGATGTGGGAGTCAGTCTGCCTCACTGAGGAAGAGCCACTGACTGAGACTGAAGGGAAACATTCAAACAAACAAAAGGAAACAGTTTACTGATAAAACCTTTCATCCAAGGATAAAACAGGGATATATATATATACTGCCTGGAAGGCTGGCAGTGATGCACCTTAAATTGATCGATTCTGCCCCTGCAGCTTTAGAGTAGATATGGTACACATAGTCAGGATGATATTCTGTACTGCTGAACCTCTGGTAAAGTTTAGTTCTTTAGGCTTTCGTCTGCCCACGCTGAAACGAATGTGGTTTCTGTCGTGGATTTGTCTGCTATTCTGCCTCCTGTCAATTCACTAAACTCAGGTTTTCTATGCATTAACTAAAACAAAGACGGATCCAGGGGCAAGTACAGTCTCTGCATCTGCTTAGGAACACTGTCTGTAAGGTAGCATGCAAATTGGCTGGTTTTTGGGCCAATGGGCGAGGCGCCCTACTGAACGGCGTCAACCCTGTGCTTAAAAGAGATATTCCTGGAGGGCACTTCACTCCCCTCCGATTCACCCGCACACATCTTGCTCTCTGCGGTCAGACCACTCTTTCTAGTGATATTAATAACAGGCTTTTCTGGCAAGCTTCCAGGAGGACAATAGTCCTGGGTCAGCAGGCGCCTGAGACTCCGTGGCAGGTCTGAATCGATGGACGGACACGTGACTCACACGTTTCAGTCTTTTAATGTGCAGGAGGGCGAAAAAATTTGCAGGTACGAAGCTCCTAATTCTGCCCAGAATCCCTGTGCAGAGATGCTGGAGAGAGAAGCTCCTTCTAGCAGAATTGAGGTCCAGCCACTAAATCTGGGTTACATCATGCTCGGTGCTAACCGGCCAGTTATATCAGGGAAAGGGAGACTTTATCTGCAAATCAAACGGAGGCATCGTGGCGCAAAAGAGCCACGCCCATCTGGTAGCCTGTCTCCCAGCAGACTCGCCGTCTCCACTCATTTTAGGATGCGACACTGTCCCAGGTGCTGCTCATACAGCAGCTGGCAGCATCGGACTGTCCAACCGTGGGCTCGTGTCTCTGGTTCTGCTTTAGTTTCTATCTGAGCGGCTGACAGCAAAGGAACTGCAGCCTCTTGACAGGGGTCAGGGGATTAATTAATACTGACGCCACACCCAATGACAAGCAGGCCGCACCGTACGCCAAGATGGAGAGCAAGTGCTCAAAGTATTGTACAGTACTGAGAATGCAAGTATTACTTAACTTTAAGAGAGCCACAAATTCACGGGTCAACTGCAGTCCGAGTCTGACCTCATATTCCTCATTAAATGCATGACTTAGCCAGCAAACTGTTTAGCAGTTCTCTGTATACATGGCTGCTAAGAAGTGTAGTGTAACTTCTTGGATGGTTCCTGGATGGCCACACGCTGGCCAACAAAGCAACAGCTGTTTTTTTCTCCTGCTGTATCTTTGACAAAATAAAATCTATCCTCACACATAACCTTAATTTAAAACAGACATCATTCACAATTGGAAATCATCAATAAAAAAATGTGGGCAATTAATTTATTAAATAGCCCTGATTCAAAGTTATTCTTCCATGAAATAAACAGAGAAGATCTGAACATGCTTACAATTGGTCCACACCAAGAGGACACCCTCTAACTTCATCTTTATCAGTGTCAGTCATCACTCTTTTTGGTTATATGGACTAATATGTAGAGAAACATTTCTGTGGTGAAAATAATGAAAAACATTTTTCTCCCCGGGGATTGTAGCACATACCCAGAAACATACCTTCCATATGCAAAGCGTCTGTCCTTGTGATGGTCCCCAAAAGTGTCCCACAATCTGAGGGACACGCTAACTTCGTCCACAACATCACGGGAACGTTCCAGGACCTGGGACAAATCATTTTTTTAGAAAAGAAACTGATCTGATTCCAGTTAAGGAAACCACTGAAAAACAATGACGACTTTGGCACGTTGCTGGCCTGTACCTCTTGACAGACCCGGTACTGGTCGATGGCCCAGACCGTGGGGACATGGGTGGCCAGCAACTGGTACTGGGTTAGGGTGGTGTTGCAGGCCCGGGCACAGATGAGCCGAGTCTTCCCCACAGCATTGTCTCCCACCACTACACACTTGATGGTCTCTACGTTGGGCCTTTCGTAGTCCATAACAGGGGTCGCGCCTCCCGATTCCCTTCACGGCAAAACACACACAGGACCAAGTAGATAATATTTCACATGCAAGCTTGCTACCAATACTTCTCTTGTTCCATACCAGCAACTGACTTAGCTAAGCATAAATCTAATTTTTATATTTTCATAATGTATTAATATAGTTCTGAAATGAAAAACACAGTTTTTTTTGCAGTTCCAATGGAAATGAATGAAGAGAAGAGTCTGGACATGATTCAAAATTATTTTAGATACTGTTCGGATACTGACCCTTCTCCCCAGATCATTTATTAAGTTCCTACACTGAAGTACTGACATTAGCTAAATTATTCACATTGTTGGTATATCAGAATCACCTCACAAATAAATAATGTAACCACCAATTATTACTGTTATATAATGAACATCGTGCATATTGTATAATACAAAGCAACCAATGCTTAATAAGAAAGTAATTTCATTACCGTATTGAACAAACAACCAGTTTGACCTTAAGGTTGAATCTGTTGCCTTTATAATTGCTATACCTAAATGTAATCTACAGAAAGGTTTCAAGCTCAATGAGTCAAAATATTTTAACTGTTTTAAAAAAACAAGGACTTTGCTAACGTCATCGGAAATTTATCAGTAACTTAAAGTCGATACGCAGGTTTGTGCAATCCGTGCACTGCAGGAAAGTAGATTACAGTAACGCGAAAAATACTTGCCTGAAATGCGTTTCAATTATGTCAGCATCCTGTTAATGAACAGTCGGAACCGGTGGACACAAAGCAGAATACCGCATAATTTAATACATTATGTTTGCGCTATAAAGCGGCTACTTTCGATCAGATGGGCGCATAGGCCCGTGTAAGAAAGGCGTGATCTCTCTGCTAACTCGTACAATGTAAACAATCGATTTATTCTGCCGCTGCACTGATGTCCCGTCTGTCTTACTAGGTGAACACACAAACGGAACGACAGTCTAAAGGTAGCAGATATAACATCCACTGAATATTAATAAATTTAAATAAAATGATTGCTATAGCACATTATCTAAAACTATCATTTATAAGGTTTGACCGCTCATAAATCCAATGCAAATGAAAATCCTTTACAAAGTTAAAGACAAAACACGGTAAAAATAAATAGATATTTTACACCAGTTTCACGAAATGTGGTTTCTGTCGTGGACATTTGTTATACAAGTCGACAGCTATTTTTTAGTATGCCATTCAGCAAAGTCAAACATATTCATTGCCTGAATACCGACCACTGAGAAATTCCACTCTGTTCGTTTGTTTTAACGACATTACATAGCCCCCAAAGTACTTCCATATACTTCAAGGTAAACAATAATAAAGATGCTAGTGAACTGGATATTTTCATAGTTTTCAAATGTTCCATTTGTTAACTTGTCAAAAAATGCCAAACTAATCACCATTGGTTTTTATCATTCTACACGGTTGTACGGAGCGTTGTAAACAGACAACGAAATGCTTCTTAGTTTAACAAATGCTTTTCAAACATCCACAGCAGCCAGACCAACCAATACTGAGCTACAAAGGAAAAAACAGGAGACAATTAAATAAGGACACCACGCGGTCCCTATTTAGCTGGCAGGCAGCTGACGTGTTGAGTATATAAAAGCACCTACCGTTGTGTGTGTTTTTAATTTCGTAAACCCAAACTGAACTCAGAGCAAGACCTCAAAGTGTGCAAATATAATTATTATAGTTAAGACAATATTGTCAAGCCGGCGCTAGCTAGCCAAACGCTGCAAGATCATGTCGTAATCGGTCTTATCTCCCAGCTTGTGCAAAGTTAATCCTTTTTCCCCAATATAACAACACAGTGCGCACAGCTCTATCGTTTTTTGCTGCCCCGAATCAGTGCTGTTTTTCCTCCCAAATGCTCTTTGAGGAATTCATCCGCGAGCTCACAGTACCGACACGGTCGCAGCTTCCATTGTGACGTCAGCAGCCCCGTTCTATTTATAGCAGGGCATAAAATTTCATTCAGGAAAACAAGGTGGTCCAGTCCGATGGTCTCGTGTGTGCACCAGACATCGACCTCGGTCTGTGCATGCGATGCATTATATATCATACATATTCAGCTACATTTTTGTACATGTTCTCTGTAAACACCAAAACAGAACGGTCCAAGAAAACATCTCCGCCCTTCCCCTCTACCTGGACAGAGACGTGCGTAAAGGATAAAATCGCTTTAGTGGGGCTCAGCAGGACGTCTATTCGAGTTCTTGAGAAAATACATGTATTGCAGCAATAATGACTGCAGAAGCAATAAAAATAATAATAACAATAAGAACAACAATAATATTAACAATAACAACAACAACAACAATAATAATAATACGTTTTATACAGACACAATTAGTTTCTTGACAGCACTTAAATGTGAGCTAATTCAAATGAAAGCTTTCTAAAGATTAACGTGTCGTTTTTATTTGTAAATATGTAAGTCTCGAATAAAATGTTCTCATTTAAATCCGCATAGAACAATATATCAGTCATACCACATATAACCGGTGCACTGAAAAATAAAACATACTGCAAACAACAATGATGTGACATTTCAAATATAAAATTTATTCACCACAAAATTCAGTCCTTTTGTTTTTATATCCTTGAATTTTTCTAACTACCTGAAAATCATCCATTGAGACTAATTGCTCTACAGTTTTACTGCAGATGCTCTCTGCATGCATTTCATTAAAATTGTTTTCTTGACCTCAAAATATCAGGCAAACACTCTCCTCTGAAGACTAATGAACGTCTCCTGTGACTAAAAGGCAGTCCGACTCATTAAAGTCTCCACAAGATTAAAATGCTCTTCCTTGTCTGGTTATCTTCATTGACTTCAGGATCAAGTTTGCAGAAATGGACCCCAGGGTCTGGATGGCTGCTATCACATTTCAAATTGGCCTAATTACATAGGCTAACTTGCCAAACTTCTTTTAATAAAGCTTTTTCTTAACTACGACACAACTGCATATTTCTAATTGAAAATGAAGGCTATATATGACGTGAATCATCATACCGCTGCATTTCAGAATATTTGTATTCATTACAAAAGCATGATGTATGCACACTTGTTAATAGTGATTGTGTTTATCTGATGAATAAACCAGTTGGAGATTAAGGACCCAACAGCCCTACACAGCCAGTTACATCACACTGTTCATCAGTTTATTTGTGAATTATATACACATACAGTTCTCTACATACAGTATATGTACTATTAGTATATATGATTATTTATAGCGTATAAAAGCTTTATTCCCCTTCATTCACTTAATTTCCACAGAGCCCTAAGATATTCACATTCACATAGTGTTTTTTTTTTTTTTTTTTTTTTTTTTAATTCACTGATGTCAAATCAGCACCACAGTGAAGCTGAATGTAGAGGTGCTTTGGGTCATCGGATCCCTCTGACAGCTTTTTGCGATCCTACATGAACTTTCACGAGTCCCCTTTAAGAGTCAGCGGCGACATGCTAATTTGCAATTCCCTAGCGCGGCACATAACCGAAATAGCTTCATTCATGCAGACTGCGCGCTGGCCGCCAGGCAGAGAGGTGGATGCAGCGGCACACGCGACTTCATCCACACCCATATTCATATCAGAGCGGCTGCTGGAATACTGAACATGGCGGAGGAGCCTTGAGGTGGGATTACAACCCGAGCGACGCCTGACTCTTCAGCTGTGAGCTCATTCATAATTCCCACAGAACGTGCCCAGTGAGCGGGGAGGCAAAGACAGCGCCTCTGCTGTCTGTTTCCTGGAGCGACAGCGAGTCTCCTTGATCTCAGCCCCGTGTCCTTTTGCAGTGAAATTATTCTGGGCGTGTGCGGGCCGACAGGCAGCTTACGATGTTCTCCCTGGTTGGATCGCCGCCATGCCGCCTGCGAGACGGAGGAGACGTCTCTGCTGCGGGCGTCCTCCGCGGCCCGCATGCTGTGCGCTCTTGCAAGCCAGCACAAAATCCCGCCTCCAGTGCTCTGTCGGCCTTCAAAAGCCACAGTCAAGATCAGAGGTGACGTGTGTTTATATGGAAATGCACCATCAACCACTGCACAGAACGCAGAAAGACTCACGCTGCACAAACAGCACCATCTATCCAGCCTCAAGTTCATATTCATTTACCTTTATTTAGTTCCCTTTTTCTACATTCTACTCTGTTTTTATCATTTTAAAATTTTGTTACTGGGGCTGTGTGTTGCTCCATAGGTTTGAGACCTCTATTTGGAAGGTTGTGGGTTTACATCCTGTAACCTGAGCAAACCCCGGTTACTCACATTACACTTGGATTCGTGCACAAGGCCTTTAACCCCAAAGTGCTCCAGGGAGGCCAGCTGGACCTTTTCTACGATCCCAAACTTTCTGCACTCGTACGTTTCCTCTGACAAAAGCAACTGCTAAACAAAAATAATGATAATACTGCAGACGGTGCCTTACTCAGTGTAGCTGCTCGCTGTCGTTTCATATGATTTTTTTTAACGCACTTGTATCTTTGTAGAACTCTTTTGGCTTTTGAACGCGGCACTTTATAAATAATGATGGTGATAATCATTATTAAACAGGTTACCTGACGATACCTTAGGTCTGTATGTAGGTCTGAGCACCAAGCCACCCTTAAGGGTGTCACTACAAGAAACAACTGTTGTGTAATCATTTGCTAGGTGTGTGTCACTTCTTGTAATTTTACCCATCAACGAGCGCTCATGGGGTAGCATGTTGGTGCATTAGTTAGCACCGACGCCTCAAACCTCGGGAATTTGGGTTCAGGTCTACGCCAGGGCTCTGGTGTGTAGTTTGCATGCTCTCCCTGTGTGTTACTTAAACCTACCCCTTTGAAAAGTCTTTGTAGCAATGATGTTTTCTAGGGAATTCACTTGTGAATTTCATCTAATGAGTTAGCAATGAAGATAATTGAATGGAAAAGGAATGAATAGTAAGAAGGCAAACTGAACGATTTGCCCACTGCAATGTATGGAATGCTGCCAGAAGGTATAACCAGAAGCAGCAGTCAACAATTGCCCTATATTGCTGGTAATTAACATTGTAATATTATAAGTCCAGGGCCACATGGTGGTGCAGTGGTTCTGTGTGTGGAGTTTGCATGTTCTCCCTGTGTCATCACGGGGTTTCCTCCAGGTACTCTGGTTCCCCCCGCCCCCCCCCCCATGGGCCAAAAACCTGCTGAGGCTAATTGAAATTACCAAATTGCCCATAGATGTCTGTAAGTTAATTACCTTCCAGTTGAATTAAAAACAACCGTGTAACATTTGAAAAACACAATTAAAACATTCATTATTTTGCTTCTTCAGGCTTAGACAGTAGATCACTTCACAAGCGTTTGATATTTGCAAGCTTCAGCATAATAAATCATCCAAGTCTCACCTGAGTAAGCGAAACTACATTTTCATCACTATTGATTTCCAACTAATGCACTTTACGGGATGTGTCACACACTGGTACTGTTCCTCAAGATATACATGGCTTATAACTTCATGACCTGAATGCCTCTTTTCATTCATTAATAAGGAACATACCCAGAACCTTAGCCAATGTTATGCAAAGGTCTTCTCAGTGTTGTGAGAAAATGTACCTACTGTAACATTATTCCTGTTTAACAAAGGCTCTGTCAGTGTTAACATAATAACATTATTACCTGAACATCCATATATTTTTTGCAACCACTTATCCTATTCAGGGCCACAGGGGGACCAGAGCCTATCCTGGAAGTAAGGGGGCCTATGCAGGGAACAACCCATCACAGGGCGTACTCACACCTATGGGCAATTTGGTAACTCCAATTAACTTCAGTATATTTTTGGACTGGGGTGGGGGGAGGAAAAGCAGAGTACCTGGAGGAGACCCCACAATGACAGGGGGAGAACATGGAGCCATAGCAGAGACTCTAACCCTGGTTTCAGAGATGTGAAGGAACAGTGCTAACCACTGTACCTCTATGTCACCCCAACTGAAGCATCATTTTAACTTTGAAAAATATTGTTTCATAATAAAAATATTATTTTATAGAAGTGCAACATATAGATACTGCAAACACCCTGTGCAGCCTCGAACCCCTAACCTTAGAGGTGTAACGTCACACTGCTTTCTGCTGCTCTAGCCAGTCCTTTATTAGCTTAGATGTTATTATGCTTAGTTACAGTAGTTGGATGGTGTTCTGGGAGCATCAGGAAAACTGGATACTTTCAAATTTTCCATGCCTTGATTGTAACGTTACCTTGGGAAGATACGTCTTCTTTTTAAATTGACATGCGACAGAGACATCTAAAGAGAAAATTCTTTGATTTATCAAATCAATACAATTCATCACATCAACTGTGCTTGTCATCATCATCACTGTTCTTCTCTAAGGAGATGTGAGAACTTTTTGCTGCATGTTCTTCATCAGACAAAGTTCACTGCTCTAATCAGGAACAAACTGGAACTGCTGAATAATAACCCTGGACTGCTAAGCCAAAAGATGAAAACAGCAAAAAGATCAAGATCATTTCCCCTCAGCTAAGCAAACCATTTCAGGGTTTGCAATTCAATTTGTGCAACATCCAAAACTGATAAATTAAGACATATTGACCTTCAGTTTCTTGGCAAGACTCTCATTCCGCATACACTTGCCGTATACAGGCTGTAAGCACGCATACGGGATGTTGCAGCTTTGAAAAAGGAGCTGCCCGTCCCAGAATGCACCTGGATGAGTTGCAGTCCTCTTGTTGTGGCCTGTCTCTGCTCATATCGCAGGAGGGATCAGACGCTGAACCCTTACTCCTTGGACAACAAAATAATAACCAGATGGCAGACTGAACCCAGCTTAATCAGCCCCTGCAAATTCAGCGTGGTTAACTATGTTACGTAAGGCTGATGTTAGGGTTTTAGCACCTACACCTTAGTGTCATGTATTCATCCAGAGTCTCAGTATCCTGTCCATGTTGACTGATGGACCTTCGATACCCAGGACTAATGGACATGCACATATGTACTTAAACAGACCTATTTCTACACAGTCAGCAGAGGTCAATGTTAACTATCATTAACCTTTTGTATATTTTACATTTCATGGGAGATGATCTAAAAAGATGTAAAGAAACATGAATTATATGCTTAATCAACCACAACAATGCTTCTAAAACTGGCTGTCCGAAATGTGGCCTTGCAGGAATCACTAACTCAAAGGGGGGATTTAAAACATTTCATTCCCTCAAGGAACACAGCTGCTTCTTAAGATGATACCACAGTAAACAGAACTGGTTTCCAGCTGGGAGACTAACCAAATGAATAACACGTAAACATTAAAGTGCTGGATGGCGCACAGAGACAGAGAGCCTGCTAAACCAAAAAGACTCCTTACAAATCTTAGCCATTGCTACGAGTCAGCAGATTAACTGTTTTTAATCGTGCAAACCACCAATTCCCCCTAAAACTGCTTTTATATTTTGTTTTTATTGCAACAAGGTAGGCTGTGAAGAGCTGAAGACTTAGTCACACACTCACAATGGTGATAATCCACAACATACATTAGCCATAAATAAGGATACTGTAATCAGCACACTAAGATCACAGTAAGTGCAGCAGGTGAACTGAACCATTAGTTGTTTGGTCATACATATATTTTCCAAGTTTCTAAAACACTGATAACCAATAAAGCTGAGAGAGAGTTATAAATCTTTTTCACGTAGGACAGATCTTTCTTGGTAATTTCTGGAACATTCACCAGACATCCACCTAGCCCACATGCTTAAATATTTATCTTTTTTTGCCTTTTGGCAGGAACTTCCTAACATGTTAAATTGCGTGCAATGCTAGGTGTAATGCAACTATAGCTACTTATTAGACTTCTTAGTGCTCAACAGGGGCGTAGGAAAGGGGGAGGGATGTGTACCCCCCCCCAATATTTAATTTGGTTTTATTCGCCGCCCCCACCCCCACCCAATATACAGACCTATGCATTTAAATTGTGTCTCCCGCCCCTCAATATCAATCTTTCTCTTACGCCTTCCAGTTGTAAAAAAAAGTGACACCTACAATTAGCCCCGTACAAAATTTGTCTTTTATTTTACTTTTTAGCCTCATATGAGAAATACTTATAGAGTACAGTTTACAGGGCAAATTGGTTACGTTTCAGAGGTATCATCCATCACGTCTATTTAAAACGTTGTATAAGAATAGCATTCGACGCCCTTATAAATATGTAACAGTTTACCGATCGGAAGATTTTGAGGCGCCATCTAGTGTCTGATATACGGTTTTACATACAATCATTAAATTCCAGTACCGCAGTCACAGATGAATCAAATTTAAATGTCTTAACTTTAACGAGCAGGAACTGTAAATAATCGTCCAGTCATATAACAAACCTAGTAAATTCTGTCGGAATTAACTCCTTCTGGTGTCTGTAACCAATGATCACATCCCTAATTTTACCCTGTGCTATTACGTTAGCTATCGCCAAGGGTAACAAGAAGAAGGTGGAAGCATTGTTTCATCTGAGAGAATAACGTATACATGGATGCTTTACATAATCGGAATATATAAGATATTAAACAATTGTGTTGTGTTCTCCGGTACCTTTCATCCACACATACTGTGCTATTGCTCTACTGATAACGTATTTTAAGCATGCCATACGTAATAATTTTATTAAAAATAAAAGAAATTAAAATAATTCAGGCCCTTTTTTAGAAAAATATATATTTGCCGGTAAGAAAGGACGCCATTGTACAATATGCGCCAGTATTTGTAGCCTATGTTGGCGTAACATAATTGTTATCATAATTTATTCATGATTTGGAAATTGTAAAACTCTGGAGTCCAGTGTAAATGGTGGTAAATGTGAATATACGCTTAATTGCTTAATTTCCCAGAGGAAAGACAGTTGCATCAGACGTGACCGCGACTACATCGCCGCTTTGCACTAGCGCCCTCCGCAGAGCCGACCTTAGATGACAGCAGGTTCAGGAACAGTTCGACGTTAAAACCCTTTGTCCGCCAGGTCTCTGTCCAGCGCCTCTTGAGTGCGGTCACTGGTCAGATTAGTAACATTGTCACCATTTCAGTAAAAATAAAACAAAATCCATTGATTTCATCGACTTTCAGCTTGACATAATTAAGAACATTTTATTGTATTCACGCGCTATTCCCGTTTTAAACAATGGTACATTTTCTTTTCGCCGCACACAAATTATATTACCGCATTGAATATGCAGACCAATTTATTTGTTTGCTTGGAAGACCCGCCCTTAATTCTTTAATTTCCCTAAGGCATTTTCAGGGGAAAGCCAAGCTATTCAATCATTTTTCTCTCCCCTGCAAGCCCGTGTGTCTGTGCACAAGCATTTACACTCTCTGGCCAGCCACCAGTCAAGCCGAACACCATCCACTATCAGTCAGGAGCAACTATTTTAGCAGCTGACAAATTAGTAGTGTAACAACAGCAGCCACCATTACTCACATTAATGCTGTCTCCATTACTAACATCTCTAAAATAATTTGCCTGCTAAAGCATTTTTGGATCAAGGGGATGATAATCTGTGGCACAGAGGTATTTGAAAGCTGTCTAATATTTCCCTCCTTACACCTCACAGATGGTGATATGATTAGCCTGTTCCTCCATTAATATACTATATACTTATTTAAATAGCACTCCAGTAACTACTATTAATAATGCTACAGACAAACACATATACAAGTAGTTATATCCATCCATCCATATTCTAACCGATCATACTGGTCAAGGTTGCAGGGGGGGGGGGGTAGATCCACTTGGCTGAAAGCTGGAGATGGATTGCAAGACTGTAGCAGGCCAAACACACACACACACACACACACAATTAAGAAACAAACTAGCATAACTGCATCTGTTACGACTGGAGGAGGAAACGAAAACAACACAGAGAGAAATGCAGACTCTACACCCATAAGTGCAGTTGGGATTTAAACCCATACACCTGGAGGTGAGGCACCAGTGCTATCGACTGAACTACCGTGACTACACAAAGACTACACAAAGTTATGTGAGGGATAACCCCCTTCACAGTGCGGGGTTGTACGAAAATAATCAACGCTATAATCAATAATCCTCTGCTTCACCTCGGGCGCATTACACGAACTTGGACCTGGATTGGTTTTGTATAACGGCACACCTTGGAGTGATTTATCCCGCTTATACTACGGCTAACGAACAAATAGTAATAATAAAACAAACTATCCACGGTTATTGTTTTTTTTTCAGAAGAAAATCATTTATATAGCATTTCATAATGTTTCAATGTACTCTTAAAAATATAGTCCCTATAAGGATAGAACGTCTGGTCAGGCTACTCACTGAGAGCGCCACAGAACCCGTCAACATACAGGCGCTTGAGTTTTGAAAACCACAGAAAGTTATGCTGGTAAGAATGACTGCTTATTTTTGACTAAAAAGTCACACAGGTTTCTATATTAAGGTTTAATGAAACATTAAAACACATTGATATTCAACTATATAGTAAGCTGTCGGAACTACCTGTGCAGATAACCAACATCCACGTGACATCTCTGGACCAATAAGAAAATATTTACCACATCCGTGGTATAAACAAATATAACATGATTGTAGAAAAATGAACATGTCTGTAATTAATGTTGAAATCGCCATATATTAGGCCTGTATTTTTGATTCCTGATACATTTACTGTAAGGATTTCAAATACACGGTGTCTTTACTACAGGTTTTAGAAGAGTAAATATGTTCATATAAATAGGAGGCTGATCTTTACCACAAACATTTAAACCTCTCTGTTTTCAATACAGTCTGATTATTGACAGTTGATAGAGTGTTACAGGTAATAACAACCAATGAAATAAATTCAAGAAAAGACACGCTGCAGCTGAATGTAGAAAGTGCTTACGTTTCTGAACTGCTTTTCGAGGTGACGCACAAAAGGTTACCAGTTCCCAAATTAACAATCTGCAGGCGCCGAGTAAAGATAGATGAAGCAATTATTTTGCATTCTTTTTATGGCTACAGCATGAAGTGTTTACGAGCCACATTTGAAGGCTTTATATCAACTTCCTTTAACAAATAATTCGCCCCAAGCCTGACGTCACAGTTCGAAGCAGAAGCGAGTCTCTCTGCAATCCTGTCTCTCGTGCATTTTCACTTGTGGTTTAAATTTGAGTTTTTGGCCTTTAATTAGACCTTAACTGCTTGTACTTAAACACCGTAGGAGATCACCCAGGCAATGTTCTGATAAACATATTTTATGGGTCATGAGGCTCCTGTATAAGTGATGGATTTCGCTTGATTTTGGCTGAGGGAGGAAACGGCCCTTGTTATTTTTGTCATGTTCCTAATTTAGTTCTATGGATTTTCAGTGTGGATTAAATTTAAAATTAGGATAGCTGCCAAAATATTATATTTTTTATTTATGACTTAATAAAGTCGTAGTATCAAATTTAGTGCTTCTAAATATTTGATTAGATTATTATCAATGTCAGCTCCTGGTGAACATGCAGGCAGATCCACTAGAATGTTCTGCTTCCCCTCTGGCTGTTCCAGGTTCCCACTGGCATGACGATTGTTCAACTATGTTAAAACTCCATAACATTTAAGACAGCTCACTCAACAAGGCCTGTGTTATTTAGTACTTTTATGTTAGGTGACAGTTTTCACTTCCACATATGCTTGTTTATAGTGAGGTTATGGGGAGACATTCCCATATGAGCAAAGACACAATGTGATTGTACCATCACTATTCTACAAAACACAGCATCAGTCTATTTGTTGTGACTCATGACACCAAAACAAGTGAGCTCATGTCATCCACATTGGAAGAGAGGGTCATAGCAGTAATAGGGGCCTCACTATATTCAGCTGCTGTCAGCCAGGGACAAAGATGCCTGTTGACGTTCGTCGAACGCTCACTGTGCTACAATTTTAGTTCAACATGAGTCAGACAGGATTGGTTTACTGAGTGTAAATGCTGAAAATAGATGCTAAATTTGTTTGTACTCATAACAAAATGCATGAAGCACTAACTACAGAATAAATTACCTTGTAAAGCACAACAAAAAAAAAAATCTATAATATTTACCAGAATTTTTTTGACAGCTACAACCGAACATGCCTCAGCTCATCCTCTTGCATATTGCTTTATCTCTAACTCTTGTTTTCAAGACCCACTTGTATTTTTAGCAGAAAAATATTTAGCGCAGCGGTAAACTAGAAAGCCAAAGCGAGGAGCTTGTTTTTGAATTTTATTGTGCCCAGGAGTCATATGCATTTGCAAATGAAAGTATTTGGCTAGTGTTGTTCACAGTGCTGGATAATAGACATGTAAATGCTAACACTGCATTTTATTAAACCTGTCACTGGTCTGCCACATGTCTCCTTATCAACAGTGAAAATGTAAAAGCTTAATTTAAGAACAGCCTTGTTACTTTCAGCAGTAACTGGATTCAAAAACATATGTCATTGCTATACTCACCTAAACCATACTTGTCTATTTCTGCGGGATTTCTAATATCAATCTTACACTATAATAGTATATTGAATATCAATTAAATACCCTGTTAATTACTGTATCAGCCTGAATCCTTATTTCAAATATAGAGTGAATTGTTATATACAAAAACCGCTGTACTGTATATAACCAAGGTTCTATAAAATTGAGCGGAATAGCCGCAGTGATGGTTGACACAAACATTCTTTGATGTTTAATGAGTATTTTTGCTCAGGGTTGTTTTCATTAGGCTATAGCGTGGCTTTTTCTTTTTTTTATCATGTTTACAGCTTTGTATCAGTTAGGTAATTATTGTCTTGTCTACGGGAAATTTACTTCATTGAAGTTGTTAACTTAATCCTTCCGAATGCCCCCAAATTAAGAGTGTTAGTGGCAGGTCTCTGACCAGTTTCCATGACAACACTGCATAAGTGTGGAATATGTGATACTTATGTAACACAAAAATTCTACACTTACATGACCAAAAATGTATTTGATAAATTTCAAATCAGAAATCACTTAACAAAGGACATTTTATCGGTGAGGCAGTAGGCTACTTTGATTCAAAGTCATTCATTACTTAAGCAGTTATTTGGAATCCATAGATTTATAACAAATTTTTAACTAATTATGATGACCTCTGTTTGAATTTACCTTTAGATTAGGTAGCTCTTATTCATAGGGTATTTCAGTTAATAGGATCAGAATCCAGTCCGTAATGGTCGTACTACGTGCGCTCAGAAAGCTCAGTCCTATCATTTTGCTTGGCACAAACACGCTTAATGCCTGCTAATGTCATCTTATCAAAATGAACAACAGCCATGAAGAATGGAGCTCTGGGCTCCGGAGGAAGTGTACAGACTCCATCTCCTCCCTTAATCGGCACATGTGCTGAAAGCACGGATGAACACCTACAGTTTCCCTCCTGCTATTCCCGGCAACCGAAAACTGTTTTTCTCCCCAGATAAATAAATCACAGTCCAGTAGCTCCAAAAGATGTATTTCCTGGTTGACAAGGAGATGCAAAACAAAACCCGTTATGGCTCATTCTATTGTGAGGACACCTCATCATGTTTATGACTTTCAACTTTAAGGTTTTAACATTGAGTTGAGTGACTTAGACAAGTCGCTTAGATATTAGTTGTATTATTGAGGTTTAGCAGTGAGGGTCTGGCATACCATTCATCCTTCTGATTTAAAATTCCCATCACAAAATAATATTAACAGCTACGAGGAAGAAAAATAACAACACCTTCAAAATTATGTTCTGCTGCTCCCACAATGGTGCACCAATCATTATCCCCAGCATGACCCCAGATTGGTCATTTCATTATAAGGCGTTAGTTAGTGCAACAAAACACTTCCCCGTCCCAAGTCGCGGACGCTCCGTGCCCTGGAATTCCCTGCTCCGTGGGCTGTCGTCCCATACAGCGATCGTCCAACAGAAATCGCAGTGTAAGTGAGCAGCCTGAGTTAGGTATAATTTACGGCCTTGGCAAATCATCGCACCTTAATCCCGAAGAGCATTTGCTGGAAATTCTCAAAGGGTGCTTACGACTGCGGCAGCCGTCTCCGTCAAGCTGACAAAGGCCGAGGGAATTCCTCGTGGACGACGCATCCCCGACATGTGTTAATGTATGCCTTATTATATATGTGCCATAGAGCTTTCACACTGGGACCAAACATCGAACTGAGAAGCATCGTGTCGCTGATTCCATTTTTTCCCCATTAGCTGTAGGCTATATTACCTTTTTCCCCATTATGAAAAACGCCCATCAAAATAATTATATGATACACGCCAGGTTTTACCCATGTGGGGCAGCCAGTGTTACATTTTGTCCCACTGAGTTCGTCCTCTGCACTCATTTATATTTCATTATCTATTTTTCAGGCAACAGAGACTCGTTTTCATGTTTTTTCTTCCTATTTGTGCGCTATAATTCTGTTTCATTATGAGGCCCCCCGATGGACAGAGTGTGTAAGTTCTCTGCGCACCAGATAAAATTAAAACCCAAAAAGGTATCAGTGAAGCCATCAGTGGACGCTTGGTGTGGGCTGACAGAGAGAAGTAGAAGTAGTTAAGGCCGATTTGCATACATGCGCTTATGTTGATGTAAACTGTAGACTAATTTACTTCGACTCTAATCAGACATGAAAAAAACAGCACGCCACAGGGAATTTGCCAAATTGTTAAGAGCCTCAAAGCCGTGTGCTTGATTTAGTCCTCTTACCGTAAACTCTAGCATATCGCTCCTGGGCTGCAGCGCGAGCCTCTAATATAAGAGGTGTGCTTAACCTGCACCCCTGCTCAGACTGTGGGGCCGGTAGCTAAAGCTCAGTCCTCTGCAGGAGCTGTGAGCGTTCATCACTAAGAGCCACTTTTGGCATATTGACGTCAGTCCTCTTCCAACACGGTGGCTGTCAAGCGAGTCTAGCAGAGGGGGGGCATGTGCTGAGAGAATACAAATGCTAATTTTAATGCATATATTTAAACTTCTCGCTGCCTCCCGTTCTCTTCAAGGTCTTTTTAAGTTTTAATTTAATACAAAATTGTCTTTTTATGCTAAAATTCCTAGTGATCTGCTTAAAAAACACACCAGCTCCTATGAACCACAATTCTATCATTCCTCTTCCAAATAATATTGTGCAGTGGTCAGCAGGAAACAGGAAATACCTACTTGTTCCTTAAATTTGTTTTCAACTTTGTGTGAGCAATGGGAGTCTGATAAGACTGGAAAGACATTTAGTGCTGTTGATATTTTTATTTTCCTGGAAAAACTGTGGAACACATCAATGCAATTTCAGACGAAATCAGCATGATCTTCAGGTTCTTCGTCACCCGAATAATCAGCAAGTGTTGTTAGTCTGCAACATTCGCACTAACTGAGGTTAAACAGATCATGGATTATTTATTTATTTATTTATTTATTGATGTGAGCAGAATTCACCTTTTGTCCTGAATTTTTATCCCATGGCAAGTTAACATTAAAGCGTCAAAAACATGCCTTACATATTAGTAAAGGACACATTTGACACCAGTGGCTGAGCCAATAGCGTGCAGGGGTCACGCTGCAGGTCCGGTCCACCCCACTGTCATTGGCTCAAAGAAAGGAATATACTCAGAAGTCAGTGGCGGCTTATTTTTACACTTCAGATACCTATTTCATGCCCCCCCCCTTCCCCAAACATAGCAAGAACCAAACATAGTTTCACAGGCTTAATGCTCCTAAAAGATATATTTCCTCTTAAGCAAGTCAATAAGGCTTCAATAAAAAAAATGATCCAGTGGGTATTGCCATTCGTATTGATTAATATACTTGGGGCAGGTGTAGTTTTTCCTGAGACAGTGAGATTTAGTTGTAGGCTTAATGATTAATCCATATTTTCTCCTTATCTGATTTAAAAATTCTGCAATAATAACAATGTATTATTTTGTTTGATGTAACTATCTTTATTAAAATACAAAGTCCATAAAATCATAATAAAGCAGTCACCCTTTATAATTATGTTTGCATTCTTGGTTGGTTAGACTCTTCCCACAGGCTTACACCCTTTTTATCTAGTCAAAACAAGATCTGCTATGATCAGTTTCTGCAGTATGTTTTAGGATGGCTCAGGGAGTAGGAAAACACACTAGGGACTGAAACGCTACAAGACAAGGGGGAGGTACAGGATGGCCAGCGACATCTGCTGGCCAAATGGGGATAAGACACACGAGACAGGGTCAGACAGTTACCAGTCCTGACAAGACTGTAAAAAAATAGAATCTGCAATGGGAATCTAATGACACACTACTTTCAAGCACTGCATATGAGCATTGTAAATGAGCACTGCACAAATGCATTTAACTCAGAATTAACTCCTTTGTGTGATACATGCAATTGTGTGAACTTAGCAGATCACAAGGAAATGGGCCTGTGAATAGGCTGTAACTGAGTAGCCTAGTTATTTGCAACTGTAGTCCATGTACTTTTTATTGTCTGCACACCCCTTGGGCCTATACCTTTGTGGTTAGTGCCTTGGTGAGAATACGTTGAGACAAGATTTTAATTACATAAACATACATCCCATTTTTAAAAATTTTTTTTTTTACAATTTCTCACCGAGGGCCACTGGAAAAGGTGGGACTGGATCTGCTAGTTTTAAAGACTAAATCTACTGAGATTTCATCCAGGCAATGAATCCCTGTGGGAAGAGGAAGGAGAGAGAAAAAAACACAGCAAACTAAAAAAGCAACATCTGACAGTTTCGGGTATAAAAGTGGGGGGTACAAATTGTCCTAAGGGATTGGCCGTCTAATTTGTCACTGAAATTTCCATGTGGAATGCAGCATGACTGATCTTAACTTTTCAGTATATGCATTTTTATGCAGTTTTTACTTTTCAGATGACCATTCAATGTATTAAATTGCAACGTAATTAAGTGATAACAGTTTTATTTAAAACTATACCTAACCCTAACCCAACCCAAAGTCGTCATAGCAATAATGTTTTCTAGGAAAAACACTGGTAGTCATATTCAGTTGTGAATTTCATCCAAAGAGTTAGCAAATAATAAATATAATTTAACAATTTAATGGAAAATGAATGAATACCAAGAAGTTAATTTGAACAATTTGCCCCCTGCAATATATGGAATGCTGCCAAAAGGTATAACCTGAAGCAGTAGAGTCAACAATTGTTCTATTAGCTATGGCTAGTAATTAACATTGTGATATTGTAATTTCCACTCAGCATAAAACAAACCGTTTTGTTTGAATTTTGTTTGCATGGTGGTGCAGTGGCTAGTACTGTTGCCTCATAGTTCTCGAATATGGGTTCAAGTCTCCACCAGGGTTCAATGTGTGTGTAATTTGCAAGTTTTCCCCATTTTATCTTGGGGTGTCCTCTAGGTGCTCTGCTTCCCCCCACTACCACCAAAAAACATACTGAGGTTAATTGGATTTACCAAATTGCCTGTAGGTGTGCATGTGTGCATGAATGGTGTGTGAGTGTGCCCTGCGAAAGGTTGGCGCCCCATCCTGGGTTGTTCCGTGCCTGGCATCCATAACCTCCAGAATAGGCTCTGGACCCCCTGTGACCCTGAATAGGACAAGCAGTTACAGAAAATGAATGGATGTTCCTGTCATGCCCTGTCCGTCAGACCGTCCTGTTTCCTCTCTACCATGGCCTTACATGCCACACCTGTTTTCATTGTCCTACCCCCTGTTCCTGACCCTTGTGTGAATCACTTCCAGCTGCCTCTTGTTCACTCCTTCATTAGTTATGTGTTTAAATGCTCCCCAGTGCTGTGTTCCCCAGTCTAGGCACTGACATCAAACCCTCATGTTGCCTGTGCCTTCCCATGTTCTCACCCTCCTGTAGTGATCCCAGTGATCCTGTTTGTTTCTAGTATATGTTCTTCAGTTTAATAAAACCCCTTTTGTTTCACCATCACACCTTCTCCCAAGTCCTTCATCCTTCATCCCTCATCCCATAACAGTTCTTCTGAACATCTGAGGCAACTCCTGTTATTTTTTTATGGTAAGAGGAACAGAATGATCCATTTTACACATTCATTTATTGGTATGATCATGGCATTATACAATATATAGTGGTCAGGTTTATTCTGAGCATTGCAGAAGTAATCAAGTCTTTGAACACATTTTTCCACCAATCATCATGTAAGTAAATCCTTACATAGTTGTCAGTGGTAGATACGGATATGATCTATGGAAGTTTCAGCTTTTTTTGGTGATGCAATTGGGGTTTGAGCCATTGGAATGAGACTGGGATTTGTGTTTCACCATTGATCGCTCTTAGTAGAGTTGGTACATTATTGTATCAGAAGTCCGTAGGCGTAGGTTTATTTTCTTGGTGTTACTCATATTTGGAAGCTATTTTTTCCCCCAAAACTACAGTTATTTTGCTGCACAAGAGTTTTCTGAGAGGGGCTGGAATAAGAGAAGCCCTTCTGGATAGTTACTGATGTGACTATATGGCTTGCATTAGCGAGTCACATCGAGCAAAAGGTGTCACACTTCTGCAGCTTTTACCACGTATAGTTATATATAGAGAAAATAAAACACATCACATAAGCATTACCCTTCTAAGCTGAGAGTTGCTAGGTGGAGAACTGGCAGAGCATCAGTCTTAGCCTGCAGCATATTGGTTAAAGACATGATCTTCTAACATGAATATTGCCTCTTCATATTCCAGGATGGGGCCTTGTCGTCTAACCCCTAAGTGAGATTTCTTAACATACAGTCAGCTAGTAAAATGTCCAGCTGTGAAATTTGCTCTATTTGGATAAAGAAGAGCCACAATTGAAACAAATACATGCAAAATAAACAGCCACCAAATTAATTGTAAACTCTGCTGTCCTCATATCAAGTCATACAATTTAATCAGAATCGTATAAACAAATGCCAGTACACATCAGAGTTAAAATCATATGTCTTAAAGTCACAGATATTTTTAAGAAGATTCTGCGCATGTAATACTTTGTTACTTGGTTTTAATGAAATAGGAGCTGACCATAAATGAGAATAACTGATTTCAACACATAAATTGAAATCAGTAACTGAATTACCATTGTTTTTGAATGGAACCAATTTTGGATTAAAAGTAATAGAAATCTTTTGTGACCATTTCAGTTTGTGTCTTCTATGTTTGTTTGTTTAAACTGTTTACAAATACAGCCATTAGTGAGTCACACAGCAACATCATTCTTACTTGCACGGATCCACGAATCTTGGAATCTTCCTAATTGAGCCTACCCTTTGAATTGTTTGTCGGAAGAATGACTCAAGAAATACTCACTTATTTGGGTTGTTTGTAAGTCAAGAATATGACATACAGACGGTAAAAATTCAGTGTCACGACTAAGAAGTTCTTGATGGTAAAAAAGAGCAGCATTTGGTGGACAATTTTGAAGTGGGCCATTACTACAATTCGGACTATTAGGAAGGGGCCATCCTGAATGAGGAGACTTTCCACGATATTCCATAGATCAGTCTGGTGCCTCCTGAGGAATGAACCATTCTCAGACACCTCTTCAGTCTTTGGGTTTACCACTAAACACCAAGCAAATGGAAAGCAAATGAGAAGTATGTCTTTAACAGATAGCAATGCAATTTCAGCAGCAGGCAGTCATGCATCAAGCAGGATTAACAGCTCTGCTATAAAGGATAAATAGCATTTACAAACTTGCAAAAAACCTTGCAATTACTTTTTTTCATTGCATATCGTGCAATAAAAACATTGCGTGTATTTTGGGGGGGCGTTCAATCCAGGACAAACAGTGCTTAGGCCACACATGACATAGTGACATATGACGATATCTTTCACAACTGTAACCTAGAACTAGATGAAGTATGCACAGATTTATTATATAACCATTGTCTTCACACCTTATCTGTTTATGTGCTTGGCAGGCTGAAACACATAACATCATGTTGATAACAAAGGATATATGGACATAGCCATATGCTTCTAACTCTTTCCTAGCTCTATATAAAAACGCACCAATATCACAACCCAAGAATAAGGGCTTTGGCCTGCTGGGTACTGAGCGGAACATCTGGAATCTGTACTCAGAGCAGATTTTAATTCTGGGTGAGTAATGCGGTCACATGGGGTAATTCATTTCAATCTAACAGCAACGAGCGCCCATAGCAACAAAATGCTAATAGACGTGCAAGAGCGAGCACAGAAGTAGGTCCCTTACGAAGAATGCAGTAGCGGAGGGGGGCAGAGTGTCCGGCTGGCGTCTGAAGGCCTACCTGAGAGGTGGAGCGGGAACTGCAGCATGCTCCAGGTCCAGACGCCGAGGATGATGTACATGAGCTGGCGATTATCCTGCCTGTCGAGAGACTCAGGCAGTGTCAACAGACACAGATTTGAGAAACAGTAGAGCGGGAGGATAATAATGCATCTGATGTGTGTAATAAGATGGAATTTGTTTTTATGCAGGCACGGAAACATTTTTATTTCCCAAAACCAGTATATAATGATGATGTGGGCTTGTCATTAAATATGTGGGAAGTACAGTGGTTTTGGCAGAGTAATATCATTTAGCTGCGGATATTCTGTTCATAAGAATGTTGGCAGCTTGTTGAAAGGTTCCCAGTTGCATATTCCCATTGCATTGTAGCATTACCGATACAAGAAATTTATATTTACTCCAAATTCTTCACATACTTCCACTGTTTTTTTTTTGTTTTTCACAGACTAATGGGACTTATCCGAGCCATCTGAGGCGAGCGCGGAAGCTCACTTGACATCGGAGATGGTCTCGCTGGTAAACTCCAGGATGTCAGCGGCCGTGCCCACAAAAATGAGCAGGAGCTGGGAGAGCTCGTCCTTGGTGACGTTCACCCCGATGGGCATCAGCCACTTCCCGACGATCAACAGGATGAGCACGATTTGGTGCAGTGCCAGGATCCAGTCTTTGGGGCACACGGCTTTCAGTGCTTCCTGGTGGCGTAAATGGGAGCATAAGCAAGTATCACTCTGGGGGTCCGGCGATGGCCTTTCTGTAGGCCAGCAAAATAAATAAGAATTTCCCAAGTAGCTGCTTTAACTCTAGACCTGTGCCCCAGAAAAGTGATCATTTGCCGGCCAAATGAAAAACCTCAGCATGACAGGTTTGCATTATTTTTCTGAAAATATTGTAACTGTTTTATTGAAGTTTGCAGACTGTTACTTAGATTTTTTTGTTACTACTTCCGACAGTTAATTAAGAGATGCTGAGATGTTTGACAAAACAGGAAACTGTGTAACTGGAAACAAAAAACCTACATAAATTTTACAAGTCACTTAGTTACGTACTTATTACTCAAGAACAAATAATGTACTAATATGTAATCCATGAACCATCATGACTGATTAATGATGAATGAACATGGGATGAGTACATAAGTAACTACTCACTGGTTAATTAATATATTAAGTATGAGTGTAATACTACATTTTTTGTGTCCCCTAAAATAAAGTGCTACCCAAAAATATATATAATATAACCAATTTAGAGAACTAAAAGATTAAAAAGAAAGAAAGAAAGAAAACAAACTTACAGTGGTGCTGTTAGCATGTGTAGCATTGTGGAAAAAATCGTCCAGTTTTTTGCACTAAAATGACATATTGCGAACATATGAGCTACACGAGCACAATGACGTAACAAAAATGTACAGGTTTTGTGCAACTGGTGGTTAATTAAAGTTGCACAGCTATACACATTTGGTTGCTTCGATCAAAATATGTTAAGAAATATTATCAGAAATGAAAGGGAATGCAAAAACTTATCAGATGTAAAACTGTCTTAATTGAAATCCTGAATTACCTGATGTGCATTTGATTTGTTCTCATTATGGTGTATTTCCAAAATCCACATAGACGGTATGATGCAGATGAGAAACAGCAAGACAGCTGGCGAGAACCTATTGGGTAAAACAATCAATCTGTATATGTTCACATGAGCTGTAACTACTGTACGTTTGATAAAAATAAAACACCCACAATGAGAAAAAAACAGCAACACTGCTTATCGAGTTATCGGCTGACTCGGAGCACATAATTCATACCTAATTACCATCATCGTCATATTTCTCAGTATAACAAACTGCTGAGTTTTTATATAGCACAACGCAGAACTGCGAATGGTCTGCAGTGCATGAAACCATCGCTAAGCCCGATATAGAGTATCATCTTTGAAAACCATGGTCGTAACTTTAAAAGACAAGTCGCCTTACCACGTATAATCCATTCCCTTTCTTCTCTTCAAAGTTACAATCATTTCTAAAATAAGTGGCAAGTAGAGAATGATCAGTAACCAATAGTAGTTACTTTCTTTAACCAATGTAACTCTCCATACTGCGATAAGTGATATGAGAATGAACAGTGATCTAGTAATAACTGCAGATATAAACTTAAGTACTACCATTTTTAATGTAACGTGTTTGATAAACCAGTGTACAATGTCTTCAGAATTGTTTCTTAAATGGGCTATATTTGTATACTTTAAGCCTGACGTAAGCGCTGTCTGCCCCACCCCCTCATTACGGCCACTGATAAGGCATTAGGTTCTTCTATGATTGTTCTTATCCGTTAGCAGCAAATGTCAACTGCACGAGCTTGGGGTGGTATTATCTAAGCAAGGAGAGGAACCATTACGAATACATACATGCATATTTACAAATACTAAAATTCAGTTAATTCATAATTGCCTATAGGCATCCTGAGTGCTTTGGTTTACTGAAACAGGTAGGCTATGCACACTGGGCTACACTCTCTGTAAAATACCTAATAAATATAAATATTTTCGGTGATCACAGTCTAATTCATCCATTCAAAAAGTGTAAAGTTGAGATATTCAAGCGCGTACTGTTGCGCCTTCCCTAGTGCTCTAAAAGTCATAATAATGTTTAGATTAAGTTCTTTTTCGTTTGTGCTTCTTTAGTTTCTGACATGAAAAATGTTTGTTTACGTGGTGACGTAACCATCGTGAAGTTGAATCAGGCTGCTTTAATTCACAAAGTTCTCTTCTGCAGAAACTATCAAGTACCCCCGAGGTCAGGGGTGGTCCAATCTCGCGGGAGGCGTGGTCTATGCGACGTACTTGGCCAGTAACAGATGGCACACCTATATAACCCAACCCACCTACAGGCAAACCGAATACGGGGCGTCTTCTGACTTCTTTAATTGAACAGACACATCTGAATGTAAAACAATCTGTTTTCCAGTTTCCCTTTGTGATTGATCTAGTAAAATTGAAATTGAAAACTACCGTTTTTTATTTATTTCATTGACAGAGCAGGCCCACACAGGCTCTGTATCAGGATAAAAACTTATAAAAAAACTTGTTACTTGTCTGTATCCCACCCACTGTGTAGACCTTGGGTATCACTAAAAATGCCAGTTCTGTCTTGACAAGTAAGTGTGACCTGCGTTTGTATAAAATCCATGAACATAAATATCAGCCTCATGCAAACAGTATATTCACAGACGTGTATAATTTTTAGTCATGTTCCAGTACTCTCCATGTTTCTTTTTGATCGAAGCAACCAAAGGTAATTCTTGGTGAAGAAAAATTGTCCTGTTTGAGAAAATTGCATTTCTGCATTGAGCTTGTGGGCGAAGCGTAACTTAGAAAACGTCAATATGTCTGCGCTATATTGACATCAAACTCATTTATTCCACTTTTGTTCAATCAAACAGAAAATTACATTATTACTAATACTGGAAAAAACAAAATGTTATATACTACAGAAACACACTAGGGAAACGTAGGCCTAAGCTTAATGACATTTAGCGTGGAATGCAGCGTTTCTTACAGACATGGCATATTTAACATCTAAGTAAATATATTGTGATGTGTCCTGAAAATATCCAAGTATAATTCTCGAGAAAAATAATGCTTGAAGTGCGTATAATGAGGAATGTGGCCTACATTCAGCAGCGATTTTTACCACGATTCAAACCCTGAACTCACGTCGGGCCCCAAGATGTATTTTTTGCTGGGGCCCCTGAAGCAACAAACCGGCCCCAGCCTGGATCACAGGACACATAATTCTGTCTGCTAAACGGTGCAATACATTCTAGAAAATACATTCCATGGTTGATAACTAAGTGTACTATGTACTAATTCAAGAACAAAAACACATCATGCCTGACAGGTCTTATTGAACAGTGATGTTTTATGGACAACCATGCTGTAACTGTCAAATACCGATATCAGTATTCCAGTGGAAACAGCTATTTTTATATTATTATTATTATTATTATTATTACTATTTGCCTTTGATAGTTGTGATCTAAGACAATAGATATGTAAACAAATCTCATGTTTCAGCTCCATTGCAAACATCTATCCATTATTCAACCACTTACCATGGTTATGGTTATAGGAACCTATTTCCGGCAGTATAGGACACAAGGCTTGGCTACACCAGGTTATGGCAACTCACATGCAAATTAAGAGGAATTTAAAGGCACCATTTAACCGCACTGGAGAACCCAGAGGAAATGTGCAGACTCTACATATGTGGAGTGCAGGTGGGAATCATTCTCCTGACCTTGGAGATATTTATTATGTTTTGCTTGTTTTCTGTACCCAAATATTTATTTATTAACAGCTTGAAACAGACTATTTGGCATGAGTATGTAATATATACAGTTCATACACTGTACCAAAAAGCCATATTTATATATTTATTAGAGTGAGGCAATATTGCCTAGCAATTTCTCAAAGCAACTGCTAGGATCAGACATGCGGAACATCTGCTTTTTGTGCAATGTAGCTCAGAGTATTCACCCATCACTGATTGCTGGCTCATGGGAGTTTTACTTACACAAAAATGTTCTGAGGGCACAAGGAAGAAATGATTTGTTCAGTGAGATAACCAATCAGATTGGAGAGGAGGTGGGTCCAAGCAACTAGAGGAGGTGGGACCAAGACATCTGGTCCCTCATCATTTTTCCTTCTGCCCTCAGAATATTTTTGTGTAAGTAAAACTCCCATGAGCTGATTGCTTCCATTCATGCTATATACTGTCTGTTGTACCTTTTTTGGCACAATTAAGTTCTTCAGCACCTGCCACATGGAGTGGATCTTATGCTTGACAACATCTGTACTTCTTATTCTCAAAGAAGAAAATTTCATTAACACAGTACAAACAAGTGGTATTTACAGGTTACATTTACAATCGAGGGTGCGTAGGAGAGAGTATGATATGGGGGGGGGGGGGGGGGGGGAA
>JAODJU010000041.1:10951098-10965432 GCA_026776725.1 Gnathonemus echidnorhynchus
GGGAGGGCAACTGAATAATTTAAAGGCAAAGCTATATTTATTGGGGGGATGATGAAGCCAAATTTAATAGTGAGGGGGCCACATCCTCCCTATACCCCACATTTCCTGCACCCCTGTTTACTACACAATATAAGTCAAAACATATGTAAACTATAATATAATGTTCATATGTACTACTAGTCATGTTACAAATTTGATTTGTTTTAGGTCTTATAAAATAAGCAAAATACACAGAACATATGTGAAACTCTAAAGAAATTGCTTGGGGAGGAATGATGAACAAAATAAAGTGACATGGATCAGGACAGAATGTGGACTTTATTTGGGTACAGTTTTATTGAAACAGTGGGGGGGGGGGGGGACAACAGGGAACAGAATCCAATATTGCTGGTAATAGAGTGCATGTGAAGTGAATGACTGGGCTGGTCACCTGACCTCGCTCTGTTCCAAGGTGTCATTAATCCAGCCAGAAGAAAGAGCACTTTATACAGGAAAAACTACTGTAGCTTAAAACAGTCTAGCTCAGAATGTTTCTTTAGCGTCTTGACAAAAAAACATGAAGCGATTTTGTGGGCATATGGACACAAGGCCCAAATAAAGCAACTTTTATTAGACCCATATTCCCCAGTAGATGAAACTCCTCTGTTGTTCTCAACAGGGGTCAAGATCAGTTACGCCATGGCATGGCCAGGTAGGTCTGCTGGTCGAAGTTGAAAAGAACCTGGAAGGAAGAAAAATAAAATGCAGGATGTCATAAAATCTGATGGGAAATTCAAGAATTCCAGAATACAACAAAAAGCTCAATAAAAGCTTTCGCACAGCGTCGACAAGGTTCCGTATGCATGAACGAATTTAAGCTTCAGGTTTTTATTTTTTCGCAAACACAGTCATGCTCTACGCTATGTAGTGAAATTCTTGTCCATCTGCTTCCTGGACTGTGCTTGACGAAATATGCAATACACAGAAAAAAAATCTAAATATATAAAAAGATCAGATCAAATAATAAAATAAGACTAATGTAAAATAAGGATAAAATAACAATCACAACAATAATAAAAATGAAATGGGTGCCAAATAGACAATAAAAATAGACCATCAATGACTGAAAAGATGTGCAATGACAATGGGTTGATAAAAGTGCATAAAGTTACCTATTAGCTGTGGGAGAATTTAGTACTAAGTAAATTTTAATGATATATTATCGCTATATACATATATTTATTATTACAATTGATTAAAATACAATGAATTTGGGAACATTTTCTGTAAATGCTCTCTCTATAACAAAAAATTTTCTAAACATTACTTAATTGTCCTTGTTTATCGCCCAGTATACTCTGGCGTTTGATTTGTACTGATTTTTGGGAAGTCCATCGTCGAAGAGGAAACCTGATAAATAGCTGGAAGGGATTTGACCCTGGAGAAGGGGCAAACCTTTCCTGCCTTTGTTTTAGTTTGTCTGTTGTCTCTGTCCAGCCCACAAGCACGTTGCTTCCATGAAGGGTCCATGCAGAGTATTGCAAAGGACTTCACAAAGAAAAGCCCTTTAATCATGCAGTATGTATTGTGGGAATATAATTTTGTTGACAAGCGGACACATCTGAAGCGTCTTCACTTCAGCGAGGCCTGAAACGGGCTGGCATATGCCCCGCTTGTGTATTTTTAGAAACTAATCGAAACTAATTATTGCCAGATTTTCATTTCAAGATGACGCATGCAGAGTAGTCCATTTAAATGTAATAGCCATAGCAACCTAACAAAACAATGTCGATCAGTCACGGTTTATATAGGCACCATTTAACAATGAAACATGCTACAGCTCATCTTTTCGCTCCAATTACATTTTTGACTTCCAATTAAAAACATAGAAAAAAAGAGATTAAATGGATACAAGCCGCTTCAGGATTTCAAGGCTCATGTGATTCTTCATTATGGCCTCAGCTCATGTGCGGCCTGCTTACGAATGGAAGAGAAATATTATTATTGGTATATTTAATCTAAGACAGTGTTTCCCAATCCGGTCTGGGACCCAGAGCCGGTCCACGTTTTTGCTCCATCCGCGCTCCCTGCCAGCTGGGAGGGAGCAAAAACATGGACCAGCTGTAGGTCCTTGCGGACCAGATTTAGAGACACTGATCTAAAGAATATGTTAATATTTTAGGCCTCAGCTACATAATGTTCTTTGTGAAGGTTTATTGTTCCGTTTGAGATACTGATCATATCCAAATGCTTGATGCCTGCCCCGTAGCTTCTGCCTCAGCTGTTTTGACATGAGCCTTAAAGTAGCACTGAACTTATAATGATATTTGCCTGGAAGGCTGCTGCAGTATGTCATGGATCAGAGACGGAATCTAGGACAAACTCTGCAGCACTCTTATAATAGGCCCCAAATGTCACATTGTATAAAAAGAGCCATTTTTATTTGCTCAATGAAAGACTTACAGAATGTTTCACTTTTATATTATCAATACATTTTATGCATATAGAAGTGTGTGCGTGTGTGTGTATGTATATATATATAGCTACACACACATTTATAGCTGAAAGCATGAAAACACTACATGATGAACGGGAACGTAATGGCAGTTATACAAGGTGGAATATTTATGGAGTCCGATCACGGTTTGTTTGTCTCAATGACGTCTTTTTTTTACCTAATGGAAACAATGTCATTGTTATTGAGAAATAAACCCATCAGAGCACATCGCAACAATACAAATCAGAACGGACCACGTCATCTGGGAAAACATTTGTTTTAAGTAACCAAAAATGATATTTTAGTGCAGATTTAACATCCTGTTCTTCTACGAGTAAACCTCCAGCTTGCTGAGAAGATGGATATACTGTAGGGTTTGTTGTCAAATACGATTTAAACTGAAAAAACCTTCTATATACCTATATATAAAATACTGCATAGACTTTAATGTAATATCCAACACTGACATACATAGTACTCTTGTGCAAGCAGAAAAAATGTAATCTAGCAAGGACACGATTTACTGAAGGAGATCATACTACTAAATTTAAAATCCTATCACACTGGGTATTTAAATATGGGTTCGTGTTTCAGAATAAAACTTGAGGTGGTCATCTCTGAAGTTCGGTTACAGTAGCTGGGGGGGGAGGGGGGCACACTATCCATTCCACCACGTAGCACCTGTGCCCAGTGTGCTCACCTGCTCATCCAATCCCCTCACAGTTGGTGCTTAGACTCTGGTCCCTGTGGTTTTATAGTGGCACGAGTCATCGTCTCCACTGACCTTTGAACTGGGCCGCCGCTATATAAAAGGCCCATAAGCATGAGCACATGTGACTGGGTCACATGTAAGGAAGTGGCAAAGGTGCCACAACATTTGTGAAGCGATGATGAGAAACAGCATTCGTAGAAAGTGAGAGTGTTTAAAAGAGACTTTTTTTTTTTTTTTGGTAGAGCGGTACAAAGCCAAAAATAATCAATACAGTGTACAAGGGTAAAATATCTTATTATGAACATATTTTTAAATATTTTTAAATATCTTAAAATATTGTATTGATGCATCAATAAAACCAATCAGCTACATAATAATCTTTTTTTTTTGCTATTGTTTGGGTTTCCTATGAGACTGATGCACAGTGAGAAAAATTAGCCAATATAATTTTGTCGAATTTGTAACCTCCAAGGAGGGAGACTGGTTAAGGTGTTTGGTACATTGACATTGATGCCGGCACGGTAGCAGCCTCAGCACTCACTGCCTTGCAATATACAGCCCTTCTGGGGGATGGTAGGGTGCACGTGTGGTTTACACACCGCATGGTACAATGTCACACAGGCTCCATGTGCTGCTGTTCCGCGGACAACCACAAGCAGGCGCTGTCTAACTTCTGAACCCTCCTGTCCTACAGCGGTAGCTGTAAGTTCCCAATGACCAAAGCAGCGTAATGCAGCGTTTTTTTTTAAACTTACTTTAGGCAATACTCATATACCAAGCATTTCCTGTGACTATTTTTTCACTCGTGTCTAAGCTTTCTAAGTCATGCACGTCTTTGGGCAAATCATCGCGCGATGAGATATTACACAATACTATTTTTGGAAGTGAAGGAAAAAAGGTCTCTGATGGAATTAATTAAAATGAGCAGTGATAACTGGTGCTTCGTTCCCTACAAAACCTACGCGGCTCAGTAATAGAGCAGCGTAGTAAACTATTAACTGGCATGGCTGAATACCCCTGGATCATACCATATGTTTCTTCGCAACTTTAGGTTTATAAAATCTGCTCAGCTGTCACACAAAAGGCCGCCACTGATCTCGCTCTGGTATAATTACCCGGCTCTCAGCGTTGGCTCAGTTGGTGGCCTTTTAAGGAGGATTTTGGTCTCTTTAGCAGGCAGGCAGAGGGAAGTTGTCCTGTAAAAACCTCTGGAATTCAATTCACCTTGAGCTCCATTCTCTGTCCACTTTTATTGCCCTGAGTTATGACATTGCAGGCTAGGATGCTGGTACAAGTCTTTCAATAAAGCGCAGCTTTCTGTAAAAACAAGCAAACGAGAGCGTGCTTTAAATAACCGCAATTACTTTAATTACCCAGATGACTGAAGAACATAAAGAGGCGAATGAAGAGGATTTGCGTGAAGCTCACTCGGAAAAGATGCTTTTTTGTTTTTTTTAAAAAAAAAATTTTTTGGAGGGAGGAAATACAGCAGGAAACGCAAGGGGACGCATTGAGGCGAGCGACCAAGATGGATGGATATTTGTAGACCGAATACATCACAAACAATAACAGATACTTCATTTAGTCCATATTTGCTATAATAAATAATATATAGTAATAACTGGCTGGTTAGCACATGTAATAAATAAGCAATAGTATTAAATAGTATTAAAAGATTCCTTAATACCATAAATAAAATATCATATTGCCTTCAATGACAAATCTTTTTACAAGTATATTGTTCCTGATAACTAGGCCTAATAGAGCCCTAGACTCTTTACCCTAATCAGGGAAATCTAAGTATCATATTTGCTGCAGAAGGCATTATACAGTGTATTCACAGTCAAAAATAATAGTGGCTGCAATACTCTGATCTTTGACTAACATTTCTGTCTAACGTCTACATTTGTGTATTAATTTTTGTGTAAAAATTAATATTATTAACAGTTTTTATAATGGACACTAAACATTCAGCAGTCTCCAATTTAGTTTCCGACTTCAGTTACAAAATAACTATTTTTTTCATTTTTCGTAAAATTTGAAATGAAACTGGCAGCATTTAGATATAGCTGAATCAGATAACGCTGATGGCTAGAGGAAATAACGCAGTGGCTTTAAGTTGCTTGGGTAAGCTAATTGTAATTGAATTGAACATCTCCAAACACGTTTTCAGTTTGACAAATAATGGAACAGCTGCAATGTCAGGTCTTTTTAAATTTTATTAGGTGTGCACTGTGTAATTTGAAACCCTTTAAATACACCATACAGTATGTCATTTTGCCTGTGCCTAGCCCACAGTTGGAACGAAAGCTATTTTCACTAACTCATAGGGACCCATCCTGTGTCAATGTCTGTGGAACATTAACATTTTTTTGGAAGGGAAAAAAAAATCACAATTGGGTGCCCAGAGAACTTAAGATATGTTACATAACTAATGCAAAACAGAGCTTGTAACTATTTGTTATTGAAGGGTAAAAACTAACAATTAGAACATATTTTCTGAATGTAGTCAGTGTAACTGAACCCAGCTTACTGATTAATTTTAGATCTGTCTTATTGTAAAAAGAAAAGAATTGCAATTCCTAACACCAAATATAAGAATCACATGGCTCAGCTAGACCAGTACAATCTGTCTTTTCTCCTGTACGAAAGATTTTTAATAATAACATCCGTTTCTCTGAAGGATATTTTGGTTGTGAACATTCCCAAGAGTGTAATAACTCCTGTGGATCTCATCAGTTGAATCCTTATATGGTGAAACTCCTAAATCGACAAATTTAGTAAAGACCGCGGCTGGACTCTTTATATTTCGTAGTGTATTGTTAGCAATCCGTAAATGGATCAGTAAATTTAAAGTTTTCCAAGAAATGAAAGGTTACAAAAAGAGATGTGTGTAATCAAGAATGCACTGAAAGATTTTTAAATAAAACAAACAAAAAAAAACGAGAAAACTTTTGTACGGATGCCAAAGACTTTTGTTTGGAGAACATGTTAACTCATAAGCCTGGTATTTTCCATGTGTTACTTTATATCAAAAATGAACAAAGCAGATAGGAACAAGCAAAATATATGTGTAATTGTCATTTTTACGTCAAAAGTCAGAGGCCTGCATTGCACATTTCAAATAAATTACCCCTGATTTTCCCCATTTAAGGGTGATGTTTGAACTGCAAACCACATGTGTTAAGCATTTGCAGTAAGAAATTGGAAGGAAATGGATAACACATTATATATCTATACACACACACACAGATATATATACACATATATATATATATATATAAAATAACTTTTTACTTTTGAAATCCTTGTTTTACTACTAAAACACTGAACAATGATTGTATGACTAAGTAACTTAATCAGTACCATTAAAAATCTGGAATTGATTAATCTGTATCCTCCAACATTACGTAATTGTACTCTTCTTTGAGAACAGCCTGTGGCCCAATTCTATGTAGAAACCTGGCAAGAGCAGCTTAATGATTTGTCAGACGCCTGACAGAATGTGTGTTTCGTCTGACTGTGGTTTGTCTGAAGGAAGTCCACACTGACGCTCAGGTACCGAGTGCAAGCCGTCCGGAAGAACCGGGGCCCCCGGGGGAGTCTGTTGTAGCTGTTGGGACTTAGCAAAAAGCGTTAACATTTCACTAGAGCTGACAAGGGATATTGACAGGCCAGCAATAAAAAAGCTGGATCCACTCAGCAGGTTCCTGTAAAAAAATAAAGTTATTTATATATCTCAAGTGTCTGATATGAAGAGTCCATGGTGGAGTCTTAACATAGACTAAAGGCAAATGCATTTTGGCCCAGTAATTTGGCTGTACTGAGCCACAGTGTGGCTCATAAAAGTAGGATCCTGTACTATACAGTGTCATATCTTCAGACGTATTGACTTATCTCTAAGAACAAAGATCAAAATGGGTCAAAATATGGTATTTTCTGCAATTGTCCATGGTTATGAAATCTGGGGACTTATGAGGCAGAAGGAGAACTGACAATTTTGAACTTTGGTGCTGGAAAAGACTTTTAAACAATAACATGGGGAGCAGGGAAAACAAAGAAGTGGATTTCCGATCTAATCGAGCTTGGACTTTCACTTGAGGTTCAAATGAAGAGGCTAAAATTATCTTTTGTGGATAAAATACATAAAGAAACAAAGCTTTAGAAAATTGTATAATGTTTGGAAAAGACAACATGTTTGGAGAAACGACAACATCCAGCAATATCGCGACAAAGAACAGGCCTTCAGGAAGCCTGAAAGCCCATACAGAAGATAGAATGTTCTGGAATGCCACTCATGTAGTTGTCAGGAGTTGACATTGTATTGATGGAACCTAATCAGAATTATATAGTAATTCGACTGTTCAGTTAACACAGGATCTGCTGTTAGTTGAGTTCAGTTGTCTTTGTCAATAGGGCTCAATACATGGACTGAACATTCATACCCACAGCTAAAGCTCAGCAGTAATGATATACAGATTATTAGACCAATTAAAATGCACTTTTGCGTGGTTATGGGTGGTATGTAAACGTCAGTCGAGCTACCACAGAATTGTGAATGGTTTACCTCTGAATCACAAGACCAGGTCGAAACTAGGCATAGCTGAACTGTTAGCACGGGGCTAACAGCATTAGCACATGGGAGCTCTTGTAGAAAACGCTGCAGCTCCTGGGCTGAAATCCCGTCTCCACTGGGTGAATCTGACATAACCAAGAAGGAGGCCAAAGCTAAAAACTTAGTTTTCCGACAATCGCATCTATAAATGGGTTTTGGCCCAGTAAAAGCAATTACAAAACCCGGTGCTGTAATGAAAAGGTTGAAAGTGGATCTGATTTCATACAGAATTATTGAATAATGAGTTATTCTCCTTCTGTCATCACAGGCAGATCTTGTTGAGAAGTTCAGGGTCCTAGAGGAGAGCTACCCCACCCAAACTTTCAGGCTTAAAAACATCTACAACCTAGACACAGAACTGAAACTCAAACAGTTTTTGTGGTTTACATTCATTATCGCTAACATGGAAAAAGTAAATCAGAATAGTTATAAACATGTAAATCTAATGTAAACACATTAGTTTGGCAGCCAATAAATTTAACTCAGAAAGTAGTCCGACATTATTTAGATTAAAAATAATGTTTTTCATAAAGTCCATAAAATAAAATGAATGGTTTATAAACGCTAAAATTGTGTCACTTAAAATACTCGCGCAAAGTAAAACTCGCCAGTCGACAGGCACTCTACATTTCCAATTACGATGCTTTTATAATGTTTACAGTAAGAATTTTTCATGTCATTAACTGCTTTAAAGTACTCCAGCGCTATGGCAACCCAGCGCAACTGCAAGGCTGAACAGCTGACTTGCCATATAAAGCGATGCATTATTAAAGCCGGGAAGTAGATTCGGCTCAGGCGGCGAACAGCCCCGCAAGCCCTGCAGATGCAATCTGGAGGACATATCGAAAAACGGCTGAAAAATACCATCCCCCTCTGTGTTGTCTTTTTCCCCCTGAAAAAAAAGATTAAGTAGTTCATACGATTTTTCTTTTTTTTTTATTTTATTATTTTTTGCACAGGCATAGGATTTACGGAGGACTGCGGGAGGCGTCTCCTCATAAATTGTATGCATTGTGGGAAAGGGGGGCAGCCTTGCCCCCCTCCCCCAGTGTCTACCCACATGGCATGGATTTGTGGAATACAATATCGAAAAAAAATGCCTCAACAGTGAATCTGTTGAAACACTTAGTGTTTATTTTAACTACAAGGCTGAAGAAGCGAATTCTGTCTCCTTTCATCAGCTGTTAAACACATTTCAAACGCAGCCAAATCAAATGACAAATTTTGCCTCATTGCTTCTTTTTGGCATAGTCGGTTTCTTTTTATTTCTTTTTTATGACATTTTTATGTCATGTATTTAGCTCATAAGATTTTTATTGGCCTGTTTTGTGAAAGGAACACTTCCTCAGGGGGGTAATTTGAGAAGTTTTGCCCAAATTGTGTGTGAACATGTACACACAACCTATTGTTTGAAAGCATTTTCCCCCATCCCTAAAAATAATGGATCGTTTAATTCATGTGGTAAGTGCAGGCTGACCTAGTTTGCAGTTCAGAAGGTAAGAAGTCCCTCTCAGTATATACAGCCCCCTCTGCTGGCTAAACCGCAGTATATAAATATTATACACATTTTCAGCTAAGTGCTAATGGAGAATCAAATATATCATTCAAAATATTAAATTTGGGGAAATAATTTTGCGTAGTAATGGACAAACAGAAGTATCACGGCTTAAACCTTACGTGAAAAATAACCATGTTGGCATTTCCGCACTTAGAGCAACAAATCATTGATGAATTTAAAAGAGGATGTGAACTTTTTTTTTTTTTTAAAGCAATCTTAGGTGAAGGTATTTATTTAGCATTCTTGCAATGACCGGTCTCTGCAAGAAAGGTTTATATATGAAACATTCCTACCACGTTACTGTTATATAAGTAAAGTTACTGCCTATAAACTAACTTTTGGCAGTAGAGGCCAGTACCAATCTACAAAAACTGCATAAAGCTATTGTGCATATTTCCACTGGTTCAGTTAAACTGGGATTTCCAAACATATTCATTCTGAAGCCATTAAAAGTAAATTATATCGCTATTTCTGCTGAACATAGGGAGTCGCACTCAGCACAGATGCTGATATTAAACTGTTTGGAAACATCTGGAAATCCTGAGTCATTAAATTAAAATCCTAATCTCTAGTTGCTCAAAACAGACTTCAAGCCCTGTTGTTGACATTGCAAGTACAAGTTCGTAGTCTTCGGGCCTCAAGCTTCCACTACATGGAAAAATATTTAGGAGGTCAATTTGTACCGGACTGAGTAACTGTTTAGTTAATTGATTTAATGTGGTGCTTTTGAAACTGAGAGGGCGGTTTTGATCTACTGGTGTTTGGATTGTATCCCTCTGAAGTTTTTTTCCCCTTCTTTTATTATTGGTGTGATTTTCAATTGAAATCAAATACGGCTGCTGACTTCTTTGTAGATATATGTTGGTAAGTCGTATTCTGTTAAAGCCTGTATAACTACCAGACATAGGTCCTGGTTCGTGGCCAATACTGCGATGCTGAAGTCAGATTTAGATGGAACAGGCAAATGAAAATCCAAGCTCACTTTTTAGCAGCAAGAGTATATGATACAACAACTTAACAGCTGTAATAAATAGTGCTTGTAGCGGGTTATTATTACCATTTGTGAAACGTGGAGCAGTTTATTTTCCAGAATCACTTCACTCACTGAAGACTGGCGGCCCTCCTTCAGATGGTCTGATTATCACAGCTAGCGAGTTGCATATCAGCGGTCCGCAGTTAACCATAAACATACGGCGATTTCAAACAAACATGTTCCTGAATTGTTCGGCTGGCATCTGTAATTTCCCTTTCTTTCATTTACAGACGTAGGAAATTCAGACGGGGCCGGGAATAGTGAACAAAGCCGGCGAGACCCCAAACATGCGAAATGAATAAAAAATCCTGGAGCCACCTGGCCCCTATTAGTCATGCGCGCGCTATTGTGAGGCGCTGTGAGAGCCGCACATGACTGAACGTTAAATATTAAACAATGTTATCAACAATATGATGGAAGATAAGCTCAGCTTTCGCGCTGGAAAAAGAGGGGGAGAAAAACCTATGTCATCCATAAAGTGTAATTTATGTTTAAAATTATTTAAGGACATAAACACTTCTGACCTAGTCATGAAGCCAGATGTTAGACTTTTCTTTTCAGCAGGAAAAGTTATGAGGGTTATCCAAAACTCCTGACTGTTAAAACAGCCTCTTGGCTTTCCACACATTCCTAAATTACCATGTAATTCAAAACCTTGTTTTCATTGCAAAACACTGGAATGCCCCGTTCAATTCCGTGTGGTTAGTCGTGTTATAGAACACAAAAATAATGTTTGCATTGTTGAATAAAACCGAATCATAAAAAAAAACTCCTAAAGAGAGGAATATTACAGTTATACATTCATTGTTGGATCCTTTTGATGCTTTAATTAACTAGAAATCCTTTTCCCAAACAGTGCATGTTTTTTTCTCCCTCAAATATAGGTAAATAGCGAAGATCGCTTTATTTTGTTTACAACAGGCTCACGGAATTACAGCAACAGTATCCAAAATCATATTGATATTAATATGTTTTGTGTTAAGAAACTGGACACCTTATCAACAAGAACAACATGTTTCAGCTGACTATTAAAAACAAAACCCGCGGATGAACACATTATCGTTCACGGGAGTTTATATTAATTTCGCGTCCTGCCAGGTGTCATTTATGTTTCTTAAACAACTAAATTAATATTGACAGTGGTGTTGATTCTATAAATTGCTGATTCCCGTACAAGTGACAGGAGATTGCCTCCCTTTTCTGAATTACTGGGATCATTTTTTTCCCGCTGCGTGTAAATGCCTTACAGTTAATCTTATCTATAGATACACTTCCAAGCATTTACTCGCGTCGCGGAGTGCGGCAAAAAGGAGTGACAAAGTTCAGCCTTTATTGACAGAGCCCAGCTTTGCAGTAGATACACCAACAATTCGGGCTCTGTACACAGTATATGACACAATATACATGGGAATGTACCGCTCTTAAAATGTGTAATCGTTCCCTGGCTGGTCCCACTGGCTGGTCCTTTGTTAGTGTTCTTTACTTACATGCCATTGTTCTCATAAGCCGATGTGTTGAATAATGCCTATCTTTCTAGGTCAGGAGTTCCCGAGGTCAGGTTTGGCTCCGGGTTGGAGTGGGAGATATCAGTCATCGTGTTGCAACAGGAAAACTTTTCTTTAGAATGTATTATCAATAGTATATATTGGGAAAATCTGTGTATATATTTATGGATTCATCGATGAGCGGGCTTTCTTTACGCTTCACGTGGGCACCCTGTTAAGGGAAGGGTAACAAGACAATTATGACTTGTTTGGTTTAGTTATATGTTAAATAGGAATAGCCTTGTAACCAAGGGCTGTTATGCAACAGTTTAAATTAGAGTTCCTCCGAGGCAAATATAATTAGATCGGAGTAGGAGTGGGTAGGGGGAGGGGCCTTTTGGGGTATGAACAGGAGAGCACACCTCAGTCAGTCACTGACTGCAGGGAGTTTGGAGCCGGGCTCCTCCTATTTGGCACTGGGTGCTAACGGACCAGCCCTTCACGTAATGCATGAAGAAAGAGATCTACTGGAGAGGTGGTCAGCAGAATGTGATACGGAGGACAGGATGAGGAACTGGCTTGATGTGAGCGAAATGTGGGCCCATGCGGGAGACTAAGAAACTATATTCTCATGTTACCCAAATAATGGCAGCAGCTCTTAAAGCGCTTTAGAGTACAGAAAGGCCACATCGCAGGGAACTTGTGACACACATTGAAGACGGCATCCTTCTGCTTGCTGAGACGTATCAACCGGCTGCCTATATGCACAACACAAATAATTATTTGAACACAATTTCTAAAATAATCTAAGAATAATATCCTGTAATTTGACGGTGCTGACTGATGTAAGCAGTGTAGGAGGCATGGAAAAATGTAGTGTGATATGTGTTTTTTAATCTGATAAGGATAATTATCTTAGCTGTTATGCTGTGTTGACAGTCAATACGACTGGGCCAGAGTGTTCAAATGACTCAACCATTTTAACAGCCTCTCTGCTTAGAATGGCATTTTTTATGCGTGCACTATTATGAACATGAAAGAATGAAACACTTCATTGTTTCGAAAAGCAGGGCCTTTGCCTGCATGCCCCTGTACGCTTTTGTCCTACTCTGTTGTGACACGAAATATATGCTTTCAGCCCAGTGCAGCGATGGTAATATCTTAAATGGGCAGGACTTCAGTTGAAATAAAGAGAAATATGATAGGTGTGTGTAAAATAATTGAATCTGAAATTTTAAACCACCCTGAGTAATGAGCTCTGACACTGCAGCTATTTCCCTTTAGGTCTCTCTTATAGCGCCCCCCCCCCCCCTTCTGAAGGTGGTGTTTAACCCCTTTTTTGTATAATAATGTTGACGTTTAAATAATTTAAAAGCTGTTAGTGTATGTGCCCAGGTGAACGCTGAGGCGCAGCCTGTGTACCAAACCCAGAGGATGCATTTTTAATGTGTCACCCCTTAAATCGGCCTACTGCCACGGACTGAATTTCCAAGGGTGAGATTTTAAATATGAAATAACCGGAGCAGTAATGGCTCTCGCTTTAATAGCTGTGCTGTTAACGGTGGGGCATTTTTTTATATAAATGTTTGGTTTACATGTGCGTTCCATTTCTGAGCTACCATGTCATGGAATGCTACCTGGTAGGTTTTCTTGGCTGTTAATTAAAATTGCACACGTTCCACTTGCGTGCAGAGTCAAGCAAAAATCCTTTATTTGTCCTTCGCCGTGTGCGTAAAGGTGGAACAAGTCGTCATCTTGCTATTTTTTAAAATTGATTTTCTTTTCTTGAACGTCAGCCGGAGCAGATTTCCTTTGTGCGCAATTTACTAAATACAGCGTGCAGGAGATGTTCATAGCTCATTATTGCGGCAAACTGCTCGCTGTAATTTGCGGTCATATGTAATTTGTAGGGCCAGCCCTAAGGCTTATATGAATATGAATGTAGGATACGCTGTAATATAGACTGAGTCAACACTGACAGGCAGAATGGACTGCCACAGTACTCAGAGTCTTGGCGGAAATGACCAGAAAGAGTGAGGGTCTGTTTCATCCAGTGTGTGTTTGAGACAACCCTCAGATTTCTGAGCATGGAAGCATGTCAGGGTGGATTTTTTTTTTCCTTTTTTTTAACTTTGCTTATACTCTGTTTCTAATCCGTGGCCATTATCAGATTAGGGCCCTGGAGAGAATGGCTTCCCTTTCGGACGACTTAATTTGCTCTGTTGTACTTCTCATTATAAACAGCATCGCAAAGAGTTTCCCCTGCAAGCCAAGTTTTCCGCTGTCCTACTGTAAACGGCGCAGTATCCGCCGCTCAAGTCGCCGGTGTCTGTGGAGTAATTGCACATAATTGTTTGTTGCTGGCTCTGGGGCCCTTTTCTCCCAAGGTGGACCATCCAGGGAAGAACTATTCAAGCAGTGTTGATTTTTTTTAGAATGCACACTTGTCCCCCCCC
>JAODJU010000041.1:10968409-10984959 GCA_026776725.1 Gnathonemus echidnorhynchus
ACACACACACATACGTAAGTGTGAATGTATATGTGGAACCCCATATTTCTACAATGTATATATAGATAATAGCAGGAATACTGCACTGCAGGGGCAGTCCTTTCATCCCATAGTGTCAGTGTGTCACTGTCTGATGTTTTACATCTGCGGAGTGATTGATGGCCCGTTGAACACACTCGCCACTACCCTCTCACCGCATCAACTAAAGCATTACTTTACAATGATTAAGTAAGATACATCTACTGACAGTCGGCGTCACAATGAAAGGAAGATAATTCATCCTCCAGCGCTTTATCTCACAATTGGTTTGTGCGTTGGTGTGGTATAATGGGAATTAAAATATACAAATTACGTTAAATAATTACGATAAGTATAACGTGTTTTGTGCTTTAGAAGTAGCAGTAACATACATTTCGAACTTGATTTCTTAAGAAGAACGCCGACAAACTCTTACTACCGTACTGAGAATTGGAAGCCATATTCATTTGGAGCTGAAAAGATTGAATTGTTACTTATGCGATTCACTGGCACACCTCCCTATGGTGTTTTAGACCGTACTTATGAAATACTCTGATATCATTCAATAGCCATTCCCCCGAACCGCCCTCCCCCCTACGCTCTCGCGCTTAAATAAATAGTAAAAACTAGCAAAGCAAAACCAAACCCCAATGCGTTTCGAACTAAGTGCATTGTATTATGCAAATGCTGTTTAAACATAAAGGTGAAGTAACAGCATTCTTTCTTTGGTACTTTCTGCGAGCTACCGCAGACTACTGCTGTATGCGATCGCCCATTCTAGCGAAAAAATGGGGCAGAAATATGCATAAATAAATACGTAAATAAATAAATAAACTATGCATAATGCGCCACGCAACATTTTTTATGCGTTACTGCCTGTTTTAATAATGAAATTACACTCGAACACGTTTTAAACTGGGGACCAGTGATATGAATACGCTGCGATATAATGTTCTTTCGACTGAATTACAACTTTATATTTTAATCACAGAATAAGGGTTAGCTATTTCTTTGTCTAAGCGCTTTCATTTCCTTGTTACGCCCTGTCAAGTCAATTGCAACATTTTAGTCACATTCTCCACCGAGCGTGCTTCGTCTTGTCGTGCCCCCACCCCCACCTAAAATCCCCTTAATCTATATATAGTTAATGACATTCTTGTGTGTTGAAAGCAGTTCGTTTTTTTGCATATATCAGATGACGGTATCATCGATTTTATGGTGGACATAAAAATATGATTGTGCAATATTTCCCTTTAAGAAATTCATCTGTTTCTGAGAAAAACATAATTGAGTTCCGGACCCCTCGTGATTTAAATAAGGGAAAACGTTGCATAAGGCATAAAAATAGCTGACATACATGCTGCACCTTGTAATTTATTAAACATGTTCTAACTTTCATATTGTGACAACGGCATTATAGATACTGTAGTCTCAATTATAGAGCAGGAAAAGCACTCCAGGACTTCGTCTAAAGTTACACTATCATTAAACACAATCGCTCGGAGAGTTTTTATTCATTACCACTCTAAAAATGGTTTATCTCTATTAACAGATTTTCCTTTCATAGCAATTCGCTGCTTTCTTGGCTAACCCACTCGCCGGTCTCTGGCCACTGAAATTATTTTGCTTTACCCTAAAACGAGCGAAGCTAAAACAACACCTTGTATTTAATATGCAATATTGTGTCGGTATTTTATAAACTTTATTTTGCTTTAACAAGTTGTTCATACAATTATGCTAGCCGCGGCCAAGAATAACAATCGTACCATTGTGGACGCTTACCAAATAAAGCTAATTAAAATTGTCGCAGTTTTCGCGCAAGGACTACTCGAAATACTTATAAAAAGACGCGGATACATTTCACACTACATTTTAATTATGACACACGCGCCCCCCCCCCACCCCACATACAATAACACAATACACACATTCAACGCTGCCATTGTTTCCATATCTCGTGATGCCTGCTTATGTATTTACTGCGGTGTCTCTCTAAACCCGAACTGCTGTAGCTATTTATATAAAGCTGGCAACCAATATTTACCTAGTAGACTATATTAGCTGCGAGTCATCTTTGAAGCACTGTGCCAGTTAATGCATTTTTCCTCACCACTAGCGAAGTCATTAAGAGGAAGTATTTTGGTGCAAAATATTGTTCAAACGTCTGACACTAATAAAATACAGTACATGCATTCGAGAAATAGGAAGAAGAGCGCCCCTGAATATTTGTAGGTCTGCAGGAAATGTTCGTTCTATTACACATACAGACGTCCTCAACAAAGGTCCTGTCAGAGACATATTCGCTCTAGCATAGAAAATAGAAGAATAAAGACCAAAATTTGGCTTATTTACTCGACATACATACGGAACAGTATTAAAATGATTGCTTCTGTCGCATGACTTTAAATATTTGAAAAACAAGCATCTCGATTTATTTTAAATATGGGCTAGAACAACGAAGGTAGCGATCAGAAACGTCCGTCCTTTCGCCATTTCGAATTAAATATGAGTAATTTACATTCGAATATGCACAAAATTATCTCTAGATAAAATCTTGCACCCACAAAAAATATTAGGTACTAATTTTAGATGCTATTGCATTGCTCTATTCGTTCAGTTCCGATTTCATATTGACGGTTTTGGAGAAACTGTACGCGAAAATATTGCGCCCTTCCAGGACCGTTTGCAATCCATTCAAGCCAACAAGTTTGGAGAGAATGTTGAGTTTAATCAATTCAGAACGTCGAGATGGAGCCCAACTCACTCAAGGTATTATTATCTACTCTGCCCGGAGTAGATTGTATTTTCGCATTATTTTGTAGTCGTTATCGTAAAGTATGCACGGACATTTCATGTGATTTGAAGGCTTAAAATTGATATTGTGAACTTTTAATAGAAAACTTTACGTGTTTACATATATTAAAATGTATAGCAGATTTGTTTTCAAAACCACTGATGCTGTGCCTAACTACTTTTTCTTTGACCCTGTCCTGATACTGTTTATTCCTTATAAGCTGTATTTATGTATGTATGACAGCGTTCTTTATTATTTATTGAATGGAAAGTACGCATTAAAGTAATTGCTTATTACTTTTTCCGCAGTGGGTAGGCTCGCCTTGTGGTTTGCACGGACCTTACGTTTTCTACAAGGCATTTAGGTTTCACCTTGAAGGCAAACCAAGAATTCTGTCCCTTGGCGACTTTTTCTTTGTAAGATGTAAGCCGGAGGATCCGATTTGCATAGCAGAGCTCCAGCTGTTGTGGGAAGAAAGGACGACCAAGCAACTTCTATCCAGCTCTAAACTTTATTTTCTCCCAGAAGATACTCCCCAGGGAAGAACTGTCAATCACGGAGAGGTGAATACAAACATTAACATTTTCTCACTTAAGTTCTTTCACCTAAAGATTTGATAGGCACTACGCGAATTTCAAATAAGGCATCAGTGAAATATGACCCTTACGTATTCACTCTGCGTTCTGTTGGCAATGATGCGAAATCTAATCTGATTGCACGTAACATATCGCCTTTATGTTTACGACCTCTGATCGGTCAATACCAGGGATAGACTGTTAAAAATGTAAGAAGGATCAGCTAATTCGACTGTCAACGTAGATTCATTTCATGTTAATTACCTTAGTGGAACTGGACTATAAATCATCCCCGTGGTCTGTGTTAGTTTATTTAGTCAGATGGATTGCTGAAAATAACGCATTGGTTGTGTTTTTTTTTTTTTTGACCCGCCTAGCTATATTATAAAGTTATTGTGTTTGTCGTCTTAATATTCCGTATCTCGGTTCTGTAAAATAGGGCGGAAATTACGAAATGGAGGTGAAGAGAGAGATCAAAAGACTCATGCTGGCAGCGCTGTATTGAACAAAGTGATAAATGACAGGTAGCGCAATGACGAATTTAAATGCTTGATTAGCGGCGTATTTCACTTAGACGTGTTCCGAGAATAAACACATTAACCAAAGAACGGAACGCTCCTAATCCACAGAATATCATCATGCCTTTTATATTAAAGCCGTGAATATTTCAGTGGGTATTCATAAAGACGGAAATTGGCTGGCTGCATAGCGCGAGACAATAAGTATTGTAAGCAGACATTTTCTCCATGCGTATTGAAATGCTTTCGGTTAGTAGCAATTGATTAATAACGGCGAGCTGAATAAGCAGGCAGATGCGATGCCTTAAAGGGGACGAGTGACATTTATGAAGGTTACGTCTCGCTGCTGCACTTTCATTTTTATTACTCATAAATGCGCGGGTAATTTGATCCAAAAAGAGTGAAAAAGTTTACTAGTCGTGAGGTTTATCTCGTGAACCGTGTGTCTTGGATGTTTTTTTTAACAGCTTAATTATTCTTACGATTGATTGTAGTATTGGATATGGAGATAGTCACGCAGCTGCCGGTTACATATGGGTAATGTAGTGAAACGGTAAACCTGTTTTTTTTTTTTTCTTGTGCTTCTAGCACAACCACTAGCAGATCACAATATGAGAATCTAGTCTGCGCTAAACTTTTATTGTAGGCTACTTTCCCTCTGCCTTGCTGGGTATCAAATTTCCTTTTCATAATAAGCAACAGGTTTTATATGCAGCTTTTTTGTGAAACGTCGAGTTTCCACCGCAGAATAAGTATGAATATCGAATTTGTATATTTGTATCATCTGTTGAATCGACCTTGTACGCATCCGTATTTATACAGTGTAACGAGGTGGAAGTGAGGAACAACACTTGACTTAACCCCATATTTACCCAGTTCAACCTCTCTCTCTCTCTCTCTCTCTCTCTCTCTCTCTCTCTCTCTCTCTGTCATCTGCTTCCCCTTTCCCGTCTCCGGCGAAATGGCAATGTGAATTACTGCCTACGTTTAGCCTGCATGATTTGTTGATCTTTAAACTGCAATACAGATATGATTATACTGTGTTCAAGGGCAGCGTATGTCTTCATATATCCGTAGTTAACATAATAGGGTATGAAATCTGATACAGTTTTTCTTCATCGTTTTACATGGTTACACTTAATGAAGATGTTTTCCGCCATTCGTTTTACGGATTACAGAGAAACCTATAAAAATTTAATGGCAGTACCCCTGCCACATATTCTAATTTAGTGTGCCTCTTGATAATATTGATATTGACCTAAAATGTGTGCAGTGTTCATTAGAACTTAAAACTGCTTTTGGAAAATTAGTGACATATGGGAAATCTAAATAACAATGAATCTGAGTGTAAGGCTGTCGCCAGTGGTAATCTAAAACCCTGTGTGATTGCTTCCCAATTGAACATGCACTCAGCAAACTGTACAATTAAATTACATTTGCATTTGTACTGAATAATCCCAATTATCAATACAGTAATCATCTGTTTTTTCGAAATACCTTGCAGTTTTTGAGATGCAGTCAGTAGGAATTGCTTTTTTGTTTTTTGTTTTTCATTAATAACTTTATTTCGAGCAAGCAGTGTCAGTTTCATTAGGTAATAAAAGTTCTTTAACCAGTGTTTGAATTATTCTTTGTTCCATGTTAACGTTGGGTGTGTTTGCAATAAACAGCCATGATGACTGTGATAAATGTAGGTAGTACGCTTTAATATCTTCTTTGTCTGTAAAGCCAGGTGATGTAATTTCCCCTCTGGCTTGAGGTAGTCATTCATTTGCAGAATAGCAGCAGTGTAGAAACAGCAGCCTACTTGCAGTGATCTTACTTTGGCAGACAGCCTGCAGAACACAGCACTGAGAGCTTGAACCTAGAGAGGTCAACATTACACTCCCTTTATACATGTGCTTTTTTTGTTTTACTATGTTTCAGTGTTATCCTCATGGGTTCATTTCTGCCAGAAAAATAATGTCAGACATTTATTTACTGACAGAGAAGGCAGAACACTTTTGGTTTTATATGTTTGTTTATATTAATGTAGAGCAACTTTTTTTGTTGTTGTTGCTGGTTACTCATTTCACAATTATAATTGCAGTTTTTTTAAAATGCAATGATGTAGTTAATTGGACAGGGGCCACCAAAAAAGCCCAAACCACACTGGAGTTCTATTTTTCTTTGAAATAGCAACTAGTTTACAAAGGTGATTTTGAGAAATGATGCATATGTGGTTAAATGGTGGTAAAATGTTCCTCTAGTCACTTCAGCTTTCTTTGTTATTGGCCCCATTGTCAAACACTGCAGCTCATATGAATGTCAGAGATGGGGCCTCAGTACAGCCCAGTAGGCATTGGTGGTGACTTTTTAGTAACGTGTTGAACTAAAACAGGTCAGAGTATTTAAAATAGATTCTGTATCGGATTCCATCAGCCATCTAGTCACTACAAATAACCTTGGTGTTACACATTAACAAATGCCTTCAGAGAGTGTGACTGTAGCTGCAGGTTTACAGCTGAATTTTCCAAATATTCCCAAAAGAGGGTTGGTTAAAACAACAAGTGGGCTGTAATATCTATCTTTTTTTTCTGGCTCTCTGCAATTGTTTGGAATTACAAAGCAGTATGGCTTTAGACTTGTGACTCTTGCAGAGGAAATGCATGGCACGAGTCCAGAGACATCTTACTGCCTGGCAAAAGTCCATGTTGCTGTTTGAATGCCTGGGATATATTTATAGTTTAAATTGGATCATTTTTCCCCCATAAAGGTTACATTCGACAATGCAGTATTCCAGAAATCATGTTGAAACACAGGCCTTCAGACGTGTTGTTATGGAAATTAGGATTCAGCTTGAAGTATATATCTTTGTCTGTTTCATAGGTGTCACACATTTGCTACATGACTCCAGCTATTCAGGAATTGCTGGGGGAGGGGGGAGGGAGAGAAAATGTAACTGCTCCTCAAATAAACAAATGAGTGTAAAAATGACCCTAAGCAACTGTTGGTTTTCTTAGAATGAACACATTTCATACCTTTCTGTGCTTGCTAAATGCAATTAATTCCAGAATCTGTGATCAGTTCTGAAATATACACTGTTTCGCATGTTTAAACTTGAGAACTGCATTTGCCTAGTCTTTAATGTAATGATAAATAATAAATGTTGCTGAATTAATCTGTTTAAAGGCTGTTTGTTTTTCCTGTTTAATCGAAACCCAGACACTCGGCATATTTGCATTTTCTGTTGTTTTTCTATTTTTTCTGTATCACGCAACTTATATCCAAGACATGTATACAAATTCAAAACGACAATGTAAATTTGTTTAAATTTATAAGGGTAATTATTTTCTCCCACTCTCCCTCTATAGATTAATTTTCCTCTTGTTCGTTTTATGTGCTCAATATGGCTCAGTCATTAACTTGCTCTATGATGTAGTGCTATTATTGGAAGGAAAATTACTTGTTCAACTTTAACTTTGGTAAAGGACTTCCTCTGGATCTGCTGGGGACATTTTTCATGTTGCTGGGTCAATAACTCAATAGGCATGGAAGCAGGTGTACAAATCTCCTGTGACCTAGGGAATTCTTGCCCTGACCCCCAGAATCAGTGGGGTGAAACATGCTCAGCGTGACTCTGTTTGGGTGATTTTTCGGCTCTACGCTGCCCCACAGCTTCTCCTCACTAATGCCTCAAATCCCACCAGTATGTAATAAACAAGGGGCTGGTTGTTTCTTGCCACTTATAGAATGGAAAGTTTCCATGAATGGAATTTTTTTATTATATATTTTTTTCGAAAGTCACAGAGCTCAACACATAAGGGGACGACAACATTGCACTTTTACTATTTCTTTAGCTGTCCATCTGAAATGAGTGTCACCAGAATTGCTTGCTCAATGGCCATGGAGGTGGGGGGGGGGGGGGAGTCAGGCTTTACACATGACCTCTCCGTAAAGTTTGTTGCGTCGTCATTGGGATTAACATTGTTTGACCCACTTACTTTTACAGGAGCATAAAAACAAATGCTTCTCTGTACACTGGCTATTACTTAGCATCCTAGGCTATGCAGTCGCTGCCTTGAAGTGGCAGCCTTATTCGGAAGTCAAGGAGGTACTGAGATCTTTTCTTATTGGCTGCTGGGGCACATTAGTCCTTAGCTAGTAATGCAGTAACACACTTTCACTAATGGTGCACTGCCTGCATCAATAAGGCATAAATGTAGCAACCGCTGGCTAATGGTGAAACTGACAGATGATGACTTAAGTGATTTAAACTGTGGAGTTTAGTTGTCAGGGTATTTATGTATGTGCTTTATTTATGTTTGAGCAAAAACAATATACAGTATAAGAAACGTCTGATATAAATTAGGGGCTTTTCAGTATTTGAAGTTGAAAATGTATTCTTTTCTAATGGAAGAGCTGTTTCATATATAGTGACACTGCTTTAAGGTTTTGGTTCAAAATCAAATGGGCAATTTAATTACATTTCAAATGACCACAAGTCTGCTGTTGATTATTCCCAAACTGAAAGAATGCAGTACTCCAAAGTGGAAAAAGAAAACATTTTTAAATTTAGACAAGCAGGAATATCAATGTGTAGTCAACAACAATTACGTCAAATCCTTTCTGCTCTGGACGTTTTTTCGACAGGAGACGCGGTATTAAAGTAACAGAAGTGGCTTAAGTTTCCGTCTGCCATACACAGCACTGTATCTCTGAAAAATTTCAAATGAAGACTTTAAACCCCCTGAAACCATTAATGTTTGCTTTTTATTATGTTATGCTGGGATATTGTGACCAAAGATGGACAGGAGGCAATGATAACATCCATTAAGATGTAGAGTTGCTAAACCAGAGGTATTGGTAGTATGGAAAGGCAGCGGTGAAGATTTCTCTCAAATGCTAACACATGTGCTTTCCAGATTTCCACACTAACCCAATAGAATCATTTATTTATTTTTTTTAAGCCTTCTGACGCCAAATAGCAAGCGGATCAGTCTAGAAAATGGATTTCATTTGGAAATTCATTTTTATATCCTTCGCTAGCCGTTGAATGGGACCGGAGTGCTGTAGTAAAACGAAAGGCAGTTTTTATTTATTAATTTGTTTGTTTATCTATGCGTTAGCTTTGGTATATACCTATTTAATGGGGGTGCATAGCGCGGTATAGTCTGCTCATCTGGCACTGTGATCATCATTTACCATCAACCATGACACTAAGGCCATAGCTTTCCCTTGGATGTAGATTAGCACGGCGTCTGCAACAATGTTTAAAGTCACACCCATGACCCCCCCCACCACCTCCCCTCACCACAGCCTAACATGCAAACCCATCACTGCTCTACTGACATGACGTTGTACTGCCACACAGGATGAGGTCATAGCCGTCTCTGAGAAAGTCATTGTGAAGTTGGAGGACCTTGTGAAATGGACAATCGCAGACGTCTCCACGTGGACATGTGGCCTAAGGGCGGCACCCCTGAAGCCCATCGTGCTGAGGGAGCTGAGGAGGAATGAACAGGGAGATGCTCTGCACAGGTACCGGGAATCGACGCTCAACAGCAGCCTCAACTTCAAGGACGTCCTTAAGGAGAAGGCGGAACTAGGTAACCAACTCTTTCATTCCTGTCACTGAGATCCTTCAGTTATGTTTGTGCTTTGCATAGCATCATGGACGCAGGGACCTGGGGGGGGAGGGGGGGTTCCATTCATCACCCCCAGTAAGGGGGGGGTTCATTCATCACTCCCAATAACTAGACTTTTGTATTTAGGTTATTGAATTCTGCCCCCCAGGATCAAACCCCTCCAATGCCATCGTTTAGCATGACCAATAGTTGACTACGTCAACACTTCACAATGCAATAACTTGATCATAGCTTGTTATCTGTCCCATAAGCAAAAATATGTTACCCATGTCATGCATGTTTATGGCAAAAATCTGTAGAATGTCGTGCAACAGACATATCTGAAGACAAGGATGACTAAGCATTCAGTGCAGGGCTCTTGTTATTTCTACCTTTGTCGTTGCCTCCAAATATTTCATAAAAATTGTGTGCAGAATTATAGGTGGGGGAAAACCGTTGTTTGACTTCTCATTGCTTATGTGAAAAGGGGAAAATAAATGTCAAATATGCAGTTTGGAACAGAATAACGTGCATTTATACGTCGCTAACTGGCTGTAGTTCTTGCAGAGAACTTTCACAGTTCAGTTTAAAAGCTCCAGTGTCAGATTTATGAGGTCTTAAAAATGTCATGTATGACTTGCAATTCGTAAAGCAGTTACAGAAACCCAGAAAAATGAAAATTACTCCCCATATATTGAGAATTTGCACGATAAACTGTTTTTTGATTATATACAAAATATAATTGTTACTTATTTCCGATTTCTACTTTGGGTGTTAAAAATGTTGGTTTTTAAGGTTGGTATAAGATCCAGTTACTGTCACACTAGCTATACTGTTCACAGAATGACACAATGTTTTTATTCTATGGTTATTTTTGGATCTTATAGTTTACTCATCCATTTACCAGACTGTGTATACAGCTCTCCTTTACCCGGCGAAACCAAATGTTAAATTGCCCTTGAATCGGCCGTTGTATTAGATTCTTATGCAGAGATTAGATGGGAGAATCAATAATGGACTCTTTGTCACTTAAGCTTACAGCTGCATATGCGAATCAATAGCGAGCAGAAAAGTGTGTTAATGAATTTATTTACTGTCAGACTTGTACTTTATTATTTGGGTCCATTGTGTATAGGTTTTGTAATGTTAATAAGTTGCTCCTTAATGACTATATATTAGCCTGTTTGTGTTGTCAGGATTCTAAATGCAGTTACTCAAAACGACTCTGAATTCGCTGTGTAAGCTAAATATCCTGGCTAAATGCCAGAGGCCATCTCCAGCTTAAATTTACTCGTCTTTGTTGCCTAGAGAAAAGAAAAGGGCTATTCAGCTGGACAACTAGCAGAAACCATACTTTAAAAATCAGCATCACTGCTAGTAATGAACCATTAATTAAAAAGCCCGATGAACTTTGCTCTGAAATTGACTTGTCGGTATTTCTACAAAACTTTGTATGTCAGTAAGGAATTTATTAAAACAGTAAGACCTTCTAGGGAAGCTGACAAAACAGATTGGCCATATAATTCAAGACATTTCTTATTGCAGAAAATGCATTATGAAAATATAACAACAGTTTCCCCCAACATGGCTTGACAAACAACTTCTTTTGATTTTTATTTTGTCTGATGCTGATGATGATGGTTATTATTATTATTCTTTGAAAGACCAGCCTTCCAGAGTTGATGGGCAAATTGGTTTCCTCCAAAGGAAATGTGAGCCCGGTCATGGCACCGCAAAACAAATTTACCGTAATTGAGGCAGTTAAAACGAAGAGCAACTGTTCACGGGAGAAAATGCAGGGTGTTTTAGTAATTAACAGGATGGCTGTTGGGGTTTCATCACGCACATGGACGACGGCCAACAAAAACCATGGATCTGGCAGCTTTGATCTACTTAATTACTTTTTCCCTGTCCTTGCTTGAACATTTCAATGACCAAGGCATTGTATAGATTATAGATCAGACTGTAGTTTGCAAGTGATTATATGCCGTATTATGGACACAGTGTGACCTTCTTCTTAAAAAAGTAACTCACCTCAGGCTTCTTTTTTTACATTAAAAATGTTGGCAAGAGGTGCAAACCTCTTTTATGATCCATTCGATGATCTTTTTTTTCCCCTCCCGAAATCCACACGCTGTTCTTGGGCTCTCTTATTCCGACATCAGGCCTCTGTACAATAATTAGTTTAAGGATGACCTACCTAGCCCTATACCACAGCGAGTTTTGCAGAGAAGCAATGAAATTGTGTTATAATTTAAGCCTTTTCTCCGGGGAGCCAGCATGGCTATAAAGATTCTGTCACAGAAGACTCGGGTCGCCATGGGGAGGGAGACTGGATAGTAATATTGTGCTTATTTTGGGCTATAATTTTGGACATATGCCAATTCAGCGAGTGTTATAGGAGGGCGTGCTGTCAGCTTCAAATTACTGAATGTCTCTAATGGCTGCATTTGTAACGTTTTATCAGTGTGTAAATCAGCGTATTAAAGTGTTTATATTAACTAAACTCTGCTATCGTCTCTAGCCATTTAAGTGGCAGGTACAGTTTTGGTCTCCTTGACAACAGAATTCAGATGTGAGCATTCTACACCATTGTTTACGGTTAATGAGTATCACCAGGTCGAGAGAAGGATTCTAGGGCTCCTTTGAAGATGTGAAGTACGGCGTGCTGTATTCATAAAATTCAGGATCACTTGCTCTGATTCACAGTGCGAAGAATCCCCACAATGTGCTGTTCAGCAGTGTAGGCATGACTTCCATTCATACTTTTCTTTGGTACCTTATGACTCTGAGGCATGTGTCCCATGATGAGTTATTCATGCGATTGAGGTTAGAGTCTCTGTGCCTCTTCTCGTCTGAATTCCAATAATAACGCCAGTCGTCGCATCGCACCGTTAAATTCCAAGTGGACACCTTTGTCCAAAATGACTGTTAGCTCACGATAACGAATACATTCATTCATGACGTATTAATGCTAACATGTTGCATTCTCAGCAATGCAAGAGTAGGATCCCTTCTGGTCACGACTTCGGTTAAGTAAGAATTTTACTACCTGCTGCCACTGAGGGAAGAGCCTTAGGCTTAACAGTTACAGACCAAATTACGCTCAGGCCTTGAAGACCTTGGTGCACATTCAGAGAACCGTGGCTTCTGTTGGGTTCTTCATTAGACCGACACTCATGCATTAGTCATATCTGGAGCGAAAAGGACTGACTCACAAGTTTACACTGGATCACAGAGATTTTTTGGTCTGGTGGATCTTACTATCAGGACCTACATTGTTTTATATATACAGTTTTTCTAACTACTTACTGTCAAAAGTAGTACAACACAGTTTGGTTTTGAGCTGTATGGTTTCACCCTTCAAGTCTGCATTTCCTCTCTTATCTGGTATATATTTCGACTAGCAATGACTCAAAAAATGTCACTGAAGCATTCATTAGCGTGCCTGTGCAGCATTGCTCAATGGGAGAGAATTCAGCATCTGATATTTAGGTTTTAAAAGAGAAACTGACGCGAAATAACGTGGGCTTGATCAAAGTAAACAGGCAGGATGTTGGTGTGTTTCATTTCAGGTGCCAAAGATAAGTAGCTATTACTGAGCAAAGCTCAGTTTGGATTATAATGCAAGCCATCGTTTAAACAAATAGCTATATACAAATAGTTTGCTTTCTTTGAATCGGGAAGAGCCATGCCTGCAGAATAGAATATCCTCCTTGCTTTAGTGTTACGACAGGGCTAATTTTGTTGATGTGTTCTTTTTGCCAACTTCAAAATTTTATAAACCACAAAATACAACTTAAAGTTAAAGCCGTGATATGTTGCAGCTCGTTCCACGGGAGATTCTGATATCATCACTTGCTGTGGTCAGCTGGCACTTCTGGCAATTATTTTCCACCCAAAACTGGATCTCTCCAGCCATGCATTGTTGCTACCTGGTCGGCTAGCTGGGGAGAGCTCTGTCAGTGCTGGGGAAGCTCATTTATAAAAATGCTGGACTTTCTCAAATAGCAGCAGCAGTTGAAAATCAGCCTTAGCCGCAAAAGAAGCTTCTCGCGCCGGTTAGGATACTACAACTTCAGCCACCAATTTGTCCTACACAGACTGAACTGTGACCTCCTTCCGAACGCGATCAGATCAGACATCGATGGTGAAGAGCTGAGGTCTCCCCTAAGTTATCAGAAAGGTCTCGTTTTTGGCAGCTAAGAAATCGCAGTGTGACTAGACTGGTTGGTGGCAGTGTACAGTGTACAGTGTGTGTGCACAATTACAAAGGCATAATATGTATGCAAAATACTCATGGTCAACGTGACTAACAGGGTTCAGGCTCTGCTGAGTTTTCCAAATCTTCTGAATGCATATAAGAATCAGGGTGCCACCATTGCTCAATGTAGGCTTATTAGTTTACAGTAACACTCAATAACAAGGATACCGATGTACAAACAGTACAGTGTATTTTTGGCATACTGTACATTGCATGTGCATATATTGACGTAATTCATATGTCAGCCGAAACCATCACGGTCAAGAAAAAGATCATCTCAGTTCTTTTTTTGCGCATTTCTGGGATTTCTCTAGCTGTTCCGAGAGTGATAGAAGACGTCAGATGTTGTCTTGATGAATCTGAGAAGGAATAAGCTAGTAAGTAGCTACAGTACAGTGGGAGTAATGGACAACAGAGGGACAGCAGTAATTCCACTAAGGAGTGACCATGACTTACGACTTGGGGGCTGTGCTCCCGGTTGGGTGCCTGCATTCCAGGCTGCACCGAGCTCCCTGCTTTAGCCTGAAAAGAGGCTTTTTTGGGAGGGGGCTAAGTCATCACGTGGTACCCAGGTCCATGCATCACCCCTGCTGCCAGGGCACGTGGGGACCAGTTTGATTTGCGACGGGTGTCCCGTTCGCTTGCAGCAAGTTTGTTGTCAAGCAGAATAGAACGAACAGTGACTTATCTGTTTGTGGCCGTTACTTGGCACGAGGCCCTTCTGGATTTCAGGGCTTTCTGGAGGAGCTCCGGAGCCACTCTCGTTCGCGCGCGACGCCGTTCGCTGACCTTTCTGTACAAATGACATAATGGCAGAAAATGGCATCGATGTCGCCGATTTGAAAACAAAGAGCAGTGTGATTTCACTGGTGCGGTCGCTCTTTTCCTGTGTCCTGAATGTGGCTTTCACCAAATGTTTGTCCTGACACAGGCAAGTAAAGGAACAGGAAAGTTAGAACAGATGACATGTTAGCATTCATAGCCTGGGCCATTTATTCTGCTCTGGGTACAAATGTTTCATGTTGCAGCATGATTGTGTTTAGAAAATCATGTCTCATAGTCGAGGCAGATCTGCCCAGGGATATTTACAGGCCTTGTGAACATATTTAATTTTACTGGCTTTAAATTTTAAACACCTATATTTATACATTGGGCTGTAGCTAAGGCACAAAGGGAAGGGCAGGCTGCTCTACTTGTCATGGCTAACAGATAGCAGAAGTGACCTTCAGTAGGAAGATTACAACTCTAGCTAGTAGAGGATCTAAAGGGAAATGTGCATATCTATAAAGAATGCTCTCCTGTTTAAGTAACTCGGAAGTCTGAAATTGCCTTGAAATAATTAAACAAACCCATTCCACCACTGTCAGGGCAGCATAGCTCTGGGCATTTCTGAAACAGTCACAGACCGGCTTAATAAACACAAATATCACGTCTTGATTATTTGCAGACCTGTTGGAAATTTGCATGAGTTCTTTGTCTGTCGTAACTCAGTGATCTACTCATATCATCAGTTCCCTTATGACTGAATCTGGCCAGATGCCAGGAATTCTCAATCCCCGACCAGGGTATTGTTAGGCAGAGTGGAAAAGTCACTTTTAAGCGTGAAGAATGCATGCGTTTTCTAATGTGGGTGAAGCAGGAAGACGTGTGCTGTAATCACTTTCTGATTCCGCGCAGAGAAGCGTTTGCGCCGCTCATGTTGTGTTCATTTCTGCCTTTTCCAATGGCTTGTGTTATTTTTCCATGGGCCGTGGGATAATAGCTACGCTGGTAGACAGTTAAACAATGTGAATGTCTCTAAGGGGTGACCTTTGAGGAAATGAAAAGTTTTATTGTCCCTCCATTACAGGGTCTGAAACAACAGAGGACTTATTAATGTGACTCTTGCTGTAGTATAAAAACACCCCAAACAGCCAGCAGACTGGTAAAGAAAAAGGTCTCACAAGAGTTCCACTCAAATCTTTCCATTAATCTAGTTGCTTCATTAGATTTTCCGAGTTTTGAAAACAGGTCCCTTTTTTAAAAAAAGGGAAATTCAATTAAATGTTAATGCTGTGCTGTGTCCTTCATGAAAAGCCCTGCCCCCCTTCTGGCAGCCATAGCAGCATTGTTAATTTTAACCTAAGGGCACTCAGTGTGTTTGCGAAAATACAATGTGGTCTTTTTATGTTCCTTTGTGCCAAGCCTTCTCTCTCCGGGATGACTAATCTGTTATCACTGCCAACCAATCGTTTCACATTGAGGTTGGGGTTGTTGCAAAACTCTAAAAACCTTCCTTAAACATTAAACATCTTGGTAGTACCTGCTCTAGCCTACATCTCTGAGACTAATTAATCCCTTATTTTGGCACCAGCTCTCTAATGACATTCTGCTTGCTAATCTATTTTATTTAGTCATAGGAAGCGGCACGCTGGTAGAATATCGTGTGCATGAGTATTTAATTATTCACTAATCAAATTCCTCTCAGTTGCAGCCTTATCGCAATATCCAAAAAAAAAAGGTGGCATTTCATTATTGAGCTGATTGCTTGTAAGATAGAGCACTGCATACACTGGATATTTCATTACCGTCTGAGCGGCCGTGGTATTCTATAAAATGGCCCTTGATAAATCTCGGTGCACATTGCAACACGCAGGTAAGGGTGACAAAACCTTCTGCTTCACCGCTATGACGTCGGGCAGAGGGACGGAGAGGATGATTTGCGCGATTGACTGAGATCTTGGGAGGTTTACTTACTCCAAGTAAGTGGCAACAGACCTGCAATACCCCCCCCCC
>JAODJU010000041.1:10990312-11004289 GCA_026776725.1 Gnathonemus echidnorhynchus
CCCCCCCTGTCCCCCCCCCCCCCCCCCCCAGTCACAATACGAAAGTGTTCTGGGGCCAACAAGCACTGTCAAAGAGGGCAACCTTGAGCTTCTCAGCCCCCCCCCTTCCCCACATCTTCAAGGCTGTGTGTAAGAGGACAGAGAACACAGTGGTGGAAAGAGAGCGGCGCGCAGAGCATGTGGGGAATTTAAAAGGGGATATTATTCATGCAAAGGTCCAATTAAAGGATAAGCAAAATCAATAGGACATTTTGAGCACTTCTGCATTCATCCAGAGACATTAAAAAATAGATGAATTTTTGAAGTTCATTTCAAATCCTGTAGCTGTTACAGTCACGGATAGAAATACATAATTAACAGCGTTATGTAACTGGATTTTTATATATCTTCTTTGCGGAAGAGGTAATGAAGATAATTTGATGGTGTATAAAAAGATATTGAAATCTGGTTTTAGGTTTTAAAAAAAACCAAGCCAAGTGTTTTCTTTTGGGGTATGTCAGTCAGTGGAAACTGTGCGCCTGTCACGTTCCCAGAATGCGGGCCACTTTACATCCCCGTACTGCTTTTTCAGCCGGACCCCAGCCCTCTGACGTCTCTAGACATGGTTTAGGCTGTAACAATAGATGTTAACTCCTGTCTTAGGAATAGATTTTTTTTTTTTTTTTCACCGGGTGTTTAATGCCTTGTGATTGGCTTAACAATCGCGGGGTTTCTGGTTGAATCTCAGAGGACCTAACACTGTGACTCTTGAAGCCATATTAACTGAGTTGACTTTCTGTTGGATGTAATAATATTGCTTCAGCAGCAGGGATTTCAGCGATTCTTCAGGAGCCCATATTGTGCGGCCTAATCTATCTGTACTGAATGGCATGGCTTGCTTCCCAGATATTTTCGCTTTGCCAATCCTTGCGGAGAGCCGTCATGTGACAACAGCTGCTTTGGATCCGCACGGAAAATTAAAGGAAGCCTGCTTGGTTTTCCGTCAGTTAACTGTTACATAAGACGACAATCTGCGCGAATTTGCACTGCGATTAAAGTGCTTAACGCCAAACCTTGTGGTTTTTTTTTTTTTTTTGGTTACCCCTCCTTTCACCAGGTGAGGATGGTGAAGAGAAGAGAGTTCTGGTGCTGAGCTACCCACAGTACTGCCGGTACCGCTCTGTTGTGGTACGGCTACGCGAGAGGCCCTCCTCACTGCTGACGGACCACGTGGTGCTAGCTCTGGGCGGCATCGCCTCGCTCGGCAGCAACACAAGCATCCTGTACTGCCGTGACACCTTCGAGCATCCCACGCTGATCGAGAACGAGAGCGTCTGCGACGAGTTCGGTAAGAGCGCCGGGGCGCCACGTCTCCGCACGGAACACCCGCCGACCCGTCCAGCACTTGTCTTCCTTGGGCCCACTCTTGCCTGAGCAGAACCTTCCCTGGCCATTTCAAGCCGCATTAAATCGATTACGGCTAATCACCTGATGGACTAACAAACCAATGTGTATAATGGGCAGTTTGAAAATGAGTTAAGGTTTAATAGCTAAAGCACCACATAATTTAGAGATTATGTGAAGAGACACGGCTGGATCTGACTGGAAGGTCTCATGGGAAATGAGAAGACAGTGGTGGATTATCTGGCTACACCTCCATGGATGATACGACCAATGAGAAAAAGATAAGATACTTTCAATGGGGCTGTGATATGAATGTACTCTGTCTTGATTGAATGAATCACAATTGACCTGACCTCATCTTTGACCTTATTACTGACAAGTGCCATATTATTTGTATAATTACATCATGCAGCCAACGATTTTTGTTGACCCTCCAAATATATGCCGTGTCACCTATACAAAGCAGAAGGCTTCAGTACTTTAATTCTGGGATGTTTTGCAAGGAGGCTTAATTAACTAGTGACTAGCTTAGTTATGCTAAAGGACAGTATGTGTTCTGTGGTCAGAGAAACTGGCATCAGGATACAGGATCAAGTCTGATCCGACCCAGAAGTAGTCCGGTTTGGTTCAGAGTTTTCAGTCATTATTGTAGTTTACCTGCTTGAATCCAGGAACTTATTTTAATAATTTAAACATGTATATAGCCTGTGGTATGGTGTGTTTATGTTTTTCTATGCTAAGAGGCTAATCTCATAGCATTATCAAAACTCACTTACCTGCCCAATAGTAACTAAGGGTATGAGGTCTGGGGTGCCAGATCCGTCTCAATGGGAACTTAAACATTAATAGGGACGACGGCGGAGAGAGCAATGCAAACAGATTCCTGTAAGGTGAACGGGGCATTCATTGTCTTGGGTAAGTTAAATCTATGCATTTTTACACTCACTAGTTGGTGATGATTTATGGCATTTGGGGAACTAGTTAAGTTCTTTTTAAAATTGTCATCTGCTTTTCTTTTTTGGTTTTTATAGTATGTTTCATCGTGTTTTAACATAGTATAATTCACTGCAATATTAGTGATAAAATGATTGGGGAATGTAATTTATTTGTGCTTGGGGATAAGGCATGAAGTCATGATTCTTTTTAAGCATTACCACATGCTGTATTTATTTTATTTTGAACATGAAACAAATCTGAGACAAATCTTTTATGCTTGGAAAGACGGACGCTTGGCAGGAAAGCCGCTGCGTTCAGATAAGTGTTCAGACTCCAGCATTTTGAACAGGAGTTTAACGCTCATAGCTTGTGAAGTCCAGGGATGTTAGACTGAGAGCCATTAAACTTTAGAGGGAAACAGGAAGAGTAAAGCATACTTTAGGAAGTATGTGATGCAAAACAAGTTATTACTTTTCATGCTTGCAGTTTTTTTTTTTAATTAATCCTAAAGCCCTTCTTTATCGCTGGACTGGGTTTCGCGTTTTAATTGTTTTCCATGTGCATGTATGTTATTTTACTGTCCCATAAGGACATACAGACTTTTAAGTTACTTTAAATGTAATCCGCAATTTGCTGGGCCCTGTACCCATAAGTACTGATAAACACACTCCATAAGAGGCAGGGTGGGCTTCTCCTTGCCCTGCTTTTGCGGTGTGAACACTTACCTTAGATCAGGGGTGCCCAACTCCAGTCCTGGGGGGCCGGAGCCCTGCACATTTTTGGGTTTCCCCTCATTTAACACACCTGATTCAACTCCTTGTGCTAATTACCACTCAGCTCTTGAGCTAAATCGTTTATGGTGGAACCCGGGAAAGAACTAAGCTACACAGGGCTCCGGCCCCCCAGGACTGGAGTTGGGCATCCCTGCCTTAGAATCTCACTGGTCTTCTTAGAGGAGCTTTAGCCATCTCAGGCCCTACATATTTCCGGTACACTCCGTCAAACAGCAGCGAACACGAACAGACGAGATTATGGCGCTTAAACTCCTAAGATTCCAACCGCAAGAAACCCTGCAGCCCAAGTACAGATAACAAATGAAAACTTAGGAATGAAACGATGCCTTATGAATGTAATCAGGAGTCTAGTTAATTATTGAACTGAGTTTGTTGGTTGATTGTCAGTTGATTGCTGTGCTATTTTCTCTCTTTGAATCATTTCCTTTTTCTTCGCTGTACTGACTCAGAATCCTAAGAGAGCGTATTTTACATTGTTACGCTTTTTTTTTACGCAGGCATCTATGAAGTGATAACAGAATACAATATTTATATCCTGGTGCTTTTAATTAAAGTAGGGTTGTTATAAAGCTTTTGTAATTTGCGTGGCTGAGGCACTCTAGAGTTGAGTAACACCCTGAAATCCTTTTGGTTGTTAATTTGGTCGGGTTTTTTTTGTCATGCATACAGGACTCTGATGTGTTTTTGTACGTCTTTGTCTGCCTTTATCTATTTATTTAGTAGCCTTGAGAAATATATTCGCGCAAATGTAATGCAGACGGGGATATGCAAAAATAATTATAGACAAACCACTTCAATTAGCATGTCCAGGTTTTTAATGTTTTACAAACTAAACACTTTTTATTCTGTCCAGAGAAATCCTCTGTGACAAGAATGCCTTGTGTATTATTATAGTATGTTTTGTGCATAACAATGAAGGGTGAATTAATGATATCCTCTCGGCTAATGGAAAAGATGTGCAAGACAAAAGAACACATTGTTATCTTTCATCAAGAGGCCGTCTGTTCAAGCCTTTACCCTGAAGAGTGTTAATAATGTACACCTTTATAAATCAAATTATGGGAACATTACGTTTAAGTTACCTTCCCGCTGTGGCTTCAATAGCCCCAGTTTGGAAAGCGTACATTCACGTTTTATTTCCAGGCTCGTTTCCTACGTGTGTTTTCCGCAAATATTGCCGTGAAAATGGGTCATTTGTTTTTTTTTTTTATGAAAAGCAGCGCTCCGAATGGCGTATCTCAACGATGTCGTCAGTGGGCTTTTTATGTAATTGCTGGCGACGTGTTTAACAAGCAAAAACGTGGCCTTGTACGGCTGATCGAATGTTTCCAGCGCGGGGTCCAGCGCTAAAGGGGGAAATGTTCGCCTTTACATCGGAATTTCCAAGCGGCACGCAAAATATGCAGCGCTGTTTAGGAAGATGCGGCGCGATGCGACGAAGACGCCTGGAAGCCGTAAGAAAGTGGGCGAAGCCGCTTCTGGTGAGAACATGTGGTTCGGGGAACATTTGAATAATTAAATACAGAGAAAAGATCTATCATTCGGTGTATGATCGCGGAATATTGTGAAACATCAGGCCCTGTGATATACTCTATCCCCGAAGGAAATAAAAATTAACTTTTTACCCAATTCCCCCCGGAGAATGAAACAGCACAAAGGCATGCTCCTTTAATAAATCGAGTACTGTATTTTGAAATCAGATTTTGGATTTCTGCATATTCACAGCAGATTTCTATTTATAGTGCACATTTCTGTTGACCACATGGGATATAAAATTGTCCTAGTTCCTGCTTTGAGAAAGAAAATTAAATACCAGCGGTTTGTTTGTTTGAAACGGTGCTGCTTGCATTTCACTAAACATAAGCAGTTACTGAAGTGGGAACATTTCTCAAATTCTTCGGAGACCCTGCTTGTGTCTGGCTTGGGTGGCCGCATACAGGTTATTAATAATATCCAGATGTTCCAAACATCTATATTTTTGACCGGATGGACATTGTGTAATGAGAATTGCACAGTTTAAACCTTTAATTCATTAAAACACGGTCTGTTTGAGCGATTTGGTAAACAGTGTAAGGTGATTACGGCCTCCTGCGCACGGGACGAAAGGTAATTAGAGCTATTTAAGAGGTGTATTTTAGTGATCTGATAGTGAGACACGCTGATAAATCTTGGCTTTGGCTGCGATCCGCGTTAAATCGTGCCCAAAACTGAGATCATGCTCTCCTTCTTAATAAGCCGTTTTAGGTATTACGTTGGATCATCTTTGATATTTTCCCTTTCACTCATTTGCAGTCTGGATTGTATTACTTAAGGTCAGGAATTTCTAAACTGCCAGATGCGTTATCCATTCATATCCGTGATTGAGAATTCAAGGAAAAACTGAAACGATGAAATTATTATTATTCTAGCCCCCCCACCGGTCCCTAGGCAGAACTTTCCCGTGCAGTTCATTTCAAAGCAGAGGTACTTTTTAGAATCTGAAAGCGTTTTATCCCTGAATGATATTTGCATAATTGTCTGGTGAGATATTATTCCCATAATTCGTAATGAATAACATGCAAGGAGCCCGGATGCGTATTGTGGAAGTCTCTGGCAGTAAAACAGCCTTGAGAAATATCCTTTGCTGGGTAAAGTACAGCAGCGCTTCAAATAAAACTGCACATACATATAATTAGTGGTCGGTCCAGTAACTCTGCGAGGTCACTGTTTTTATCAGTTTGACGAAATTCTCCGTTGCTTTGCTTCAGTTTCTTAAGGAGCGGGTGATTTCAAGGTATCCACACTCATGTGTAATGATTCCCAGTTGTTTGGAGCCATTTTGAAAGCAATCAGTCTGACATTTAAGACTCTGCTCTCCAGCACATGTGTAATGTACAATAATATGTGCCGCTGGAAACTCGTAAAGACAATACTTCGACACGGTGATCCACTTTACAACAACATGTCTCCATTTCAAATGAATTCTCTCAGATGTCTTGAGAGATCATAGATCCCCCCCCCCCCAGTCTGTTGCTGCTGACCTTATCCAAAACTTTTTTAAATGTTTTTTTAATCCTTAAGTGTTAAACATTTACATTCCAGGGGTCTGTTAAGTGCTCTTAATTTTTATGTGGGGTGGAAAAAAATAATAATAGTGACACCATATGAAATAGGACTCTAACGTCAAAGTAACTAAATCACAACTACAAACATGGTTACAAAGTTGAGTCATATTAGGTTGAATGCCAGTAAGCAGTATATGCATCCGCTATGAAAGCAGTCTGATGGTCAGCACTTTGATATGTGAGTTTTCAAAGCAACATGAGACAACCAAAAGAGGCCAAATGGTCAACTTGCAGGTGCATTGGCCACGAAAACTTCAGCCTTATTTTATGTGTCATGGGGAGATAAGTGTGGGAAAAATCATGACAGCGTGAGCCAAACGGAGAGGGAAAAAACTGCAGCAGAAATGAGGAACAGTAGTGGGCAGTCAAAGGTCATCGTCAAGGAGAGATGGGCACTCAAGATGCTAAACATCATAAAAGTTTGCCATTAAAAATTGCCACAGCACTGAATCGACACCTCTGTAACCCAGCGTCAACAAAAACGAAACGTTGTCATCTTGCTGGATTTAATGGCAGGACTCCTGTTTGGAAATTACTTGTGTCCAAGGCCAATGTACAGAGACGCGTAACTGGGTGTCAGTAGCATGGAAACCTGAGCCCCGGAGCAATGAGAAAAAGTGGTCTGATGAGTCATCTTTCACCCTTTCTCCTACATTCGGATGGGCTTACATTTGGAGGAGGCCAGCGGTTACACATGGGAGATCCAGAATGGTATAGCCAGCCTTCTCATGGGAGCCATTAGGTCTGATGATTGCTCTGCCTGGTTATATAACAGGCGTGGATTATGAGGCTATTTTACAGAACCCGATGCACCCTGTGGTGAAAGAACTCTTCCTCGGTCATCTTCCCATACTATATGATGATAAAGCCACCATATATGCTGCTAAAGAAATTTAAGTGTGGTTTCATGATCTCCCGGATGAAGTTGAACACCTTCCACCCAATCACCATATGTACATAACTTCTGTGGAATGTCCTGGTCTGCGATGAGTTGGTGCTCCATCCTGGGTTGTATCCCTTGGCTTGCGCCCATAGCCCTGTGACCCTGAATAGGACAAGCGGTTTCCAAAAATGGATGGATGGATGGACAGACGGACAAACAGATGGATGGATGGACGGACGGACAGATGGATGGGATGTTCTGGACTGTAGAGTGAGAAGCCGGTTTCCACCTCATTCATTCTTCAGTGAACTGAGGCTTTTCTTCTGGAAGAGTGGTCCAATGTCCAACTATAGTTCAGGGCTTCCAAAAAGGATCAAAACCCCTCTGAAGCCAAAGGAGGCCCTTCTCATTAAATCATTGATATTAATATACTCTTAGTGTTCCTTTTATTTTGTTCACCCCCATATATAAACAAACATGAAACTGCTGTATATTTATTTAGCATATATGAGTTTCTGACCACTGCTTCTCTGTATTAGAACCCATCCAAGTACCGGCGGAGATGTCGTGGTTTCCAGTAACTGTTTGTACTACATTACGTCAAATTAAAACCAAATTTTCTATTATTCCTCTTTCGGCACTTGGCAGCCGTGCAGTTCGGCGCCCTGACAGCTGCGAGTTATTTGAAATACTTCAGTGGAGTGGGGAAAACCTGCTGTGAGGAAGACTCAGTGCTGTTAAATTCATAGGAAGGCATGATGTAATCGGTGTTACCCAACGCTAGTTTGTGAACCAACCCAGAGTAAAAATAATCTTTCCTGGATTATCCAGTGTAATTGAATTGACCCTCTATGTCAGCACTGGCCTCCCATCAAGCCTCCCAGCTGACGTCGTTTGGCATAGCACACCTTCAGGATCATCAGCTATTTTTTTGGAAACAACACGGCACTGCGTTTTCGAGCCTTATCTACCGATGCATTTATTTGCTTATTTAAAACAGTGTCACAGCTTTCTTTGTTAGGATGTGTTAGGCCTGACATTTGAGGTTGCATTATTATTTTTAGCACTATCCTCTGTGATTTGGACTAATTACATTCCTGCCTCTGCCTTAGTAAACGAGCTTATTCTTGGCGACGAATCCTCTGGAGGTGGGATGTCGCACCTCTTGCTCAGAAGTATTCCTTTACTCTCGAGCAGGAACGCCGCGTATCAAGCCACGAAACGGCTCCCTCTCTTGTTATTGAGTAACGTTAGACGTCTACCTGTGATGGGCGCCGATTTGGAATGCCGGGCTGGAGAGGAAAATATTGAGCTTGATTCCCAGTCTCTTGTATCCCCAGCAGACTACTTACCGGGGAAAATAAATAATTCATACGAAAAAAAAAATGGAACCTTCCTTTCTGTGCCCCGGAATAATTGTTATACGGAGCGAGGAAGAATTTTCACAGCACAGGCTGGGGCCTGAAACAAAATGTCACTTAAAGCGCGATACAATATTTGATTATCGTTTTCAAATCTCATCCGGCTCCCCGCGAGGTCGTCCACTGGTTGATTTGCTGGGAGAGTCAGTGGCGCTTGAGCGCCTCTGTAGCTGTGGTGATTTATTAACGCGCCGACATCCATGCACTCCTCTCTATAAACATTTAATGAGTCAGCGTACACAGATCAGAGGGAACACACCAAAATATCTGATAATAGGTTTCAAGCGAATAATGTTTCAAGGACTTCATTGTGCGCCTTCAGGAAAACATTACTTCCCAGTTATGTACAAACTGAATTGCCTTTGTTTTCCATATTTATTTATGTATTTGTTTATTTTCCTCTCTCTGGTAATTATTCCAGTGGGTGAGGCTCTTAGGAATGCACTGGGCAGAGGAGTGTTTCTTGTTCTAAGACCAAGAAGGAAGCTTTTTGTACTGGGGGGAATAAAGAGATCAACGCTGTAAGTGAGTCACGCGTTGAAACTGTTTTGGGATCTGTGTGAAGCCATTGTTTTGATCAATTTAATGTTTGGGAAAATATATTTTATTTATGTGTCGGTACCTATCATCTCCTATGTCCTCATTCGTTGCTTTCTTCTTCATTTTGCATTGTCGTTATTGATTGGCTTGTCACAGTGGGAATCGGCCCACGCCATTGGATGGAAATCTTATACGCTCCGACCCACTGTTTGGCAGTGTGGGGCGGTAACGGAAGATGGTATCTGAGAATGAATATACCGGACTCGTCTCGGATCAGCTTAATAACTTAGCAGGAACCATGTGAAGTATTTAAATTTTAATAAAGACTACCATATAGTAAAATGGAATCGTAAAGATAATTCATAAGATAGCATTATCTAGAACAGATAGTGCTAACTACAGTATATACAGCCATTTCCTGTAAGCGACAGAGAGGCTGATACGGATACCTCTGTACTTAACCTCACCCACCAGTTTAGTTTTATGTTGCCTGTGAGATTAATGAAAGGCCTGAAGTTTTTTTGTGTGTGTGTGTAACGTTACATAACACTCCTGATATGTTAATGATACATTAATGACACCCTCTAACAGCCTGACACACAAACAATGGTTTCTAGGTCAACCATGAGCTTTTCACAGCAAGTGAGTCATTAAGGGGCCACGTTTTCGTCCATTCAAAAGCCAATAAGCTCGGCGCCGATCACGTTATTATTATTTTTTTTTAATATTGTAATTTTCTTGGTTTTCCTATTTGCATGGCTAGGTGGTGATTAAATTGCTTATCTCCCACCACCTGCTGTTTAAGGGGAGGAATGGATCGTGGAGCTGCACCATGTGGGTTCAAAGGTCAGCGCTGTGTTTGTAATGTTGTATTCTGGTAGTGGGTGCAACCTTCCAGAATGGACTATGCTACTGTGAATTGCATTAGCAAGTAGCTGTGACTCTTAGCACAGATCACCGCAGCATCCCATGAGCTATCGCACTTCTTGAGGACAGAATGTCGTCGACGTTCCGGAATACACGTAATGCAGCGTGATTTTATCGTATTTAATCTCTGTATTTGTTTTTTTTTTTCTGCCTTCACTCTCCTGTTTTTAAGGTCCCGCACTTTTGCCGTCCGATTTATGGAGCAGCCGTGCTTACGCTGACGGGACTATTAAGTTAATGCTGCCAGCTTATGTGCCATTAAGGTTTGTTTTGCTTTCTTTTTACTGGTGACCCAGTTGAGCCTCAAGGGGGGAACCTGCAGACTGTGGCCTGTATTGTGTCACGGTGACGTGTTCCATTGTACTTAGACAGGCTTTGTGTGAATCACGATGCTCTTTGTTGGTTTCACTGTGATTAAAAAAAAATAAATAAAAAAAAAAACCCCAACAGTCATGGACAAAGACTGAATGGCGTGGCGCCCAGTCGTAACTGGATAGCTGCGTAGCTTATTATGAAAAAATAATAATAAATTAAAAAAATGTCCCATTGACGTTATGTGAAATTCTCACGTCTTCTTGAGGGCAGTATTTCGGGTGCCCGTATGTGCTGGTAAATCGACATGCCGTGATATCGTTGAAGGTCGTCAGGATTACGGCAGTGAGACCTTGCAGTTTAAGAATTATAACAGGGACAATGTAAACACACTTAAAGCCTGAAATGTATAATCAAAGCAGTGACCATGGGTGTCCTTGGCGGTATTTATTACAGGCACCCCAGGACAAGGTGTTCTGAGACATTTTTACGTACGTCGGTTCTGTTTGTGTTGTGTTTTTGGACAGTTTCCAGGTAGCCAGTCATATTTCACTAGGTTCATTATTGTAAGTTGCAGTCTTTCTACAATTACCCCTGTAAATGTCACCTCCGCCCAAACTGGGGCGCCCAATTGATTCCTGTGCGAAAAACCTACCAGGCAAATTCTAATATGCTTAGGGTTAAATCACTGTAAAGCTTTAGTTTACCAGTGTGGCTACCGGTTCTTAGCTGCTTGAGAATCGTCGCAGACTGTGGCTCTTGACGTCCGGCTTCTGAGGTGGTGTAAGCCTGTATAGGGACGTTTTTCTGAAGTGTCTATAATGATAGGGTCCAAATTCTTGGCTCGGTTTGGCTTGACATGGTTTGGTTTTGATTAGCTCATAGTCCTAGTTAACAGAGTGAGTGAATGTGAAAATGCGGATAAGCATGAAGAAAGTGTGGCAGATCAGTTTAAACGGCTTGAAAGGGTACTGGAGAGTTTTGTCATCTGTGGACTATATTTTAAACACGGCCGATTTGCTGAGGGTGGTGAATTCGTGGCTGGTGGCTGAGGGATATTGTACAGCTACTGAAAGACCTGCAACAGTCTTTTCCTGGAGCTTGGGAAGAAGAAAAAAATCTTTGTCATTTTGACCTTAAATTTTATTTCCCGTGAGTGTCACCAACCATGCCGGTCTGTCAGGCTGATAGATGACAGGACACAAATTAGAATACCTTCCTTTCATCGAGCCGGTCTCCTAACAAAGCTGCTGTGGACATAACTGTGGTCTGGTGTCGTTTCGGCACCGTTCGAAGCATTCAGACGCATCCTAAATGGTGCCTCGCGTTTCGTGTTAGATCCGGTAGGACGAGGTGCGTCCGTTGTTGTACCCTTAAGCAAAACGCTGGATTTCTCCTGCCGTACAAATGAGCAAAACACTATACGCTTTGGGGGAAAAAAGCAACGGATAAGTTAGGAAGTAATACATAAAAGGTAATAATATATTAGCTTTCCTGCAATGTATTGACTCAGTTCCTGGCTGGTTTTGGCCTAGGTGCACCATAAATCTCCTAATGAAAACTGACTCTCCTAATGAAAGTAAGTGGGTGAGTATAGGCCCCAGTGAAAGAGATCAGATTCCTCGTGCCTATCACGACAGGCCGTGTCGCTACCGGGGGCCAGTCCACAAACGCCACCCTCGTCACGTATGATATTTCATATATTATTCCAGTGTTGAGCTCCAGCTGTCAGAGCCATTATTTGTTTTCTACTGGGATTTTTTTTTATGCTCTGAGTGGAGTTTTGTTTTCTCTGCATACCATCCTGACATAACCGCGGCTCAGAAGATGAATTTTCTTTCTTTTCATGTTTTACTGTAATTAAATGTCATTACGCTGAGTGGTTTGGGCAGCTACAAAATTAAAAAGGCCCCGAATTACACAATAATTGCTCTTTGTTTGGTATATAAACACTATATGTTATTTTATTGTGTGCATTTCTTATTTATTAAAATGAAAAATGCAGAGGCTTCCTTTGGACTGTGGGCCTGCAATCTATTATGAGTTGACATAACACGTTTGCCATACATGCAGAAATAATGGCACCATTTTGAAGAGTCAAGTAATTGCTGTCTTAATGACTCTCCAGTTGGGTTAAACAATTAGCTGGTGGATTGTGCATCTCCTGTCATTTAATGGGAAGAATGTCAAGCTACATCATATGTCATATTGAGGATGAGAATCTGTACAGCCTATTTCTGCATGGGCTGCCTATCTGAACGTCCCTGTTTTAAATCAGACGGTGGTGTTGATGAGGGCAGCAGTTCGGTTGAGTTTAGTCATTTCTCGTGTATGTGTCTGTTTTCCTGGCAACACTTGTGCAATTTCCAGCTAGAAAAAAAGCTACATTAGAATTGTTAAAAAAAATCGCAATACAGCATAGCTCAGATGCAACAGAGCTTTCTGTTCAGATCGTATGCAGGGTGACATCACTAGCCCGTCCTTCTAGCAAGTACAGATAAAAAGGAAAGTAAGACAAAAGTGCCTCCCAGTGCACGTTCATGCATTCGTAAACGGTAGAATGCAGTCCTTCGCCAAGATAATTCAATTTGGTTCCTCTGCCTAAAGTGACATTTGACGTATCTGGTGTAGTAATGAGTAAGTGTTTGCACGCTGTAGAAGCCACCTTGTTATGTCTATGTGGCAAACTGTTATTTTACAGCTCAGCATTCTTCACTCGTTTTAAAGGTCAGCGGAGAGACCTCGTGACATTTTAAATCTACGGCTGGGGTTCCGCGAGAATCCATTTTTTTCGCCGGATGGAGCGGGAACCTTTTTCCGGCGAGGTGACGGCATCTCACGGACTCCAGCGGCGGGATTCTGAGCGGGGCTCCAACTACGGAGCCCCGAATGAGGTTTTGGTCCTCAGATGTGACTTATTAAAGGGGGCAGAGACTGTGCCATGTTGCCTTGGGAGTGTGACTTTATGAGAAACCTACTTAAGGCTCTCAACAATCTGATTGAGAGCAACATGGAGGTAAAACGCAGGAAAGTGTGGAAGATCTGTGTGGGGAAATAGTTCTGTTCTTTGTAATCAGGACTTCAAGTGCATGACTCGACAATAATTATATACTTTCCAGTAATTCAGATATTCAGAAGTATGCTGGTATTCCAGCAAGTCCCATTAGCCGAAGGGCGTGTTTATGAGATCAGAATGTTAGCAGCCAAGTTCCCTGAAAAATTAAACAGCTTCATAAAAGAATGTAATATTTTCTCTAGAAAATCGATAAAGATTTTTTTTCCCCCCCATGTGGGAGAAAGAATTTATTCTCAAGTATTTCACCTAAATTCATCTTGGGTACTGGTTCCCTTAATATGAAAATGGTTTCAATTTCGCTCCTTTTTTGTTTTTAGAAATTCAGTTTTACGTGTCGAGCGTCTCGTACAGGGGGATTATTTCAAAGTCATATTCAAAAATATGCAAAAGCACACATGAGCCCTGCCCCACCCCCATCTGGAGCCAATGAATTTCTGTTGAGATGCTTTGCTTAAAAAAAAAACAAACGGAGGCTGATCACCTGTGGAACTCTCACCTCCAAAGGCTAGTGCCACAGCTGTGGTCTCTGCAGGTTAACTTTGTTGACCCAAGACAGTGGTTGCTGATTCAGATTTCACCAGTGATATGCAAATGAGGCTTA
>JAODJU010000041.1:11023494-11055994 GCA_026776725.1 Gnathonemus echidnorhynchus
CCCCCATGCAGGCGTGCAGAGCATTTAAAAAAAAAATCTACCTGGGCTCAGAATAAACACAGCACTCTGTATAATTATTGTGTTCTCTAAGTGAGATTATATAAAGGGACTCGCGTTTCGGAATTCTTATTATGGAAATGAATGTTATATAAGACGCACATTAGAAGCTCAGAGGAAGGAGACACTGCGGTGGAATCTTATTACCTTCTGAGCAGCTCTCCCTGTGGAGATCGGTGCAGCGGCCTGTGTGCACATAAAGGCAGTGTACACATACACAACGGCACGCAAGCTCCGCTCACCTTCATTTATATTTATTTATTTTTTTCCTCAGCTGGACAACCATCTCCATAGTAACACCCCTATCCGCTAAAAGCGTGTCATTACTCACGGCCTGATTTGTGCATAGCAATTAAGTCGGAATTAATGACTGAGCGCATTACTTTTTTTTTTTTTTTTTTTTTTTAAGACCTACACTTAACTGCATTTTTTAAATGAATTACAGACAAAGCTGTTTTGGCATTTTAATCAGATGAAATCTGTGACTTACACGGTAGAAAATTATGATAAGGTACTGAGCCCCCGTGGACTGGAGACAGACACGCGAGTCTGCGACTTGCGCTTGTGGGGTTCGTCGTCCTGGTTGAGCGCTTGAGTGGACGCTGCCCTGGTTCTTATTGAAAAGGCCTTACTCATGCTGACTTGGCATTTGTCCCTTCAGATACAGATACAGTTCTGCTACCATGACCCTTCTCCCATTAACCCTTCGCTGCACCATATCTTACTTTCCCTGTCAGCTTCATTGCCTCGGTCATTGCCTCTGTCATTGCCTCTGGAATGCGTCTGCGTGTACATGCATGTTTGATTGTGTACTTCAATGACACACGACCACTGCTACAGAACTGGCCTCCCAACCTTGCTTGCAGAGGAGGTGAGATTACAATAAGTAAATTTTAGCAGGGCAGCTGCGAGGTATCAAGACTTCTTAAAATAAGCGCACGCATCCTGCACTAGAGTGGGTTGCGCCAGGCCAGCTCTGCTCTTAAGTGTGCGAGCAAGGACCAAATGGCAGCGTAATATATTTATCTGGCCTAAAAATGAACCTACATTGTCAGTGTCGTTTAAATAGAGAACTTAAAATAACTTAGCAGGTTTTTGATTACAGATGGTCTCTCAGCTATGGTCTGGCCATTCTGGAACACAGGAGTTATGCATTAAGATCTCGATATACCAAGCACTCCTTACCCACACTGTAGAACTTTGTATGCATTTCAGGATTTAAAGATGCATGCTGTCATTTAAAAAGAAATATCTACATTTTGGTAATATCTCAGCAGTGGGAATAGACAGTTGCTTATTTCTTAAGAAGTGTAACTGATTTTTTTTTTTGCTCCAAAAATAAACACAATATAATTCCTAATTGAGTCTGCAGCCATGCTGTAATTGCTAATAGTCTGTGACTTGGTGCAAATAGAAATGTACTGTTACGTAGGGGGATGCAATAAATCATGCTGAGGAGGGTGTTAGCTAGAAGGCTAGAAGGGGCCAGGAGGAATAAAGTCACATTCTGTTTTTTTTTTTTTTTTGGCCATTTCAGTCTGCACCCCTGTGTGGAAAGGCATAGTAAATGGATGGTAGCGTATAGGAACCTGGGCTATCTCTCGTAGCCCGGAGCGTGTTCACATTAGGACAGGCATCCTGCTTATGGTTCATTACCCAACCACACGTGCTCAAAGTTTTAGGCTAGATGTGCATTTCCCTAGAAATCGAGGTGTGTGTGTGTGTGTTTATTTATTTTGAGAAAGTGCCTAATGGTCTCCTGCAACATGCGCTTCCTTCTTCCCTTTCTTGTTTCTTCTCTATTTCTCTCTCTCTCTTTCCCTCTCATAAAGGAACATTTAATTGCACATTTCCTGTTCTTGGCACAGACCTTCGTCCAGCTGTATGGAATGTAGTTATATTGCAGTCAACTGGCCAGTTGCTAAGCTGAATAATAAATAACAAAAAAATATAATCATACATGCCCAGTTGAGCTCTTAAAAGTGTGTGTGTGTGTGTGTGTGTGTGTGTGTATATATATATATATATACACACACACACAAGACTGCTAGTAAATAATTTTCACCCATATTTATTTTCTTTTTAAACTTAAGCAGAACAGAGCTGTATCTTGTTTTGCCCATAAAAGGAAATATGGTAAGAACGATACGAACGTTTTTTCAGCTGCCCATGAACGTCTCGCCTTCCTTGTATGAGCGATTTCCAGTCTTATGGAAGTAATCAGTAAAAATAAAAGCATATTCAGAACAACTAAATTAAACGACAACATCTGATGTCAATCTCTGGCTAAAACATCAAAACCTAAGGTCAGAGAGCTATGCCTGCCGTTACATTTAACTATAAAAGGGCAATCGTAAAACATGGGTCAGAAAAACTCAGGTTTGCAAAACATGCACGCTTTGCTGCAAACTTTCAGATTTCAGAGGATTAGTTAGGAACAAGATAAATCATTGTACGTATTATTATGCTTTCATTATATAAACATGAACTGAAACATTACAGTGGGAATCAGGTATTTGGCAGCCGCATGCTATTTTGATTTCACTGCATACAGCGAACGTTTTCCAGTTTTAGCAGCTGTAACATGTTTAAACTTTTGGTAATGGGATCTAAAGATGAATGTTCCCTCTGGGCTCCTGCTTAGCTCCATGATTGGAGGGCTGCCAAGCCTGAACCGGCCAATGGTTTTCCACCGCGCTTCCTCGCGCCCGCTCTGGCCGCGCATGCTCAGTGCGGGCTCTACTCTTCGGCGGTGGGAGTCGTTTGGGAGCCGCGGTTGAATAAATACAGGGGAAGGGCGAAAGTGGTGGGAATTAAACAGTCTTCTGATGTCACAGCATCTAGAAAATGCGTGGGGTTGGGTGTATTGGTGAGAATGGTGACTGGGCGGGGCAAATAAGGAGCCAAATAATTAATTACAGCTTTTGTCACAGTTCTTTTAAGCAGCTCATAAAATGTTCTGTCCTGATATTTACGCCGTGCTGCATTCCCACATTCTGTTTTTTTCCACTGTGTCTTTTACTGTGGAGGTAGTATTTATAATTCAGCGTGCCTCGGATACTTCCCACTGTGACTCATTAATCACACAAATCACATTATGAAAACTCCTATCCGCTGGAGCAGAAAGTGCGATTTCAGCGAAATATATCCCGTCCAATTACCATCTCCGTATCAGGGGTCTGCATCGAGAATGTGCAATAAAATAAATTAGAAAGAAAAGTATCTTCATGCGTTCAATTAGATTCAAGCATAGTAAAAAAATTATAATGTTATTTGAAATGGAGTGGTGCGTGTTTGAAGGTTTATTTACAGTATTATACCCAGAGTTCTTCAGACGTTGCCGCTTAGGCTGGTTTCATAAGCTCTGCTTCCCAGGGAGAATTGATCTGGATGTTGTTAACGTGAGGCACACATCGGGGGTACAGAGCAGATTTATGTCATCAGCTGCCGAGAGCAGAAATGCTTTTAATTAGATTTGAGTGCATTGTCTCCCATCTGTATACATCTTTGTTTAAAGCAAATGAGCGCCTATGGATCTATTTGCATTATATACAGGCAGACTTTTACTGATGTAAATCCACACGCACGCAGAAACTTAGATAATTAAAATATGCATGAAAATGTAGAGTGCAGTTTTCTATAAGTCGTTCTCATCTTTAATAGATTTTAAAATACTGTACCTAATTAAAGGAACATTTCGATTGTACAGTGTGGCAACAGAGATTGGATATCTAGTGAGATTATAGGGCAGTGAAAGATCTACACGTGCAGTATATTACAGTTGTGGGTATGCTGGTTTTCTGGGCCATGCTGTGACATATGGGTCCCTGTTGTTCACCTGTGTCCCTCTTCAATTCCCCCCTCCTCCCCCAGACTCATCCTACCCTATGAGAGGTACACCAAAGGAGAGGAAGACAAGCCCCTACCCCCGGTCAAGCCCAGAAAACCGGAGGCCGGCGCCCAGGAGGGGGGCATTAGGACAAAGATGGCTGTGGTGAAGCGTCCCAAAGATGAACAAAACCACAAGGGCAGGACTGAAAAGGACGCCTTAGTGAGAGCCCCCGTACCCTCCCAGGTCAGTCACACATGAAGTCCTTTGGTTCCACATAGCCAAGAACCTCTCTGCGCTTTGGGAAGAGAAAAAGAAGAAAAAGAAACATGACAGCCCACTTTTGGCAGGGAGTCTTCTTTATTTAACAAATAAGCTGTCAAAGTCCCAGAAGAACAGGGCTGTCAGAAGAGGCTAGTTTTAACATAATTATTTTAGCCTGAATGGAGGTCCTAACTACCTCTCCAGTGACGGGTAGATACGTGAGTGTTTTTCGCCATGGTAACTGCAATAGTTTTTTTTTTTATACTGTTTTCCTGTTTTAGTCGTAATATTTTTTCCTTCTGCTCTGGGCGTGCCTCCTGTGCCGCCCGCCTCAGATCACGTGGACGTCACGTCCGTCACAAGCGGCCGCGCTCCGTTCACCGCGGACCAGGGCAAGCAGGGGGCTGCTGTGAAAAGTGGTTCTGAGCATATTTGATGGGCTATTGTGCGGAGAATGAAAAGATGCCATGTTCTGTTCTTACATAAGCCCCGCGTGCTATTTTTATCTCCACCCCATAAAAAAAAAACAATAAATCCTTGGTGATTTGCAAATGTCTCTCCAGTTAAGCATAAATAGGGGGGAAAAAAGGAATACGGCACTGGAAGGAAAAGAAAATTGAGTTATTATTTTTCCATGAATAACCAATGATTACAAAAGAGTTGAAAAGGCCTTTTGAATTCTCTCCTGAAGTGTCAAATTTAGACACATTTTAGAACAGCTACAAGGCATATATTAATTTCTGCAGTGCATGAAATGAATAATAGGGCTTTAGTGTGGAAACAAAGAGGACTGTTGTAAGGCCTGACGAGTTTTCCAGTGACATGCCTGCCTCATCGCTCTGGTATTTTCGGTAATTTGAAAGCCTCTTGAGATAATTGATTGTACATGGTAAGTACAAAATGTAAATGTACTATTCAGTTTGAGGAAGACAAAAAAACACAGAGGGGGTTTAAAAACTCCAAACCAAAGCACTTAACAAACATTCCCTCTGTCGGATGAGAGTGCATTTTAAGAACGTTAAAAATGTTAATTTTGCATTATGGTCATACTGTGTACAGCACATGGACATGTTGTCTGTAGAGAATTACAACATAGTAAGTGAAGTTCATATATTTTGAGTAGAGTTAGACAGCTGTGAGTCTTGAGTGATACATTCATTGCCAACAACCAGACACACCCCATCAGTGGTGTATAACTATATCTACTAGTCACCAGGCACTAAAAGCCTACAGCTTGTGAGAGAGTATCAACAAACATGAAAGGTCTTGTCATTCCAGTGTGGTGCAAGCCAAGCCCTAATGTGACACGGGGGGTCAGATCTTGCCAGCCACACAAAGACCACAGCTGCAGCACAGAAACATTATATGTGACAAAACAGGGGATTTCATTTTCATACTTAAAGAAAAATCACAATCAGCGTAACACTACATATTGTGCATGGATGTTTCCTGTTATTTGAGGATGTTGTTACACCTGTTTTTTTGCCAAGGAAATTCCTCTTTGGAGATGGTTACAAGCCCAGAGAATGTAAGGAACAAAATTTAAGAAGAGATACTTTTTAAAACATCTGTCAAGCTTCCGTATCAGGGATTATGAATAGGCAGGCTGGCAGTCTGCTTTGAAATGTTTGAAAATGCCATTTTGTATCCTGTCCCTTGATGCAGTTTATGTCAAACCTTAAAATATATAGAATAAACTTGTCAGAAAGGCCAAAGCAGCACTCAGATCTCAGGTTTTTAGCTTGAAGTATGCAAATAAATAGACCGATTCTGATTATTGGTTAGAAATTCAATCTAATCTTTAATCCAGTCATTTGGGGCTGCTTTTTATTTTAAGAGAACAGACTTAATTCCTGTTTGGCAAGTACTGTTTTCTCAACTTACTCCTGGTGTACTTAACACTCAAGTCATCTGTCACCAGTGGATATTCAATATAACTTCTTAAGCAGTGATTGCTTTGATGTTAGCCATTTGCAAATATGGTTCCCAGTGAAGGATGTGACTCTCTGGGGTCAGGTTTAGTTAAGTACATTTGACTTGAATCATCTGTTTGGAGGATTATTTACGTTAACTTTGACAGTGGGGTGACTGTATTTGCTTGTGGAAGTCATTGAGTAGTATCACAAGCTCTCAGTGACTAACATAACTCTTTGTGGTTGCAGGCATCTGACGACAAAGAGGAGAGTCAAGAAGAATGCGTTGAACTGAAGCCAGAGACCCAGCACCTTGCCAAGGAGGAGGTCAAGTCTGGAGAGGAGGAGGAAGATGAGGAAGAGGAGTTGCAACTCACTGTGAAAGAAGAAGCTTTGAGCAGCAATGCACGGGAGAAGCCATTGCTTTGTACACCACCCTGGGAGAATGTCCAGGCTGACCGAGTCACCAGGGACATGCTATCCTCGTCTCAGCCATCAGCCAAGCACCCCGAAATCTTGGATAATCTCAGCCCCAAGTTGCCGGAAGAGACAGACGATAGGTTCTTAAAGGCAACTCCCAAGCCATTACCCATGACATGCGCACAGGAGCTGCAGAATGGTGTGTTGGACCGTGCTGCTCCCTGTTCTGTGGGCAAGGTGGATCCCCTCGTGAATAAGGAGACCCAAAGTCACGTCGGCATGGTGCTACCCACCTTGAAGCAAAAGCCACCCCAGAGCTTCTCATTTCCGGAAATTGCTCAAGCGAAGGGGGAGCTCCCCAGCAAGGACGAGTCCTCTTTTAACTACACCCCAATTGCGTATCCAAGGGGAAACTCCGGTATTATGTCTCCGTTGGCTAAAAAGAAGTTTTTGTCCCAGGTCAGTGGGACCGCCTTGCCCAATAACTATTCTTTTGGTGCACCTCCACCATTAATCAACACAAAATGCACAAGCAGCAGCACTGAGGACACATCTGCTCTACAGAGCCCACTGGGGTCCAACACAGAGACTGTGGTGATCAACAGACCATCTGTCATCCAGCACGCTCAGAGCTTCAAGGCACGGACCATGGAGGAGAGAAGACCTTCAGGCGAAGCCTTGCCTCGTGACCCAAGCGGGAAGTCAGAGCCGTTCACATGTGAGGTTGCCCATCCTCAGGCCAGCTCTGTCGTAGAACCATTTCTATTGAGACCCGAGCTCCGAGACGACGTCGAGAAGTTGTCAGAGAAGCAGTTACTGCGGCCCACCAAGGTGCCAAGCTTCCTGAACGAATTCTACTCTTCCCCTCACTTGCACAGCCTCTACCGACAGACTGAGCACCACCTGAGCAAGGATCAGCTGACCAAGTACTTGAGCAGAGAAACGCTGTTTCGAGACTGTGACACTGTTCAGGGATTCCCTCCCAGCAGCCCTGACAATATTGCTTTGACTTATAGCACTCACTTGAGTCAAAAGGAAAAGGTTTCTCCAAGAGAACGTCCATCGGAAGACCAGCCTACAGATCTGAGTCTTCCTAAATCCACGTCGCAGAGTCTGGCCCCCTCCAAGTCCTCTCTGTGTGGGTTACCCCATTCTGTAATCCAACAAGAGGTGAAGACCAATCCCCCTCCCTTTCAGGTGGCCAACAATCAGACCTCAAATATTGACTTTCATCCCAGGGCTTGCCGTGTTCCTCCCATGACTATGACCCCCCCTAAAAAGGGTATAGACCTTCCCCCTAGAAGTTCGGGGAATACACACAATGGATGCGGGGAGGACATCATGGGGTACAAGATGGAGGAGATGGTACGGCCCATTCTGAGTGCCAAAAGTAGCCCACAGAACGTCGGCGCTGCCCGGCCTCTGAAGAGGAATCTGGAGGAGCTGGAGAACGGGCCTCCAGAGAAGAAGATCCGGGCCGTGACGCCCATGCACTCGGTGAAGGACGCCGCTGGCAAAGCCAAGACACCCGACCTAGAAGCTGAGGGGATAAAGCCCGTGGAGCCAGCACACGCCATGCACATCAGCAGCTATGTGGAGAGCCACAAGTTCCCCGTCCATTCCCCCATCTTCCCAGCACTGTACCCCGGAGCTTTTGTATCTCAGGTGCAGGATGTGTGTGAGGGTCTGGGCGCTCACATCCCGGCTGGCTACTCGCACCCGCTACAGTACTTCAAGAACCAGGCCGTCATCTCTCCACTGGTACCCCCGTTCGCCATCCATTCCTTCATGATGCGCCGACAGCTACTCGCCTCCGCCGCCAACCCGCCACACCTGTACAGGCACCCCATGGGAACCTCCTACGGAGACCTCCTGCACCATGGCTTGTACCCTGTGTCTGCCCTGAACGCCCAGCCCGCTTTCAGCCCACCCCAGCTGCCCTCTGTGCACCCCAGCACCAAACTCTCATGAGCGAACCATCCTGGCGATCCCGTCGGCTAAGCAGCGTGGCATTTTCCCTCCCTCACATGTGGGATGCACGTACCCCCATCTCCCCGCCCTTCGGAGCATGGCGGTGCCATCTAGGCAACCGACAGCTGGCAGTTAATGACTGAAGATGCTTGAGACTGGGAACGGTCCCCCTATTGCACCTGATTTTGCCACTGACGCTTCATGATTTGCACATTTCTTCGATTATATGGGCCAACCAGGCTGATCGTGTCTCATCCTGGCAACGCCAGTTGTAGATCTAGTCTTTCCTTCTCGTTTTGAAAACTGTGGAGGCTGCAGAGGCTCCGGGCAGAAGAATTTATAGCTCGGATCATATGGCTGCATATCCAAAGTATAAAACAAGTTGTGTGACAAATCAATGCAATGCACAGTGCAGTTTCATTACAATGGGAAATGGGATTTCTCCTTTCAAACACTATGAAACATTAAAGAACACTGTTACTGCAAACTATAACCAAGGTTTACTGTTGGAAAAGTTCAATAGTCATTTAAATATTATTCCTTATTGTATTTTTTTTATTTAATTGTAGATCTGCAGTGGTAGTTTGCAAATTCATTTCAAACCTCCAGGGGTCACTGTTAGAGACTACATACTGTTGAATGCAACCATGTTTGCAGTATATAATTTTGTTCAGTGTAAATAAAAAACAGAGCTGTTTACTATCAGGAATCTCCAATTTCAGTGGTAAAATGTGAAGAGCTTTTCACAGAATGTTTAATCCCCTTTTCAAGTTTCCCCAAAAGCCTCCCCCGTATGTAGCTGACTTGTCCCTACCAGAATGATGTTATATTAAGTTTGTTAATTGTAGGACTGAGGTGTTTGTACATACTAAAACAAAATTATTGCAGCATTTTTTTTCTATTCTGTTCACTAGCTACTGTAATTTCTGACCGCTCTGAATTAAAAACGACAATGTGGTCAGATTTTTTTTCGTGTGAAAAAGAAGTGCAATGTAACGGACTACTCGGAGTCAGATGCTGTTTTTTTTTTTCCTGCAGGTGCAAGTTTTTTGTTCCTTTTTTTTTTCCCAGAAGACAATTCAGGAACCACGCCACCATTGAACGATTTCACCAGAAAAAATGTTAAAGACTATGGTTCGTCCTAAGAGCACTTAAACAAGCCAGGTTTTCTTTCAAGGAGCAAGCTGAGATTCTGAATATGGTAATAATAGCGGATGAGGGGGTGGGCTTTACATCATGACAGCAGCCAATGGCAACTGGTTTTAATGTAATGTAATAAAACGTAATTTGGAAAATACTTGTCGGCAGTGATAAGTATTAGTGGTATATGTGTCTCTTTTGCACAAAGGATTTGGGTAAAAAAAAAAATGTCTAAGTCAACATGATTGAAAATCTCCTGTTGTCAGGAGTAATTTTGTTTTAATGTGTCAGTGGGTTGGGGGTAGAGGGGGTATATAATAGTTAAAGTGTATTTTCTCCAGAGTTTTTGGAGTAACACTCAAGGTTGCTATGTAATATTTTTTAAAACGAGTAATAAACTGTTTTATATGCATAACAAGACTGCAGTCTCTCCAGTTTGCACTGCATTTGCTATGGTTGCACGTGACCTCAAAAAAAAAACAAACATTGATATTCCTGGAGATCATGTGGACGTGATATATTTAATTCAAAACAATCAATATAAACATTATGAAATCGGGTTTGCCCCATTTCTGCTTCGAAAGGTTGGTGCCTTTTAATATTTGTTATATGAATTGTTGAACAGATTACATATAAACAGAACAAATTAGATGCAACAGAATGTTGAAGTAGAGACAATTGGATCTCGGAATTCACACTCGTTCTATATTTTATCAGAAATACGTTACACTGGGAATTGTGACGGGGGTGGGGGGGTGTACCTGGCCTGATGTTTTTACAGTATGCACGTACACAGAGAAATTAATCACTGCTGGGCTATTTTACTAGGCCACACACTCTAAGGATGGGGGGAGATCTGGGATAGTTCACAACATTCATTATGATTGTGATGCATGCTGGGAATTTTCTTGCCCCCTAATAACAATGTTTGCCAGGAGTTCTCTGGGACCCCCATTGCCGTACGACGTTGTTGTAGTCGCTTGTGACCAGGGGTTAAAGTTCATTCTCTGCTGTTCAAGCTCCCATAACACAAACTTGTTTACTGATGTGTAATATCCCTCTGTCTGTATTTTTGTAAATAATGTACACTTCTGTTAGTCATATTTAGCCTTTGATATTATTTTATTATTTTGTGTATCTGTACATAGTAAAAGTCATTTTGGTAACAATATTTAGTTCTGTTTTAAGGTTATTAGGTTTGAAACACTACATTTATGAATGAGCCAATTATCCACACTCAGTTTGCTGGTTTTGTATTTTATGTTTCCAGGCTGTTCTTCTCGAGACGCTTTTGATACTCTGTGTGCCATCAGCATCCCGATCATATAGCTGGCGAAATATTTTGTACTTTATGATCCACTGTATATTTAATTAAAATATTTTACTACCTAACTTCAATGTGTTTTCACTCAGCAGTGGGATGCTGCGCCGTCGCTCTTGGTTTTTGTAGATATTTACAGCTCTGGAGACCTGTTTAAGCTCACGCAGATGGCTTAACCGCGGAGGGGGTCTCAGCCGTCCCAAAACGCCACAGCGGATCGTAAGTGTGGCACTTTCCAGCAATCGCGGCTAAGTACGAGAGCCGCACTGCGTTAAATTAAAACTGGCCTCTTTCCTACTTTGTAGAGTAGTCTGACTGCCGCGCTTCCAACCCCCCCCCCCCGCCGCGCCCACCCCCAAATGGCTTAGTCCATTAAAGTGTTAGGACTACAGGAACTAATTTTGCACAGACTGCAGGAATGTACTGAAACAGAACCAGGAAGCAATCTTCGTTATTTGGGGTAGAAAGAAAGATATTGAACAAGCGATGTTGTTTTTCTGATTGTTCAAATGCACATTTAATGGTGACGCTAATTGATCATTTTAGGGCCTCTAGCGTAAAGATTATCTATATCAGTCCTTGTCAGTGTGCAGCTCGACCAATCCTTGTGCTTATATGGCTTATGCATGTACACATAATATGCGGTTATATGTTTATACTGGCATGCTGTCCAGGGAGCCCCCTCTCTCACGCCCTGTTCTGTCTGGGAATAGCTGCTGGCTCAGTGAGACCCTGTACTAGACAAGCAGTTAGTGAAGATGGATGGATATCGGCAATATTATATATAGACGTACAATGCATTGTACGGAATTGAGGCCTCAGTCCTGGGTGGTGCGTTTAATTCTAGCCACGGATCTGTGTGTGGACTGTTCCCATCTACTGTTTAAATGATTTCACCCAATAGTCCAGAGCCAAATCTGTGTCTCTTACTCTCCCTTAGTGTTGTGGTGTGTGCTTGTGTGGGAGTGATTTGCACTGGTTTAAAAAAGTGGAGAGAGCAAATGAATGGACACACATGCATATCCTGCAAAGGACCTTGTGAATTTCTTCAATTTCTGGATCTATGTTTTTTTTATCATTATTATTTAATTTCTCCGTGTGTACATTTTTCATTTACTATCGATTCGCATCTGATAATGACTGCTTTTACTTCCGTGTTGGCTAACGTTGCAGGCATATTATTGGAGTGATTTGGGAACCGTGAGTACAATTCATCTAGGAAATTAATTTTAAATGAAAGTAATTCAACCGTGACTTGATTAACAGCCCGCAATGACTGTTTTACTCTCTGCGGTGCTGTCATTTTTCACTTGGAGCCCAGTGCCTGAGTCATTCGTATATAGCTCCTTTTTTAGACATTATCTTTTATTATCCTGGAGCAAACATGAATGCTTTGTTCTCTGGTTTTCCTTTTAACATCAACCCCCCCCCCCCCCCCATTCCCAATAATATTTAGTTAAAAATAAAACACAGGCCAGTGCTATGAAAATGAGAAGGCAGTAGTTTGTATGAATGGAATGCTAAATCTGAAGAACAGACAGCGAGCCGGTCGCTCTACCTCTGCAACCCCACTCTGCAGGCTCACAAGAGCTCCCCCTGCCGTCCACACCTGGCTACTACAGTCATATAGTCACGCATCCCTGGCAGCCAAACGCTATCTGTTCTGGCCAAGACTGGCCAAATGGAGTACAGCGTCTGAAATGGGCAGGGTGTATTTTTAGCGAGTGATGTCATTTATTAAGGCGGCCATGGATGATTGTATCAGCATGTGACCAAAGGGGCCAAAGCATAGCATGAGAGTGGGGATGTGAAATGGTGCAGCGCAACAATCCACTATAATCTCACTCAGCTCCCAGGACACCGGCAGCTCAACTTATTCACACTGAATATTAACCTTGTATTTTTTTTACGGTTTTTTTTTTTATTTGTTTTTCATGCACTGTGTTGAATTTACTATCACCTTCCGCGCTTTCTTCCTGGAATTATTATCGGTTTCCGGAAAGCTTGATCTACAAAAAGAATTACCACAGGAATGTGGTTCTTGGCAGATTCGGCCCCCCTCGCCCCCACCCATACTTCAGTCCTCTTAATCTTCACGGGATATTATTATTGGACGAGCGATGTCAGCACTGTTTTTTTTTTTTTTTTTTTTAAAAAAAAACCTTGTTTTATTGTGAATCCAGAATTATGTTTGTGCTTCTGGCCGGCTGATATTTATTTGCCTGGCAGATGTCTTGTTTGCTTGCTTTCTTAGCCATTTACCCTGTTTGCCCCCTGGCACAGAGCATTTTACTACAGTAATTCACTTAAATATCCAGGTACAATAGTCAGCCAGCTGGTCCTGTGTTTTCTTGTTTTTCTTTTAATTTTTAATTTTTTTTTTTACCAAAAGTTGGCTACTCTGAAGACGACTCTGTTTTGCAGCCAGGTAGGTCTCGATGAGATAATTTGGAAACAATGGAGACATAAATTCCTTGTCTAAAGCCATTTTTTTATGTTGACTGTGATCCTGAACACCCACTGCATTGTTCATTGTTTCAGGTAACCTCAGTGATTGGTCTTGGTTACCCTGTTGAACCGGTTCTGAACCAGTTCTGATCAAGTTTGGGTCCGCTTTATGAAGGAAACCCGAGAACCGTGTTAAAAACACACACAAACACAAAAGATGTGTTCAGCCTGAAGGAACTATATTGTATACTACATAGATACAGACGATCCTTTAACCTAGTTTTACTTGCACTGCTGTGCAAATAATGATTGTTCAATATTCAAGTGAATAGGAAAGTAGCTGGATTGGAAGAACAGAAAATAAAATCCAGCCAGTCCTCAGCTCAGCTTGACGAAACCACAGTGTGGCATTCTGCCAGGAAAAACAGCTATACAGGATGGGCCAGATGTGTTATGTATGAAAATAAGATTTTAAAAAGCTGATTAATTCCACAAGAGCAATGCTGGAAACTGGAGAAAGTGCACTTTGCGCAATTTCCCAGAATGGCAATTGTCTTCTCATTGTTAGAGCGCCGAACTATTAATCATGCTAATCTTTCATAGGAGCGCTATCTTGTAAAAACAGGCTCGTGATTTCTGTTTGCTGAAGTGCTGAATGTTACAAGCCGAAACGAAAGCGAAATTACAAATAAATGTTTGACGCATGGAAAGATAATAACAGCAAATGCACTCGGGAATCCTGAAGGTGTTACTTCTGCGCAGGATCATAACAAAAAACATTGTCAGACAAAACTGTCATTTTAATGTGACAGATATACTGGTTTGTATACCCTGTTTAAAGGTTAGACTCTGAGGCTTACAGTTTGAGGCCTTTCTTATGCAGCAAAGCTGAAATTCAGCGATGAAACTTAATTGTTGTGAGCGGGCTATACGCCTTTGGACAATCCTACCCCCTGAAGGATTTTTCCTGTGCCTGCTGAGAAACCAGATGGTGCATTTATGACCTCTCCATGGACAGCTAAAGGACGCTGCCATCTAGGTGACAGTGCTCTTGGAGTTGGGTTAGCCTCTGTCACTGGATGATGACATCACACTCTTCTGCTGTGCCATGGGCTAATGTTTCTCAGCCAGTGGACTCCAGTGAGGAGGCTCTGCTGCTTCTCAATCAATCTGTGGTTTTGAGAATCACTGATGAGGTTCTACATGTGGGTAAGTAGGAGGTTCTCCATGTTCCTCGTGCAAAGGTAAACTACACAATCGCTTCCTGGGTAACCTGCACCAAAAATCAGATCCACATAATGTATATTATACCTCAGGCTCAGTGCTTATGTAGTCGAAACATGTCGGAGCACTGACCCTCTAGATCATTCAATTCAGAGGCTCTGTGTCGCCCTAGCAGTGGATTTGCAGGTTAACTGGGGCGATAAGAGTGGAACAAGCTCACCAAGACCCTTGTGGGTGGCGCAGCATTAAGAAAAGTTATGGCATCCCCCCCCCCGCTGAAACTCCGGCCTCAGAGTCCACGAGCTTTATGCAGTGGTGTTATCAGTAATGTTAGCTGTGAATCTAAGTAAGGAACAGAATGTTAACTCTCATGCTAAGACCTCAGTGAGACATTAGCTCATCCATCCTAGAGAAATACAGTCAGAAAACATAGAAATTCAACCCTAGGGCAACCTATGGCTGTATAGCGGGACATATCCCAGAATGCACTAGGTAGGGTATCAGACCTTGGGTCATTGCAACGCTTATATCTGTGCATAAACACAACCACGTGTCCATAGCTGCGATATAGAACTCCGTGTATGTAGAACATACAGCAAACTCATATCAACCTAACCCTAACAGAACCTGAACTCATATAGGAATTTGATACATCACCTTTTTCATTTGCAGAAGTTCAGATATACTGGAATTCTTCTCCTCGTCTGTTCCATCTTGCTCTCCGTAGCTTGAGGGTCACAGTGTGGGGTCAACCAATGTGTGGTGCCCCTGGAGCTGGGGGTTAAGGGCCTTGCTCAAGGCTCACGGACAGGTGACTGTTCCGCCGAGGTCAGGGGTCAAATCACCATCGCAGGCACAGAGACCTAGCCTGCTGAGTCACTCACCGCCCCCTGCAACCCTGAAGGTGTTGAACAATGTTATTTGCAGACTCCCAGCTGCAGAAAATTAAGCCACATCATAAACATCACTTTCTCCAAAAAGAAACCATTGTTACAAAAAAATTATGGAATAACAGAAAATGTGGCTGAATATTGGCTTGTATTTTTGTTGTTTGTGGCCCATGAAATAGGGATTCTATTCACTGAAAGCTTTAGATTCTACTTTGTGAGATTCTTTCATAGCTGACCCTTTGAATAAGGCTGTCGATTGATATGCTTTCTGATGGCTCACTACACCCGGCGCCAAAATTTTCATTTCCTGCCGTGAGGACATCAAAGGACACTTAGAACTTCGACTGTTTGTCCTGCGTAATCCTCCCGGTTGTTGTCGAAGCTGCACACTCCTCCATCTTTTTCTTTGATATATAAGGTTAACAGGTTTGACATACTGCACGGCTATATGGCCCCAGACATATACGATTCCCATACCTCACCATAAAAAAAACTGCAAGTTATATTTGAGGTGAAATATAGGCATTACAGGATCAAAGCTGAGTAAAGCATACTGTGCTGTGTAAGAGATGCCTTGTTAACAGGGGAGGTAGCAAGATCAGATCTCAACCTAGGGGCGATTTCATTTTGCTCATCTAAGCAGAACGAGCTGGCAGTTCTGTACATGACACAGCAGAGTGCAGAGAGATGCCACCGGATTCTCACAACACAAAAATCGGACGGTACTCTTTAAGGTTGCTTACAGGACACGGCGCTATGCAATCCAAAGGCCGTACGCGCTATTGACCAGCGATGCAGCCCCGGCCCCAAGGGTTTTTTTCAGGTTGTAACAGTAGCATTTTGCTGTAAGTAGGGCCCCAACAATGGCTTTAGCCCGGGGCCCCCCTCCCCCCCACAGTTGGCCCTGCAGGTGTCCATAGATCTGCTCTCCTTGTGGCTTCAGTCAGGGGAAGACTTACGTCAAAGGTAAACTGCTGCCTGAGGTCACCAAAATCTAGGGGCCCCACGAAGACAGAATATATTACAGGAGTTATATTTATGGATATAAGATAATATGATCATTTTAATTATACTAACATGTCTGTTATTTGCATTTTTAGTTTGCAGGATAGAGAAAGTTGCCCCCTAGTCCTGCCTGAAATGGACTATTCCTGCTTTGAGATTCTCGCTACCCAGCTTTCCGTTCACACTGGAGTCTAGTGGTAGACAACCAGTAATTTCATTGGCAAGCCAACTGGGACAAGCATAAGAAGAAATCAGCACAAAGATACAAGACTAACATTACATCTCCTGTCTCTTTCATACGATCCTGCTAAAGTGGTAGACAAACTGTGAACCGACGTAGACAGAACACAATTAAATGAACGTATGCAAAAAAGTCAAGACTCAGGTATTGGCTATCCTAGGCTACTACATGGGCCTATGGCAAAAGAGGGGACAGTTTTACTTAATAAATTTAGCCAATCAATCGGCTGGTGCGATACCCCCCTCCCTGATCTGCTAATTTTACCAACAGCATTCCCAGCCCCACCCTGATCAGTAAGTTTCACCGCTGGCTCCCTGTGCTTTGATTAACATATTATAGATTTTCCATCAGTTCTAAATTCCCTCTCGTTTCTCTTTCAGCTCCAAAAAATAGCTTGAATGGCCCACTTAGGGAGCCCCCTACCCATGTCAGCCTAGTTGCTGGTAAAAGTTAGTTGGCCCCTGCTTGCAGATGCCTCCTTGGGATTTACAGAGATGCAGTATGGGGGGGGGGGGGCAGCCATAGAAGTAGTAACACGTTTCATGCGGGGAAGCAGCTGGAAGGAAACGAGAGCAGGAGGAAGTAAAGGCCAAACTCCGTAGAGACTCTGCGCGGGACTTTGTCATGGAGAGGTGCAGCTGATTCAGGAGGAGGACCACGTCTCAGCAGACGCCCCAATAAGACAACAGGCTGCGGCTCTCTCCAATGGCAGTCGCTGGGTTGTAGTCCTTTGTTTAAACCCCCCCCCCCCCTTAGCAAGCTGCTCAGCTTGACCCCGCCTCACAGTCAGTCCCAGATCGAAAAATGACACAGTGGAACTTGTACGGCACGTATGCTGCTTTGGAAGAGGACCGGGCCCACGGATCACAGTGCCAGGTGCTGAATATCTCAGGTCTGACAGAAGGTCGCCGTCCAATGTGAGGTCAGGCAAATAAAGAGGTCAGATGAAGTATGCAATCCTATCATTTACATTTACATTTATTTAGCAGAAGCTTTTCTCCGAAGCGACGTCCAAGTTTAATTCAGTGCAGCTGCAACCTTTTACAAAAAACTTTATATATATTTTTGCATAAGAACTTGCCTATTTATGTCATCTAATTCACGAATCATCCAGTTTGAAAATAACAGGAAGGCAAATTATCTTATCTTCACCCGCACCTCTGCGCCTGCATCGCTGTCATGAGATAGCAAAGCCTTTCTTTGTGCGAGAAAAGAACATTGTGCTTGGGGAGTAATTAAAATTTAACTTTCCTATTAAAGCTGTTGCTTTTTATTAAGTAATTTATAAGCCATTTCAAAACACTGCTAAATATGAAAACAAATGCTAACGTTTAAGTTATTAGCCGACAGAGTAGCGTTTATGAGAACATTTACACCATATTGCATCGTTTAAAGGTGTTTCTCCTTTGTCCAGCAGGGGGCAGAGTTTTATTCCTCCCCAAAGCCAAAGTTTAACAGTGCTTTGCTTTGATGGCCACAGCTAAAAGACGTTTGTATTACCATCTTATTTATACCAAATACCTCCCTGTGGGGTGACATACCTTCCAAATAATTACTTCAATGAGTCAACACTGCAGCATGTGGCATCGGAATACTAGAGTTAGCCGTCCTGCCGTGGCCCTTGCTGAATTATGAATGCTGTCTTTCTACCAGCTTCTTGGATGATGTTTCTGGGCCTCGTGAGTTTCTTCACACCTTCGCTGGTCTTCCTCAGTCCGGTCCTTTTAAGGAAAGGCCTGAAAACACCGTTCACCATGGGTGTGAAATTCCACACTGGCCCCCATGTGTAATGCTGACAGGATGGCGATACAGTTATACATACACCTGTTCTTGAAAACCCTTCCAGTGTTTATATGCCCTTTGAGGTAACTTTAGTATTGCTAACACTGCACATTTGAGGACAATGAAATGTACTCTTTCAAACTGTCCAAACTACAGCAACAGGATAATTTCATTCCAATAATTATAATTAAGGACATAAATTTCTACATAACAAAAAGTTTTAAAGGGCGGGCTAAAAAAAATTGCATTCAAATATTAAAATTAACTGAAAGTAAATCAACTTCAAATAATTCCACCGTTTTCACTTTGACATACCTCGTATAAGGTTTTTTTTTTTTAAGTTGAAGTATATTACTTCAGCGATTATGGCAAGAAAAATAGACAAGTTGAAAGAACGTGACCTGTACTGCAAAGAAAAACCAGATCTGTCACAATAACTGCATCCCACACTTGCAACACACAGAAATATTGCTTTGTTTAGAACAGCGGTTGCTAAGTTTTATTAAGCTGTCAATTAATCATGACAAAATCTATCCTGACATTTCTAAATTTTTTGGACGATTTAGATATACTGGCAGGAATGGAATATAATATACAGTCCTTAATTTTCTGGTCATCAGTACACTGCCAGCAATAATTATGACAAAATAATTTGACTTTTTAAAAAACAGTTCATAGACAATGGAAAATTAAATACCTGAGTGACAGATTCATTTGTTTAAGTGGAGTACTATTTATATATTGCGTTGAGGTGCCAACGCAGCCAGCAGTTTAACTGTTTCATGTATAGCTTTAATAAAAAAGTTTTATAGCAGCCCAGTTAAGTTTATTTCTCTCCGGTGAAGCAGATTACTGCATTTCTGGTGAAGTAATCAATGGAGTCCGCCAGGGGTGAGAATCTGACTTTAGACTGTAAGAGCCAATCATCTGAACTCATCCAGGATTTCTGAAACCGCCTCTCGAACTGATCTTGAGATGAACGGGCTTAAATATTTTAGGAAACACAAACATGCTTGAGGTTTGCACCTCAAGCATATAAATTCACACATAGTAATTTTCTAGAAGCTACACCAGTAATAGGTCTCCTTCCATGTAACTTACTGTGGGACCACAAAAAGGTGAAATGGACTGTAACCAAAGTCTCATTCTTGCATCCAATCTATCTTCCAACCACTGAGTGCAGGGTTGAGGGCTGGGGTGGGGGGGAGATATTCCAGGTAGCATAGGGCACAAGACGGGGACAAGATGCCAAAGTCTCATACAGTGAAAACCTCTGTTCCACAATACTGTTATTACAGCCTTATGTTGGAACTTTATATTAATGAGGAAATATACAACGTGGGGAAGTTTCTTTCTGGGAAATTCTTCATCCACTATAAAAGCTGGTTTCAATACAAGCTTGCAGTGTGTGTACTTTATCGGTCATATCTGACACTACATCTGTCCCCTAACAAGCTACAAAAGCCTATGCATCCCTATCTGATTTTCTCCACGACAAGAACGTAGCGTTAATGCTAATCATGGAATGTAACATCTCCCCCAGCAGTGACACGGAAGACACGGCCAAAGTCACTGGTCAGTGGGGACTTAAACTCAAACCCCACTGGGCGTGAGAAGCTTGGTTAATTAGGGCTTTAAACTTGTAACTGCATCACATCCATTAAGTTGCAAGAAGTGGATGAGCCTCTGCTCACAAAAGGTCTTTGACCTCTACGATCCCATCGCTATGTACGTTACTGACCATCAGTTCAGACCTTTATACCACCGTACGATGCTGTCTCATGGTGTTCTTTTTGTTTTCTTGGGCAAATACAACTCATGTCACCATCTTTCCTGCAAACCGTGCTGCAGCAGGGAGAGGAGTGAAGGGACAAAACCAGCAAAGAAAAATGCATGGATGTTAGTCCTAAAGTGTCTTGCCATTCGTCGCTGTTTGATAAGGCCACCAGGTCAGAGACAGGTAAAAAGTGTTCCCGCATCACTGAAATGCAGACGTCACACAAAAATGAGTAGCTTTAAGGTGAGTAAAAGTGTGGGATACAACTTTCAAGGATAAACCTACTACCCAGAGAGACGGCCATCTGAGGGATAAAAATTGCAGGACTTATAAATCTAATCAAACCTTTGCTACAGATATCTCATCACCTAGGTTCATAATAAGTGCAGATTTTGTATTTTATTAAACAGTCCACTTCACAAAGTTCTTTTAATTTAATTTGTATTTAATCTAAACTTAAAGTACTGTTGGGTTGTCACTAACACTAACAGCTTTAAACAACATTAAAGACGTAACGTATTGGAGTGAAATCATACAACTGATAAAACACACTTTATGTTTTATGTCATGCATATATGACAGACGGTAATAATAATGATGGATGGGTGGATGGATGGATACTCAATCTTCGTCACAGCATCCACCGCGTGGCGTCACTGACAGCAAGGGTTAAAGTTCGCCTACGAACAAGCGGCTGAAGGATCGTACCATAGTGTAAATGAATATGGACAAAGGCTTTAGGGAGATATTCCACTTGCATAATTCACTCTGAGATTTGTATGCTTTAAAAAATGTAATGTTCAGGTGAATTTTTATTGAAGAGTACTCCTGCCTTCTGCTACCGCGGTACCCACGTTCACTGTCGCCCCCGTCTATCTGCACAGTGGTTCCGACCGATTGTCTGTCTCACTCGGCGACGGCCGAGTTAATGATGTGCGGGAGCACGAAGTGGTATGTGATGGTTAAGTTTATTACTATGAACGTGTTTTTTCATGTGTGATGTAGTTTAGTATTCGTGTGGTTACAGGATATAAGGCGCATTTTCCACATCCGAAAACAATTACGTAATATTAATAGCCCGATTTAAATATGCAGCGCCGATGCATGTTTGTATATTGGCCCAGTAATTGGTCTATGTTGGTTTGGTCGTATGTACAGATGATGTGAAACGTAATTTATGTTACATTGTAGCCATTCAGGATTACACTATTGGGAAGCGTAATGTTAAATGATTAGAGTCCCCCTTAATAGATTAAGCACGTCCAGTTTTATTGAAACTGTAAGATACCTTAGCGGTTAAGCCATGAAAACTCAAAATGGTAACTGAGAGGTATGGTAAATAATATTATTTTAAAAATATATTTGCGAAAACAAACTCAATGCATCTCGTTATATCACAGATGTATAACTGGCCTGATACTCATTTTGGACCTTAATTTAGTTCGTAGACTCTGCCCGCAGTCGCAGATATACAACATGTTGCCAACATTTACCTGTTACGTCCTGATCACATTGAAGCGCATTGTAACATTTCGGGATTCATTGTGGAGATTATGGCGGCTGGGTGACGCGCATTGTGACACTGAGCTAATAGACGGAATAACTTAGACTGATATATACCAGTAAATATACTATTTCTGTCCCAAGTCAATAGATCAGGTCTTCAGTCTAAATCTCTGCTTGGGGAATTATACTGTAACTTTCCAAAAATAATAACCAATGCGTCTTAATAGCTTGTTCAGATTAGGTTGAAAACTGCAGAACCCATAAAAAAAAACGTTTGGGATTTGTAACAATCACTCCAATGCTTTAATGAAAATGATGGTTATCTAACCATTTTAAATAGATATATTTCAGCACAAAACGCTTAACTACACAAATGGCTGTCATTTTCAATCCACTCTTAGAACTGGTGAAAATTATTTTAAACTGTTCCACAAGGAACAACATGAAATTAAAAGGTTAGTTACTGTTTGTATTTGCCATCATTTCATACTTGATCTCCTTTTTATGTCAGATGTAATTCAAAGCTGTTCCCGAAACAAGATTTTTAGCAAAATGGTTTAATTATGCCCAGTTTTCTGTATAGTTTGGGCTGTGATCTTTCGTTCTTGGATCTTCCACATGTGGCTTGGAAAAGGTTCTCTCCTCATTCCTGGTGTTTCATGGGAATCGTGTCCGGCGGCCAAGAAGCATGTTTTATTTGCCTGTTATTGTATTCCCTTCCATGTGGTTTGTGTTTAATTAGACTCCATGGCCATGAAAAATGTTAAGAAGCAAATTCACGAGATATGTAGTTAATAATATCAGCCTGTGTTATTTTAACTTGGATGCGATGTTTGTTTCTGTTTCCCTCCATTCTGTTTCAGGTTGGCAATGAAATGCAGCAGAAGTTAGGTGACAGGAAGCTGCTCCTGTGCAAAGATGTGGCGCCCCCTAGTGGCGTGGCCTTCCTGCAGCTGCCGTTCCGCTGTCCCCGGTGTGGGGAGCGTCAGCGGCTCCGGAGCCTGTCATCGCTCAGGGCTCACCTGGAGCACCAGCCTGCTTACCACACAGTGCACCGCCTCTGCTCATCGTCTGCCTGGGATCCCGTCGACGGCCAGGGAGGGCGCAAGAAGGCCGGCGTGGCGGGTTGCACCGATAGCTGCCGGAGCTCAGAGCCCAGAGATATGGCGGAATCCGCGGGGAAGGCTGGGACGTTGAAGGAGGGCACTGTAGGGGAGCAGGGAGAGGGGCAGCCCGGCGCGGGAAGTGACAGCAGCACGCTCAGCTACCGCCTGGGCCAGATGGTGCCCATGGAGGTGCGCGCCCCCTCCAGGTTGGAGGAGGCCCTGCGGGCGGCGAACGGCACCATGATGCGGCGGCTGCAGCGGCTCAGCACGGACCTGGCGCAGGTGGACGTGGAGCTGCTGCGTGCACACGCTCGCTTCCGCCACCTGGCGCGCGAGAAGCAGCAGGTGTCGGACCGAGAGAGGGCGCTGTGCCGGCAGGTGGACACGGCCGTCATGGAGATCGGCCGGCTGCGGGAGCGGCTCTCCCTGTCCGAGCAGGAGCTGGAGAAGAAGGAGCTGTGAGGCCCATTTGCTCTATGCACCAAGGCAGACAGCCAACTTTACTTAGGCTAACTTTACTTAGACGTTCAGTAATTACTTCAAAGGAGTATTTCTCACTCATTCACTAAAATTTGTATGTTATGCTGCCCAGATCAGGAATGAGAATTTCAGGCTTCAGAACATGTGGTCACATAAATCACTTTAACATCCCTTTATGGGGTCGTCGGTGACACTCTCCGTTTAAATGCGCTGCCATAATCACACTTCACAGCCACCCTATTCTGAGCAAGGCTCTGTATGATCTCCAGAAAACCCATTTAACTTTCTGGTGCCTTGAGAACAGAAAAAAAATGCTGTGACCCCCCCCCAGTTTTTTTTCTTCTCATTGCAGAGAAAAAGTCTCTTGTCTGCATTCCGGCAACAAAAATGGCATTGAAAGTATGTCCTCCAAGATGGCGTGACTTCTCGAGGGTGGCTGTAATTTGGTGGCAGCGAGTCTTTCATAAAGCTTTGGCAGCACATCTAAGCAACACTGAGAAGTAACAGTCAAGCCTTTTCGCGGTGCTTTAACGGACCAGCCCCCGGCCTCACCCTCCCGTCCAGCCCGAACCCTCCTTCCGCTAACTCTCCTTCATTGTCAATTGTTTGCAGGGAAGTTATCTCAATTCATAATTTTCTGGAGGCCGCTACTCAACATGAGATGTGTGGGAAAGTCCGCCTGCAGAACTTCATTGAGAACCTCTTGCAACGCATCTCTCTGGCTGAGCGACTCCTGGAGTATTACCACAGCCCCTCGAACCTGCGACACTGCAGGAATTACATGGTCAGCTTTCAAACCATCCTGTCAGGGAGAGCTACAGTAACCTTTCATTTCCTGCCATGCCTAAATACTGAAAGGTCATGTATGCATAATATGAACTGATTTAGCTGAATTTAAAAATGTTTAATTAATTGCCCCCTTTTAAGAGAATGCCTTAGGCTAAAAACAGAGGTTCAAGCATAGTGAGTAAAAATTGCCACCGTTTTGTTAAGCTAACAAAAAACAGCACGTTAGTGGACTTGCGTCCGTTCGCTAAATCAGTTAATCGCCTGATTTGTCAAGCTTGTGCACCTATTTCCACCTGTTTACAAAAGATAAGAAACAAAAATAACAAATATAACCCCTGGTGTTTGTTGTGCTTGTAAATTGCTGCCATATATTCCAGCAACACCAGCTGTAACTCTATGCCAGGCTTTTCTAAGGATCAGTTATCAGTATCACATCTGACCGTTTTGCCACAAGGTGTAGTTATTAAGTTCTGCTTTGTTTAACGGTTGCATGTATGTAAAAAGAAATTCGTTTGGATGAAATGATCCTCTGTCAATAGTAGTTATTGTTGTTTTTTATTTATTTTTAGATGTTCCAGCCTGTTGAAAATGGTCCTCGTGGAATGGCTGAAAGCAGGTTAGTGATTTCATTGCGTACGATGCACCTGAGATACCAGTATTGTTCTGAGTTAGTGTGACATTCTATTGCAATATAACCATAACAGGGAACTTAACTATTAAATATAATCCATATTCTGCTGTATTACTACTAAAGTTTGCTTGCTTTGCCATATTTGACAGCTCGCATGGAGTTTCACAGAGTTCAGTATTTCCAAAATTTTCAAGCTTAACTTCCTATGGAAATTTTCCAGAAATTTTTCACCTCTTTGCAACCCTACTTCCCATGGAAAGTCTCTGGAGAACTGGAATTTTCTGCCCCTTTGCAACCCTGTTCATAAACAGTCCATCCATCCATCTTCCAACCGCTTATATGGTGCTGGGTATTTTGGAGCCTGGATCCTATCGCAGGCAGCACAGAACACAAGGCTGGGGATCACTATGGATGGGATGCTAGTCAATTTCAAGGCTTGCACACAACCATTCATGAATAATGGCCCTGTGAATACTGTGAGACAGTGATCCTTAATGCTTTCACTATCTGGTACTCCTGCTCTGCTGAGTGTCGCTTATCCTGAAGTATCTTTGCATCCTCCTATCGCAATAAACATAAAGCTTAGCCTCACGTACGATGACTGGCATTTTAAAGGTGCCATGATGCTTTCATGTGCTCTTCTTGGCCGAACAGAAACTCTTTCCCCACTGATGTGTTGAAGTTTTGTGATCGCAGGTCGGCTGGGTGTCCAGAGGTGCCCCCTGCCTGCACGGAGGCCAAGGCTGTCGCCACCCAGAACGGAAGGTCTTTTCCAAACCCCTCCAGAGTGAGGCAGGGATCCAAGCGGAACTTCTGTCAGTCGGACCACACTTGAGGGGCAGGACACCTGAAAGCATGTGGCGGAGGGGGGTGAGGTGTTGGGGAGCCACAGAGAGGACGTATGATTGGCTGTTGCTGTGCTGCTGTTGCTAACGAGGGTGCGAGGCCGTCCATACGTGATTGCGTCTCTCTCACGGCGAGAAACTTTTGATAGCCAAGCTAGTCGTATGCGAGCTGCAGAATATTCCCTTGAAATGTGTCGCAGTATCTTGTGCAATGAGACAGCAAATGTAGCTTCAGAGCAGATTGTCATCCTTTTAGCCAAAGGCAAGGTGTAGTCACATCTGTTTATTTTTTCCTGTTTTTCATCTTGTTTAGAAACATGGGGATGTAATGAAATTGATCTGTGTTTTTTTACCTTAAACCTAAATGTGCTCACTCCCCCTAGACTATAGATTATTGCTTATGTTACCAAAGCAACTTCTGATTGACACGATCAGTTTCGTTAATGTTATCTGACCCCTTGTGGGATCTCTATGAGAGTATTGTCTCTCTCTTGAATATGGAAAGTCTTTTGACTGCTAAATCAGTCCTATGCTGTAAGCTGTGAGGTGAAATAGCCCACTCATAGCAGTGGTCTGTACAGCGATTGTTACAGCCCTTTAAATTATCATTTGTACAGGTTATGCATACAGGGTGGTCAGTGATCATTTACAGCATTTTAAGAGAACGTGAAGACAAACCGTGCTTCCAAAAGGATTTAGGAATGTAACGTTTTGTCATTGCAATCCTGTATTGTAGGCCTATTTGTACTTTACAGGCAAATCATGAGTGCTAAGCAATAATCCAGAAGCGCTAACGTGAACTTTTGTTAGACAGTTCAAAATCTTATCCATATTCAGCGTTTTTAAAATCACACTCGAGTGGGATGAGTGCTGTAACTCATAGATTGGCCGATGTTTACTGAATGTTTCTTCATTCAAATATGATACTGTGATACTATATTTAGATGTGGATTAGTCTGTGTCGTTCGTGATACGATATTCGTGCCTCTGCATTGTGCGAATTTTGTGCGGATGTTATGCAGTAAATCGTTTGTACCACAAGTATTTTTAGAAAGTTACATATTACTTATATTACCCAAGTGCACGAAATGTAGATGTTTCGCTGAGGTGCCTGCCCTGCGATTATATGGTGTAATCTGTGTTGAGACAGAAACAAGCTGCACGAAACACTTTTTAAAATAAGGTATATTTTCACGCGAAGAAATATATATATTTAAAAAAAAAACATAAGAGCTGACAATCATTGCTTGAAGCAAAGCTGACTGCTGTAATGAGCATATGTATTCTTGTGTAGTATATCTAGACACGTGTATCGGCGTAATCTGCTGTCAGATGTAAAAGGAATAGTCACCGTGTATTGTGCTTAAGGTGGCTCATCAGTTGTTGTGCCTTCATCGAAAAAAAAAAAACGCTATAGTCTGATACACTGTGTTAATCGCGATGCTGTGAAGTTCGTGCAATTGTGACATATCATAAAGAATAAACACTCTACCTGATCAACCCAGCGGTGCCAGTGGAAAAAAAATCATTATTCTATCATTAACAAAGAAAACTCACCACTATTTTTTACTAAAGGTGAAAAGAAGCGCCTCTCAATCAAGTAGTTCTCCCGATTTAACGTAGTCATTTGGCTTTATGTTGTGTCTTACGATTGACCTACCAGGGAGAAGTTTTAGTGTTTTTCCACTTGTATGTAAAATTGTTTAAGGGTTTGCTACCAGGTATGTGCACGACATTTTAATACATCTAACACATTCTAGTGGTATTCTATTGTCAGGCTAACATAAAAGACGAGTGCCGAAGGTTTGCTGCTTTTTATCTAAAGCACTTCAAATCACTTTTGGGACAAGGACTCGGCGAACGAGACGCCGAAGACGCGCGGCGGCTCTCGCGGCCCCTGCGTCATCGCGCCGTCGCTCGTGCTCGCATTTACGTCACCCATTGTCCGGCGCTCCTGCTGCAGTCCGCCTGAAGTGCAGGATGGGCAGCGCGCGACCCGCGCACAAGCTCACAGCGGGGGCGATATGTCACACTTCTGCAAAGGCTCTTCCTCAAACGGTAGGTGTCGGTGTGTTTTCTAATAAACAGCGGGTCCCTGACCTCATTTAATTTAGCTGGGTTGATTGTGTTTACCGGCTGAACTAATTATTTTTGTGAGGGGGATTCTACAGTTTCACAGGTGTACTTGAAATTTTTAAAAAATCAGTATTTAAGAAAATGAAGCAAGAGACCTTCATCAAATAACATGATCCTCAGCAGAACATGCAATCAAGCATTCCTGTGAACGGGCAAAACATTTTAAGTATGACAAATCCCAGTAACTGACAATTACACATCCAATAAAACAGATAAAAGAAACATCCACTTTAAAAGTAGGAGCAGAACAGCAGTAAACAAATCTCTGTTTCATTATAATTCAAAAACACTTAGGATTTAAGTAAATGCATTAGTATCATAAAAACCTAAGGTGATTGATCACGATTGCAGCTGAAAGCATTCATGTTTACTTGGAAGAAAAGTGCTGTGACAAGACTAGATGAAAGCCTAATTGTAGCTGTTCTTACAGTAGTCATTTCAGTGTGGTGTAAAACTTTGATAACATGCTCAGCCAATCTTAATAAAAGGGAAAACAAACACTGAATACAACATACAGTTATATTCATCCAATATATTCAAGTTTTCCAGATGGTGTGGGGTCATCCATATTCTAGCCACTTATCCCAGGGCACAAACAGAATGCATTTATTATCGTTGTTCAGGCAGCAAACACAGCAATCTTCAGCCTGCATGTAGGCCTATTCCACCTTGATCTCATATTTGACAGGCGCATAAGCTTGCGTTCAAAACTAGCCATTTTTATGACACTCTGGAGCAGTTTAAGGGCTTAACTGTGATATGATTGCAGGCCATATGACTTGAGATTTTCAGTTTATTTATTGCTTTTATATGACACTTTTATGCAAAGTGAGTTTCAGAAGAGGGAAGGGTTACACAGGTTTCTGGGTGCTCCCCGGGATTCGAACCCATGACCTTTGTTTTTAGCACAATGCGCCGCTTGCTGAACCGCAGGAGCAGATTCGACCGCACAATCTTTAAGATGCAGGCAGACCTACCATAGAGGTGTACAACAACAGAGCTGGTTGCCTGGAAGAATGTCAAATAGTATAAAATAGTTCTACAATGTCCGATCCCTAGATTCAGTGTTTTTGTTCGTGTTAAAAGTAGATACATTTTTACTCGAATATGAAAAGCTGGCAGAAATGACAGACATGTCCTGTCACTGCAAACTGCTCCTCGGCAATTTCTGGCCCATAATGATGGAATTGTAGTTCACCTAAGTAACCACAAGGTGTCACTTGTTACCCACACAAGAAGATCAGCTTGATCCAACGAAGTAACAAACATAATAAATCAATGATCTTTATAATAAATCCATTTTCACTTGTAATTGTTGGGTTCTGTGATTTGCCACATTATTGATACATTTAGAATCCTGTTTGTTTTGCGATATTTACAGTGACAAATGAAAATCCAGTACGTTTACTTCAAGATGATTACACTTCATCTTAATACGTTTTAAGTTCTAAATATTAAACTTGAGTTCCAAATAAACTGCAATCCAAGGAGCCTAAGTAAAGAAACTGAAAAACACATTAAAAGACGTGAAAGATCAGAAACATAAATGATACTATTGTGCATAAACGGCAAAGTGCAAATGAGGTAGGCTATAGTGTCACAGAGAGAAGGATTCCACAAATAGTAATGGCAACATGAGACTATTAACATTTAATTCTTATTTTTCAAGCAGAAGGGCCGGATGCAGGCTTTGTGAGTTGAAACACTCGTAATGTATAATTTAATCGCACAAAGGAAACAGCGCGCGTTCATTTCAGCCTCACAAAGCATGAAAAGGCAAGTATGCCTACTCTTACACGGCTCTTCTCTGGCATCAAAATAATGTGGGTGTTTCAAGGAGAATAAATGTCTGTTTAGTCATGCTTGGTGCAGTTAGGGAGATGATCGGAAGGAAACGGATGAGTGCAAGACGATTAACCCTTGGCGTTATTTTTTACAGAACCATTGCGATCAAACGTCAACCGTATGTCATATTAACCGTATTAAGTACAGCTAACACCTGCGTCTGTGTGATTGTTGTGGGTTGTGGTTCTGCTTGTATAGAGGTCTCAAGCTTCTTATTATGCGAATATCATTCGCTGTGAATATATGGCAGACTAGTGACCAAAGGACTCAACTGTGAAACACAGCTGTCAGATATTTTTTTTGATGTAGGCCACGTTAATAGCTGCACTAAAATATGCATCTGTGTGAATAACTGTATCTTTGGGGAAAAAGCTAAATTTAATAAAAGCAACAATAATAATACATTTTTGGTGTTGTTTACTATTGTCTTCTTTTCAATTTTTGTTATAATTACTTTGTAAAAGAAAGCAATTCGAAAGTAATCCGTATATCATAACAGTTTGATGTCCAGTCAAAAAAATAAATGCACTTTTATTCTAATTGAAGATGTAGTAGTAGTATTCCATGAACCTAATATGTAGTCCTAATCCACATGGACGAAAACTTAAGTTTCCCTGTTTGGCGTGTTATACTGAGACATATTGGTATAATTGAATTACTAACTGTTCATAAGGTTTGATTGAATAGATTTTGACTTTTTTTTTTTGTTATACTCAGCGGAGCCGGAGCCAAAGGGAGAGGGAACGTGGACCCCCAAATTTTCATATGGCTTCATTCATCCCCGAATAAATAGACCCTCCTCCCCGCATATCACATTGTCTCCTGCACCGTTGGCTATACTCAGGTACATCGTTAGGGCTATTTTATCCCCCCCCCCCCCCCCCCCCCAAATAAATGTGTATTTTTTGGCTTAAGTCATGAATAACTTTATGTATGATATATAAGTTTACCACCCCAGTAAAGACTCTGTTCCCCTATCCATTCATCTCTAAGTACGCCCCTGGCTTTACTAACAGATTAAGCGCAGGCAAAGTTGCCGTCTTTCAGTACTTACTTCAATTACCCTATTAGTCCACTTGGGGGCACTACTGTACAAAGAAATGGTATTGAAAGTGCTTGAACTGTAGACGCAGCGTCTGTGTCAAAAAACATAATGAACGGACTGGGCTACATGTATGCCTATGTATGTGTTAAAGCCACGGTGAAATGTGTGTACTGGCCACGTTAAGAAATACAATGTATGTACGTCTGAAACAGAAATTCAGGGTAAAACTGTCCAACACTGGACACATAGACAATGAAACTAACGGGTAAGGAGAAGCCTGGAAAGGAGTGGTGATCCTGAAAGGTACGTTAAGAGCGGCACGTGAGGGGCTTCATGGGGGCCTAATGATTTGCGACTCCTAATATTGGGCCAGAGTTTTCTGAGGTGCGACAGAGTCTTTGTGACTCTGAGACAACATACTCGGTACATAACTCTCAGTAGTTTATATGTCTTACTGTGAAGTGCATGTAAGAAAAGGCAGCTTGGATCTCGTCAACATTCCAACTTTCCACTCAACAATAAGTGTGTAGGGTTGTTATTGAAGGGGAGTTCAGGAGAGTTGTAGCCTTTCAGTAATCCTCCCCCCCCCCTTCTCCGTTTTCCCAGGAAAGCTTGGGAGCTTAAAAATCGCTAGGCATTAATGGCCGTTCCGTGGATGAAACGAACCCCCCCCGAATCCTTGCAAACGAACGGATGACAAGATTTTGCCCAGGGTGCGAAACGCTGCCTTTGAGCCTTGCAGTGAACGAGTGGCATGATGCTTGCACCGTAGGTCTTAGCGAAAGCCGTGGCCTGGTCACTCGGGGACACAGCTGATTAAACAAAATGCACGACGGGGGACAGGGACCCACATCAGACAGGCACGCTCAGAGTCTGCTTTCCAGCCCAGTGACATAACAGAGCAGGACTCTAGGTTGACTTCATGGTGAACCTCCTTACCTTACAGGAGACGTCCACCTCCTTCAGCTTCCATGCTCCCCCCATAAGGAAAAAGAACAATTTGCAGGAGACTAGACTTGATACTTTATTTGCCATTTGCACAAGTACTTTGTAATTCTTCTTTTTCAATATCCCATCTTGCTCTCCTTTGAGACAGACCCACGTACACACACATACATACACCAGACACATAGCCAGGGACAAATCAGGGACTTGAACCCTTGCAAAAGTTAGCCCCCCCCCCGGCGGGCAAATTTTACCAAAGTGGGATCCCCTTCCCACCCCCGGCTAACAATTTTTACTAAGGGAAAGTCCCTGATCTGTGAAATCTACTGAGGGGGTAGAATTCTTTATAACTGCAGGCCTGATATACACAGTTGAGGGGGAAGTTTGGGGTCTAAATGGAGGGTTTGCCGTTTATGCACCCCGGGGCAATTCCAAGAGATAAGGGCCTGGACATTTTTTTTCAAGGATTTCAGGGATTCAAACCAGCAACCGTCTGGTCACACCATCCTGTAGTGCACAGCGTTTTAGTTTATGATCAAATCCCCAGGCCTTAATGCTGTGTGACCAAGAGCTGACTCACAAGTGGCCAACCCTCTCCATCAGTGGTTGTGCCCGCTCCTCACCCCCAATGGCAGGGGCACCCTCGGGGCAGGAGGGGGTGGGGGGCTCCGACAAGGTCCTTTTTTTTGCTCCAGTTACAAACGCAGGAGGGAGAAATGGATCTGGCTTTTCATCAACTTGAAGAGGTCCAGCGCTAATTACCACTAATTACATTGACAGGTTGGCGAGTTTTTGGCATGGAAGCTCTCAAACCACCACAGGCCACCCACCCGCACAGGCCATCGGCACTTCTGTGACAAGGAGAGTCAAGTGGTAACTTCGTGTGACAG
>JAODJU010000041.1:11069194-11100486 GCA_026776725.1 Gnathonemus echidnorhynchus
CGCGTCGGGTCCTGATCACACTGTCGGGGCTTATTTCTGCGATAACTACCGGCTGCCTGTACATTATCCCTTACATAACCTACGCACAATCTCCCAAATATTTTAAATCATTTCCAGATTACTTATAATACCTTATACAATGTAAATGCCAGAGGAGGAAAGTTCAGGTTCAGAAAATACAAATTCAGACCAAGATTTTGTTTCGACCAACCAGTTGAGTTTAAAGAGTCACATTAACAGAGTACTCAACTGGTTGGTTGAAATAAAATCTTGGTCTTGGCCAGGGGTGCCCACACTTTTTCAGCTTGCGAGCTACTTTTAAATGACCAAGTCAAATGATCTACCTACTATAAAAATGCAAAACATCTATATTTTTATAAATATATTGAGTATTATTATTATTATTATTATTAATAATAATAATAATAATAATTTCCGTTTGTGAAGAATAAAGTATTTTTGAATTGAACTGGGATTTTAGTTCCTTCACCTTTCCCTTTCTCAGCTCACTTTTCTGAGGGAAGTTAATGTCGTAGTTTTTATGAACAGTTCGAAAATGACGCTCCACATTTCCCTTCTTCGGAATAGCAACGGCAGACTGACAGATGAGGCAAATGCACTTCAAATATGACATGGTGAAATAAAACAGTCCTCCTTCCATTCCGTATGGAAGTGGTAGGTTTTTGGCTTCTTACTTGGTCCAGCTTCCCCATTCATTTTTATACCCTTTCTTAAAGTTTAGTAGAAATAATTTGGAGGCTAACCAGCGACTCGGTAGCTTGCTAGAGTTTTGCAGCAGCTGGTGCAGTTGAACGCGTCATCCATCCTCTATTTTTTTTTATTCCATACGATATACCCACACTACCTTTGTGATCGACCAGTAGATAGCGATTGGCGTATTGGGCACCTCTGGTCTTGGCTAACAGTACAAATTAAATGGATGTCTCATGTTTGTGCGAAATGCGAAATCTTTTTCACATTTGTGTGTTACGTGCATGCAGCAATATGATTTGGAGACTGTGGTGGAACTTAAATCTATCACCAAATTAACTGGAAATAAGAATATTTTTGTTCAGCTGTGGAACCTACTGCTCTTAACCCTTAACCAACCATCCATCCACCCATCCGTCTTGTAACCGCTTATTCGGGTTCCTGACGTGGGCAGAGTTCACATGTATCAGTGAAACGTTGTGCAACCCGCTCAGCTGACCGTAATTTGAAGCTAAGCTAAAATGCTCCTTTGAGAGCAGCTATTTCACGAGAAAAACCACCTCGCTGCTCACAGAAAAAAAAAAAAAAAAGTACCGTGATGAAGAAAGACTGCAGAGAATGAGGAAAAGAAGCCATGATGAAAAGAGAAGCCGCTGAGCTGCCAGTCATGATTAATAGAATCAACCACGATCAACAAACAAACGGTGGATTTTCACATGATACTGCTCACATGCGCACTTTTGCTCAACGATAATACTTACAAAGCTCTAACGTGACCCTGAATTGAATCAGAGATGGATGCTAATGACAATACATTTTATCTGTACGGCAGTTTACAAAGACCCAAAGACATTTTTCATTATAGAATGAGGGATAATAAAGGAACAGAGAGCACAGCTGGGTAACTGTCACAAGATGTGAGACGAAAGACTCCAAGGCAAGTGTTGGGCGAACAAAAAAGGGTATAGAACTGAACGGGAGCAGCGACACAAACGAGACCATGAGGGGTTAAAACAAGAAGGTGAATACAGGGAAAAGACAAGCAGGGCAGACAGGAGAAGCGATGTCAATGACCGGACTGGGGCTGACGAGACAAGCAGGTACTTAAATACAAAGGCTAACCATCAGTAACAAGCAACAGGCGTGACTCATCAGAGCCACGTGAGAGAGGAGACAGGGGGGTCAGGCAGACATCACAGGCAGGATGTAACAGTAATAGTGTAAACACAGGAATAACAATAGCAGTGGTATAGCAATTTACAATGCAATGTACATATGTTATATACATGTATATGACATTTGATATATAGTAAAGCAGTAATGGATGGATTGTTGAATTTACAAACTACACTTTTAGTTCACACACGAGGAGCAAAAAAAAAAAACATATTTCTGCAATAAGCTTGGCAACGACGAGAAAATTAATGTCCGCCTCGCCATCTTCAGTCTCATCGCCCCCTTTCGTTTGGTTTGGATAAACCTGAAAATCCCCATTACTGGTATTAGGCAAGACTATGTTGTTCCCACCAGTGCTGATCTGCGGCTTTTATGGGGAAGTGAGAGGGTGTGTAACTGACTGTACATCAAGACATTGTGTAGCAGAGTAGTGAATATATTTGGAAACAGATAAATAGTTTGGACACACCTACCCAATACCCAAAATAAAGGTTTATTTGTACTATTCTCTACATCTCAGAATATCGTTGCCTTGTACTTGTACATGTAATGACAATAAAGTTGAATCTAATCTAATCTAATCTAATCTAATCTAATAATCATGAAGACATCAAAACTATAAAATATATGGAATTATGCACTGACCAAAGAAGTATTAAACAAAACTTGAATTGTTGGGGGGTGGAGCAGCTCTCTGGGTTGGGATTCAGAAGGTTGCTGGTTCAAATCCCATGGTCAGCAGAGTTATCCCACTATTGGACCCTTCAGCAAGGCCCTTAACCCCAGTTTCTCCAGGCACTGGCTGACCCTTCTGTCTCCTCTATGCCCATCTCATGAGGTGGTCTCTGGGGATACTTTCCCAGCAGTCCTGGAGGAGGTCACACGTTTTTGCTGAGCACTCTTTGGTCGCTTTTCCTTCACTCTCTGGTCAAACTCCTCCCAGACGATTTCTTCTGTAGTTAGGTCAGGTGGCCAAGTCACGTGATGGGACACTATCACTTTCCTTCATAGGCAGCTTGGTGTGTCCAAACTTCTGACTGGCACTATATCTATGCACTATATCAATTCAAATATGTAGAAAATGGCAATTAAACAACAATATGAAATATGAAGCAGCAATTAAAACAAAGGTTAATTAATTAAACCTGTATGACTAGTTCTGCCCCCATCAAATCTGTTTACATCAAATAAGAAAGTTTTGTTCATTTCTTTTGGGAGACAAAGGGAATAGTTAATTAATCCTGTACACTGTATGACCCACATACAAGAAACACTCACGGGTTTGAAAGATCAAGTGGCTTTGGACAAATTATATTTTTTGAAAGCAGAAAACATAGATAATACAGCCTAAAAGGCATTGGTGCATTATAAATGTGTCATTCTGGCAACTCAGGTAATACGCCAGACCACTAAAGTGATTAAGCATAATTGAACCTCAAGGACCCATAATGATGGTTTATTTATTTCTATAGGTGCTGGCTGTTCTGTCTTTTTCCATGTTATTATAGAAATATGGCCGTTAATGAACCGGAAGCATCCGTCCCTTTCTCAGGGGCTGTATTCCCTTACTGCTAATAGGCATGTAATAATGCTTGATAACAGGATGTGATTCATCATCTCAAACCTCAGGTTGTTATTCCAATATCATTCTTTCTGCACATCATCTTCCATGAGAGAGGGCACGTCCACGAGCGATGGTCACAGACACTGCGTGTGATATCTGTTTCCTGTCGAGCAAGAAAACGCACCCCCCCCCCCAGTGCCCCCACCCCAACCCACCACAGCCGCTGGGGGCTTTGTGCACAGCTGCCTCGAACCGTCGCTCATCTGCACAGCCACCCCCGCCACGACAGCTAATCAGACTGCCGGGCCTTGATTCAGACCCGGCTGGAAGGGACGGCGGAAATAATATGCGAGGAATGCTTCCGGGTGCCAGGGAAGAATCTGGGACAGACGGGGAAGTCACTCCCCAGGCTTCAATGGGGCCTCCACGCCACCATCGACGCGAGTCACCTGGATGGAAGGCCACCGCAGAGGGACAGCGCGCCCAGCAGACGTGAGCTGCCACCGGCTGAAGTGTCTCATATGAGGCTCATTTCAATCTTGATCGGTAACAATAACGTGTAGACAAGACAAGGCCATCCGTCTCCATTACGGGGACAGTGTTTTCTCCCAGATTATCCACTCTGTCGTGTTCTTCTCAAGTTCCAAAGGAGACGCTGTCTCATACATCATTTTCTCACAAAGGTTGAAAGCCCCCCCTGCGGGTTGGGGGTGGACGGGGCTCTTCCTGCCTACTGTCCCCCCCTTCGGGTCTGTCTACCTTGACAGGGACGGCTCCCAGCTACAAGGGGGGAATTAGCATAGCAATGGGGGAAGGCTGGACACTGGCAAGCGACTCTGCAGCACCAAACGTCACGGCGTTCCCACTCTCGCCGGATCCCGGGCAAATGGGGACCCCAGCGGAGATGGTCATGTCCTCTGGCTTCCACAGCAATCCTAGATCACACTACCTTGTTAGCCAGGTTTTCTCAATTCAAAGCTTGGCTGCACATAGGCCCCTGTTATTGCAGCAGGTCATATTTAAGGTTGGAGAGATGTTTTCAAGCAATTACTGAGTGCAATGTCAGATTTAAACAGGAGAAGCATTTATTCAGTGGCAGGTTATACATCATTAATCTGAGTGCCATTTTTTTTTGCAGCGATACCCCCAAAATAATCACACTGCATTGCTTCTGCAAAGAACTTGTTCGTTCCATCAATCTATTCCATCAAGCAGCTGTCGCCATGCCATTTTTTTTAACTTGTATTGTTGGCGATTGGACAACATGTGTCATCCTTTCTAATCTGAAGCATTTTAATGGCCTTGTTCCACTTCAGAAGCTGAGCGTGAGAGCCAGCGAAGCAGTACGGGGCCCAGGGTGACACGTGCGTGCTGTGATAGATAGGACATTACCAAAGTTGTGTTGCTCAAAACACACAGCCTTAGCGGACAACTTCATCTACAGAAGACAGAAACCGATTGGCATAGTCTGGTCCACTGGTGCCAGTTTAGCAGAAATGGATTTAACGCTTTTTATGTCAACGTGAGCTTCCAGTCGGCAGGATGTCTGCATTGCTTTTTCCGATATGCATTAATGAGGACGGACTTCCTCTTCTGTCCCACATGTGTTGTGGTGTTTAAGGTCAACCCTTCCTTCCAGTCTGTTTTCAACATTACAAATCCCGCTGGTGTCGGTTTAACTTGAGAGCGAACGGCTCACATCTTCAGGGGTGAAGAACTAAAGCAGGAAGAGGGCCAGAGGACCCAGCTTTGCTTTGCACTCCATGGACAGAGGGACCATTTTGTCTCTTAAACATTATCATACAATACACTCCGTAACTACCGCAAGATTATCATGCTACGCTATACCTGTGTGTATTCTGAAAGCAATGTTTCACTGTTTGATCAATAGCTTAAAATAATAAATGTAAAAGGTCCATTATATGAATTACAGGGTTTTTATTGTGATTTATTGTGAATCGTCGCTATTCCAAGTTACTTAGCGATGCGAGACAGCAAACTGTACATTTCCTCATATTTACGTGAGTAACAAAGATTAAAGATGCTTGAATGATTATGCTATACACAAAACAGCTAGTCAACTCAGGTGTCATGAATTGCCCATTCATAAAATAAAGAATCAACAGTGAGGCTGCTTCATAATGAATGTGGCATATCAACGTAAAGAACAAACATTTGCATTACATTACAGCTAGAAAAATATGCAGACATTTTTCCTTCAAGCCAGGCCACTTATGAATTTTCATAAGTCCGCGAATTGATAAAATATTTCGATGACAGTGGGGGTGTTTACAGTCCATGGAAATCAATAATGAACTCGTTTGGGTGGCGGAAAGAGAGACTCCTCCTGGTGGAAGGGGCAGATCATGCAAAGAGTAATAATGACAGAACAGAACAGCTGCGAGTCACGCATAACAATGGGAACTTTCATGCATCCATAAGCAATTAGAAAGTCATAAATGCAGCGCATGCTGATTTCACAATCGAAAAGAACGAGTCTGCTTTTTGCGGATTCTTGGCCACATCTCCGGACAAAGCATGAAGCCTCTCTTCTTGACTTCTGTGCAATGTCAGTCATGCACATTTTAAACAGCAGCGAATAATGTTTCCTTTATTCTGTGAAACATTAACGGGCTGGAGGGAAAAACTCTTATTTAGAAGAAAAAAAAAACTTGCCTCTGCTTGGACCAACTTACGAATCACAAATGTATTTGTCAGGAATGTCCCCGGATTGTGGGACAGACACAAAGAAATGTTTGCCTCTTGTGCTCAGATTAACGGCATTCTCACAAGATCGTATTAGTCACGTTCAACTCGACTGCACTCACAAAAGACGCCGAACCGCAATGAGCGGTCAACAATTACATATGGCTGCAACTGTGTGTGCTCAAAGATGTCTTAAGATTATTAAATGCCACCAGGGTCAGAAGTTATAACCGGTCCCTTCATAAGCTTGTAAATACGGATGCATGAGCTGATCTAAATAAGAAAATATGCATTATTATGGCACATTTTCTCAAGACTACATTGTCTGATTGACTGGACGTGAGTGTATTAACAGATTTCCAGTAGTATGTCATAATTTTACATAAAACTTGTCTTGCATCTAATATGTGCACTAGACTAATTGATAACCATATTCTTTCCCTTGTTGAGATCTTAAATTAATTACTTGATGGAAGTGGAATTAAGATGTTGGTTGGGTTTTCAAGGAAGTGAAGAGGTAGCACGATGCTAACAGTGGTCAGCACTGTTGTCTCCCACCTCTGGAACCAGGGTTTGAGTCTTGGCCAGGGTTCCCTGTGTGTGAAGTTTGCACGTTATCATTATAGGATGTATTCTGGTTTGCCCCTACTGTTCAAAAACATGCTGAGGTTAATTGGAGTTATCAGATTGCCCATAGGTGTGCATGTATGTGTAAATGGTGAGTGTGAGTGTGCCCTGTGATGGGTATGTACCCCATCCTGGGTTATTCCCTGCTTTCTGCCAATAGCCTCCAGACCCTGAATAGGATAAGTAGCTACAGAAAATGGGTAGTAAGTGAAGCGACCTCATTAATGTCCAGGTGAACAGTGCCTATGCACAGGGCATGTAGTATAAGCAATCAGATACCACAACCCTTAGGTCATGAAATCATCCATTTCATTACATCATTATTGCTTTGAACATTACAGACACAAACCAATTGGCATCCAATAAATCCTGGCCAATGAGAATGTGAGCAAGATAAGGGGTTAGGAGATCCATGAGTGGAGAGATGACAAAACAAACCTAAAAGCATATCTAAGCCTGATTTCTCACGGAGCTTAAATACCATGTTAATTTATAAAAAGCGCGTGTATACTTGCTACGCCACTACGGGTTAGTGTGGTTGGACGCATGCAAATATGTGAAATATGCAAATGTTATACACATATTTTACATATTTAACGTGGCTGTATCTTTGAAATAGTCTTTATTCAGCTTCCTGCTGCACATATTCCATGTTCCATCTCACGTTTGGAAGGAAGCTGATTTGGTGAGGTGTGAAATGGGATCCGTATGGAAATCCATGCAAAATACTTTTTTCAACTTGGCCAGAGAACGAGATCCCCTGAACCAGGATGTCTGTGGGTTAGAGCTCCATGCCTGTAAATAGAGCTTGAGCACAACCCTTAACAAGATGGAATATGTCAAAACTACCTGTTTTCCCCGCAGGGACTAATAAAGTATCTCTATTCAAATTTCTGTACATAGAAACTGTGAAGGGGGGATCATTCCGTTGCTCAGTAAATACAAATGTTTTTCCTTTCCACTGGATTAAATACTACAAATCTGGGTACGTGCTAACTCATATGGAGTGTTGACAGGCATGTATTAATTAAATATGAATCACTTTTAATAATGCAATACATATGCCACTAAACTTATTCAAAGGAAATTACACAAATAAATTGTGTGAATTGTTATTTTAAAGTTACGTCATCCTTTTTTGATTTTGGTACTTTACAGCTGTCGTGAATGCATTATGTATTGCACAAAGCGCAGCTTGGACGATAAGTTAACTTTGACGGAGGGTGAATGGCCTAGTTGGCCTTGCCCTCGGTAAAACTCGAGCGCGATCTTCGTCTGTGGGAATTGTAGTATGATAATACTAAAATAGGTATTCCCTCAACCAATATAAAAATTATTTATGGTATTAATACAAGGACTTTAACATACATTTTTTTCGACATTGGAACTACTTCAAACATATACATTTTGGCACGCTAAACTAATTAATAGATCTATATACATTTTGAAAATTGACTTCATTTCCCATAGATCAACACTTCATGCACGCAGGCGCTTCTGTGGACGTGTAGAATCCATGGCCGCGAATGGGGTGGAAAATAAAATGGTATGTGGATTATGACTTATATCCAGAGGATAAACGGTGTATTTCATTTTTTTCGCATTGCACTTTACTAGTTTCTATTTGCGGTAATTTTGCGATAGTCCGATCGGAGTCTGCGCCAAGGTCGCCTGTTTGCAAAGGTTTTCGATCTGCTAAGATAACTGCAGGGGGAAGCTTTGCGTCTCCGCTGAGAGCTGAGATAGCCACTATCCGCCTATATGATGCCGCGGGATAACACGAGTTCTCTTATCCAAAGAATTGCAAGACAAGCTCATGTTACTTTTAAAAACACGGGCTCATCTGCAAGCGGGGCCAATAATAAAGTGTTTTTAGAGGACCACAGTAAACTTTGTAACCTTTTAAATGAAATCAAGGCGGCGGATCTAAAAATTGCACCAAGGAAAAGAAGGAGTTCTAAGTCTTTGGGTAGTAGTCCTCCGGTCACGTACATGCACATATGCGAAACGAACGGTTTTAGCATGGGAGTGTTTCTGCTGAAGACGGGATCCTCCATCCCGCTGCACGACCACCCGGGGATGAATGGCATGCTGAAAGTCCTCTACGGCAAGGTCAGTATCAGGTGCTTCGACAAGGTGGATGAGTCACCTGATGCCGGGACTGAGCCGCGTTTCAGTCCCCCGCTGCTGCCCTTTCAGAGGGAAGCTTTGCGGAGGTCGGTGTTGGGCTCCGTCTGCGAGATTTCCGAGGACAGCGGTCCCTGCATTCTCACCCCCCAGAAGGACAACCTACATCAGATCGATGCGGTGGACGGACCGGCAGCTTTTTTGGACATACTGGCACCCCCGTACGACTCCGATGACGGGAGAGACTGTCACTATTACAAAATCCTCCGGCCAGTTTCGGAGAACGCGGATGAGAAGCCGGAGCAACAGGAGGATGAATTGTGGTTATTAGAAATCCCACAGCCGGCAGACTTCTGGTGTGGTGGCGAGCCGTACCCTGGCCCCAAGATTTCTATATAAATCAAATAGGCTTTCTATGAAAAATGTAAAAGACATGCGGCTTCATAAAGGGGAAGGAATTCCATTCTGCTGAATGTGCGTCATCGGCGGAACAGTGACAGTTGTTTACTGGACATTTCTCAGGACATGCTTGCTTCATGGATTATTCTCTTGTATACACATTATGCATTTAATGCTGAATATTTAGCGGGCTTTTGGCAATATGTAGCCACTGTGACCGTCGGCTGTATCCCAAAGGAGATGTTTTCTGTAGCCACACAATGGACGAAGTGAAAGTCGTCAAGGAACTCTGTTTAATTAATTTACGACAATTGTCTGTATTGTATCCTGAATGTGCTGTACACCACCTTATTTTCCATCACTCGAACACCCTCTCGTCTACGCAAAATATTTTAATTTTTAGAACACTATTAAGAGGTACTCTAAGTCTACATAGGCCTACCAATTGTCATCAAATAATATTTCAGCAATAAAATATAATTTTTTTTAGTTCTGCGTCCTCACTTCTGTGAACCTTATAATGATATAGCGAGAAATGTTGGCACAGCCGTTGCAGATGTAGCGCAAATGCTTTGTATAGCTTATGTACATTTACAATAATGCATTTTTGTAGGAAAACAGGAAATAGATTCTTACACCTCATTATGAGTGATTTAATGTTATCTAAATATTAACTTTTTAAGTGTTTCGCAACAGTTATTCTTTCCTTTTCTTATAGCTACGTTTACTCTTGCGTTCTGCATAAACAGGTCGCACACAGGCCTATTCCGCAGCCCTATAAACTGAAAGTGCGCTTCAGAGTAGTTGTCTATTTCTCCGTGTGACGTTTGCCGATTTCCTTGTTCCTCCGTGCTCATCTCATTTCCTGGGTGATTTGCTGAACTGGCAGAAAGCACTGCTCTTTTAACCACTGTCTTTCATCCCAATGTCTCGGTCCTTTGAGGCCCGTTTTGCCACCGGCGTTTTCTGAAGTGGAACCAGCGTGGCACCGCAGGCTCCTTAAATTACTAAGATTGAGCAGTGCGCTACGGGGAATTGGAATAAGCACTTTAAACACCCAAAACTGATAGCTACTATACCTACAAATGATCGGTTCCGTATTTACAAGTGGAGTGGAAAGAACCCGGCATCTAGAGGTTCAAGATTGGTTTGAACTGCTCTGCTTTTGGTGTCCAAAATTACACCAAATTGAATACATTGGGGCAATTATAAATTGTATATGTGTATTTTATCGTAGCAACGAAAAAGTGCTTTTGCATTAGATAGTTGCATGGAGTTACGACAGTCGGCACCAGAATTGGTCTTAACTGCACGATAAATTTTGCAGCTTTTTTGTAGAGGGTAGAACTTATCGATTTTAATCTTTTTGGCCCCGTTTTACTGTTCTAACTCATGTAATGCGCCTTAAAGTGCATTGCAATTACATTCAGCATAATTGAGCTTAATTGCCAGTCAGGAATTGCAAAGCCCGCTTTGTGACGTAGCCGACGGACAGTCCGAGCCCTACATCGATCGTACGGCTCTCAATGACTGTTTTATGCTGCCCCGAAGCAGATTTTAAAGTTGATATGTTTCTTTTATTTCCCATGAATACAACAATTGAGAGGCTCGGTTCGTTGACTTCAGTACTGATGCACAGACAAGGGTCTCTTCTGTTTGAATTACAGTTGGCTGCTTATTAATTTCCCAGGCCGAACCTCTGGAGTTTTCAGTGCGAAACTTTTAGCTTAAGAGCCTTATGTTTGGTCCGTATATTTTACTTGTAACGAATTACTGCATGGTAGCTTTTGTATTTTATTCTTGAAACTCTTGCATATATTGACTATACTCGGCACAGACACAGAATAGGACTTATGAATTCATAAAATAAATTGTGGTTCGCGCGAAACGTGCGAAGTTTTGACCTCTTCGACAGGTTTTGAATGTTTACTAATTAATAGTTAAACGGAAAAAATCATATATGAGGCCCCATGCTGTTTATTCATAACCAAAAGTCCGATTTTATTTATTTTTACTTCAGAAAACGGTTACCCGTGCACCGGTGAAATATGAAAAGTTTGTTTTTCGTTTTATACAATGTCAATAAATGTGTTAAATATATAGGCTTTATGAAACACTGGACATTTAAACGACGGTTTGTGTTTTATGGTATATTCCGGTAAAAGAATAACCGTGAAAAGGCGAAGCCCGAAGCGCGTGCCCTGTAACTGCGGGCTCCGCGCCCAACCGCACCGCTTCTGCCTCAAAACATCTTACCAAAGTAAATTCCTCCACACGTTGGTTCGTTTGCGTGGCCTCTGAACCCACACCGCTCAGTCTTTAGCAGTTAACTGAGCCTAAAAGTACACATTACTGTCAGAAAAAAGGGTAAAAATTTGTGCCTTGCTTGTCTGAGGCTGTACCCTCAAGGGTCCGCCATTGTACCCATAGTTGTAGGTCATTTTACCTCTTAAGGTGCAGAAACAGACTCTGAGGAACATTTCTGTACCATCGATGGTACATTAATGCTGTTTGTATCATTGGGATGTTCCCATGCAGAGTCTAATTCTGTACATTAAAAGGTACAATTACAAGGGTACAGCTCCAGTGACAAGCAAAGGTACATTTTGTTTTACCCTTTTTTCTGAGAGTGATCTAGTACATGCAAAAAAAACCCCCCTTAACTATGACTCAAGTTCTTGAAATAGTTTATTATCTATCCATACATAACATTGATCCCCCCAATGGGAAATATTTGTTATTCAACAGCATTAGGCCTATAAATAAATCCTAGTACAACTATGTGTCCATCCATCCATCCATCCATCCATACAACCATCCATCCATGTGGTCTACTGCATGTATGCAGTAAGGATCAGGGTGCAGATTATTATTATTACTATTATTATTATTATTATTATTATTATTGTTCATTGTCATTCTTGGATCCAGTCTTGATTAATATGACACATTTCCGCTTACCAGACTATTCTTCCCATGCTGGTGAAGATTTGACATTAATTTTGGAAAAAAAAATGTTGGTGCTCATTTAAATATTTATCTTTGTCTTATATGTTGTACATATATGGTATCATGTATATCTACACGATAAACGTCCGCACCGATTGTTCTTGAACTGAGTCGCATCTTTACATAGGCACTGGAGAAACTTCCAGTTCAAATATAGTGTAAACAGCCCAGTGAGTGGGCGCTTTCACTTGTTAATGAGTCAGAAGTGACTTGTATCTCTGGGTATTCCCCCTAATAAGGCTATACTTTTAGCGCTTGTGTCAGAGTTCTTTAGCAATATAACTAGAGCAATCAGCCACAACAACAACAGAGGTCTCATAAACTACTTTTAGTTTTGTTCAAAGTTGTTTATTTTGTTGATGTGACACAAACAGTATATTATTTTAATTATGCTGTCATGCCGGTCCACCGTTAGTAATTTTGCTCTAAATACATTCCAGTTGTTTACGCTTTCACAGCAAACACCACGTCCTCAAGAGTAATAAAGTATTTACATTTTTAATGTTTATACTACAAATCCAACACATTCGGAAAGAACACGAAACAGCGTTTACAAAAATATATCATTCTAAAATTTTGATATTAATTGATGAATATTATTATACATTTCAATTACAAACGCGCTATGAAATACATACAAAACATGACAACTGGCAAAACAAGGAAGAAACAACAAGTTTGTTAACACCGACACATTTTACCTTTTAAATAACTTTAAATAAACATTTGGAATTATTGCGAGTTTACTACTGTTAATGTCGTACCATTTTGACTCTCGTATTATTTGTGCTGATCAGACTGGTTCCTGACAGTGCAAACTGTTTTACTATTAGAAACAACGGCAAAGATGCCACCAATCTCTTATACTATATTATCATTTGTCACCCAGAAAAAAAAGTTCACTTGGCCATGTTTTTTCGGTTTCATTAAAACAATTAATTTCGATCCACGTATGAATGATATTAAACTGACAAACAGCAATCTGGAAGTAAGATGTGCAGGTGCCAACTGACGGTAAACACGGTAAAAAATAATGTGGACTTGGTCACTGCTATTTTGCTGCACGCGGGCAGTAATATTTCTATCGTTTTTTCCTTCTTGTACCATCGCCTTGATTTTGTTCTCAGCGGGATTGTAACATACGAAGTGTCACACCTAAACTCCCCGGGATGGACATGAAGGCAACTGGGCAGAGCCCGAGCTGCAAACCCCACCAGCGGATGTACTAATAGCAACGGAGCGATCGGAGTTCGTGTTTGCTGAGGGGACTGATGAAGACTTTCTTTCTTTTTGCCTCAGGTGAATTTTGGTGTGCCTCTTCCGCTCGTCGCTCCTGGCGAATTTTCTGCCACAGAAGTCACAGGCAAAGGGTTTCTCGCCCGTGTGAGTGCGGATGTGAGTGGTGAGGTGGTCGCTGCGGCTGAAGTTTCTCATGCAGATCCGGCACTGGAAAGGTTTGTGTCCCGTATGGATTCGGATGTGCCTCGTGAGCTCGTCAGACCTAGAGAATCGCCTGTCACAACCTTCTGCTGGGCAGGGATACGGTCGTTCATGAACTGGGGTCTTGCTTGGTCTGTTGGGGTATTTCCTCGGTCGGAGTATTGGTCTTAGAGGCAAATTTTGGGGGCTGTAAGCTGTAGGTAGTCTTGGTCCTTCTGAAGCTGGTCCACCTAATGTAAAATTCCTAATAGTGTTCAGAGGAGTCAAGGGCGGTGCTACCCTAAAGGACTCCAGGGGGCATGAAAAAGGTTTTCGGTCCGGGATGGTAGGCATGTCCCGTTGGCAAGGGGGTTGGAAAAAACTGGCATATTCGGGGATAATAGGAAATAGACCGCTGTCCGTGGTTGGCTTCGGCGACGAGTAGGACGGCGGAGGGTATGAGATGGGGCAAGTGGTGGTTGACAGAAAAGCAGACGGATCCTGGTAGACCTCCGGGCAGCCAGAATAAGGTGGAGGTGGAGAGTAGATGGAGTCCATGTCGGGAGGGTTTTGCGCCATGGTGCAACTCAAGGTGCTGGAGAAGTGGTTTGGTGAGACAGAAGAAGCTGGTGAAGAGGACGCCGAGGAGGGTTGGGTCATGCCAAGGATCCCAATGTTAATGACGCTCTCTGGATTCCAGTTACCTGGATACTGGGAATCAATTGAGAACTTTCCCATGTAGGTGAATGGCTGGTTGCGAACAACTGAGGGCTGCGAGAAGCTGCTGGTGTAAGACAAATCGAGGGATCGTTTCTCTGTGCTCATGTCCCCACTGATTAAACCATCTGTGAAATGAAGCAAAGTACTTGTTAGTGACAGATCACAGCTGCGTCCAATTGCGCACGAGTGTGTTGTGCCGTTGCGCGTGTTTATCCACTACACAGTAAATATCCCGGAGTTTTAGTTGGCTGTATTGAGCAGTAGACGTGGGAATATACCCCGGAATGCAATTAACCATGCTGTTTCTGTCATTAATTAATGACACATTTTTTTTCTTTTGTTCTTGGAGAAGTATATCGACACTCCGGCATTACAACAGATTGGTTTTCTGCAATTAAACATTTGTTGTATTTGCTTGCGGTATTTGTTTACACGATATATAATGACGCAAAAATGGCACAATTGACCAAACGAATGGATGCAACAGACATGCAAGTTTTACAGCACGGAAAATCGTAACAAGTTTTACAACCAATGCTTACCTCCTGAGGCTCCACTAACATGATCGTAAGGCCCATTTAAATCAGCATTTGGAAAAATTACAGAGGCTGCCAGTGATGTGGTGATATCGTCCACTGAATAGATGCTCTCGGAGAGAGGATGTACAAAACCACTTAGCGTTACAGGGGTTTTCTCGAGAGTTTTTGCTGTCATCGCTTCGCCTAAAACTGCGCTTTTTATAAGCCGTTAGTGTGAAGTTATTTTACCGACTAGCTAATTCTGTGATTATTCTCCCTTACTTCTTTTGCCACAGAGAATAGCTCAGCTCAGATTAGCTGTCATCTAATCTGCTCTAGCACGCTGTAGTGTAAACACAGCTTTTTAAGTCTCTCTGGCTGATCTGTTTGGTCAATGACAGATCTTGGTCGCTTGCTAGAGGCACTTTGTATTTATGTGGGAATTTTTTGAACGTACCGTGACGTCGCTGACCATATAAGGACTGGATGACAAAAAACTCGTGCTGGGATTGGCCTGAAGCTTCATGACGGCACGCTAAAATACTTCTCAATGGAGAACCCTCGAATGACAGCAAGATTTAGATACGCATATACACATCGATCTTAAGTTTTAAATGTTTATGATTGCAATAGCTGTGAAACAAAAGACAAGAGTCATTCATATTTGTTGCCCAAAACAAAAACAGATGTACAGATAAATATCCGTCTAAAAGCTAAATAATTTATCACTTACTTTGAGGAAGTCCGGTTTATCTATCTCTCCATAAAAGGTTTTTATCCGGTGATTTAAAGCACACCCAGCTGTACAAATAAGGCACTCATGCCGGAACATGGGTGTAGGAAACTAACGAGTCCCGCAGCCGCAGAAAAGCTACCAAACAGCCCATTAGAAAGCCACAATCAAATGAGAGACAATCACGGAATTTTCACCTTTTCTGAGTTAGCGGCGGAAAGTGTGTTAGGCTTATTTGACTGTGTTTTTGGAAACTAGGCTACGTGTGCTATTTATACAGTAGGAAGTGGAAATTATGTACCGTGTTAAAATTCGTTTTCTAAAATATAATCTGTCAGATCCATCCTGGGTATGACCTAACAATAATTACGTTAACACAGTTTAGATTATTTTTAATGCATAAATGGTAGCAATTATTACTATAAAACAACAAAAACAAAAACAACAACAACAATAATAATAATAATAATAATAATAATAATAAATTTTCTCACACGGTCGCCATCAAGTGGTGGGTCCTGGAACTCCTGACTTAATAAGTACGGTTATCAAAATATACACTTGGTGGCCACTTTATTATGGTGCACCTGCTCGCCCGAACAGCGAATCATGTGACTGAAAACACGTAGAGCACGCAGCCAAGATAAATATGCTCATTGACTATTTAGCTAAGCACTGGAAAGGCTCAGACACCAAATCTAGGCGAATTTAAGCATGATGTGATTGTTGGTGCCGGACAGGATGGTTTTGGGTCTCAGAAACAGACGCCATCCTGGGATTTTCACCTACGAGTGTCTAGCCGCGCACGGGTGTCAAACTCCAGTCCTGGAGGGCCGGAGCCCTGCACATTTTTGGGTTTCCCCTCATTTAACACACCTGATTCAATTCCTTGTGCTAATTACCACACAGCTCTTGAGCTGAATCATTTGTGGCGGAACAGGGAAAGAACTAAGATACACAGGGCTCCGGCCTTCCAGGACTGGAGTTTGACACCCCAGATTCTGGCGTTTAAGGAGAATTGCGCGATAGACGAAACATATCCAGTCAGTGAAATCGGTTCCATCCATCCATGTTCTGTTGACGAAAAAACCTAATTTTAATGAGACATGTTAGAGGAGAACGGTATAACGTATTTCTGAAATTCTCAAACCTCCGAAGTTGGTCTGACCTGATCCTGAATGTATCGTTCTTCCTCTATTACCTAGTGGTTTACACTTGTACTGTTTGTTTTCGCAGAAAGAGACCTTCAGGAGGTACAGAGGGGTTTAACGTTAATTTACATATGTGGACAGTACAGAGACAACACAGTACTGGGCAAACAAGTATCATTTGGAGAAATCTATAAGTAACCAGTTTTTTTTTTTTAACAACAAAGTATCTTACCATAGCGCTAAATATAGGTAAACATTTCCATTGCGAGAGGTGATAGAAACGATGCCTAAAATAAAGCCAAACATTCAAGCATTGGGCAGTTGAAATTCCCCCGTGGGTTGAGAAACCTGAGTGTTAATATAAGACTCGGGGGAGGGGGGAGGGGAGGGGAGGGGGCGGATTATTATTTCCACACATGGTAAAGATGCAACAGATGACCTATTGACATGATTATACGCTATAGCATCAATACTGTAAATCTTTGTAATGTTTTATGGGGGAGGGGAGAGAAGTATTTCTTTTTTTGTGTCCTGATTTGGGTATTATAAAGTACACACTACATCGTCAACAGAATTTACAAACACATGAGTGGCAAGCCAACCAGTATGTAGCGTAACCTATTTAACGTTTGCCTCCGACTAACGGCTTTAGTTATAAGTAACCTTGGCCAACCATGCTTAATATGACAGCACACGGCAGTGCAAGAGAATGACTGTCAGAAGCTCTTCAGAGTATAACTGTGACGGCATTCCTCACAATTACTCCAGGAACTAACATTGCCTCGTTTTAATAAAAAAAATATCATTATAATTAACACGATAATGATGTTTCACAAATAACTGTAATGACGGCTGTAGTAATATAGTAATACAATAGTGTCATAAATCAATGTCATAAATTGGCTACTTTTTTTATTTATGGCCACACCCACTTACACTTTTCCTTTTCCTATAATTTCTTTCCGTTACCTTACCGCGTTTTTCCTGCGTAAGCGTCAGTCGACTTACATTCTGCGAAAAGAAGCGCGAGACAATGAGATCTGTCTTTTTCTCTTGTTTGCAAATCATCCCGCAATCAGACACACACACACACACAATGAGTTTCGGAGAGACGAACGGTCATCGGGTCGGACATACGTTTTTACGCCAGGAACTGGCGATACTGTCATTTTTTATTTGGCGAAGGGCAGCGGTGATGCACGTGGCAGGGAATTTCCCCCGTTTTCATAAATCAAGGGAAAGTCAATGACCGCTGTCTCCATTCATTAAGCGCAAGCCACGCTGCTGCATAGGCTTTATGGACGTGTCTCCCTTAAGTATATCATTGACATTTAGGAAATGCCTGTGAATAAACTAATTGCATTATTCCTGAAACGTGTTATCATTGGGAGGTAGCCAATATATTATTACATTATTTAAAAAATGCTTTTTGTGAGTAAGAGAACATTAATGTGGTTAAATTGCAGGACACAAATACAATACAAAGGCATGTAATGTTCGGTAAAGACATGGGTTCAATTAGCTAATTAAGTTTACAGCGCGGCTTTGTAGTACTGGTATTGAATTTGCAAAAACACACGCTTTCACTTTCTAAAAGGCATTTTGTGAGAACGCGTATTTCGCAAAAGCTTTACAGCGGGAATCGTTTCACACAAGAAATGTTAGGATGCGAGATTGCACGTTAAGTGAAATTAAGAGTTAGGCCTTCTTATAGGCCTGTTGTGTGGATTTTAGAAGCGAGTTTGAAAAAAGTGCCAGTAATACCTAATTGTCTTAAATAGTTTCTAGGATATTAACCGTAGTTTTACAATAGCATGGTAATTGTGAAATTGTGCACTATTATCGGGAATGCTTTTACCATCAATATTTTCTCGCAGTATTCCGCCTGCCACAGACAGATGGCAGTCTCCTGCATTTAGTACCTATCCCCACTGCAATCCACTTCAAGTGATATATCCAGTTACGGTCGCGATGCTGCGGATCTGCATCCAGGATAGTTCTGCATGGATGTTCCTTATATATTACAGTTGCCATCAGAGTTACGTACAAAGTACAAAGGAGGGCTTTGTGCTGTTTCCTCTCACTTTAGTGGTTAGATGGGGGGGGGGGAATAGCTTTATATTTTATGTCTAGGAAAATTGCACATTAAAACCAAAAAACAAAAAAGGTTACGGGTGAAAAAGGCAAAACGGATTTTGTGCCTCGAGACACTAGCTACTCGTTTACGCGACTAGAAACAGGAAAGTCATGGTATTACTAGGTTAATTAAGGTCTGAGTCATCCAGGTTAAGTCTAAGCGAGAAAATTCGACGCACTCGCTTTTCCTGGTTGTGGGTGGTCTATTTTGGGGTCTTTTCAAAATCTTTTTCAGTGGAAATAGTTGTCATAACGTAATAAATGTAGTCTTCTTTCATAATGTAATATATTAACATACATGCCTATATTATAAATGTATAAATACATGCGTCTCCAATTATACTAAATAGTTTTAAAAAGATGTAATGACGTCTATACTACATTAGACTGAATATGATTTAAAACGAATTGATTGGATAATCCATCTATTGCTGGGGTGAATTCTCTAATTGCTTGGATAGTTAGGGTTGTGTGGTGTTGATCTGATCTCTGTAAACTCTAGGGTCGGAAACAGCATCACACGCTGCACATAATCAGCGTTACTGAATATATCAGGCTGAGAACAAATAACGAGAAATGTACTGCATTGCAACATTGTACCGTTTTAAAGGTGCAAGTCTGCATGATATCATTTAATTAACAATGTAACTGTAACTGTTATTGCGACAACAACTTTTGTGGCACCTGACCTTAGACTGGGACTTCACAAAAGCAATAAAGTTCCTTGACCCAAAACATTCATAAGTGCTGTACTGGCATTAAGGTGTATGGGTTGATATTTCACGTCCGTTAGCTTAATGCCATTCTTGCATGTGTGTGAGCCTCGAATGCTCGCCTACATTCACTGTGAGACTGTCTGTATGAGGCTCCATTTTCCAAACTACAGCTATTAATACACAACATCAGCCTTTGCTCTAGCCTGACAACAGACACTTGTTCATGCCATTGCTTTCACAATCACTGCTCTTTCACAGTATGAATGCTATCCCCTGTGCTTGGCTAAATGGAAATTTCTCTTTCATCAATGCATTTTGCTAACTTTAAAGATGTTGTAAAATAAAGGCAAGACTTATTTATCTAAAAGCTCCAGGTAAAAAAGGTAAAATAAAAAAATCAATACCCTGAGAAATGTATAGCAAATACTTCTGCTTTTATGAATGATAAAAGTTGGAATTTTAAAAATATATATCTAAATGTTTACATAACTACAATTTTCAGTGTTTGCTGGTATTTGAGAGAGTGAGACTTTTTATCTTTGCTTGCCTTTAACAGAGAGGGAGGGATTTTAGCTTGAAAGGAAATAATATTGCCACTTTACAAATATTTTTTTTCCCTCTATATTGTTTTCTGCTACTCTGTATTGGCGGTTTACTGCTGAATGAATGTTGTGCTTCTTCCTGAGCCTATCTATGATGTCAGTCATTAGCGAGAGACTGGGATCTAGGGTGAATTGCCTGAAGCCGCCTAAATGCTACGTCATTTGTAAGTTTTATCTTTTAACATAGAACTTACGAATAATGTAATGTTAAGAAGGCTTCAGGAAACTCAGTCCTGGTCACTTAGCTGTTACCTACAGGCTTTTCCATAAACACTGGCTAACCTCATGACCCAGACATCACTTCCTGTGTCGTGCGACCACAGATATTTTTAGCATAACCTCTTACAGCTTATCCGTGTCCAGATATTTCTGTCGCAAGCCTCAGTCGTGACATTTTCACAAGGACGCGTGTCACCTGGCCATACATCAGGAACTTTGTCTGTTGTTTGTTTGCTTGTTCATATAAGTACCGTTTGATCTTTAGAAGCCCCGAAGGCAGAACTGCGGATAGATGTGGGCCTGATATTTAAAAGGACAAACTGAGTCGTGGTGCGAGGTACAGCTCACAATCTCCATCACAGCTTTCAGCAATAACGATGACTTTGGGTGAAACAAAACAGAAAGGATCAGTCACCAAGGGTGTAAGAGATGTGAAGGTAGGATATGACCTCGGTGAAAACCACCAATCCCAACTTCTCGCTTCCACTGAATAACCTGCAACCCTGCACTGGGAGACTTTGGAGGCTGTTGTCATGTAGTCAGATAAATACAATACACACAGCACTGTGCATTACGTCTGTCAAAGCATGTCAAAGCGTGTCAAAGCGTGTCAGCCCTTGGCCATTTCAGAATCTCTCCTAAAGTAGCCCCAGTGTTTGCAGCAACCATCCAATATACCCATGATATTTTTTGACTTGAAAACTTTCACACCTCTTTATGGCTAATCAGCGTTTTATTTGACTTTATAAAGTTGCATTAGTGAATTAAGTGAGCTGGTGGTGAAATTTAACAAATAAATTAACAGAAAAATAACTTTAAACATTCCCTACGGCTGTATGAGTCTTTTGCACAGTATTGTATACCTATTTGATTCTGGAGCCTTGTGCAGGGCTAGCTGAAGTTATAGAGAGAATGGGTATTTATATAGGGCCCCCCAAGTAAAGCTTTGCCTTGGGCCCCAAAGCAGTAACATCAATGCCAAGAATAATAATAAAAGTTACAGCCTAACACATTAAAGAATAAGCTGCAGTGAGGGGACCTGGCTCCAAAATGGCCGCGGAGACGTCCCGCAAATCACCGTGGCGTTCATTAGCGCGATGGAGACAGGCAGCGCATTTGCATGTACGAGTTTCCCGCGAGCAGAGGCCCCCGTGGCTGTCAGGCCCTTGGCGTCGCCCCTCACGGCCTGAATAAATACGAGAGCCGGCGTTTATGTGACAGGCGCGTGACACGGAAACCGCGGCTATGTTGATTACAGGGACGTGTCGGGTACCGATAATGGGGGGTGGGGTGGTGGTGAAGGGGGGGGTGCAGCTTTAAACATTTTCTCAGAGCCTGAACACCCATAATGAGGCAGAAGTAATGAAGCAGCTCCTTTTACAAGCAGTATTAATTGTGATCCTGTCTCGCGAGACGCTGGCCATAGATAATTTGACCGCACCGCGACACAATCAGATTATCATGAAATTTCCTTTGTAAATGTAAATTGTCCTGCTTTATGAGTTATGACGAACTTCTTCAGGTTCAGACGTTGGATGAAATCTCAAAGTAAATTTGAATCGGGGGGGGCTTTTGGACACGTGCGATACACGTTCGGGGTCTCTAAGTTCAACTATCAAATGAAATCGGTATTGCTTAACGTTTAATTGTGTATGCATTTAATTGCATGATCGTGCATTGATCTTGCATTCTTAAGCTTACATAAAATCTAAATTGTGGTTACGCCGCATGACAGTTATAGCTAGTGGTATTTGGTTTATGTGGCATGTTTTGTTGATAAAGGTAATGCATGTACAGTCTAGGATAACGTGTAGCGCATTGAGAAGTTGCCTCTATGGGCCTAAGTGCTGTGAGGTAAGACGGGAACAGTGAGGCTAATGTCGAGGAGCAGCGGAGGAATCGCATCACTGAATGTTTCGCATTTCACGTTGCTGAAAATTTCAACATCCTCCCCTGCAAATGAAATAAGGAAGCCATTCGAAATGCTCTTGTCTTTTGTTTGCACGCCCACAGGCCCAAAAATGTTTGCACGCCGTGCAAAAGCGACTCCCTCAGCAGATGGGCCGCGTCCCGCCCGGAGCCCGTTGGCCGGGCTGGCGGGTCGTCCCCGCTGGGACTGGCTGGCCCCTCTGCACACGCGCCCACACACAGCCGGCTGCTGAATTCACGGCCCTTTTTGTCCGCGTTCGCCCCGTGTCACCCGGGGCCAACTGGTCCCCGCTCATGACGATTAATCAAGGGACCTTTTCCCGAAACCGACGGTCATTGTTTGTTTTCTGCGCGCTACTGTTTTGAGCGCTCGGGAATCGGTCGGGATCGAGTACGACGGCGATCCGCTTTGTTATCTCCGTGGATTTGTTGGGTTCATTTTCCAGATACCCTGTAAATGATATTACAGCTGTTATTGGACAGTCGGCCCGCTCAGTGTGTCATGCAACAATTATTATTCATGACAATTACTCACTGATTTCTAAATTAACATTTTTACCCGTCAAGCTAGGTATCTTCATATAGCCCTACATTCCGTTTGCATCCTGAATGTAATCTAACATCCGGTAACCAATGTAAGCAGAACCCAGTTCCCACATACATCGGGGGGTGCTGCCTTTCAAGTCATTAAGTAATGAGGTGCTCTTTTTTCAATTGAACAATCCTGATGTGCACAAAAGGGTGGAGGGGGGGGGTTTAAAATGGAATGGGAAAGAAACACCAAGGCGTATTATTTAAAGAGCCCGGTCAGGCCTGTGGCATCGCTGCATAAAGCGACCTGTCAACATCCACCCACGAAATTCAGATGATGCCACTGGGCAGTGAATGGACACCAACCTGCCCCAGTGGTGGGCGGGGTCACAAAACACCCAGTGGGAGCTTCTATACAACTGCATCGGCTTTGTGCCTTTTTTTTTTTTTTTTTTTTGCTTTAATGTGTTTAGGAAACGCAAAACCGCCAAAAAGAAAAATTCACTGTGCAGCACAAGCCTGGTAAAATCCTAAATGTGTACTGTGATGTCATAAGGGTTATTTGTAGTTTTATCCTGTTATATAGTTAACTAATGTTAGTTACAGATGCATAGTGATTGATCAATGGAGCACAGATCAATAGAATGAAACAGAGAGAGTTTTGAAGAATAACGCAAAATGAAAACGATTAATGATGCAACATCTTTGTGTTTTAATATCACACACAGTTTTTAAACTGAACTTATTGAGAATATTGTATATAATATTTATATAATTAGTGTAATTGATTATTAATTGAGTTTTTAGGTATAAACACAGAATTTACAGTCATTTCTTTGTCCCCTGCCAGGACAGAACCTGTAACAGCGGGGCCGAAATTAGTGTGAATATAATCCCGCTGAATTCCGATCACCGGCTCATATCATCATAACGAGTTGCACGCTTGATTGATTGCACGAGGATGATATTTTAGTCTAGCAAAATTACACAAGCGATAACCAGTAATCAGACACCCTCACACGGCACCGGGAAAAAAAGTCCAATGATATATTTCAATTACGACACATTACGCTTCCGGCTAAGAGCCTCTCGGAGGAGGAGAGCCGGATGCTCCCTGATCGGCACGCGGTCCTGCGCGTGACGCCCCCCGGTGACCGCGCGCGCTGCATACTCACGGTGCGGAGGGGAGGGTGCGCCTCAGTGGACTCGAGCCGTGTTCCTCCTGCAGTTCAGTGGGACTCTGGAGGCTGCAGACTGGGCTGGAGATATTCCAGGGACGGCCGGTACCACCACATCTGATAATCTCCCAGCAAAGCGATAATCTACATCCAGGAGCCCCGAGGAGGGTTATATGGGGATTTTTTTTTCCCCCCCTCTGGAAGGGTGACTCAGAGGAAAAGCAGCAAGCCATAAAAAGAGAAAGACAATGGACCACCTCCCCCTCGAACTCCAGGGGGCAGTACGTCTTGACATTGAAATTGTCATGGTAATCAAGTGGATTGAAAGTCGGAGGGCCAGGGATGATAGAAAACGACCCCTTGATAGGGGGCACCGAAGGTGTGGGTGTCATTCACTCGCTGCACTCATGGCACAGACCGCTGCTCCAGCCTGGGGGGGCGAGGAGGGGGGGGTGGCACCGCACAGGCCCATAGGCAAAGGACGAAGCTCGTTCAGTATCGTAGAGAGGGATCTGGATCACAGAGCATGCCGATAGCACGTCAGGTACCATGACGGTGTTATTGACAGTCTCTGAGGAAAAAGGCCCGATTCTGCATATGAATGAAATGCACGACTCTGCAGCTGGACGATGCCTGACACCTGGGGACGGAAAAGTGCACAAACATCCCACGCCTTGGATTTTCATAACGCTGGCCAGTTCTGTTCGGGGAGCAGGACTGATCGTACGTTTGTGTGAATCGTCAGTGTCATAATTTCTCACAGTTATTGACATAACACCGGTGCTAGTCAGTTCACCTAATGGAAAAAAGGTGAGTGTGTTGGCTGTAGATCAGCGTGTCACTTTTACTCAGTGGAAAAAGGCAAAATACCTCTGAGAATGGTGGAGGAACAGGTACTGTGTACTCTGTCAGGCTTTGGGTCAATCATAGATCCAGATAACTAAATAGGTACTCTCTCAGTCCCACACCAACCGCTCTGTAAGTATTTCAATCAGAATATATCTTGTACAGATGGATAATTCAGGTCCAGAAAGTAAAAATCCAGACCAAGATTTTGTTTCAATCAACCAGGCCGGTGTTCCTCAAAGCAGGATTTCTCGGCTTGTTGAGTTAACTTAAGCTAGACGTCATGATTAACCAATAGGAATGCTCTTTCCCTAAACTCTGATTGGATAACCATGATTATCTTAAATTAATCCAGCTAACTGAGAAATCCTGCTTCAAGGAACTCCCCCAAGGTGTCACTCTTTATACCAGGGCTTTTCAAACCTGGCGAGCCCAAATCCAGGCCTGGTTTTCAGTTCTCCCTTGTAGTTAGTATATTAATTACTGATTCTGATTGGCCACAGAGGCTTCACACCCGGCTCTCAGGTAAAGGAAGGCTGGGAAATCAGCAGGGCTCGGACCTTGAAGACCGTGATTTGAATATCCCTGCTTTATATGCAACTGATTGGTTGAAACAGAATCCTGGTCTGGATTTTTACTTTCTGGACCTGAACTATCCACCTCTGGTATCTCCATCCATATTCTGTAATCCCTTGTTCTATTCAGGGTTGTGGGGGGTCCGGAGCCTATTTTAGAGACTATGGGTGCAAGGCAGGGAACAACCCAGGATGGGGCACCAACCCATGGCAGGACACAGTCACACGCCAGTCACTTACACATGCAACCCTACGGGCAATTTGGCAATTCCAATTAACCTCAGCATGTTTTTGGACTGTGGGAGGAAACCAGAGTATCCAGAGGAAACCCCACGAGGACACGGGGAGAACATGCACAGTCTACACGAAGAACCCTGGACCCAGAGATCTGAGGCAACATCGCTAACCACCGCGGCACCATGCCACCCCTCCTCTAGTACCTTGTCAGGCAAATTTCTTTTCACACCCCACCCCCAAATGAAGGGAAATTCCGCCAAAATTCAATAACTTTTTCTGCATAATTAGAGCTGACGTCAAAAATCAATGTTCATTCAGTGCGTTTGTTGCGGATCACTGACAGCACCCATCATCAACATCATCATCATCATCATCATCACTATTTACCTCATCTCAGTTTTTATACCACGGGATTGAAGAAAATGAGAAGAAAGGGAGACAAACATTTAATGAAAAAATAACGCACAAGTCATTCGATCAGAAATATATGCTGCAAATGCTAATGCTGATGTCAGTAATGGACTGATAATTTAATTATACTCAATATACAAATTTTCCGATACAAAATTTCAAAGAAATTTCACCTGGTGATAACAGAGAAGGATTTTTTTTTAAAGAAATTGTAACAGAATGTTGTGCATGTGATGCAATATTATTACAGTAAATTTGTTTTTGGAATTATACAAAGGCAGACATTTATGCTAAAACAACTAGGTGGATGCCGTCTTTCAGCATGGTCCAAAAGTCACAGTTGTTAGTACTTTGCATCATTGGAAAAACCCATCTTCTACTAAGGCTTCTTGACGTATGATGATAAAGGTCGCCCGCTAGTTTCAAACAGAGAAGACGGTCCTGAGTGCAGGAGGGCCTGCCAGCAAGCGAGACAGGACACCTTACTTTGATTATTTGATATTTAAGATGTTTGGGTACAACTTGTGGTGAAGCTTATGAATAAGCGTTCGGGTGGAAATGATGCTGAGGTCAGTGTTTCTGTTGCCCAGTCTGACTCCAAGTGCCCCGGTGCCCATTGCTGGGAGCAGGGCACCTGGGCGAGGTGCCACTGGAATGAACGGCAGCCGTGTCAAATGATCTGCCGCCGTTTCCCTCATTAGAGCGTGCCATGCTCCGTCATTGACATTTGACTCTTCTATTATCCTAGAAAGCCATTAACACTAATGTTCTGTTACACACTGAAGATACAGAACATCTCTTCTTTCGTGCACTTGAGTAATGGTCAGCATGTCATAAATAATCATTTAGCATAAATAATGCCTCTTGACTGGTCCAGCTGGGGGGGTGGGGATGGTGAGATGAGGCTCTAGGTTTAACTGGTCTGGGGGACAGTGACATGTGCATATTTCTAGAAGAAATGTCAATCCAACCGTTCAACAATAACGAATCTGAAATCACCACGACTCTGAGAATAGATTTGATATTTAAACTCTATGCTAATGTTGCAAAGTAGAATAATTTGTACATATTTCTGTATTCTATATTCTAACAAAGTTGTGAAAGGCTGCTGATTGTAGATTAGCAGGTGGTTGCAGATAAGCGTATCGTTGTAGATTAGCAGATGGTTGCAGATAAGTTGTAAAAGAGGTTTCGGCTTCATAGAGAACATATAAAACCAGGTTCCCCGATTCCGGTCCTAGAGAGCCAGTCTGCCACACAGTTTGCAGATTTCCCAGCTCAGACACCTACTAAACCTGGCAATTAGCTGGTGAGTTGAATGGGGTGCATTTGAGGAAGGAAATTTGTAAACTATGTGGCAGACTGGCCCTCCAGGACAGGAATTGGGGAAGTCTGTTATAAAGCCTCATGGTCTGTATAATAAAAATATATACTTGTACGTAAGGTGTGGTGTGTAGGTATCTCAGCAGGAGAAATGCTCCAGATCCCAGGCTCAAGGCAAAGAATACAGCAAAGGCTGGAACATTACAGGGTTAGATGTTAGTGCAGCTAATGTGCTGGACTGTTTCTCTACAGAGAGCAGCTATCTGACAGTCTTTTCATGTAACATTTCTTATACTTTAATCCACAAAATCCTCATCACGGAGAATTATTTTTGATCTGGAGACACTCTAGCTGTCCACCGGACAATCTGAAGATGGATGGATGGATGGATGGATGGATGGATATATGACACTGTGCAAAAGTTTTGGGCCATCAAAGAAAATGTTTGAAGTTATTTATCTGGATAGAAAGTTTATATTTGCTCAAAATAATGCAATTTAACATTAAAAGGTAAAACTCTAGAAAAATTGCACTTTCATAATTCATGGAACAATCAGTGCATTCAGCTTAAATATAAGGTAATAACAAACATACGATTATACGATTATAATGTCATATCATATATTATTACCATATCTTATAATGTTTTTTAATAATGCATATTAAGCATTATTAAAAAAGCATTAATGTAAACCCATTAAAATATATGAAAATGAACCTTAATACAATAAAACAGGACAAGAATTTCATCTGTTACTGATATCTCGCTGGTTGACTATAAGAACACATCTTCAGTTCCTGAACCTCTCTTCATGGGCTCCTCGGCCATTCCATGTTTTCCATGAATTTCACCACCAGCTCACTTTTTAAATCAACTTAATTAGTCAAATGATGTTATGGCCAAACCTTAGGATGCTAATGGTCAAGTAAACAAATACATATTATATTGGGTGTATTGGACGGTTGCTGCAAATACTGGAGTGATCTTAGGAGAGGTTTTGAAATGGGTAAGTGATACACTTAGTCATTAAATCATAGTTTCACACCAACACAAAGATAATTTGAAAATAATTTTCTTTGGTAGTCTAAGACTTTTGCACAGTGCTGAATTCATGTTCAACAAAATAAATAATTCTAGAAATATTGATTTATCAATCTATCTTCTTTATGGATCACGGACAGCCTACAGCCTTACCCAGAATGCACAGGGAACAAGCCCTGGGAGACTTAGAGAGGTCATCCCAAAAACCCGCACCCACACCAGCCCTCCGTGGAACAGGCTCCCCACCCCTGCGGTACGGCATGTTGATGGGGTAACTCCTGGTACTTGTACTGGGAGAACAGAGAGCACACCATCACAATGAGCCTTGCTATTTAATATATACACCACAGAAAAAGAGTAAGACATGGAATGCGTTGACTGATATTAACATGATTAATTCTGAGCTTTAGCGGTAAATATCAATGCAGCTAATATAATTTATACATTACATTTCCATCAGAGTGCCCCTTTAAATAGAGAGAAATTAAACAACACGCATGTCATGTTCTTGCAAAACAAATTTATGCGGAAGAACATTAAGCAAATGGTATCATTATAGTCTTTAATCTTCACCTGAAGAGAGTTCAGAATGATTACGTATCAAAGTCTAGCGAGGCCTCTCAGGACCAGCTACGCGTCAGGCTAAAGCAACAAATGACGGCTGTAAATTGTTCTTTAATTTAACGGTGGCCGTTCGGAAACGTGGGACCTTGTTAAAGTCTTTGTTGTGCCCAGGCCGCAGTCAAAGTTTACTCGTTAAAAGTGCTTAATCAATCTTCTTTGACATGGTCAGAAACAAATGGCGCGAATCAAGGCTATTAGGTTTTATGAACCGACGGCTTTAAAATATTGAGGGAAAATCGGGAGGTCATTAAGGTGCCCTCTCAGTCCTAATGTTTATCGCCGTTTAATGATGTACGCCTGAATACTCAAAAAAAACAAGCGCACATTAGACAGTTACGCAGTACGCTGAAGTCCTCGCAACTGGTACCCCAGCAGGACCATGGAAATACAGTTGGGACAGTTAGACCCACCCTCGCCTGGCCCTCTTTAATTGAACATCTCCAGCCCCCCCCCCTCCCCCCAGAGACTCATTAAACACACCCTGGATTACACCCACGGCCTGCTCTATCAACGTGGCTACACTGATCACCTCACCACGTGGAGAATGTGACTTTGTCATGCAAGTTCGCAAATTTCATTTGGCGACGTGGTCCTGATCTGCTCAGCCCTGGGTTCGAGAGCTGCCATTGTTCATGGGGCTGCTGTGGATCCCGGTCTTGCCACACTCGACAGTCTGTCTGATTCACTCATCAGAAGGCATTCCTTCATTTCAAATAAAGATTAATTGCTACAGGCAATTTAGAGACACCAACTATTGTATATTAAAATGGATATATATTGCATAAGAAACTGGGTATTTATTGTTTTTTTAATGGCACATTATCGTAAAGGGTAATTTGTTGTGTCACTATCACCAGAATCAATTTAAAAGATGAATCATCTGCCAGCTTTTTGACAGCACAATAACAAACTTGTGAATATCTGTCCCTAAATTATAATTCATATAATAACTGTACTACGTGCATAATGTTTAAGCTCTTGCTGAACCTTTCTCTATTGTTTTTGTCACATGGGCAGATTTCCACTGAATCACGGTTGCTAGATGTCAGGATGCTCTGAGAATAACAGGCGTAAAATTACGATCAGCTCAAGACACTGCGGTGCTGAAATGTTCCTGAAATGGACAGAGGAACCGCAGTCTCACAGCAAAGAAGGTAGAGTATGGAGTCAGTCATAAGCAGCCCAGCCCCGCCCTGCCAAACTCAGCCCCCCAGCTTAACCTAGACCTACCTAGGGTACCACCTAATCCACGTCAGGAGAGACATTATGAGCTACGTCAAGTTTTACAAAATACTTCAAAACTGAAATGCTCCTCTGCTCGGTTAATTAGTTCAATTCTTCTTGTGCTTTCACTGGTTTGTTTCCTTGAGTTAAAGATTCATCCAGCTGCTTCACATTAACATCAGTGACACATGCATGGATATAGGAGACTGACCAATCAGCACGTAGCAAGATCTCAGTGCTAAACTGAAATACAGGTCTTTTTAACTGACAGGGTGGTTTACAAACCCTGTCGTCCCTCCTGACATGGGTCAGGTGGTCTTTGTAGCCCCGCCCAGCTCACCTCTATCCTATCAAGCCCCAGTACCACACCCTCCTCTCTACCCAGTGATTTTAGTGCCTAGACCAGGTACAATTAAAGTTCATTGACCCGCAGATGTGGTTGGAGGACGGATGGATGAATGGAGGAATGGTTGAACAGCAAAAAACCAACGTCCGAGGCGATAACTGCTAAAGTCCATATGAACGTACTTTTAAATGAACCGGTGACTGCAGACTTCACTGGCCGTCTCACGTATCTGCAGTCTAAGGCAGAGTCAGGGCTGCTCCTATGGGGCAGGTGGGCCTGGGATCCACCGGGATCTCCTCAGGGGGGGCACACAAAGGCCCAGCGGCAGGCCCCCCCTCCCCCGGCCACAGAGGGGGCAGAGCCACCTGCAGAGCCCGGCTCTCTTTCTGTGGTCCCCCCGTGGCACTTTCCAAATGATGATTAATCACCAGGGGGGTGGGGGGGGGGAGCATGCGGGCCCTGACACAGGCATAATGGCAGGCAGAGGAGCAGC
>JAODJU010000041.1:11113969-11125702 GCA_026776725.1 Gnathonemus echidnorhynchus
AGCCACCTCCCACTGCTTCCAGCGTTTGTCTTACCCCAAGCGAAAGAATGTTCCAGCAGAAAAGAAAAGTCTCGACACTGGGCCTTGGGGATGCTGGCTTTTTAAAAATTGTTATGTAGCGCTTTGTTACCTCTGCCCCGCTGGTAAAATAAAGTTCACAGCGGTCATTAATAACTGTCTGCTGGGGGGCCAGTGCTGAAATTATGGGCCCTGAATACTGGCGCCAACAACAGGTGGCAAAAGCCGAAGTCGATGACCATCTGGGCCGCGGTACCGCGGCGTTTTTGTTTTCTGTTGTTCTCCATTTTTTAGAATTATAAAGAGAGAGATTAAATATATCACAGTCCTTCTCACTTTTGGCCAGAGGAAGTATTTCAATGTTTGACCACGACACCGCAAAAGAACAAAAAAGGAACATTGAGTAAAACCGGGGAAAAAACTTTGCATGACCGTATGAACAAAAGAGGCGATGGAGGTTAATGACACAGGGCTGTGATGAGTAAACAGGAAAAGCATGAGCGCAGCTCAAAGAGAAGACGTCGAGGAGGTGACGGCGAGCCCCCCCCCCCCAGCAGCAGGAATGGCCATGAGGGGGCGGGACACCTGACAGCCCTAGATGGACAGAGAGCAGTCTGATAGCCTTACATGTGTAGTTTAAAGAAAGAAATATTTGTCAAGCACATTAGCTCACCGAGGGGTTCCTTTTGTGCGGCAGTGTCGCTTCAAAGACACACCGGCATTCCCTCTTCCTTTTTCAGCAGCTCCTGAGTGGGTGTTTATGTGGGCACCCCCATACAGACAGCGAAAAAGGCACTCAGAGACCGGCCCCAGCCTCAAGCCGGTGGAAAATGCACAGGCTAAGCGCAATCGGCAAAAGGGGGCAAGGCAGAGGACAAAGAGGCGCACTAAAGAGGGGTAGTCATTCCCCACCGCAGTGTGGGCTGCTGATTCCTGGCTTCCTGAGGAGTCGTGGCCCCAAGAGAGTAGCTGGCTCATCACTACTTTTCAAGCAGCCTTCACCCAGGTAAAAGACGTATCAAAACCTCCCTCCTACTCGAAAATTCCACCTTTTATTTTTTTTTTCTCCCTCAATCGGACTGTCTTTACATGTTGTCAGAAGGGGACCCAAATCATGGCAGCTGGGAATAAAGGGACCTCTGACATTACAGGAGGTGCCACGACAGCACCAGGATACGGAATCTTCATAGTCAGTGTTCCTCCCCTACGGCACTGAATGGGAGAAAAAGAGCAGGAAGCCGCCTTTTGCACCAGATCACTCTTTTGGGAGTTGATGCTAAAATATTGTCATGTTTTTTGCCACTTTCATCAGAAGGAAACGTTTCTTCCTTTGACCGCTTCTACAGAACCAATCTACAGAAGCTAATATGTACACATAAGGAACGAGAATTTACGTCCTGATACTTAACCTGGAGTCTTTTTGCTAAAAAATACCATCCAATAAAACGTTATGCGAAGACAACCTCATTTTAAAATTAACATCTTCTACTTCATTTATTTACACTGTAGCATCTACATTTATTTCATTTAGCTGACACTCTTGTCCAAAGCAACGTAAAGCACCAACTCGATAGCACTTGATAGCAGTCTAGCACACTCTGAGCTATTAGTTAAGTTCTCCCCAAACGAGCTTCATGGGCCGAATGGCCTCCTCTCGTTTGTAAATTTCTTATGCTCTTATGTTCTTACGAGTGAGATCGAAGCAGACTGTTCTGAAACGCTGTCAGTGAGGTTTATTTCCTCGGTGCGAAGCGAGCTTACAGAGAAGTCCCTTCTGTTCATATGCTGCACTTCTAAGACAAGTACAAAGGGCCATACTATTCGAAAGACCCAGTGCAAATGAACTACAAGCATCTTTTTCAATGAGTTTTGACACAATTCACATTTGTCTTGTTGTTTCTAAGGACACCCACTGAGTTCCAGTGAGATAGCATTTGGTTTTATTATATGGGTGGATGCAAAGGCTCATTTCAGCACAGAACATATGAAAATACAATAAATGCTTCTGGTCCATATTTCCATTGAGGGCACCAGGCAGGAGAAACAAGCTCAGCTTTATTCAAAGATATCCCTTTTGTGGCCGAGGGCAGAATCCGAGCCGATGTCATTGACTGGATAGATTTAGCTCGTTGTATAATGTTTGCAATAAAGTCATAACTGAAAGTGCTGAGTTCAGTAAATGTAAATGCTTAATGTGGGTTTGGGGAAATACTGCATGGTGGCTCAGTGTACAGAATGGCAGCACCTCACCTCTCCTGGGTTGTTCCTTGAAATCCTGCCTCTGCTCTGTGTGGGAAGATTATATGTCCTCCCTGCGTGGTGTGGTTTCCACAGTACAAAGACATAGAGCTAAGCTAAATTGCCCATAGTCTGCATGTGCCCTGTGACAGACCTGCATCCTGTCCAAGGTGGATCCCAGCCTCGTGCCCTATGCTGCTTCAAATGCGGTCTGGGTCTCCCCATGACTCTAAGTAGAACAGTAATTGAAAGTTGGATATAAATATTGTATGTTCAACTTCACCAGTTCACTTGTACTAGACATTTTAAAGGAAAGAGATAACACAGAACACCTACTTTGAATAATTAACATTTATCTACAAAATCTATCAAATTAGGTTTTAGAAGCCAAAATTGAAATTTACATTCATTTTTAGTGGTTGCAGTATTAGTTGTGAGGAAACATTGAAAAGTTAGTAAGTTTGACTATTATTTTTCAACGCATGATAAAAGTTAAGTACAATATGAGGTAAGACGAAACAAAATTGAATGTTTGCTTAACATAAAACGCCGAGGGCACGGCTCTCATAGATATCATGTAATTTGGAAGGTGGAAATCGCCACCTAGTGGCATGAAGAAGAAATTTCAGATTGGTTAATCTATTGAATATCAGACATTATTTGTCATTAAATACGTCTGATCGTTAAATTCTGGTCGTCACTACCCCGCTATTGTGCAACAAATAGTGTTTTGTAATGTAATATTTTCAAATAATAACTTTCTAGGTTTGTTGTCACATCAGACCTCCCGCATAAAAGGGAGAGGAGCCATTGATGTGTCACGAGCTCCCTCTCGTGTCATGTCTAAATACTGACGCGTGGGGATGAGCGATGATCAGTTCAGTATAACATCTATAAAATCGAGCACGAAATTGTGAAAAAGCACTGATGTAAATATAAGGCTTCGGTTATTGTTAAAATCTATCGTTATATTATGCTCTGAAAATATGAAGCGATAATATAATATAAGGAAGCACAGCGCGTGCGACGGCTACTTGTACTACACCTTGTTTCCAGTAGATGACGCGAGCCAGGGCTCGGCGACAGTGCGATATCGCGAGAAATCGCGCTGCTAAACGAGGTTTCGTAACGAGGAGACGTGACGACGTCACGATTGCGTTGGTTAGCTGTGTACTGCTTGGGGGAACTTCGGGTTTTTTTTCTTACCAGTACCACGAAACGGCTGTCCGGTAGAACCAGGACGACTGGTCCCGGAATCCAGAGCGGGAACCGATGAGCGTTGGCGCGGAACAGTTCGATTTCTCATGTAGCATATATGCGTGAAGATTATCCCGATGGAGGTGCTGGAGAGTCCTCTTAACCTGGTAAGTTTCTGTTTACTGCCTGTTAGCCTGCTAGCCAGTTAGCGAGTCTTGCTGCCTGTTTACCCGCGGTGTAGCTAAGCGGGCAGCCCGCTGCTTTCACGCCGCGCCTCCCCGCCTGCTCGCCGGGGGCAGTGAGAAAATCGTCCCCCCCCAGTCGGTGATACTATCATTGTGCGCTATTCGGGCGTCAGTCTCAAAGATCCACCATGGTGGGTCAGGTTAGCTTAGCGAGGCTGTAGACGGTTATTTTTAATCTTTATAACGTGTGTATATGTTGTTAACCATCTGTTTGCATTATAAAATACTGAGTTTATAATGCTGGTAAATCCGTTTAATGTAGCTCTCGGGTTGTCAATTTTAAATGTAGTTAGACCCATGCCCCAGTTTGTGGATAAACTGTCAACTAGCGGCTACAATCTTTGAAGTTGTCTTTAAAGTGTCGGGTAATATTGGGTTTTGTTTAATTTTCGCTGATTTGTAATTGTTGTGGCTGTGGCGATAGATACACGTGTCTGCTTTGTGTCCTGTTTAGCCCCAGGCAAAATTAGCCATGTAACTTGGTTCAATAAATTAGCAATGGTTCATGTGCAGCTTGTAGTCCATTAACAGGTGTGGACTTTGCTTCACCGGGCTTGTGGGAAGTTTGCGAACTTCGTTAAGCTATAACTGGAGATCTTTGTGGCTGGTAGTAAACAACAGGTCAGCTCTCTGCCCTTTTAAAGGACACATTTAAAAACACTGCGGTCAATTCTTCTTTCAATACCCCTTTGTCAATACTTGGTGTTCCTGGTTAGTGTCCATCCAGTGATTGTCACCTTACTGGTATGTAACTGGATCCTTACTGCTGTGTAATTGGATGTCTCAGTGGTCCTGGTTGGGGACATAGGACCTCTGTGTTTTCAGTTCGTTGTGGTTTATCCCATGTTTCCACAGGCCCATCAGCAGAGCAGGAAAGCGGACCGACTGTTGGTGGCAGGCAAATATGAAGAAGCCATTTTATGTCACAGGAAAGCGACAGGTCTGTTTGTTTTTTGTATTCCTTGCAACATTTTAGTCTGTTTTGTGTATTTTATGGTTTTGGAGAATAGTATCAAAACTGTGTCGAGAAAAAGATTAAATACAAAAAATGTGTATATTTTTCCTTGTAGACCTTCTGGAGGAAGCCATGAAGCTGACCAAGTGTGAGCAGGTAATCTTCGTGTCAGCTCTCTGTGACACCTGCTAGACCTCAGATTTTATTTATATGCTTCTGGGTCAAAGGTTACAATATAATATTGTACTTATGATTTGAGTTTTCTAATGTATCCATCTGGTGAAGGATCAGGACAGCCACTGCCTTTTTGGTGTGGAGCTGATCTTACACAAATGTCCCACACTAAGGACATAACTTAGGATTACCAGCTTTGGCAGCCTTCACAGGAAAGGAACCCAGAGGATCGATGTCAGCATGTATAGCAAACCCCCGACCCCCCGACTCGTTCAGTCGTAGTTTAAAAAAAAAAACATGTTTGTGTGTGTGTTCAGGCTCAGCTGTCCCTGGAGCTCCAAAGGGACAGCCACCTCAAGCAGCAGCGGCTGATCGAGGAAAAGTGGAAACGGGCTCGGCGGGAATCGAAGCCTCGGGTCCTCCTGAGTAGCCCTGGCCCCGAGCAGGCACCTTCTGGCCACCTGCAGGCGCCTCCAGGCACCGGAGGTCTGGATCGGGAGTACGACACTTGGCTGTACCTCCTGAAGAACAAGGGCCCACCACAGGAGCCCTGCACGGGCAGCAAGGCCCTGAAAGATGATAAAACCCGTCTAGAGGAGCAGGAGACGGCCATCGCGGAGCTCCGTCGGCTGGTGGACAACCTGCTGGCCAAGAATGAGAGGCTGAGCCATGAGAACCAGAGGCTCACCAACGAGAACCAGCGGCTGCAGGCGGAGAACGCCCGGCTGAGGAGCGCGCCGTATGCGGAAGCCCACCTGGTGGAGGGGTCCGACGTGTGGATCCTACCCCAGGCAGGGCAAGAACGCAAGAGCAAGGACATCCCCATCCCTCACCTGCCGCCCCTAGAGATGCCGATTCCGGTCATGGAGCTGCCCGAGGACATCCAGCACGAGCTGGAGGAGCTCCTGGATAGGGAGAAGCTGTAACAGCAGGCACACGGAAGGGACAAAATGGTGCCAGCCACTGGACAGGAAGTTTGACTGGTGGAGAGAAGGTGCCACTTTCAAGGCACGACCACAAGGGGGCACTACTCACAAATTTTCAGCAGTCATTTCTTTGACTTTTTTTTCCTTCCTCCCTCCAGTGACTCCTTAGGTACTGCAGCTAATTCACAATAATCTCTTGCAGGATTTGTGCCTTCCAATACTTTCAGAACTGTGGTACTCTAAGGCCCTAAAACATAAAAGCGATTTTAAAAAAAAAAAAGGGACTGACATCGTCTTTAAACAATTTTGCCGTCTCAGCTTTGATGGACAAAAGTGGCTCTGGCTTTGTTTTCGTGTCGTTTCCATGGAAAACGAGAGATCTTAGTGAAGCCGTTTCAAGGGACTGAGCCAGCGCAATTTGGGGAGCGTTGCGGTGCGACTTGGGACAAAACTTGAGCAAAGGGGCTGCGGCTGAGCCACTCTAAGGAAGACGATGAACACTGTGATCTTCATCAAGGAGCTGTTGGCATTTGTGTCGTCCCGTCTGCTCAGCTACCGCCTCAGCTGTTCCTTCTAAATATGCAGCCATGAAGGGTTAGGGTTAGTCCTGGAGATGCGTCGGTCGAGAGAAACGTGAACATGTGGTTTAAAATACCTCCCTTTTCTGTCGTACAAGCTTCCCAGTTGGCCTGTGGAAAGCGATGGGAGATGCATCTCACTCAGAAGACCGTGTGCAGGCCAGGGCTCGGTGCAAGTTGCCCGTCCGGCGGCTTTTTCCGCATTAACCAATATGCAGCGTGTTCATTTCGGAGGGTTGGCGCTCTCGCCCGCCTTATCGGAAACGTCCTGCTGCCCAAAATCACAGTGCAGCAGACGTGTGGTTACCCAGCGGCCGCGTGTGAGGAAAATAATTTTAGCACAAAGGCTTCATGAGCCACTGGTATCAAAGCCTGGAAAGGAGTAGCCAGTGAAGGTCTCTGTTGTTTAATTTCAGTCCGATGTGAGGTACCTCATCGTCATTCGTCTCATTTTCTTTTTTACTGTAATCAGTCAATGGATGGACACAGTGATTGTGTAGAACACACACATTTTCAGGTAATTGTCTGAATATGCAGAATGCAGAAACATAAGTATAGTATATATTCATAAATAAATATATATATATACACATCAGGGTGTGTAGCCTGTCTTTCACACTAACCTGAAGTAATCGACTTGTGCCAGACGCGCCAGGAATAACAAAACTATGTGATGCAACTCATAAGAGTTTTTTTGCTCAGCAAGAGGGAACCAAATCCAGTGTTTTTATGTATAAATTATCGGTTTACAAACAGTAATCAGGGTGCATCAACCTTTTTTTTGTATTTTTGCTTGATGTAAATCTAAAACGGATGTGTTTATTGATTCTCATAACAATGAAAATGTAACTGTTTTTGGTGATGCATGAATGACAATTCTAGTTCTAAGTGTACAATCTTTAAGATATTAAACAAGACTTTATTTAGTTTTGTTGCAGTGGCTGTTGGTTTTTAAGATCCTTTTTTAGGCGAGATCAGTATCTGGGTGTCTAATGTAGAAATGTGTATTATGTCTGCCGTTTTTGTTTCCAGGGTGAAGATAAACCACACCTGGGTTCTGTAGACCAGTTTTTTATTGCAGGGTTGTCGTTTACTGATTGAACTGAAGATGGAACAAAAGGTGAATCTGCTCTCAGTCCAAACAGTGACTGCATAAACAGTGCAAGAATTGCTCACTGCTAAGATCAAATATACTGGTAAAAACATAGAGTCCCTTTTTTTTTGGCAAAAGTGAGTCATCAGCCACAGACCGAAATGAATACTTCTTCCTTAGAGTGGGTATAATGGACGAAAGGTTTAGCTGTTGAATTCGATTAGTTAAACGTGTATTTCAATAACGCAACTGATGGCTTGGAGTTCATTGTATAAATTCTGCCACTAGATGGCAGTAAAACAAGCTGACAATCTGTGTTTACATTTGCAGCATTTAGCAACCAATGTACTGTTTGCCGTTTTGGCAGAAACCAGATTATAAACAGGACAGTCAAGATACATATTTAAAATTTCAGATCGCTATTTCGCTTCGATTGTGGAACGGGCATGGGCTATACTGCACACAAATTTGGCAAAAGGTATTTCAACTTGAAAGTTCCCCAAATTGATTTGGAAATCTAAATGCATCCAAAAATGGACTGTAAATTGTCCACCGAAATGAGAGTGGATCCGCAGACTGGTGCTGATGATATTGCCTGGGTGGGGGGTTAGACCCATTAAAGCTAAGGACAGCCAGCGGGGTCTCCCGGCAGACCCCAGTCACGCGGCGGCACGTCTGCGAGCGCGGTCACGTGTCTGACGGCAACGCGGCCCTTTGATGCGCGCGGAATATTAATGGGAGAAACTGTCGGGAAGGTAGCAGCACGGGGACGCTCGCGCGCTGCACGCGCGGACTGTTAAACAGGCTCAGGCGGTGCCAGAGGATCCGTGAAAGGCTCCTCTCCCGCTCCCTCCCTCTCCCTTCCCATCTCAGATGTTCACGGGTTGTAATTACGGAATCGACTCACCAGGGGTGTGGAGTCACTGCGGCCGGGAAAAAAGTGCAGCTGCAAAAGCACAAATGATTACTGAAGCTAACGGACGGAACATGATGTGAAACAGCGCGCACTCTGAAAGGTACCTGCTATTCGTGACCGCGGACGGGTGTCGCGCCCGCTTTCTGTTACGCCGGATAAGTTTTAAGGATAATGAGGGAGGGGCGGCGCTGTTACCTAAGAAATGTCGGAGCAGGGTTCAAGTCTCCATTGGTAGAGATTGCACGTTCCCCACACATTGGTTTCCACAGCCCAAAAGAGTGTGCGTGCGTGTGAATAAAGATCAAAGAGGGAGGTAAAGGTACTGACACTGGCAGGAATTAAGAAGTTTCCAGCCCTATATCATGTCCAGAAGACAAACTCTTTATCCCTGTCTGAGGGCACAGGACAGCTAACATGGAGTCATGTCACAAACACCTTCTCGGCCACATTCACACAAAAGTCATCAATAGCACATTTTGGCAGAGTGGGGAGTTCCCACAAGCTGTCAATCACCAATACAATAACCAATGGGAGATGGGTCATAGGTTAAGGGGGGTGCTGATTGGCAGCACAATGAACCCACCCCACCACAGGTCTCAAAGGCATGTTTTAATTCTCACCCCAAACTGCATCTGAAGTCCATGACAGTGCCACAAAGGGGAGCAGGCAGCTTACAGGCTGAGCAGCAGATCTACAAGCCTAAGTTTACACAGTACATGCCCCAGAACAATGACAGCACCCCCACAGAGTCCTAACACCCCAATACTCCAATCGTGCAGCTGTATACCATCAGCCCACAAGCAGAGCCAACACCGACAGACTTTGATAAATCCATTTTAATGGACAATGTAAAAGCCCTTTGAACTTCAATGTACAAAGCATGTAACACTTGCACTATTAAAATTTGAAATTGAAGCAAGCCATGTTTTAAAAAAATACATCATCGAATGTATATATGTATATATTTACACAGCATACTAAGTTTTTTTCCATTTAACTTCAAAAGTTCACCATAGTAAATTTTAACAAAACGAGACGATTTTCTTCAATAAATTACAACTTTGTAAATGTCTCAATTTTACAACGAATACTTTTTAATAAAATGCAGAAAGTGTGTTATTCATGTAGCATTTTTTGTTTTGTTTTGTTTTTTTATACATATACCTTTACAATGTTTACAATAGTTTGGCAGTTAATTGTCAAAAGATATGGCATGAGGACTGCAATTCAGCAAGTACAGGCAACAGCTGGTGTCTGTATCCTCTCACAGTAACTGTCTCAATGTAGTGAACGGTATCAGAATCGATTTAGCAAACTGTACAAGTCACATTTACATTTGATCTATAACAGCATAGAACTCTTAAAAAATAAATACATCATTTTAGTCATTTTCACTGAAACAATATACAGTAAGAAAAAGAGAAAAAACACAAGAGGGAACAGCAAGGCCATTACTTGCAGATTATCTTTTGACTTGCATTGAATCACAGTTACCTGATGCTCTGGGCTATACTGCTGTGGGGTCAGTAACAAATAAATACCTTTGTGTGTTTTTTTTTTTTTTTTTTTTTTAAGTCGGCTTGGCACTGGAGGTTCATGACGCAAAGGTTAGTGTGCATATTCCACCTTTCAAGGCGGGTGTGTGACAGACGTCTCTCCTGGTGGCAGCCAGGTGACCGTCACGAGTTCTCCTCTGTTTCGTCCAGCTCCTCGGCACAGCACCGCTTCAATGTTCCCACGGCATCTTTCACACAGTGATAAAAGATGTTCTTGACCTGCAAAAGATGAAGAAATAGAAGCAAGTTTGACAGACGAGCACTCACACCTGAGTCACGCGGGGATAGTCGTCTGAAGACGGAAAATGGCACATGGCTCGTGAGAAGCGGGGGGGGGGGGGGGGGGGCGTGCAGCCTCTGTGTGGGTCAGCATGGACCCCACAGTACAGATTTCATACTCTATCTCTTCAACTTACCATGAAAACAACCTGAACTTAACCAAGGACTAAGAAAAATAAGCAATGGCCAACCTGAAATTTCACCAAAAATGTGAAGAAAATGGTGAAACTGGGAAAAAACGAATAGCTAGACCCATTTGGGTTCAGGGCAGCAAAGCATGTCATTTACAGCAGCGATGATGTAATCACACAGGGAGGAGGGGGCCACAGCAACCAGCGGGCGCCGTTCCGGAAAGGGAGAGCTGCATCGCATCCTTACCTGTAGCTTATCTTCATAGTTCATTTCTTCTTTGGAGGATCTCAGTTCCTGTGTTAAATGAAATGAGTGCACCACATGTTCCGGGGATACAAAGTCATTAATCACCTGGACACAACTGTGAAGGTTCTGCACCTGAGGAGCGTGGGAGAGAGACAGGGAGGGGGGCAGGGAGGGAGGAGAGCATGTTGTTCTCACTGCAGCAGAGTAAACCACCACCCCACCACCCCAAAAATGAGACCACGCTCTGAAATGCTACTGCTTTGCCAGTACACTTTAGGCCAGTGAGTCATCAGTGAAGCTCCATCCACAAGATACCGGTGAAGGACATGGGAGAATACAGCTGGGAAAGACACACAGAGACGATGGTGATCACGGCAGGAACGGGAAGGGACGGAGCGTGCGGACCCACCTGGTGCAGCGCCCCCGCGGGGATGAGGATGGAGTCCCCCAGGAATTGGACCACCGTCCAGCCCTGCACCCCGCACTCCTCCTGCAGCCGCTGCCGTAGCTTCCGGGTCAGGTACCAGCCAGGCTCGCGGATCGGGTCGTGCTCGGCGGACACCTCCACGCCCTGCTCCTTGGCGACCTGCCGTGGCAGACAGAGCGGGGTGCACGGCGCCCCCACCAGGATGTTAAAACAGCACCAATAAAAGAAACTGCACGTGCTGGGAAGGGGGGTCTGTGCGTGATCACGCCTGTACCCACACCGGACAAATCTGCTCTCAGCATATGGAGGTAAAACGTGCAGCCAGGACTAAGAAGAGAGGAATGTACTTGTGCCTATAAAAAGGACAAAAGTTCATGAGTAGGGAAGTAATTAGGTATCCCTCAATACAAGGCCTGTCTGGAGGGAGTGAAGCATTTTATAACGATATTCATGGAAAAGTAAAGCAAAGAGCTCCGGAGAGTGGCGGGGGGGAGCTGCAGCACTAACCTTGTACAGGAACTCTTTAATTCTGTCCACGTCTTTGCTGGCATAGATGTGCCATAAGGCTCCCGGCGTCTCACTGGAGTCTTTCAATCTCTTCTTCAAATTGTCATCCAGATCCTCCTCCTCCAGTCTCTTCAACACACCTACACACACAGGACACAGTGAGGAAGAAGGTGCACTGACTTCCCCCCCCCCCCCAGGCAGACAGCTGTGGCTCAGAGCCTCCAACCGCAAAGGCGAGCCACCACC
>JAODJU010000041.1:11125773-11137848 GCA_026776725.1 Gnathonemus echidnorhynchus
CGGGGCGGGGGGAGGGGAGGGGAGGGGCAGGACTATGCCCAGGCAAGACGCCAAGTCTAAACACCAGGGGTCACGACCTTGCGAGCTACAGTCCTACCCTGACGCGGGCTCGAGCTCATCTGCTGAGAGGCAGCTCGGTAGGACACCATTTTTAGCGCTGAGCTAAGCCTGTTATTTTTTATTGTGAGTAACCAGAGATTTCAGCACACCAACATGGAGCGTGGACACACGGTCTCAGGCCGGCCTCGCTTCAGCGTCCGAGGCCTCCTCCAGCCGGGCGGCGGCGCACACAGAGCCCTTTCTGTCTCGCTTGGATTTATTCTCAACAATTACGCAGAGTCCGAGTGTGCGGGGGCCAGGGGACTCCTGTAACTCCTTCCAGATGTCTCTCCTCGGGCGCTCATCGACATTCCATTGTTAAAAGGAGGCTTTAATGTCGCACACTATTTTTCCTGCTCTACGCCCCCCCAAATAAAATATTAAAAAAAAACGGTGCACAGCCCCGGCCATTAAGTTCCCACAGCCGAAAAGGGAGGCGAGTCTGCGCTGTGTCACTCTCTCCAGAAGGAAAACAGGCTGACCTACTTCACTAAACTCTCAGTCTCCCACCCTGCCTGGCAGCAGGGGGGGGACGGGGAGGGGGGGGGACACACACACGTACCTGTTTTTGAGAGGACTCCGTTTCCTTTGGCCACACCAACATAAACGAGGACACTGACGATGTCGGAGACCTCCAGGTGGAGGTTGGCCGTTCCGAAGTCCTGCTCCTGGGACGCAGCCACCCCTGTGCGTGAGGAGAGGGGGCGGATGAGACGAGGCAGGGGCGGAGGGTGCCGTCACGGCGACCCGACGCTCATAGGGCAACATGACTTATTCTAAACGGATAATTATAACCTCTTGAGTTAGTCTCAAAGTAGCAGATTCAAGAAGAGAATGATGTGTTGTGACGTGTACTGGTAAGCTACTGGTATGTGCCGAGTGCAAGTTCTTTCGACAGACTATGAAGTACTGGAGTCATCTTGGAGCAAACACATACAGATGTATCTGTGTACACGCATATCGAACAGCCTGATCAGGTATCCGTGTGTGGGAGGCGGGAGGCCGGCTTGGGTACCATATGCACAGCAGAGCCTTGGGCCCAGGTCAGGCCGCACGAAAAACGTCGGCAGATGGGAGGCCAGGTTGAGGTTCCCCTCGGGGTCAGAGTATTCCGGAAGGGGGAGGTTCTTCATTAGGTCGTCGTACCTGCAGTGTGCAGGAGAGGGACGTTAAGGTAATTATCACGAGCCGCACAAAGGGAATGAACCGAACGCAGAAGACGAGGGCCGCACCTGGAAGGCATGAGGGCCATGAACTCCTCACCCGACGGCCAGTCCTTCAGCCGGTACACCATGGCGTCCCCGTCCTTGGACTTCGGCCGCTCTACGGAAATAACCGGATCGTCCGCGGGATGAGTGGATGAGTGGCGAATGAACAAAGAGCCTTTGGTTTACGGGTCGAGCCGAGGCCAGCCACTCACTCGTCAGGTCCTCGAAGCCATCCCAGAATTCCTTGATGCCGGAGTTGGAAACCACACCATCCTTGCAGTTTAAAAGGTCTCCTTGGTGGTCGGCGAATTCCTGGTTGAAGGAATCCGCCTTCCATAGACTGCTGTTCAGTTTCTTATGCACCCCCGACACCAGCACGGGCTGGAAGCACAATTTAAAAAAGGATTTTCCCTTCAGTACGTCCATTTGGCATGGACCGAAGACTAGAGGAATCAGGAAATAAAAATGGGGGGGGGGGGGGGGGCGGCTCCAAAGAGTCACTAATAAATGAGGAAACGTGATTATAAACGAAGAACGGTTTGAGGGGAGAGGTGAAGCTGTCCTTGAATTAATGTCTGCCAGATGTTTTTGTTAGTGGTCTACCCACAATGTTCAGTGTCTCAATGATACTATTTAGACTTTCTTTAGCCAAACCTTAGCAAAAATATGGTTTCTTAAGAAAACGGGCTACTGCCCATCACTAAAAGAAAAATGTACTTCGTCGAGTGTTACACTCAATCCGTTCAAGGAAACACAAGCTCAAGGTTAATGCAGTACAACTGATTTATCATTCGCATTATAGAAACTGCATTAACATACAACTGAATATTAAACATTACCGCACTAGAATAAAATGCAATTACAGCCTGGAGCCTCATCTTAATACAAAGCTTTCCGATGGCGCTACGATCTCACAGTGCCCCAAAAATAACTCCATAAAAGTCACCGTGAGTCACTGCAGAAAGACCAACACAAAACAGGAGAGAATGCAAACAGAGATGACAGTAGCGTACAAACATGGCCTGTGATTCCCCGTCACCAGCTCTAAACAAGCGCGCTTAGTGCGCACGCAGTCCCTGCAGCCCCCCGCCATTCCCCTCAGTAACTCCCCGCCGGCGGCCCCCACCTGGCCCTGTCTCCAGCACTCCCTGAAGAGTTTCCAGTTGTTGGGGTTGCGGTGATCCTTGAGCCAGAGCAGCCGGCGCTCGTACAACCAGCAGTGCGGGATGTCGGCGTGCAGCCTGGAGGCCTCATCGGCGGCGGCGACGGCCTTCCTCCGCTCTGGCCGCGCCTCCTCGCCCGCCTCGCGCTTGGGGCCCGCTTTGGCGTTCCTGCTGGCCGGGATCTTGTTTTCCACCACCGAGGCGATGATGTCGTCTAGGATGTTGGGCATGCTGCGGCCGCTCTTGCCGGTCTGTGGACGGGAAGGGCCCGGTGTGAGAGGTGCCAGGTTCAGGCCTAGCCCTCCCACCCGGGCGTGCGCAGCGGGCCACACCTGCGACGCGTTGGAGTAGACGGGGGCGAAGGCGATGCCGGCATCCGTGGAGCCCAGCCGCAGCTTGCCGGCAGTGGTGGTGAGCAGGTCCCGCAGCGTGGAGCCCTGCTCCGTGCTGTTGGTCACCAGGCCCTCACAATGCTCCTTCTCCTCCTTGACCACCTTCCCCAAGGGCGACTCTTTGTTTTCTGAGGGGGGAGAGCCAAGTCATTTTGCCGGAGGTAACGGGGATTTAACGGCCAACTTTCCTGCATGAGATTCGGCCCTGACTGCTGTCAACCAAACCCCCCAGCCCCCCTCCACCTGGCCACATCCTGTTATTGTGTCAACCCCCCCCCACCCACCCACCCTTCTTCTCCTCGCGGGACTTCTGCTCAGCCAGGTCGGCCAGGAAGTGCAGGGGGGATTGCGACTCGGGTGGGCTCAGCTTGCTGTCCGCACCACACTCGCTGCCAGGGCTGCCCCCACTGCCGTTGGCCTCCACCCTCTGGGGGGCGCCCTGCTGCTGGACGTCGGGCTTGCACAGAGAGATCTTGTTGCTATGGTTCAGCACGTTCTGCAGCACCTGGGGTCAGACGACAAAAACAGAAGCGTGCGTGAAAACTTCTGCTCCACCTGTCTGGGTCACGCTAGCCTGCCGGCAGCCATATTAAATGAGGGTGACTGGGGGAGGGGCGGAGAGGGAACAGCACCTGCGAGACGCCATTGGTGGACGGCAGCTTGGCCAGTAGAGAGCTCTGCTTCGTCACACAGGCACAGTGCGCCTTGATGCTGTACTTCTCTCGAAGGGTGTGCATGGCATTCACCAGGTCGGTTAGCACTAGGAGAATGGTGGGGGGGGGGGCATTAGTAAATAAAAGAAAAATGACAAATTCACATCAAAAATGGCGTCAGCCATGAGGCTGGGACCTTTACAGGAGTCCCTAAAGCAGCCTGACTCGGGCTGACTGAGCACCACGTCGCACTGGGTTTCAGGTCGACGTCTGTGTCTCTATGTGCCTGAACGCCATGGGCGGGGGGGGGGGGGGGGAGGGGGGGGGGGGGGGGGGGGGATACTAAATGAAAGGTGACTATTCCCAAGCCGCCTCCCTGAAAGGCTGCTTTGTCGCCCCCTACCTGTTCCCGGGATGATCTGCGTTGGCATCAGGTGCTTGTGGTCGTGCGGCTGGCCCTTGACACACTTCAGCCAGGCGTACAGCTCTTTGTCTGCGGGACGAGGGAAGGCGTGTTGATCCTCCAAGGCCGCGACGCAACACTGACGGCTGCTTAAGAGCCCCTATTTAAAACCACCTCTTTAATTTGCGTGTTTATCGGGAGGGTAGGGGGCAGGTTCTGCCAACACCCCAGGATGCCAGTTGTGTCACCACAATCCAGGAGAGAGTGAGCGTGTGCAGATGGGTACTTCTGCCAGGGGGCGCTCAATACACACCTCCTCTGATAGAGAGAGAGGAGCCAGGTGCAGCAGCTTCGTCTGCACCCACCCCCACACACACCACCCGCCGCATAGAGCGGCAGACGACCCCCCCTGTGTTACACACCTGTGCGGCGATTTAAAAACGCAATGGAGAGCGAGGTTCGGATGCGTTCGGTTCCTCTGCCCACTCCCCTCCCGCATGCCCCCCCCCTCCCCGGCACGGCTTTCCAGTAAGAGTGCGCATGGCGGCTGACCTTTGGAGCTCTTCCTCTCCCTCGCCCTGTAGCAATCCAGGCAGACCACAAATCCGCATTTCTGGCAGACCCAGTGGATGTTAAACAGCGTGGCTTCGCAGGCGTCGCACATCTCCCGCACGCCTCTCACCGCTCTCTTCCAGGCGATCTTGGCTGCCAGGCAAAGCAAACAGGGCGGATGAAACGAACGTTCACGGGCAGCGGGCTCCCAGCTGCGGCCGCGCTTCGCCCTGACAGATGGCGCTGGGAAAATAGCGGCGCTGTGCTCCGCCTGTTTTTACGAAAGTGCGCACATTTCTCCACACAAGGTCCGGTACATTCTGTCACCTATATACGAGAAGGTTTTCCAGAAACCTCAGTCTTCACAGACAGGAAAACGTCATCCATGCTGGTATCAAGGACGATTCTATTTTAAATATCTTTCCTACCCAATTAATCTACATTCCACTCTCGCCCTCAGTCCCTGACTGCCATCAGCGCTCACCGTCCTTTTTGATCCACGTGGCTGCGGTGTTCTCTGTCATGACCAGCTGACAGAATTTGTCCCCGATGTAGCTGAGGATGTACTTAGAGGTCTCCAGGTCCAGCTCGTTGTCCTCGTACATGTCCGGGGCCCAGAGGCTCACGGCCTCCTCGTCATACTGATCCGGCGAGGAAAAGCCATCTATCCTTATCACGCCATTCTTGCTGTACGAGAGGCTGTGGGGGCGGGGCAGGGAATGAGAGGGGTAATCAGAGAGTTCTCACGCTCTTCCAACAACAACTTCAACATTACCAACCCCATCGTCAAAAGGCCTGGCTGGCCGGCCATGAAGGCGAAGAGAAATCCCCAACAGACGTTCCATTAATGTCAACATCTCATGCTGATTAGTGCAAAAAAAAGATCTTTTAGCATCTTCTCCCTCCCATGAATCATTTGGAGGTTTAACAAAACTGGCCAAAAAAAAAACATTATGAAACATGTCAGGCAGTAAGCAGTAAGCACGCTGACAGCCATTATGAGCTACTGAAGCTCTTCATATACAGTATTAAAAACACTCATTTGGAAAGCAGAACCTACTGACTATACCATATACTGTAAGCAGAGAGTGCCTCAGATCATCTGACAGGTCACATGACGGCACACTCACCGGCGGAAGTAGTAGAACCGGCAGAAGACAGGGGAGTGGGAGGGCTCCTCGCCTTTCTTGCTGCGGACCACCCGGCACTCGCGGCACTTCTGCAGATTGGGTCCGATCTCGGAGCACGAGTCGTCCTGCAGGAAAGACTCCCCGGTCTGCTTCAACTTCTTCACCTTCCTCCAGTCCTTGAGCACCGAGCGGGGGATCCCATCTGAGAACAAAGGCAGGCAGTCATGTGCAGCCTCAGGGAAAGGGGGGGGGGGGAGGGGGGCACTCACAGCAGCGCGCCAGGCATCTGCAGCCGGCTAGTCACGCTGCGATCTCGCACACAAGCAAACGCGTGTATCGCCGCTACACGAGAAGACAAAGTGCAGAACGGACAGAGCCGGCACACAGCTCCGAGCTCCGGCAGCAAACCCAGCGCCATGCAGGCCATCATCTCCACATAAACGCCAAGAGCTACGCCATTAGGACACACGCTCCATTAAACGGGGTCCTCCTTACCCGCCCCGAATGACGACACCGAGAACTGCTAAGTGTGCACTGGGTCCCAGTTAAAAGGAGCAAACACTTAACGCTGGGCTGGCAAGACTAGCTCCACACAAACACGGACGTCTCGGCTGGCCCAGCTGCAGTCCAGATGTGAATTACTCAACACATTTTCCATGCAGTACTTTCCCTCTCCAACTTAACGATGAGAACATTCAGCACCGAGCGTTCTTCGGCGTGGACGTGAGGGGTGAGGGGCGGCGCGCGCACAAAGGCCGCTTTCTAGGCCGCGGCCACGTGACAGACATGCTCAGCGTCTTCCGGAAGCGAGCGGGAACAGCAACTTACTGCTGCTGGCCAGCTTGAGCTTGGTCTTCTCCCTGGCGCTCCTGAAGACGCCGTTGGGTTTCACCTCTTCCTCCTCATTGTCGCCCTTCCGCTTCTGCAGGTCGTTCTGCTTCTTTTTGTATGTGGGCTTGGGCTGCCGCTTGGCCCTCTGCTCCGACTTGCTCTCGCTCTCGTCCGAGTCGTCTGCGCTCTCGGAGGCCGACTCGTATGCCCTCTTGCTACCCCGCCGCGTCCTCCGGTCCTCCTGCATGCTTCGTTCATCTTGCCCTTTGCCCTCCTTGCCGACGTCCACGTCGCCAGACGTGGAGGCAACCAAGCTGACTGTGCAGGGCTTGATCATCTCCGCCGCGGTGGCGCCCCCTGTCTTCTCAACCTTGTTAGTGTTGCGGTCCTCCTCCGAGTGCCGGGTGAGCCAGGCTTTCTTCAACTTGTGGTAGTTCGGCTGGCTCAGCTGGGCGGGCTGTCCGTTGGTCAGGGGGCTCGCTTTGCTTGGTGTGCTGCCAGCCGGGATGCTGTCCTGTGGAATGGGAGGCGGGCATGGAACGGGCTTGGTGCTGGCGGGCTCGCCCTCAGCGGCACCGCAGCTCCTGGACTGGGCTGCAGCCAGCGCCGCCTTGTGCTTCTTCAGGTGGACGAAGTTTCCGGGGTAGGCTTGACCCGCGCCGGCCTGTGTAGTGCTTCCTGTGCTGGGAGGCGGGACCACAGTGCTGTTGCCAGACCAGCCCTCCTGCTCTGGCCCTTTGAGGCCCGTAAAATCCGTTCTGGCTCCAGTCGCAGTGGAAGTGGAGGATGGTGCGTCCAGCCCGACTCGACCCGGGATGCCGGCCGCTGTGGTCCCAGAGGCCGCAGTGTCGGCCCTGGCGCTGCACGCAGGACTTGCGGCGGTTGCAGCACAGCCAGAAAAGCCCCCTTGTGGAGGCCTCAGGAAGTTCTTCTTGAACTGCGAGTCCTCTAGGTTTGTGTTTGGCAAAATGACCCTCCCAGGCTCCCTGCACTCAGCCAGGATCACACAGTCCGCCTGACTCTTGCCTGCATGCGGTCGCTCAGCGACCGGCTCCTTGGCCTTTGGAAGCAGCGAGCCGTCGTACTTTATGCACGACGCTGGGCGCACAATGACGGAGGCGGTGGCGGCCACTGGCTTCACGGCACCCTTCTCCGGGTGCCAGCCGGGCTTCTCGTGGCCTTGAGGGTCGCTGGCTTTCCAGGCCTCTGCCGACGCCGTGTCAGAGGCGCCCTTGCAGGCAGCAGCAACATCGCGCATCTCAGGCAGCAGTGTCGGGGGTTTCTGCTGCTCCGACAGCTTCCCCGCAGAGCTGACGGGCTGGATGGGGGTAAGTGTGGGCGGGGACAGCCGGCCGTAACCGGGCTCCTTGCGCTCCACGGTCTGCTGGGTGGGAGGGTGGAAGACGGGAGCCCGGTGTAGCGCTGGCATGCACCTCAGAGGGTTGGACGACGGGACGGCGGGGCTCCTCCTCTCGCTGGTGGGGGTGCTGAGGGGATGCAATGCCACCTGTTGGGAGAGCTGCTCCGTGATCTTGCCTGCCAGGCCCTCCCCCTCAGGCTGGTGCTTGATCAGCGGTGGAGGCTTTGACAAAGACTTGCTGTTGAAAGCCCCAGAGGTTGACAAGTCTCTCCCAGCTAGGTCTCTCCCAGCCAGGTCCCTCCCAGCCAGGTCCCTCCCAGCCAGGTCCCTCCCAGCCAGGTCCCTCCCAGCCAGGTCCCTCCCAGCCGCCTTCTCGAAGTAGGGGTTCATCTCCTTTGAGGGATACAGCCGGGGTGGCTCGTTGACCACGCTGTTGGACAGGGTGGTGAAGTATGTGCTGGGGGGCGCCGACTGCGATGTGCCGTGCTTGAACTTGTAGAGCTCGGCTGCCGCAAGCTCCGCCTCCTTCTCTGGCTGCACAGTGTGGCCCTTGGAGGTCGGAGGCTGTGGCAGGGTCGGGACACGGGGATAGGTGTCCCGCTCGGGCTCGCCGGAGCGGATCTTGGCCGTGAAGGGCGCCACCTCGATGCTCTCCTGCAGGATGCGCCGGTTCTCCTCTTTGTACTTGCTAGATCGGTCGGCGGCATCCGGGCCGGAGCGCTGGACTTTGCCCGGTCCCGGAAGCGGCTCCGCGAACAGGCGCTGCAGCTGGCCGTCTTTGCTCGTCGGGGTCCGGCTGCGGTCCGGGTCCGGCTTCAGGTGCGGCGTGGCGATCGGCCGTATGCACTCGACGAAAGCTTTCTTCTCCAGCTCCCTGGAGCGAGAGAAAAAAGCGTTAAAAAAAAAAAAAAGCCTCAAAGGAAGAAAGCGAACAGTCTGGCTGCAGACTCAGGTAACAGGTCTGCTAACACACTGCACCGGTGCTGCACAGCTGGGCAGCTCAGCAGGAGGGGAATCAGTATCATATAAGGGGAAAATCCTGCATATAATGCGATGTACACTTAAAATCACACCCCACTCATGCAGTTTCCAGCCAACGGAGTGAGAAGGCCCATGTGAGCATCGGCAGAATGACACTGAATGCACAGCCTGGGGTAAATCAGACAGAGCACACAAAGCAGCGAAGGTCCCCTTAGCGCTCGCCTTAGACACAACGCATGGCGGCCTGAGACACTCACTCCTTGTGCCGGTCGCCGGCGATCTTGGGGAGGGGGGGGCTGGCGTGCGCATTGATCTTGACAGGCCGGTGGGGGTCAGCGCTGGCGGGACGGACGGGGACGTGGCTTAGAATCCCCAGGCCGTCTGCCGAAGTCACCGGGGTGTGCTGGTGCAGCCAGGGGCTGGAGGTGTTCTGCCAGGGAGACACACCCGCACAGAGTGAAACCGGGCCACGCGCCGCCAATCGCTCAGCGCTCAGCGCACCTACTGCGGCCCCGCAGGGGGAGGGCTGCCTGTGCAGCGCTGGAGTGTCACGGAGTCCGCGGCATCTGCTACACCGCTGACACCATTTGCAGAGGCCCTCCCACAGCTGGGACTGGCTAAGGTGGACTGTGATGGTACAGAGCGCCGCAATGCACCATGGGATGTGGCACAGAACGGATAAGGCAGCGGCCAACTATGTCTTCCCTCCCACTCTCAAAGTTACAAGTCAACCTTTACCGAGTCCCACATACAGTCAGCCCACTGCTGGGAAAATGTAACGGGAAGCCATTCAGTGACAGAAATGTGAATAAGTAGAGATCTGACTACATTTTAAACACCCCTCAGCTGTTTAAACAGGAGAATGTGGCTCCCTAAGTGGGGGGGAACATACCCTCCTCAAGCCGGCCTCGGAGCTGACAGTGTTCTCGGGGTGTACCCATTTGGACGGAGGCAAGCTGAGGCCCGGGTAGGTGTGGGTGCCATTGGGGTACTGCCAGATGATGGGGTAGAGGCCTAACTGGTTGTAGGACGCTCCAGAGGGGCCCTGAGCCAGCAGGGAGGGCGGCTGCTGCTGCAGGAACTGCTGCTGTTGGTGGGGGTGGTGATGGGCCAGAGCGATGTGACCCAGGCTTGCCGTAGGGCCGGAGTCCAAGCGGGGGTGCCCCCCCAGCAGGGAGGCCGAGGACATCCCGGAGAGTACGCCCGGGAGCAGGTGGGCGTGGTGCACGCCGGGGTGGGCGCCGATGGGGGCGCCGGAGAGCAGGTGGGAGGGGTGGTGGGCGCCGGCCGCCAGGCACGTGCCATGGGAGGAGGCGTGCAGCGGGTGCAGGTGCTGGGGCACGAAGGCCAGGTGGTTGAGCTCCGCCTCGGGCCGGACCAGCGCCGGGTCCCTGTAGATGGTGAAGTGCTCGTTCTTGTCGATGATGAGGGGGCTCTTGGTGGCCTCCTGGCTGCCTCGCATGGGGACAGGCTTGAAGCTGGAGCGCGGGGCATCCAGGTCCACCTTGGAGGCGGGGCGGCCGGCCGTGGGGGCGGGGCCGTCCAGGTGGCGCACTTTGTGCCTGGCCACCTCGGGGGACGTGTTGGGCTTGGGCTTGGACGTCTCGGCGGCACTGTGGGTTTTCGACTTGGCGACGTCGGGGGAGGGGGTGCACTTGGGTTTGTGGACCTCGGGTGACGGGCTGGGCTTGTGCGCCTTCTTGACGTCCTCGGCCACACAGGCATTCTTCACGCACGGCATAATGGAGGAATACTGCTGCACCTTCTCCCTCTCGGCCACGGCGGCCGACTCGCTGACGGACGTCACCGGCCGGATGACCTCCAGGTGGCCGAGGATGCGCGCCCCCTGCTGGCCGCTCTCCGCTTTCCTGCCTTCCGGGCCCGAGGGCTTCGGCGGCGGGTGCCTGGGCTCGGAGACATGTGGCTCGGATTTCTGGAGCGCCGGCGGACTCGCCGCAGCCCCCGGGCCTTCTCGCGAGCCCGGGGGCGCCCCGCCCTCCTCCGTGATGTCGATGACACACTTAGGCGTGCGTGGCACGGGGCTGCCGTAATGCTCCTTGGATAGTGTTCTCACAGTGCTTTTCGCCTCCACGATGCAGCCCTGGGCCTCCGAGGCGCTGCCGATCTGCCCCAGGGAGGCGGGCAGTTTGGGAGCCTGTGCCAGGGAGCTCTGAGCTGGCCGCTCGCCCTCGGCCCCTGGCTGTGCGTCAGACCTGCTGCTTTTTTCATCCCCTCGCGTTTTCTCCCAGGGAGACAGGGGATCCATGAGAGCCAGCTCCTCAGCCCCCTTGGAACCCTGGGATTTCTCCTCCTCCTGGGCAGCCTTTGAAGTGCTCATGCTTTTCAGCTCGCTCTCTGAGCCGTGCTCAGAGGAAGAGTCGACGGCTCTCTTATTAGAGTTCTCGGAGTCGCTGCTCTCGGAGAAGTCAGAGACGTTGTCTGCCTTTAGTCGTTTCAGACCGCCTTTCTTCTCATCCTCCTCGGGTTTCCTTCGTTTATTCACTGCCGGTTTGCTCTTGTTCTTGCAGTAGTCTGTAAGGATGGAAACGAGGACCCCGGTGAGATGTGTGAGGATGAGCAAAGCAGGCCACCTTCTCAAACCGCACGCACACACACACACACCTGGGAATTTCATTCATCACCGAAACACTTCCTTATACCGCATTGAGGCTCGACGCTGCCCTTCTGACAGGAATATGATGTCATCCCTTCCCAGCATTAAAAATGCTAATTGCACTGTAAGTGCTACATTAGATGGCTGATTCATGACTCTCATGCTTAATTTATGCTCACTTAAAATGTCCATTTCTCTTCAGAGCCGGCAGATGCATCCCAGCCTCAGTATCTGATTGGTTGATGGGTGTCCCTCTAAACTCCTCCCCCATTACCGGCTAGGCTCCGCCCTTCCCTCGGCACAGACACACCTCTCCCTCCCCCGTCCAGCTTGTCGTCGTCCGGCACGCTGCTGTCGGAGCCCTTCCTACGGCCAGAACGAGAGCCCCGCTGCTGGCCCGGGGACTGCTGGGGGAGCTGGGACTGCTGCTGCAGCTGCGCTGGCTGCTGTGGCTGCGCCTGCACCGGCTGCTGCTGCTGTAGCGACGAGGGTGACTGCTGCTGCTGCTGCTGGGGCTGCTGGGACGAGGGCTGCTGCTGGGCCGCCTGCTTGGGAGCTGGCCCTGACGAGCTCATGACGGGCCGGGGGCTGTTGGCCTGTGCGCGAGTGTAGTGACCCTGGGGGGGGGGGAGGAGGGAGGGAATGCCCGCGGTGAGCGGCTCCAAAACCCCACCCCCACCCGTCGCCCC
>JAODJU010000041.1:11137948-11148267 GCA_026776725.1 Gnathonemus echidnorhynchus
TTTGGGGGGGGGGGGGGGGATATGTGACTTCACGGTGCAAGTTTGTGTGGCTTTCATCTCCTTTACATCCACTGGCCCTGCCTGACGGTGCCCTGGGTCTGTAGCAGGTAGCCGAGGGGGGGTGACTGATCACTGATGGGGAGATACTTAGCCGCCCTGTGTGTCCGTCCCGTGCCAGAGTATGACTGTCCCGCATATCCTCTGCCCCCCCCCACTCTCGCCGTGCTGCCTACAGAGTATGACCGTCCCGCATATCCTCTGCCCTCCCACCCCCCCCCTCTCGCCGTGCTGCCTACTTGTCTGTAAACTCATGGGTTTTTGTGTGACCCTGACCTCCCCCAGTACTGTCATTCCCTTCTTGCCTTTTATTCCTCAAGATGTGATCTGAGAGCGAGGCAGTCTTATTTGTTCATTGTTTAAAGATTAGGGATTATTTTTAAAATAGGTAAAATAATAATAATAATAATTCAGAAATGAGTAAATGCAATCAGACTTACTTGGGTCCTTCCTGTCTGATTTACATGCCCTTTCTGCAGGTAGTAACTGCATTTTTAGCAGTTATCATTTGCCGAAAACTGGGAATGTAAAATTAACAAAATGAAATTTGCCTGTTAAAAAAAATATATTATATAGGGTTTTCACACTACAAATACATAATATACAAATTAAAAGCAATGTAAGTAATTCTTAATTTTTTTAATTTTAAAATTTTAAAAATTACAAAAAAAAAAAAAAAAAAAAAAAATGCCGGGAAAGTAGACAAAGGAGTTTCTGCCATCCTGACTGAGAGGGTACACGCCACGTTTCTGCCATCCTGACTGAGAGGGTACACGCCACGTTTCTGCCATCCTGACTGAGAGGGTACATGCCACGTTTGTCCACATCTGCAGGTGGAGACACATCTGGAAGGTCTGTTTCGTTACCTGCCAATTTCGTTATAAATTCTTAACGTTCAGGTGACTGCAGGTGACCCTTGTCGCACCCCAGTCATTCCTCCTCTAACCAAGAGAAACGCCATCACAAGTCCGCTTATCGTCGGGGCACTACTGAGGCGCTAAGGCTAGTGCTTGCAGAGGCCGCCCGGTACCTGAGTGCTTGCTGTGGTGCCGGTGGGTCTCCCTCCCGCGGTCTGCTCGCATATCCCCCAATTAATGTTTAAAAGGGAGAACAGAACAGAACAGAACAGGACAGGATAGAACAAGGTGGAACAGAAAGATCTTGTTAATGATAAAGGGACCGGTGATATGTCTGAACTACAGAAGTCTGTTCTGCTTTTTCCTCTTAATAAAGCAAAATGTAAGCACATAGGAACTTTACTTTAAAGCTAGCTACAGACAGGAAGACGGCATTCAGTGGCCGCTGTTACACACGCAGACAAACACAGACCCGTACGCGTTTCGACACGGATGAATAAACGGTCACAAGGTCGATGTTTCTGAAAAAGGGCTGAGACTTTAAAAATGCACTGTGAAAAAATTAAACCCCCAACCACCCCTCCCCCAGGGTCCCCCTACTCACATGGGCAGTGTTGCTGTTTTGGCTGGAGCGAGACCTGCGTCTGGATGTAATGCCAATGTTTTCACCTTTCAGCAAGGAATGGACAACATCATCCAAAAAGGTCATCTGTACCATAGAGGGGTCGACATTCTGAGGTTCTAGTACCTGGGGGGTAAACAGAGTAGAGAGGCAGCGTGCGGCCAGGAGCAGATCGAGGAGGGACTCCCAGATTGACGCAGCCCAGCCGTGACACCTACCTGGTCGTTCATCACAATCATAGTGCGGTTGAACAGATCGTGATGGGTGATGATCCCCGTGAACCACTGGGTTGCAGAGTCCTGCCTGTAAACTCGTACTCTATAGCCATTTAACGAGTATGGACCTGCAGGGAACGAAGGGGGGGTGGGGGTGTTAAATGCTAAGCTGCACAGCGTGTCTGCCGTGCACCCTGACCGACAATTCAGCTGTAGGTCACATACACACCAGCCTTCCTGCATGTGCATGAGCTCGCATGTGGGCCGGAGTGTGGCTCCGTGGGTTAGGAGGCTATGGCCCGTGATCAGAAGGTTGGTGGTTCAAATCCCAGGTTCGGCAGAGTGATTTCACCATTGTGCCCTTGAGTGAGCCCCTTAACCCCAAATGCTCCACGGACTGGCCGACCCTGCTTCCAGAAAAATATACGCTGCTTTGGATAGAGGTAGGGTGAAGAGCACTGATTACAGCACGTTGCTGCATCCACCACACGACGAACCATCTCAGGGATGAGAACCTGAGGGCAGCCATGTGGCAGGTAATTCCTCAGCACCACACTAGTCCAAATGGACCAGTGAGTTTTTTCTGGTGGCTAGAGTGCCAATCCTACACCCAACCCTCAAGTTATTCCATGTAAGTTGGAGGACCTCCTTATAGGGTTGGATGTGGATTAACGTCATATCCAGGATGAAGCAATTGCAGGTTAAGGGCCTCGCTCAAAGGCCCAATGGAAAAGAATCACTCTGGGCATTCATGGGATTTGAACCAGCAACCTTCCAGAGCCTCCACTCCGTCCCTTTGGATAAAATTAATAAAACGTGAATGTGTGCGTCGGAAAGAAGCTAATATCTACTGCTAGCAGAAAAAGGCAGAATAAAGCAGCACATTACTGGCAAGGATTCGACGTTGCGATGCGTCAGTGTGCTGAGCCGTGGCCGGGACACTGAGGCGGGGGACGTCACGGCCAGCACAAAGGCAGCATGTGATCGCTTCCAGTGCTGAAACCACACCATCTTGTTTTCCCCCTCCACCCAAAATTTTGGCTTCAGATTCTTTCCATTCTGTTTTTTTTTTTTTCTTTTTTTGGAAGCTGCCAAGTTGAACAATTATCCCTGATTGTGGGGCTGGAATTCTGTCGCGTAAACAAGTAAACAAGCCGACCCTCCGAGCCCTTGGGTGGCTGACCAGATGAGGACTGCGTGGAGATTTGGGGGGGAGGGGGAACAAGACAGAGCAGGGTAAAAAACTCTCCCATACCTTGCATAAAAATTTCCTGAACCTTTTGATCTTTAACCCAGGCCTTCACCTCTTCATGAAGCTGCGGATTGTCCCTGAGAACAGGATTCAAACTGTCTGCATCATCCTGTAAAAAGAAAGAACAGATGCCATTCATACCTGAAAAAGAGACATGGCATTAACTCTGATTTATTCAAAAGCAGTCTTCAAAAGAAGCTCAATTTAAACACACAACAGATTAGGTGTATTCCCCACAAAGGAAAAAGGCAGTGACGATGAAACTGGATGGAGCAATATGATGTGGTGGTGATAGACATGACCCCCCCCCCCCCCCCCCAGGGCAAGCCGGATCCGGAGGCGGCACTGATCACCTACGCCAACGCAGAGCCGGCTGACGACGGGTAAACAAGCAGTAAGCGTGCAACGCTGAGAACGGCAGACAATGCCCATCTGTCTCTGCTCCGGCTAAGGAGCGCGCTGGAGCTGTCTCCCCCCAGAGCCCCTGGAGACAGATCCTGCGACAGACTTGTGCTTGACAGGCTGGGGGGTGGGGACGACACGGGCAGGCTGCCGTATTCCCAGACAGACATGGGCACAGTCCTTACTGAAAGGCCTGCGGGTGCCAGGAATATATACGCAGGTGCACATATATCATGGACACAGCTCCCCCACACGAGTAAACAGGCTGCCTATGGACAAATGAGCAAAATGCTGCAGCACAGCACTGATGAGTGGGGAGGTAGGTGGGATGGCTGATACCCGCAGGGGCAGGACGCCCTCAGATACCTGCAGGTGTGCGGCACCGTTTGGACACGCACGGATGAACGTGAAAGGGCCCCGTGGTCGGAAGGCGAGAGCCACTCCGCCGGGCCGCGGCTGGGGACATGAGCGCCGCCCGCCTGCCGCGGTTTCTGTCGCACGCGCGGAGGGTTCAGCTGGGGTCGGGGAGGAAATCCGTCTATTGTGCTGGCGGTGAGCGGCGGGGCCTCCCGTCGAGGGCGGCTGTTTGCACAGGCGTTCCGTGGGGGAGGGGGGCTGATAAACAGAGCGGGCCTCCTCCCCCCCCCCCAAGGCAACCCACATGCCGTCAGCCATCTCCGCTATAGAAAGCAGAATTTGCATCATTATGATGGTCATCTCGGCAAGATAAGCGGCAGAGGGGAGAGGGCGCCCCCCGCAGGGCGTCTGCACGCAAGATAAGAGGCGTGTTGGTGGTGTCAGAGAGACATGGGCGCCTTCCTGCCCGCCGCAGTGTGGCTTTCGACGAAAGGCCGCCGCCGCCGCGGCTCTATTTTAAGCACGACCACGAGGGAGGGACATGATTTATTTATCGGGCCGAGGACAAGCCTGCCGCTGGCTGCGACTGTCCCACGCTGTGCCGCTCAGCTGTCGCAGAGAGGAATCCCAACTCTCCACACCCACTGCACCCAACTCCTCAACCAGGCCCTCCAAGACAATGGCCACGTTTTCCATCGAATCAGACCTAAGAAATAAAAATTAAACGGAAAAAACGAAAATGGCCGCAGCCTCAAATGTAATAATAAAAAAAAAAAACAACGCTGTGCTAAAAGGAGGCCTGACGACCATTTGAGTCCAGACTTACAGCTCATCAGTCTTACAGCCGCTGCTTAATGCTGCAGGCTCTCTGCTCACACACACACCCGCACACACACTCACACAGCCACGTCCCAGTGAAGGGCACAGCAGATGTACTGGGTCCCTCCCCGCAGTGGGCTGTCGTCCATCACTCTCCCGGCAGTGCAGTAAAGGCTTCTCCTCACGGCTGTACGCAGCTCCGGACGCAGAGACGCGCCTGTCGAGCCTCTCAGAGCTGCAAAACACTTCCAGACTCAACTCTGACCTAGATAAACAAGGCGTCCTGCCTCCCTCCCTCCCTCTCTCTCCCTCCCTCCCTCGCTCGCTCGCTGCGGCTTTCGTGTCCGAGCCGGAGACGAGCCCGGGCCCTGTTTCAGCGCCCTGGAAGTCCCCGCTCGCCGCTGTAACCCAACGCCATCTGTGCTCCCATTTGGTGAGGGGGGTTGGTGCGGGGGGGGGGCGGGTCTCAGGCGCGCTCCGGCGTGTGCTAACGGACGCCTGCCGCAATAGCCTGCGGAAATCCAAGCCCCCTCCCAACACCGACATGGAGTTTCGTCAGCGCGGCGTGACCGCGTGGCAGACAAGGCGTGCCAGCGCTGCGGGAACGCGCTCTTCGCGCGAGCAAGCGAGCCAGCGACTGGCCGGCCGGCCCGCCTGCCCACAGAGCCTGCATGTCCTTGGCCGCTGCGATGCTGCGACGTCAGGGCTGCGCTGAGCTTCCGCACGGCCGGGTACAGCCAAGGACTCCCCACACGTGCAGGACCAGCCATTAAAGGGGCCGAGCTCATGAAAGGAGGAGAAGCGGCAAACGGAGCGCCGACGGCTCCTCTTCTACGCCAGGCCACGGGGTGATCGACTTCCAGCCTTTGCAGAAAATGCCGGACAGGACGTTACAGCAGACCTGTCCGTGCAGCACGGACTGCCACTGTACGTCACAAAAATTAACAATGTGTTCATTAAGAATGAATGCGGTCCGGGAGAGATGGTTCCCATTACAGAGTGGCCACACATGACTGGGTGCTCTGATTAGCATGCCCCCGCCCCCGCCCCCACGGCCCCCAGAGGAACAGGCCGAGGGAGCTGACACGAGACGAGCAGCAGAAAGGCAGCCGGCGGGGGGAGGGGGGGGGGCTTTATGGCGGAGGGCACGTTTTAGTGTCCCTCCCCCCTGTGTCCCCCCGGTGATTCACAGCCTTCAGCGCACATGTCAAGGTGAGCTGGGCGGTGGGGGGGGTATCTGACACACTGTTCCACGGTGCATCCCACCAGCACCTCTCACCCACACCGTTATCCAGACTCCGCGGTTAATGTCACACCGCCGCGGCTGCAAGAGGCCGCTCCGCAAATGCAAGAACACAAACGCTTCAAGGATTCCAGCAGGATGTTTGAGCTGCTGGGGAACAATCACAGCAACATTCCTTATCTGCTGCATGACGCCCCTGAAGCTCTGATCTAATACCCTACACAGCTTAACCTATACAGAGCAGGAAGGGGGGGAGGAATCACCAACCCGGAAGGCTGAAGGGGAAAAAAACGACACCGTAGATCTATAAAGGAACTGCAGAGCTCAGTGGAAACAGACGCGTTACCATGGCACTATTAACGAGGGAGAGCTGATTCAACTCTTGCGTCAGAGAGCCGAGCAAACGGCTAATGAAGAAAGGAAATTAGGGCTTCCTGTCGAGAAAACAGGTACGGATCTCCTCAGACCCACTTTCACTTCTGAAATGCTTTTAATCCACCACAACACAGACATACCGCATCCAGTGAGAAAAGGCACCAATCAGGACAGAGAAAATAAACAAGTAATTTCAGATACCAGCTGGAGCGGTGCTGCACGGCGATGCAGGGTGGCGGAAGCACCACAAAGGCAGCCCGTTACTAAGGTATCGTGACATGAATCGGCGGAGTCCGTCAGCCAGGAACGGCTTGTTGCTAGGGCAGCTTAAGACGCGGGCGGCCGCTCTGCACGGCCTGTTGCTAGGGTAATGTAATATGCATGCACGGCGTGTGTATGTACAGGAACAAAGCCTGTTGCTGCGGTAACTCGATACAGCCGCAGATGCGCGAGGGTGGTGTCCAGCCAGTACGCCACTCCGGGTCGCCTTCCGGACAGAGCTGACACCCCCTACACCCCAAGCTGGCCCGGGCCCCGGAGGGACTGCAGCAAAGGCCCGCAGGTGTCCGCTAAAGAAGGCCCGGCTCCATGGGAACGACATTTGGCAGGAGGGGTTACATTCACTGATCAGTGCTGATACTGAGGGGGAGAGTTTCTGCCTGATTCTGGGGAGGGTCTCACAGCCGGCGACAGAAAGGGCCGAGCCGCCTCGAAGAGAGGCCATGGATGTACAAATACACCGAACGGCGCTTAAGCAGCAGCCCACCATAACGGCATGGGGGGGGGGGGGGGGGGCCCCACACACAAGAAGGGAAGCCACCAAGTACAAAATAAATGGGGGGGTGCTGTCCACCCAAAGCCCCTCAGAGCAGCCCCCGCCCCACCCCCGGCTCCTGCCGGGTGGCCTCTGCAACAATAACCTCATTGTGCAGCCGGGGCCCAAACAGATTGGGATGAGGTGCTTCAGTGCCCCCCCCCGGCCCCCCAGGGTAACAGGAAAAAAAAGACACACGAGAAATCAAATTAAAACCTTTTCGCTGCACAGACACCGATGAGAGAGCCCAGGACGACAGAGGGAGGGCATGGGGGGGCGATAGCGAGTCATGAGCAAGTCATGAGCATTTCTTCACAGATTCGTCGGGAGGTTAGGCTGACGTTCAGTTATGCCGCATGATGAGTAAAACACCCCGGTACACAGCAGCATCACCCGGGGACCAACGGCAGCTTCCTGGCTCACAGTGCGAGTCGATAGCAATTTGCCCACGTTTGAGATTGATTAGACAGTAATAAATGAGAGTCGCCTATGAAGCTGTAATTCCTCAGGGCATGCACCACCCCAACAAAGAGAGCAGAGAGGAGCTGCTGCAATAATCATAGCAGCCAATGGGAGGAGCCACCGAGCGCCTTTGTCCTTTCGGTCCCGTGATACGCCTGTAAGGGATGCGAGGGGACTTTTCCATCACGCCCCGAGCATGACAGAGAGGCAAGAAGCTTGAGGAGTCTGGGTGAGACGAGACTCGCTGCGAGCGAATCAATAACAGGAAGAGATTGCCTGTCGAGGCTGGGCGTTCACAGCTGCCGGTGCACTTCCTGTGACACGAGAGCTGGTCAGGATTCATCTGGCCATCAGCGTGCGGCAGCTCGATGTAGACGAGGGCGGCTGGGCCCACCTATCAGACCTCGCCATCTACAGCCCGTCTGCATGCTCCTCTAATATCGGCGTCAACATCTCCCTGCAGACGGCCGAGCTCCGACCCGGAGTTTCCAGGCACGGAGGTTTCAGTGACCGTGTCTCGAGTCAAAACCGACGCCTTGCATCGAGGATGAAAGAGATAAAAAAAAAAAAGAAACAGGAAAAAAACCCTGCAGCATCTGTGCCAAACCTGCGCCATCAGCACGCACCGCAATAAAGAGCTGCGTCGCGGGTGGCTGCGGCGGGGCGTCCCACCTGATAGGGCTGATAGGCGTCGTCGTCTGTCAGGAAATCCAGCTGCCTGTCGGCGAAGAACTCCACAGCCGCGATGGAGCCCAGCACCGCTTTCCCCACCAGTGGCCTGAATGCCTGCGAAATGAAAAGGGCCGAATTAAGAATAACAAGGAAATCATTAAAGGCGCGGGCTGACAGCTCAAAGGGGGCCACCGGCTTTGAGGCGCATGTTTCGCTCCCCCCGTGGATATGTCGTCTCTGATGTCGCCGTCCGTCAGAGCTGCTCGGCGGCGCCCGGCTCGGCGTGCGGGCTGGCATGGGAGCACGTGCGCAGGGCACTTTGAAGCTGCACGTGACACCGCCGGCTCTCCAGGAACGGCCAGCGGGCCTCAGCGACGTGATCAAACCTCCATTCTCCTCGGAACGGGTCGTCGGATTAATTATAAGCGCGATGAGCGGGGGCGGAGGGACACAGGTACAGCCTGGCAGCCATCGACAGCCTGGCAGTAAAGCGCAGGTGACGAGGACGCCTCGAACTGCTCATCAGTGCTGCGTGAATGTGAAAACTAGGATGAATGTTTGCTCCTGAAAAGGTAGGACTCAAAATCTGCCCCAAGCATCCTATGAGCGGGTTGTTCATGACCTCCACTAAAACGAGAAGCACTACAGCACCTCTCCTCCTTGGAGACAAACTGTGCCATGGGAGTGACTCGAGTTTCTGCCTCGGTTATACGGAGACGGGTTACAACCGGCCACGTCGGTCTAGCCTGTTATGAGCTACACGACGCGGCGATCTGGTCCGGAGAGGGATACCAGCCGTGAAACTGAAGCAACATGCCGGGGACTATTGGAAATAGCATTTCAGTCAGCAGTCGACAATTTTACAACGCTGTAACCATGGCTTGGCGGCGGGGGCGGCCGTCATGGAGCTGACGACTGTCGCACAGGGGTCTCCGGCTCAAAGGGTAATAAAGATGCACGGTGAGCGATTCCCAGGCTGCTGCGGGGCGGGTGACCCTGCCGACCCCCCCCCCGCCCCCGGCCATCTTACAGGGAAGATCTCTCCCCTTTATTAACATGCGTAACATGCGGAGGGCGACATTGGCAGGATGAGTGAATGATTAACTAACAAACTCGATAAAAGGTGCAGCGCCCGGACAGAGCAGTCAATCCATTGGCCTCTCAATGGGCACAATAGCAGGGTAATGGTCAACCTAGAGCAGAGGATCAGAGAGAATGATTGCCCGCGTGTCTCGGTGTGTGGGGCACGGTAGCGAGGGTGTGACCTTCAGCACCATCCCCTCATCTGCGGGGCCATCGCTGTCTCCCCGTAACGCACGCTCCTCTTCTGGAACAAGGTTACGGCCGCCTTCCAGTGCCTCGGTAACATCACACTTTTCTGGGGCAGATAAATTTAGCAGCTCGCGATCAGATCAGCTTGCCTTAAAAGAAAACAGGTGTTTCCTTCTGGTGGCAAAAACGTGCACGAGCATAAGAAAGGTGGTTTCAAGGGGGTTCCGGAAGGCTCCTGGTCGCCTCGTGAAAGGTATGCGGCGAGCAGACCTGTTTTTATCAAGCTTTCCACGATCCCGCCTCCTAAATGGTGAAGAAGAAGGCTCTCTGCAGCCGCAGTCACCAGCTCCCGGCTATAAATAGAACCAGGCTGACCTCAGCGACCTACGGGAGGACGGCAAGTGGCGACGGACCCCTGATGAAAAGGCCTCTGCATTAGTCTCAATTCGCAACAAAAACCGGCGCACGGCCCTCTGCGGCAGCAGAAGCAGGTCACCCCTAGCGCCGGCCACCGGAGAACCTTCAGAATGCAGAGGAGCTGGCAAAGGTCACAAAGCACACTCCCCTTCATCTGACTGCATCCCTAAATAAAGACAGACATTAATCACGACGGGGGGGGTGTTTCTCTGCACGTCGGGCTCTCGCTAGACAAAGGATCTCCAAAATATTGTCCTTCCCCTACATTACAGGGCTGCACCATAACTCAACAGTAAATATTTTATAGGGCTGAGTGCACTGGAATGCTAAGAGAGGCCGTTGCTGGATCTCATGCATACCTAAGTAAGCTGGAGGCGCGGCTTAGCTCCATCATCCTCTGAACAGCTCCTGGAGCCCGAGGGCCAACAGGAAGCTGCTATCTGATGAAGGTCAGAGGCACTGCGCTCCGGTTTCACGGGCACG
>JAODJU010000041.1:11148321-11164056 GCA_026776725.1 Gnathonemus echidnorhynchus
ACCCTGCAGGATTATTAATCATGTAAGAGCAGAAGCCGCCGCCGGGTTACTCAGGAGCATGAGAAAGCGGCGTGATTTTCGAGGGGACGTTAGCGCTAAGTGCTGAGAGCCTCACCTGAAGGTAATAAATAACCAGGCGGGGGAGGGGGAGCTTTCCGCCGGAGCGCTCGCCGTAACGCCTGCGGATGCAGGACGGGCGGCCCGACGCCCTCGTCACGAGGCCTCCCGGCTCTCCCAGTTACCTGAACCGCCACATTTCCGACTGGAGACAGCAGAGGCGGGGAAGCACACTAAAACCAGAACCGACGGCAAATTCCTGTCATTTGGGCCTCTCGCGGCTCAAAATGTCGTACCGAGTTACAGGCAAAAACCGCTCCTGGAGAGAAAGCTGTGTAAATAGTGAGTCGAACTTCACCGTAGTCGCGCTGGGAGAACACTCAGCATATTATGGCTGTCTGGAGGTCACCCCTCTACCCTTGCACCGATAAAGCCCTTTCGAACAAGGACCCCGATCCAGAACACGTGTTCTGGCATGAGCCTCGTGTACTTCCAACCCCCCACCCCACACACACCCTCCGTCCCCCGTCCCGTTCGGGTCCGCAGCACAAAGCTGCCACTGTATGCGGGTTAGGAAAGGCCTGCGAGCGGTGCCGGGCCATCCAGCAGCCCATTCCAGCCCCGTGAGAAATAGCCGGGCTCAGCCCGGCTACCTGGAAGGGCGCCACGGGACACGGGTCACACGATCGTACTGGGGACGCGGCAGCAGAACGGTCATGAAAATCCCAGTCAGAGGCGTGCCTGCCGACAAGAAGCATGAGAACGCCAGTTAAGCCTAGTATGATCACTTTGGGAGGGGGTTGGGGGGGGGAAATCGGACGTGGGAGCTGCAGCCATTCTTGCCTGCCTGCGTGTTTTCTGGAGCAGCCCTGTGTCCAAAGTGCACTTTGTACCAAACGCTGATGTAATTAAAAACAGCCTCTCTCGCCATAGCGGCGTTATGCTAAATGGGTCAGAGTGCAGCTCGCCCCCCACCCCTGTGCTCACACACTTCCAGCAGGGATCACGAAGATTACAGACAGCCCACGATACCCCCCCATAGACCCAGAGAGCTCTTCTAGGGCAGTCCTTAATCAGCTTAACTGGCCATAACAAACGAAGGTACTTGTCAAAATACAACCGCCCGGCACTTGGGGTTGCCCTGGTATAAACACTGATAAGACGGCACACAGCAGCTGAGCTAATATGGCAGGACTAATGCAGCACAGATCAATGGGACCCGGGAACGTCCCAAGCTCCTACACGCCACGGTCAAGAAACCGCCCACAAATCTGCCGCCGAAAATACACCCCCTTACATACACACACACACACACACAGACATTTCAGCAGAATCTTGGCTTCCTGTTAAACGACTGCATTACCATGACAAAGATGACACCCCTTACCCCAAACGCCAAGCGCTACTACGATTACACACACCACAGGAAAGGAGGCCAGAGATAAAAGATAACCCTAACGGTGTTGTGCGGACAGGCACCATGACTTCAACGAAGACTGAGATGTTTTTATAGCCATAATACAAAGACCATAAATGAACCAAGTAAACAACGCCCAGAGTCACAGTTTGCCCTTAAGATATTTAGAGGTTTCCAGGCAAGCTCAACCCGTTCGATGACGTAACCTTTCACAGTAATCGCTATACCTGTAGCCCGTGAGCCGTAGCGTCTCTCGGTCTCTCGACAGTCTACGTGGGCCGTATGGTCCGGGGGAAGCAAGTAAGAAGCTGAAAGGGAGGAAGCGAGGCTACTTTACCTTAGCGGGGTTTCACTGCTCCCGGGCAGAAGGTGCCCGCCGCTCGGACAGGGCGGCGGCGAGCGGAGCACGCGCTGTTTCTCCCGGAGATGGGCGAGAAGGCGGTGGCGGTTAAATGGCGAGCCAGGCGCTGAGGAGCACACAGGCTAACCCAGCCCCCAGCCGCATGGCTGACTGTTTCCGCGCCCTGACGAGAGCAGGACTGACGCAGGAGAGAACACAGCAGGCAGAGGCGGTCGGGCGACTCTCTCTCTCTCTCTCTCTTCCCTTTTCTCTCTCGCTCACTTGCTCGCTCGCCTGCTCGCTCCCTCCCTCCCCTGCTCACCCAGCTCCACAGCCCCCGCGGTGGAGGATTATCGCTCTCTCTTTGTCGTCAGCGATGCGGCGCTAACGACCCACAAGGTCCTGTGATGAGAGTTCCCGGTCCGCCTAGATGTGGGTCATCGCCATCTCCCCCGGGGGCTGGTTACACAACCTATCAGTTGTTCCAAAACAGGGCGCCGCAGCCACCGGGCACTTGATCAAGCCCACGAGGAAGGTCCTTTTTCCAGGATGGCTCTGGCGGTCCCTATCGTCGCCACCGCCTCCCCCCGCTTCTGTTTTTTCGGAGCTCTTTACAAGCCTCGCTTCTGACGCCCAAATGAGAGAGTGACTCCGACGTGGAGGCGTGTTCTAACCAAGGATAGGGCGGGGCCACTTAAAGTGTAACTAATCCCCCATCACAGGTGGCAGTGGAGTCACTTCCAGCATGAGTCACAGTGCTGATTAGTCACTTGGCAGACCCAAAACAGGGTGGGTTATAAATTCAAGAGCAGACAAAGAGCAGAGTGGAGGCCAAGCTGACATCTGAGCCCTGCTGCCCGAGTGGCATTAAAACAGCCATACTGCCCTGCACTGCGGTGGAACCCAAGCCTCGTAAATTTGATAAAGTGCCCTGAACACGGGACACATTCAGAGGAGAAACCCAATAGGGCGACTGGCTCTGAGAACGGCTCTGAAACAAGTTTTTTTGGAAGCTCAGCAATGCAGGCAGGGTTTCTATTCCGCCCCACCCATTTCCCCTGCGAGAGTCTTGAGGGCTGACCAACGACAAAACAGACCTCGGAGTGCGAAGCGCGCATGTGCCTGGGATTCCCTTCCCCGAGTTCGGGGAGCGCCGCTTTCCATGCCAGAATCGGACCTGAAGTGAGGGGTCTGTGCAGCTAAGACGCAGATGGGCCCCCATCTTGAACACGCAGACAGGGCACAGAGAGAGCCGCAGCTCAAATGGACTACCATGTGCCAGCCGACGGCCCCCCGGCTGGAGCAGGTAACTACAGGCATGGTAACGAGGCCCCACGGACCCCGGGTGGGTCCTGCTACAGTTGCCGTTTAGCATGAACCTCTTTACCAGCATTATATCGTGGGGGGGTGGTGGGCGTCACTTCCGGGCCGAGAAAGCAGACTGGTTTCGCTTCTTTGAGCCATCGATTTTCAGCCGCTCCTTCTTGTTTTCCAGCCCCGCCTCACAAGGTCACGAAAGGGCAGAGACCAGCCCAGTAATACTGCAGCGCCAAACAGGCAATGTCACCTCGCATAGAACAAGTCTGTCTGTCCCCAAACCTCAACGCCTTAGCAGTTACAGCTAAGAATGCTTCACCTTTCCCTTTCAGCGGCGTAACCGCGCGGCTCGGCAGCACAACACCACCGATAATTATTCAATAATTATACCCTGAAAACAGACACGCCAGAAAGGCAGAGTACAAGACCAGACAGTAAGGCAGCGCGTTAGCACGCCGTGGGATACGATCGTCATGCCAACACTGTGATTACGCAATCAATAACTCCCATCTTTAAGCAAGAGACAATAAGAAACATGGATTACAGCTAATCACCGCCAGGAGTGAGGGGCCGGAGACCATCTCCTTATTACTGCGGGGACTGGCATCCTCCTAATTAGTAAGACATCTGCTTACCGCATTACACAGTAAACCTGTCCCGGGATGTCAGTGTTCATCTCTGCATCCCTACTCTCCTCGTAATTGTCTTTCTATGCGGCTATGATTTTTAAAATAAAAAGTGTACACCGTGCTACGAGCTGCACACACGCACTGGCACGGGTATCTGCTTTGGCTCACAGCAGACAGAAAACCCGACAGAACACGAGGAGCTGACAGGCGATCCGATGCCCCTCCTCGGTCTGACCCGATTCCGGCTCTGCGGCTGCTACATCGCCGCTTTCTGACAGAAGCTTAGGCTGTCGTCTTTCGTGGCCTCTGACTCCCCCGGTTTTACTCGAATGCAAATAAAAATCCAATCTATCAGAAAAACCAGCGGTCCCCCAACAACAGAAACCCGGCGTGAGACGGAGACGGAGCCGCAGACGGTGAAGCCAGCGCGCAGAACATGGCCCGCTTCCGCCCCGGTGAGGACGTACCACGCAGGGTGCAGACAATGCAGCCGCAGGAGAGGGGAGATAATTCCAGGCCTCCATCTGCACCATAAGACGACACAGGCAGGGACTCTGTGCCCTCGCTCCCAGTGCGATGGCGTGTCATTGGCGAGCTCGCCAAAGAGGTGAAGAGTGACCTAAATGACCCTGATTCATAAAAAGGAGTGCAGCTGACAGGCTGAGCGAGGAAGCAGCTCAGCGACATTAAGCGACATCAGCTCCATATCCCTGCTGGCTCACAGCCGCAGGACGGTCAGTTCCCAGCCTATTTACCATCTTCTGTTCCCTGCGTGCTGCATCACAATAAGATTTACACTAAGAAACACTTTTTTTTATTCTTTCGTTGAGAACAAAGGACCAAAAGTAAACAATTGTGGGGGGGGGGGGGCGAATACAGGCACTTACGCGTTTCTTCAGCCCCAAATCAGCGCTCGACAGGAAAGTCTGACGAAATGATCGCTGGTGCACCCTGGCCTGAAACGACTGACAGTGCCTTCAAACGGACGACCTCACCACTGTTACGCAACACGGCCCGAACTGAATATCTCGGATTCCTGGAGGAGAGCTTTTGTCTCGGTGACAGGCGCTAGCAGCTTAGCCGTGATTCCAGGAAGGGTAGGTGTACCGGCAGGGCTGTCTTCACGGGGACTCGCGTTACCCATACAAAACTACCTACCGAGGACCACAGCCATAGCACAGAAACTACAAGGCGATTTTTTTAAACCCAAGGCCAGTTCACAAGTCATTCCGAGCAAAGCGAATCACAAACACTCCCGACGTGCTTTAAGATGTAGCCCAGAATATGAGATTGGACACAGGTGGCTGACAGTCCCACGGACAGCGTGAAGGCGGGCTAGGCCGGGCCAGTCGTGCGTGCAGCCACGCAGCTCCGAGACGCACAGACGGCCTCGGACAACACAGAGCGAGTCACTTGAGCCAAGACAGCCCAGCCTTTGATTCCACGTCAACATGGCTGCCTCCGCCATTCACAGAAAGGGCCCATAAAGGGGAGATTGTATTTGTGGGCCTGAAAATATCAAGATGTCTTCCCCCCCATGTTTATCCTTGAAAACTAGCTTTGTTACCCACAGAATGTAGAACCAGGGGATCAGATTTTCCATCTCAAATTTATATTTTATTCCCTATTTTTTTTGTTTAAAAAAAAACAAAAAAAAAAAACAACATAAATGGAAGGCCTCTCTGTGAATTCATTGCCCTGTTTGGTGGAGGAACTTGATATGTATACAAATAAAATACAGTGGCTACCCAGACTGCAGACACGCACGGCTCTATCATTACCTCATTAGCAGTGGAGAACAGCGGCAATGTTGCTGCTGGGCATTTCCCCAGACGACTATTTACCCTACAAAGCCTCAGACACAAGAAGTTAAGCACTTCAAACGTCCCAGACAAAAATAACCCATTATTAAAATATGGGCATTTCCTGAGAGGAAATGTTAACTAAAAGAAAAGGCATCCGAGTATTGAAAAGGAAATATTGGGCAAAACAGGGCAATCAGAATCATTAACTGGAGTTCACAAACAAGCCGACTGTAAAGAGGACCTTCCTGCTTTGACTGTGAAATACCAGTGTGATGTTCAAAGCGATAGGTATCTGTCCACATGTCAGCGGCCTGGGCAGGCTTGTGAGACCTGAAGCAAAACCTAAACAGCAGGAACATTAACTCACAAAATCGAATGCCTGACATTCCCCAGCCCGTCAGCTTCACCTTGACGATGTTGACATTTGGGAGGGTCGTTTTGTATTCACTTAGCCCCTATCAAGAGGTGAAAGTGTATATACAGCGCAGTGCTCATTTCAGCCCGGCGAGCAACTAACGTATGGGTAACGTTTAACTGTGTGTTTCAGGGATCTTGTTCTAGTGTCTTCAGCAGCCTACCAGAACTCCCAAGCATCCATCCAAATAAATAAAATAATAAAACGTCTAGCTTGAATGTGCATAAAGTTTCTTTCCACTGTGCTTTCAAATTTCTGAAATAACTTCCTGAGGGAGACATTTCCCACAGCAGATTTCCTTTGGAAAATGTGTAATTTATCTGCTCTCACTGGGCGTATTACACATTAACAGTTGAAGGGCTTATTGTGATTTGCTGGCAGACAAGACGGTTGAGTGCTTAACACCTAACGCACAGATGGCAGAATAGGAATGACTTTTTAAACGCCAGGCCGCTGAAAAAGCATCATGCTTTACAGGACGCCACCATTGTGCCTGACTGCAGCCTTTGGGTGAAACTGGCCTACTGTAATCATGCTTAGTCCTCATGAACTGCATGAAAAAACAAACATCTGTTCTTGCAGTCAGAAATGTGCATTTCCAGACAGAATTGCATGAAAAACAAGAGTTGAGCTGTAACACACTAAGACTGTCCAAAAATTCAAACAGGATGCCAAGATGTTTCTGTTGTAGCGAAACTCAATTCCTTACAAGCATGAAGCATACCTCCCCTAACCTGAGCCATCATTGTTTTCCCACAGGGAACTGCTTTTTGCTATGGAGGCCTGTCAAAGACTTGACTTAACAGCAAGGTCTAGCCCCTAATTTGTGTGCATGGACACGCACATATTCACCTGAACAGATAAGCAGAAACATGAGCAGAGCGGTTAAAGGACCTCCAGGCCAATAGCATTCTCTGCACCACTCTCACAGACCACTTTCACTCTGCATAAGCAGCTAACATTCTATGTATAAAGGTCTGTGCTAATTAACGGAAATAAATCATCCAGTGCATCATACTGACAAAGTGCACTTCACTGTATCACAGGATATATAATCTCTGCATGAGCAGTCACAGCAAAGCCATATGAAGGCCATCATGTCAACTAAAACTATAATGATTGGCATACACCCAACAAACCGCAATATTTTCAAAACATATTTAAGAGAGAGAGTGAGAGAAAGGAAGCTCCGCCCAGTGGTTAAACCTCAGATTCAGGAGGAACAATGCAAGTTCCTGCCTGACCTTATGACAGTGAGCCATCTAGTCTCCCTTGCACAGTTGCGAGGGTTCATACAGACATGCCAATGCAGACTACATGAGCTTTTGTGAAAATGTTCCAGGACATATTGTAAGAGGTGCTGCAGGAATTTGGGGTACGAGGGGCTGCTACTGTGCGCTCTTCGGACCAACCGCATAGTTGGCACAAAATCTAAGTTGTTTGGAGTGCGTGTTAGCCTCTGGCAAGGGTGCATCTTGTCTCCACCACCATTTGTGAATTTCATGAACAGGATATCAAGGCACACCCGTTATTGGAAGGGCGTCCGGTAAAGAGGGCTAGAGGTGACATTCCTGCTATTTGCAGATGTTATTGTGCTTCTGGCCTCATCCGACCAGGAACTCCAGCACACACATGAATGGTTCAGTCCTGAGTGTGAAACAGTGGAGATGAGAATCTGCACTTCCAAATCTAAGGTCATGATGCTCTCGCAAAAGGAACATGAGGTTAGAAGAGTCTGCCCTCAGTAAAGGAGTTTAAGTATCTTAGGATCTTATTCGTAAGATGGCTTCAGTGCCTATTCTTTTGGTTTGGTAATGGCGAGAAGAGCAAGGTCATGAATAGAAGCCCGCCTCATGGTTGCCAGGCTCTCTCTCCAAAACAGGGTGAGGTCAGAGATCTGGAGGGACCCTGAAATAGTCAATACTCCTGCGGATCGAGAGAGGAATCAGTTAAGGTGGTTAGGGCACCTTATAAGGACACCACCAAGTCGACTCCAAAGTGAACTGATCCAGGCACGTCCCACTGGGCAGAGGCCCCAGGGCAGACTCGGGACACGCCTGAGGGACTATATCTCCCAGCTGGCTTGGCAATGTCCAGAGGTACTGCAAAAGTGACCTTTTTACTACAGCTAGAGTCCATGGTCTGGGTAAGGGAGACCTAATCTGACATGCTCAGAATGCTGCCACTATAATGCTCACCAGGAAGAGCGTCGTGAAGAAAGAGCAAAACATCTCAGATAGGCAGCTACCGCAGTTCAAAGCATAAAGGGGCTCTTTACATGAAACAGACCACTGCCTGTACACAATCCAATGAATCATACAAAAAACATCAATTCCAACAAGTTAATTTAAGTCTCAATTAAGTCTTGTTTTTATACAGGTGGAACTAATCAAATATCTTTGTTGCAGACCTATTTGGAGAAACTGCATGGGAATAGACCACTTTAATGACTTTACATGTGGCAATATCTGCTCTGATTGGCAAGTGTAGACCCTGCTTTGTTTTTTCCAAGTCCCCTGAAAACTGACCCCCCTCTTAATACTTCCAACATAAAAGCTTTAAAATTAGGACAGAAATGCCTGCCAAATAATGTCTCTCTGAAACATCGGGCATACAGCCAAAAAGAAATCTGTAAAGCAGGAGGAAGGGCAACCATCCATTAGTTTTAATGCAAGTAGTGCAGTGTGCACACACTGGCTGAGTGCAGTGACCCTGCTGTATCCATTCATCTCTGCTCTTAAAGATGCAGGGGCCCTAGTCTGATCACATTAATGGCAACTTGACCTTGATGAGGTCATGTAGTGTACAGAGCTAATAGAGAAGCACATTACGTCATAACTGGCTCTGTACTACCATGGGAAGGAACATGCTCACAGATCCAGGATAGACTTACAGTCCCTTGGAGTGAAAATCAGGGAGGCCTGCAGGACTGAGTGTAATCAGGGCCCATTTTCCACTTTCCTCTCTGACACTGAGTGGGCTCCGTCCAAGCTTCCCACAGACACATTTCAGCAGTCTACCCCTCCTATGCCACCTAATATTCTGCTCACCTAACTCGCTCGGGACTGATTTAACAGTCTGTGGAAGATTCAAAATTTCAGTTTTATATTTCCCCCAAGAAAGCGGTCATTTAAAGCTTAAATGCCATGCACTGCATTTAAAAATAATCACAGATATACCAGCACACACCTGCATCACTGACTTGAGCTTCCATCAGCACCAATTCAGTCCAGCATATTTCTGCAAGACATTCTTGGGCCTGATTTAATAACACTAGTGTCACTGCAACTCATTACCACTAATTAGAAATACGCATTGCTTGTAACGCTTGACTGTTTAAATACTGTATCATGGGAATATGAATAAATCACAGGGAGCCAACAGTGACTCCAAAGGCTTAAATAGTGTCTGAAAACTGTTTTTGTTATGACGTCTGTTAACAGAGAGAGCAGTTCTCATGGGACTCAGTGGGCAGTGCTGTGACCTCACACCTCCAGGTTCGAGGGCTCTGTGTGTGCAGTCTGCCATGCTTACAGGGCATTCCCCTCTGTCATCCTGCAGTCCAGAGATACGTTGTCTGGGGAAACTAGGATCTCCACCATGGCAGTGGCGTAGGGCTTGTGTGCACACGCTGAGGGACCATACAACATGACTAGGGGGTGTCAGTCTTCTGGGACAGGCGATAGGGCTCACTGTGACTGCATTTGATAAAGCAGCTTAAACTGACGGACGCCTGGATGGGTGGACAGAATGTACATTTTTCTTCTTTTTGAGGCCCATCACCACACGGAACTCGCTTGGCAACAACAATTGTCACTCACACTCAACACCAATAGCAGCTCATACACATGTGCATTTTATTGGCCCCAAGGCGAAAAGATGGTAGGGGTTAAAGAGATGAATAAAACCAGACACCCTTCAGGGAGGTCTGGAGAAAGTTCTGATGCTCCAAGTTTGTCTGGTATTCAACATCAGGATAATATCAGGATGTTTTTAGCATTCTAGAGTTACTTTTGAAATGCCACAGAAATGTTCTTACTAGCAATGGATAATATTTGCTGCAGTACGAGTACATGAACGCCTGTCTACACAAAACATAACTAAATACTTCTTGCACACACATACATATATTCTTTATAAAATTAGCTGTTAATTTAAATGTGTTCTAGCTTTAATACAATACTAAGCTTATTCATTTTATGGAGACAGATGAACAACTGAAATACAGAATAATCAGGCATGTTTGGAAACTGAAAGAAGCACAATGCTAACAAATTATATTAAAGTGTCTGGTGTATTATTGTGTAGAAATTCAGCAGCCATGGTGCCTGATCAGACTCCCTCTTTAATGCACGTCGCGTATGGCATAATGTCAGATATCTTGGAGGAGCAGTCACTCCTGTCATTAGGGCACTGAGAGAGAAAGGCTCGATGAGTCAGTCACACTGCTCTCTGATGCGTGACAATAAGGGGCTCGTCCCTAGTCACGTACCACGGCGTGACCTCAGGCCAGGGACGACTGACGTCACAGTGTCCCTCACTGAAGGACGGCGTCTCAAACAGCAAGGGCGCACGCTGACGTTTATAACACGCTGCCAGGTCTGGGCCCCTGCGACGAGTAAGCACCCCTCCTTCCTGTATCTTCTCCCTACCGGGGCACTGGTGTGCTGGCCGGCTTTGGGAACCGTTTAGATAATAATAAGCTAACTCCACAACTAAAGTAGCCCAGCAGTGGTGCATCTGCAGCGTGCAGATCATCAGCAGTGGTGAGGGTGAAACCACTGAATTGTGACAGCGAGCAGAGCCCCGGCGTGAGCTTCCCCCTCCCCCAGTCACCTTCACAGACTGGCCACAGAGCAGGCACAGCTCGGCAGAATAAAACAGCTGCTGACTGAGGCAGACGCCGCAGCCGCAAAGGCCATTCAGCTTCCCCGTCTCTCACCCTACACCCAGCACTCCCGCCTCCAGGGGTCAAAGTTCACAGGCGCACTTCTGTTCAAAACAATCAGGCCAGACTCAAACACAGAGACACCGTCTTAGCTCATACTGGCGGCCATGAATCCATTAGCTAGTGGGTCGGACTGATCATCGCGATAACACTGTGGTACCGAGACTCAGATCGGCGGCACTGCAGGTCCCACACTGGCGTGCTGGGTGCTTTTCCAAGCGCGTGTCAGAAACAGCTCATCTGTGTGTGTGTGTGTGGGGGGGGGGGGGGGGGGGGGGGGGGGGGGGCGACGGCTGGGCCTTGACAGCACCGTTTCATGACTCACCCTCCCTCTCTGCAATGCGGGGGCAGTGAGGGTTTGGCCGCGGTTCAGAGCGAGACAGCAGCTCTCAGGAGGAGCTGAGCAGGGCCTTCAAGCTTGAGCCTCGAGAGCAATATGGACGTGAGAAGCAAGAGCAGCTCCAGGCCAGAGCCGGGGGTCCCCGCCACCCTGGTGTCATGTGCCGCAGAGACGCACCTCTGCTGAAGTCATCAGCGGAGTAATCAATCAAGATACCGTTTTCTCTACCCTTCCTTAATGTTTTCTCCACAGCGTTCCTTCCCGAAATAGTCACTTCCTGTGTCCTGGTATTTCTAACCTCCCAGAATACATAGGCTTTCAATCCTCCGACAAACGAAAGGTCCTGAAACTGTACTACAGAGCAGAACTTTCCCTCAAACACAGTAACCTCAATAACTTTCAGTTTATACGTCATTTAAGGCTAAAATGATACCTTTAGAAATGAGGAAATTCATAGGCGAAGCAGACATGGTGCATCACAGCACACAAATCAGCATTCAGAGGACATTTTTAGAAAGGATCAGTTTTCAAAAAGTTCTGTGCGTGTTTTTTTTTTGTTTTTTAGGATATATACTTACTAGCAGTGTAACACAGTAGTGCTGTAAACGCTAAAAATAAACTGCACAGCACAACTCCCGGGAGCAATACTAAATATTTATAGTGGCCTGCATTGAGGTAATGCTTAAAATTGCATGCAATATCATTTTAAATAATTCCTAAGCTCACCAGTGCAACCTAAAAGATCTGAACAGGAAGTGTACAATTACCAAAAATGATTCTCTTTTTCCTGTTTTATTCTTAATGTATTTCAATCTCCTTCAAATAAATCGCACAGAAGGCAGGGAAAGAGCAGTCTATGGTGATGCAGTCCACAAACAAACGTCTGACTGAGGGATGTCGATGGGCTTACCACAGAAATGGGCCTCCCACAGCAGAGATGGAGACGCGATACTGCTGCCTCGCAGGACTGGCGACTTGGCCCACCCAGCGAGACACGGGCCCAATTAAAATCCTGCTCCGCAAAGCCACAGCCACTGTCCCACGCTAACCGGCCAGGAAGGAACGCACTTGGGGAGGCTAGCAGGGCTCCAGCATGTCAAGGCAGGCGCCGCCGAGGGAGACTGTACAGGAAATCCAGACGTTTCACTTCCCCATACCACGCATGCATGTGTGTGAGACGAAACAAGATGGGTGTGAACATCTGCACTGGTTTCATAAACAACAAATTAACGGCGTTCCGTATGTCACAGGCAGAGACGCAATAGGACGCTCGGAGGCCCACCCACAGACAGGCATTACAAAAGACCAGTGTGATTTGCGGTCAGCCCAAAAAGTCCAAGACTGGAAGAAAGTCGCCTGCTATTCTGCACCGTCCTTTTGCCGAAACTATGAGAACAGAGCAGTAGCACGAAGATGAGGTCTGTGAAAAGGACTAGCCTGGATATACAACCCAAGGAATGGACTATCCAGGACGCACATCATTGGGCAAAGGACAGACAGGCACATATAACCTTGAATGATTTGGAGGGCGAACTTGCTTTGAACAAGGAACAAGAACCTGAAGTGCTGTGTAACCATTTACACACGGCCAATAACCCAGGAGGGAACATTACAGAAGCCCACATCCTGTTTGGTATATGATTCAGAGTCTGTAGTACGCTATAGTGCATTACGGGTATAAAGTACTTTCTGTTAAAAGCATAATCATCATCATTTTTAATAGTACTTTCAATGCTATATGTTGTTACTTTGTACTATACCAATAGCCAAAACAGCGTTCTTAGAGGTAACCTGCCAAATCAAAATGACATTCCAGTTATAAAACCTTAAATATACATCATAGGACTGCTATTACTGTCACTTGTAATATATAGACCTATATACATACCCCTATATTTCACATCATACTGTAAATCAAAATTACCCAACACTAAAATACTACTCTCGAAAGTATATATACACAACTAGTATGTCAAAGGCTACTATCTTGCTTAATTATGTGCCAATGGAACAAAAGAAAAGGTTCCATTTTTCACGTCTTGCCACTCACCCTCGCGCCCCCAGGCTTGTGAAGGAGGACACCTATAAAAATACAGCCTGATGTAAGAAAAGCGTACTGGAGCAGAATCTGACGCCGCCTACGGGGTTACACTGCAAATTAACACACAGATGACACACAAATGCCCATTAATCACACAAGACGTGCACAACTACTCCCACAGTACTTTCTCCCCGTCTTTATTTCCTAGCAGATGTTGTCTGCTAATGAGCCAGTGGCTGGCCTCTGGAATGTAAACGGCACGATGGTGTTCGAGTCTGAGAAGGACCTGCCCCACCGAGCGCCGAGACGAGACAAGGCAGAGCGTTTACGCCGCGTGTGTGGCAAGCACCCGCATGACTGTTTTCACTACACAACATCCACAATTCACCTTCGTATTCAGAGATACAAGTGAGAATCTCAGATGAGGCTGTATCCAACTGATACCGTCACTCTCATCGTCCAGTTTGCTTTGTTGTTAAAGACAGAGGTTTCTATTTAAGCAAGTTAGGGAAAATCTTCCAGACACCACAAAAGCATTCAAACGAGGCAGCACATGAGTATGGGGTGAAACAGGAAGCATTTAATAAATAAAAATTAGCCCGTGGGAAAAGCCCCATGAGAGGAATATCCTCAGGACCCAAAAGCAAAGTAGTGGGCAGGAATTTTTCAGAGCGAACAAAGGCTGTTTCCAGGCAATGTTCATCTGGAAAAGCTATTTCGTAACATGTGGAAGAAGGCTTTGCTAGCGAGTATAATCAGACATGAATTTAAACAAAATTTTAAAAAAATTATAATAATCAACCTGTATGCTAATAAAAATCACTCTATAAAGCTAAAATATAAGACAGACAACACTGAGAGGTGACCCAGTTAATTCTCTATGCTTTGTCCCTAAACAGACAGCAGTTTTCAGAGTCCAGAAAAGCACAGTCAAGTGACACTTTGGTTAAGGTTATCTGGAGGTGCAGAGGGAGCTCAAACCAAACGTCGCTGTGACAGAGGGGGCTGCTCTGGGGCTCCTCCCTCTTCTTTCTGCCACAATAATTCAAGATAGTCCCCCACACCCCTTCAAAGGCAGGCAGGCAGGAGCTAGAGTTGCCCCAGGCTGCCCCTGTAAATGCCGCCTGCATATGATTGCTACCATTAAGCAGCCAGCTGTGCTGCTGGCAGTGAAGAATGATCTGTATATCCCCCCTCCCCAGTCTGTGTACATCCTCTCCTCCCCCAGAGCCCACCCCCGCTCTCTCTCACACACGCAAACCCACACATGCTCACAGTATCTCACAGACAGACACGCAAACGTCCTGTTCTGCAGGCTGATACAGCAGGTTGGGTGCCCGGGGCAGCAGCCCACAAAGCTGCGCTGGGACCCTGAGCCACACATCTGAATGCAGGGAGCAGGAGATCAGCAAGGCACAGGTGAAGCACGTTTTCACCAACCCCGTGCTGCTCACGGCTGCTTCAGACCAATCTATGCCAGATGCCCAGTCAAATCAAACTAGACGAGACAAATAGCAAGGATAAACACTCACGAATTCTTAACCGACAAGAAGAAACACAAAGACACGAATCTCAGTGCAAATAAACTGCTCGGATTACAAAATCATAATTACTCACAGGGCAAATCAAGCAAGAGAAATGTGAATATTAAAAGCCAAATTGCTTGCAATTTTTCAGAAAGCAGACTTGAAATAAAGCCTCCGACACTTACTGAAACAGTTAGGCAGAATTATGAAACGCATGCGAGTGGCCGGCGAGGCCTCTCTCCGAGGTCACCGGGAAGGAGGCGAGCGGCTGGGTGCAGAACAATAAGTGCTGCTCTCGTCTTAGCGTCCCTGACAGCTGACATTGCGGCTCCAGGCAGAGGGTGCAGCGACTACAGCGTTAATCATTTCCTGGAACCTCGGAGGGACTGGATTTGCTCAAGGTGGTCTGGGGTCACAGCAGCTATCCTGGTAAATCATTACACGCCATCCTTCAGAGGCCCTGCTATTATTTCCAGCTCACACACATAAGGAAAAATGGCGACCAAAAAGAAGCACTGCAGAAAAGCTAACATAATGCAGAAAATGGAGGTCGAGTGGAGGACTACAAGGCAGCTGCACGTGTCACGTCAGATTTTTTTTAATGCATTAAAAATATATATCATTCCCTGGTGTGAGTGCCTTTCCCAGCACACATTCAACTGTGCAATTAAGTAGCTGTTACACAATAAAATCAAACAAAAACATGAAAATTAAAATGTTCAGCGCAAGTCATTAATTGCAGCTGATGTCAATTACGGGTTTGCATGCAACCGCTGAGATGATCAGACGTTTGTATTATGTCTCAAGGAAGTGATCTCGAGTCAAACCTTGACAGCACTCTCAAAAACACTCCAGCACAAAGCCCCCTTTGTGTGCGTCAGAGGCCAGAATGCCACCTCC
>JAODJU010000041.1:11164064-11195702 GCA_026776725.1 Gnathonemus echidnorhynchus
CACCACCGCATTCTAAAAACAAAACACAGCTCACTAGAAAGGACAGCTTGGTTTCCATTAGTATAGCGGAGACTCCAGCCAGGTCAATCTCCAAACCAATAAACTAATGAGTCATGTTGATTTCTTGGACAATAATGTGGCTATGGTGAAGGTCTGAAGGACACTGAAATGAGAGCCCTGCGGCTTTGCAGACACTGATCAAACAGGAAATGAGGGAGACTCAAAGCTTCCAGTGGCAAGTCGAGTACAAAAACCAAGTACTAAAATACATTCATTTTACTATGGTGGTCATTACATCAGTACGGAGTCAGTTTTGAAAGACCCAAAACATGCCTGTGTCATTAGCATTTAAAGGACACCCTGGAAAGAAGCAGTGAGACAAATCGTGACGGCCAACACGAAATGGGGCTATGGACTGCATCGCGGACGTACTGCAAAAACCAAGCCATTCACCAGCTCCTGGACATGACCCAAGAACAAGATCTAAGAGGAGTAATATCAAGACAATAAGGACTTACACAAATAAAACCCAACACAAAGCTTTAGTAATGTAAATAGGCTGGGCAGCATTCCAAAACAAACTCCTCGATAGGTCTACAAGCGGCGGCTCCAGAAACGGCCGACGGGATTCGATCGCTGGGTCACGTTCTGTCAATAGATACTGCAGGCTCAGTGCGACGATGGGACAAAACAACCGCTGTGCACAGTTTGGTGCCGCACGTATCAAAGGACGCCAGACAAAGAGCGAAGCCCAGGGCCGGGCACCGACTGGGCTGAGCTGCTGACTAAGGGCATCCAGTAGCCGTAAATGTCTGCATCTCCCCGAAATAGCAGCCATAAATAAACGGGCTGTGAATGCAAAACAGGGGAGGTGATGCTTTTGAAAACAGAAACCGCCGTACGTGCACATCTAAGCCTCTGCCACAGAGTTCCGACGCATAATTACGGCATCGTCTTCTAATGATTTAATGCGATTCTTAAACCATACCTTTGCAGACCAATAAATTCCTGAGCATCAAAGCTGAATCTTCAGGCCAATAACGGAATCCCCTCATGGGCCCCTTTCTTCAAACCATGATCCCACTTAGACATGTTCGGGATATTTGCGTTTGCGGTGCAAGAAATTCATCACTCCGACATTGCAGTGAGACAACCAAAGAAAATCTCGGCTAGGCAGCCTTCCGCCCCCGACCCCCCCCCCCTCCTCTAACACTCAGTTATGCACTCTTGTCCATAATACCACCGCTAAGGGCAAAAACCTAATCCTACTAGTAGCAAAAACTACAGTCTGAAATGTTAAGTGCTGCTTCCTACCAGGCAACAGGGTTTATGCCTTTGGGAGGGCTTAAAAAAAAAACACGCGACACAGAGAGGAACTGTGCAAGACGCACTGGGATATATCTGCAGCTCCCAGGGTCTGGGAAGCAGGCGGATTATACACCTCAGGAGCCGTGAGACGACAAGCAGCGCGGGGCAGGTTGCCCTGCCTGAGTGAGATGTCTTGTCAAACCAACACTCCCCTCATGAAAGACTTCCCCTTAAAGGCTTCTCTTTAAAGCGGTGCCAGATGTAGTTATGCTGCACGTTGCATCAGAACGCCGGCCATCTCTCTCATGCAACAGTCCCTAACCGGAAAAGGCACTAAACCGAACATCAACCCAGGGTAGTGGTTTAAGAAGAAAAATCTCACTGAAACACAATTCTACAATAAGATTTCTTTCTTTCCGTCTTGCTTTAATCCAAAGCTTGTTATGCCCGTGTTTGCACAGCTGGTTGTCCTGGGCCGCACTTACCAAGGCAGGCCACTGTATATGCTTGGCCTTTGTTCCCTGAGGCTGGGTGCCATCCTTCCGCGTCACCCAGACTAGTTGATGCTCTAGCAGGAAGATCTGGAAGTCTTCGTACACCTTGATCCACTCGCGCTTCTCCCACTCAAGGTCATCGAACTCCACATACACCTGCAGGGGGAGTAGAGGAAGGCAGTCAGCGATGACGTGCATCATCGTGCGGCCGTGATCAGGCCGGTGACTTCAAAGCGGCGCTCAGAGCTCAAGTTTGTGTGCCTCCATCTACTGACATCTTCTCCAGGATGAATGCCATTTTTTTCCCTCCCTCCTCAAAACAAGGTATATTTTTTGGGCAGTCCCAAAAAGAAAAAAAAATATTTATTCAGGCCAAATGTGCGTCAAGATTAGACAGCAGTTACAGAGCTCTGGTTGCACGGATTTCGCAACAGTAACAGACCAGCCACTATAAGGTGCCCCCCCCGGGAATTCAAGCGGCTGCTTAGAAACAGGAAGAGGGTCTGAGTAGCCCCCACTTTGAGTGGAGAGGAAAAACCACTGGATAGAAAAACTCAAGATTCCCCACAGTGCCATCTTAAAATTTTTCAATTTTATTAATAAAAAGCAAAAAAAAAAAAACAGACAGTATAAATTTACTTCATAAACCTGATAGCATGGAACAGGTTGTCAATAATCAGAAAAACCATTAATAATTAAACAAGACTGTAAACATTAAAGATCAAAAGTTCATTTTCATGGGTTATTAAAGGCATACAAGGTGAACCAAGGCAGTACTGAACTACAGAAACCTGATGGAATGATGCACTGCCACCCTCAGCCTGAAGCAGCAGATACCAGCTTATATTATTTGTAATCACTAAAATGTTTAGTATGAAACACCAGTACCAGCAACTGGCCAAAAAACATGTACGTGCAATCCATTCTCTAGTTTACTAAACAGCAAAAGAAAAAAAAAGAGGAATTATGCATTTAAACAATTTAAAATGTATAGTATATGGAATAAAACCTGAACTACACAATCACTGTGCCTTTAAATAAATCTTGAGCCTACTTTGTCGTTTCATCCTAAGCAATATAAATGTAAATGCCAGCAGGCTGTCACCACCATTGGACCGCCATGAATAGCAACAGGCTGAATTGCAAAAGAAACAGCCTTTCATGCACATACACGACAAAACAGACGGGTGATCCACTCAAATTTTAAAGCCACCAAGGCTTAGGACAGCACCGAAGCAGGATGAGGGGTGAAGCACTGTTCACTGTAAAGGTAGCGGCTGCATCTGTGATAATATGCATGCAATTAGCACACAAGCATATAAAAGCATATAAAAGGGGAGATCCTGAATGAACCACAGGATGCAGGTTTTTAAGAGCAGCATGATCACTGCATCACATCTGTGAAAAATATCACGGGGGGGCTATAGGTAGGTGCACAGCTATCACACCAGCTGCTAAGGTCTGAAACCCATTTCAAGCAGCCTCCTTTTGTGCACACAAGACGAGCGGAAATGTTTTTTTTTTTTTTTTTTTTTTAATCTCTTTGGTTTGGTTGGACTGGAAAGTCAAAGATTCCGCATCTTCCCATCACAACCAACAACTGCAGCATGTACTTAATGGCCATCAGAGAGCATATAGCCCAGTCAGATGCTATACCTTACAGTGGGCTCTGATTTAATATCATTCAAAATGCAAAATGTGAGTGCAAGAGAAATTCTTCTGCTGTTCCAGCTTAAGCTGTACTGTGCAGCAAAACAACATCCGCTCTAACAAGCACCGGGCGGCATGACGCCCTTACATGAGGAATAAGTCCCAGAGCCTCCGGCATTTTCCCCTAATATTTTTTTTTCGTTTTGTTTTTGTTCTGTGTGAGATTTCCTGTGAGAACGGAGAGCAGGTGAAGAGCCGGAAAGGCTCCCAGACAGCCAGGCAGGCAGTCTCAGGGAGGGCTGCCAGTGGAACCACAGCAGGCCCAGTATGTCAGCCTGGAGTACATGTGACCTCCCCCACTGAGGGGTCGGGGGGGGGGGGGGGCTCCTTAAAGTAACGTCATTTCCCCGTTGTTGGCGATTAAACATTGACAATGAGATTATTTTTCAGGCACTGTAAGGGATGCAGGAGTACTGCACTCACAAGGACTCAACACAGTGTAAAAAATTCAGCCTCATTAAAAATTGACGTGCAAGAACAGAGGCGGGGGGGGGCGGGGGGGGGTGATGTTTGCTCTTGGTATCCAAGCAGTGACCCGTCAGGCCACGGCACTGGTGCCAGCAGAGGGGATTAGTAAGCCTGGCACACAGTGCTGGCACGCCAGGCACATACGCGGCAGCGTGTGGAAACGTGCTCCCGACGATGGGCTGGACAAGCTTGGGGGAAACAGCAGGCTGCTGTGGGCTAACAGAGTAAGTGCACTTAGCGCTCAGAGTGTCACTTTGCTAAAAACCGACATGCTGTAGCAGTAATCCTCCGCCACATACTTTTTCACATTGCAAAAACAGCGTGTGGGTTCAAAACATTTTTTTGCTACATAGTAAAGTATGCAAGGCACTGCCAGCTGAAGTTGTTATTGCCTTAGACACAGAGACAGATTAACTAGAAGGTGAACATAAGGACACAACCCAGACAAGAGCCAGAAACAAACTCTTACTTCGTCCATATTCTTACACTATGATATGTCAATTAGCTAAAGGCAAAAAGGTCCTCGCTTGGACTCATTTCATATTCCAGCCAACACTGACCAAAAAACACCATTTAAATGCCGTTAAATAGCTTTACAGGTAACTTGTGGTTTTAAAAGCGACTGTCAAATATGCAGATATCTTTACCCATATGGAAAAATTTAATTTTTGCAAATGCAAGGTGCTTCTGGATTAAAATACTGATCTTCCTACTCGCATGTAAAACAAGGTATTTTAATCATTTGACAAGTATTCCATAACACCCCCACACACACACATACACGCTGCACTCAAGCCCATGCTCTCTAATGTCATGTTTACCAATGTGGCTACACTGGCTACCACCAGTGAGGAAATTAACATACTCAGGCACCTCTTATCTATTACTCTAGCCATAAAGAGGAGTGAAAAACAGGCAGCCCGATGGGATCAGCTGTGCATGTTGACTGCTAAGAGCCTGGTGAACCTACTCACCCTGCCAGGCAAGCGCACCACCGAGAGCTGCCCAATCTGATCGCTTTCTCTGATAAGAGAGGCGGTAATGCAAGCCTGGCTGAGGGAGGCCTCTCGCGTTTCTGCCTGGCAGGCTCTCACTACATCAGAGAAGACAGAAGAACTGGACCAGCAGAAAACATCTTCAACCTAAGAGATCAAATGTATCCAGCCCCGCGGGCTTCGGCTCAGTGTTCCAACCGCAGCCATAAAAGATAAGCCTGCTGTCAGCCTTGTTTCCGCAACAATATGAGAAAGCAGGAAACTGCGCTGATGAAAATTAGTCTTCAGTGGTGCAGCTTCAGGTGACACAATATGAAGACTGCTTTGAAGGATAACCGCGCAATGATTATGACACCGGCGACAAAGGACGCAGGACCCCGAAGACGCCGATACATCGCAGGTTTCAGACAGGGCTTTTAAATGCTGCCATAGCAGGCAGTCGTGAGCTATAGAGAGAATCCAAAAGGTTATGATGGCTCAGAATGCATGACATGAAGCGAGCGAAAGAGGAGGAAAAGGGGAAGGGCGGTGAAAACAGAATGCGGCCTCTGGATTAGCCTCCGCCTGAAAACCAGCATAAGCACACCAGTGCCGGGATGAGCACTGCCTATTCACTGGAATCTTGAGCAATGTATTTTAGGATTTACCGCATGCCCTGAATATATAAGAATCATAATACATGGACTGTTTATGATATAAGGAAAATAAACCCACAAACACGCTACAGAGATGCCATATCTATGAAACGTCCAAGATGTGTGACATAAATTTCATGTAAAATTACCCTTCATTAGAAGTCATTCACTGTACTTCATCACACACAAAACCCGGCTTCAGCTGAAGATGCACAGCTGAAATAATCTTCATAAGCGAGATCATCTTAAACAAAGAACTGAACTAACTTTCGACAAATCTTTGGCTGCCAATTAGTTTAGATAATCAGATGCTAAATTTATTCAAAGGGAAACTCATGTAATCGCTGGGAGATAGGATTCATGGCAGCGAAACCTTAAGAATGCGCTACAAATGTAAAAGGCATCACACATTTTAAGGCCTGGTTGCATAGCAACCGACAGCACTCTCCTTTTAAGGCAAATCTCCACAACAGATGCCTGCAAAGAACAGCACGGTGATTTCAGACACGCGCTGGCCATGGCGAGCCATGGCAGACAAGCTGTCATTTTTTTCACTAGCCTCCATTGCAGAGTGAAGGCGGGGTGTTATGAGTAACGGTGGATGACGTTTCCAGCTGCTCGTCGCTGCCTTCAGAAACACTCCCAATGGTTCAGGGACGGCAGCTCGTCAATCACACCGAAATAGACCTACGGCGCAAGCAGGAAAGCTGATGTGCAAGCAGTGATTAAACTGGGAATCTGGTCGAATGGAGCCAAATGTAAAAGATCAGAGGATTCGTCATTAAATCCTTACATTAACTTATTTTTATATATCAACATGCACTGCATGCTTGCATGCATCAATGTGTACTGTATATTAGCTTCTATATCTAATAATTTTTAAAATCCTTGATATATATATACACACACACAAACAAAACGACATAAAACTGCTTTATAAACATCACAAAATGACACCAGTCCCACTTCCTCTTAAAGGCTTATCATGCCATAAAGATGTGCCCATCTCTAAAGGCAGCAGGGGGTCACACCATTACCGCCAAATCACCGCAAGCGCACACTACGCTTCTTCTCTACCACTAATCTCCCCGTCAAATCACAAACTATAAGATGCCAATTTTGCTTAAAAAATAATCAGATTACAGTACGTGGAAGGTTCAGTGGCAACACTGTGTGTGTAAGATTGAGAATGAAATATATTCTCTAGGCACCGTCTTAAAGGAATTGCCACATCTGCCATTGTGAGACATCCAAAGCAAAGACGTCTGCATCGGTAAATCATTTCAGCTCATTCAGGGAGCTGCCATCCACCCCTCTGCTAAAAATACAGCAGTGATAAGACCTACCATACCCTCACTTCCCGCCACGGACAGTCCAGCGCACATCTGTCATCGTGTTCCCTTTTACCGGAACACTTAGGGACAGATTGTCCGCCACTTCAGAGATGTGAACACATGTTCATTCCCTCTCTCGGACCTGCTCTCTTCATTAACGTTGGCTCACTCGATTACCAAAATAAACTATGCAGTAACCACAAAAATTCTTTATAGTACTTCCTGCAAACATTTAGCCAAAGCATTCACAACTGGACAGTGACATTAAAATGTTCAACTAAAATGTTGTGCAAAAAATATAGAGCAATCATTTAAACCAAAATATAAACAAAAAAATCAGCCCAATAGTATATAAAAGCAGAAGTAATCAATAAAGAAAATGTGGAACTATTCCAGACAAAAAAATATGTAAATTATGGACACTATCCATGGACGCTGTATAAAATGTATTATGAAAAATGTTTAAGTTGATATAGTCGCTGGAGTTTGTCATGGGTTAAGTTACATGAAATCATCAATTCCAGTTATCAGGCTGATTCATGGTGAAGTAAGGGAAATGCACTCTTAATGTTCTCTGAACTGATATCGCCTTTTACATTTGATTAAGCACCATACTGCACGAAATTGCTACAATAGGACATACAAATTCACACAACTGATTTAAAGATATTGATAACAGTGATCGCAGTTATAGACAAAAAGGCATTTATAATGATAAAAAAAAAACATTAAACCTTGCTAAGGCTATAAAAAAAAAGAATAAAAGAACCGAAACAGCAGGCTGCCTGCCATCCTGAGGCAGCATCTGTTTTTGTACTCAATCCATTCTTCCAACACAGGATCAACACAGCATCTTTGTTTATCAGGCTTTTAAAGAAGCCCTGCCCATAAGCACCAGGCCATAGCACCGACCTTAGTTATGAATAGAGCTGTGAGAGGCAGCACAGAAGCAATCCAAGGATTATTTTTTCTAAAAGGACAGATGCGGATACAGACAGAATAATGCTCAAGAACAACGCATTTGCAAAACAAAGAGAGAAAAAATGGCAGAATGATGAAACTGACCACTTCAGTAACAGTCTACAGTCTCAGTATATCTGCTGTTACCGAGATTCAGTGTTTTCTAAAACTATTTTCCACATCTTAATGATTTGAAGAATGAGACAGGATGCTAGTTCTCATGATGATGTCAGCCGAGAAGCCGATAGCTATCAACAGCTGTCAGCAAACTGATAGAACGTTTTATAAAGCAGGGAGGTAGGCATCCAGACTGGCAAAAAGATCAGCAATTTGGGATCTGAATCCTCTGCTGAATTACAATTGATACGCTGGATTGCTAGGGAAAGTAAAAGTCCTAGTACAAGTGAAAGACGACATCTTCAGTGGTCATGTTTACGTCTGGTAGATTCAGAAATTAAGAACACTACCTCTTATCTGGAGAAACAGCCTAAGAGACCAACACATATTATTCAGAAGCAAATAAATCACTGATTTAAGGTTATAGGAAGGCAAGCACGGCGGTGACTCACAGAAAATGGTACATAGCTTTGAAATCAAGAACGATAAGAGGCAAACTACCCATAAACTCGAAAGGTCATGCACAGTTCAAACTTGGTGAAGGAGGACATTTAAACCATACCTCAAGGCCATACCTCTGACATTAGGGTACAGCGTACAGGCTGAAACCAGAAACCAGGTGTAAGAGCTCAGACTGAGCAAACTCTGCTTCCCACAAGGCATTTCCTATGAGTCTCTTACACAAGCTCCCGCTCTAATGCGACTCACATGTCCAGTGGTGAGAGGGTTGACCTCATGAGCAAGATTCATGAGATCCCCTGAAAGCAACGGCAGGGAATTTCCCAGCTGAACGGCCCCAAATAAAGCTATCAACATGGAGAAGGGCGGGATGACCTCTGAACCGATTCAAGCAGATGCCCCCACATATCACCCACCACCCCAGACACACATTTCCCAGACTGACATCCTAGCATGGATAAAAACAAATAAAACAACTTAAATAATGTATTCTCCTTGCTGTAAGCCTACTCCTTGTCTGCAAATTTAATCTGATTTATCAGGCCTGACAGAACTGCTAACATCCGGGGAGTCTTGCTAGAAGAGTTTCTTTATCTGCAGAAAACTCAGTAAACAGAAGCTATGGCAGTAACGTGAAAGGAATGGCTTTCAAGACACAACAGGCAGCAGGTCCAAGGGACACCTTCAAAGGCCTCACAGAACAAACACGGCAGTGCCGCCATGATTAGGGCCTCCAGTATGGTCTTTACACTGGCCGGCAGCGACATTTCCAGTCTGTAAGCGGGGGCAGCAAGCAAACAGCAATGGCCAGCTATAACTGAGCAGCAACACCGTCACGACCATCAGCTGACTGAAACCTCTGCTTACAAACAGTATCCTTCATTAATAAAGAGTTTTAACTAGGACTGAAGGTTATACTATTACTGGTACCATCACTGAGGATTCATAAAATTGGTTAATCATTACCTTGGCTATTTCTAATGTTTCGTTAAAGTAATCTGTAGAGACAAGTCACAATCTTGAATATTCAAATGACCTCAACTACCCTACCAGCCCATAGAAAAGCAGGCTTTTCCTAAACCCAAGAAGATAGGGTTACACAAGCAGGAGGGGAAGACCGACGGCAGCAGTCTGTAACAGGCACACATCCAACTCCTTGGACTGCTTCACAGATTCATCTCTCTACACTTGGGTGTTTCTGATCTTCTTTAATAATTCCACTTTAAACCCAAGACTATATCGCATCCTTCCAACATGCACTGGTAAATCGGGCTCACTTGACTAAGACAGACAAATAGAATAAGAAAATTAAGAATGCCCATATTAATGCCTACAAACAGTATAATCTTGTTGGCATTATAGGAAAAAACTGCAATTTATTCTGTGACCCTTCAGTGCTAATGGATTTCTTGGCTTTATAGCTTTATGGATTCCGCTCCACACATTACAGCTTCTAATTGCTTGCTATCTGGAATACGGATTGATTGCACAAGGACTGGAGATTGCTCTGTGCAGAACCGCACAAATAAATACATGGCATGACGGAGAGGTCTGCCAGAATGATTAAAAATCTGGCAGCAGATGGAAAATTAATGTCACCAGTGGTGAACGTGTTAAGAAAAACATTTCGCCTGAAACAGAATTCAAAGAAAACAGATGAGAGATCCTAAAACTCAAGAGGAAAAAACATCGACAGCTCACTCCAACTGACTCCTACCAAAGAGACTAAAGATAAATTTACCAAGAGGCTAGATACTGCCTAATACCAAGAAAGCAGACTCTTCCAACCCTGCATTAAATACATGATAAACTTTAAAACAATACAGCAAGACTATGCAGCATCTCTCTGATAAGGCAAGACTGGCATCCAGCATTAAACCATCTAAAAATACCCCTGCTTTAGAACAGCTCACTGATGTCAAAGCTTCATCTTATTAAAAACAGTCCTCTGAAAAGAATGGCCTACTGTCCAGTTTTAAAATGAACACAAACATGAGAGATTACTTTTACCCCATTCCCCATACCCATCGTAACCGGTGTGCATGCATGGGGAACACCAAAGAGCAGTGTCGGCAAGGAAAACCTCGCACATCCAATTAAATACTTTTTGTTCTACCTCTGAAGCCGTGTCATTCCCAAAAGACAGAGCTCCTTGCCAGGCGCGGAGGCACCAATTAACTCGCACACATATCGACGACGTGACTCCAGCCGGCAGTGGATTCACAATAAAAGAAAAAGGGTGAGAATAAAATAATTGAGCTTCTCTCACTATGACTTGCAGCAATGTCTGCACAAACCCAATCAATCCTGAGATGATGACATTTTTTCCACCTCTTTATACCTTTTTGTTAAGCACACTCGCTCAGCCCCCCACCCCCATTCTCCCGCTTTGTGCCCTAGAGGAACTGGCACTGAAGCGTCTGCACAGTGACCACCATTTCCATCCTCAGTGAGCCGTTACTATGTTGGAAATGTGGTAACCAGGCTCTAATGCAGGTTTCTGGTATACATGTGCAGAATACAAATTACCAACACACGACCCCAGAGGAAATGTAGAACGGTTTCTCCGTTTCTGGGAAGCGGGCTTAGCCTCTCAATTAAGGCACAGAGAGACCCCATCGCCCAGTGTGAATTCAAATAAATCTGACCTAAATCGATATAAACATACAGATCACAATGGTGCTTTATAAATTATATATGTATACACACACACACACACACACACACACACACACACACACAATAAATATCTACATATATATTGAAAAAAACAATGCTATACACATTTTGTGTGGACCTAGATATGCATGAACATAAAACACAGCCGAAACTGTACCCTTATCTCTTCTCTTCTCACGTGTATTTGGTTTTCTAATATCTAATATGAGATATAGCAGTTACTTGGTGCGTTCAGCTCAGCAGTGCATTTATAAAACAAAACAGAAAAAAACTAAAACAGAAGAGGAGCACAAATTAAAAAACAAAAAACAAAACAAAACCAGAAGCAACAGCACAACTGCGAGGGCGCAAACGAAAGTCACTGGAACAGAGTCCAGTTACTGGCGACTTCAGGGCACTAGTATTCTTGACATAACATCCCTGCTGAAACCTGAGCACACTCTACAATCAAGAATGTTAAAAACAAACACTGGTCTCTATTGCCATCTGTACAGTAAATCTGAACACATTCCACAAGTCCTGCACTGACATAGCGCACATAACATTTACACCGGAGACCACACGCAATTCATAAATTAGAATTCTGCCTCAAAAGTGTTTCACACAATGCTTTAATATGTCACCTTGGCAGGATGCATATTTTTACCATTGCAGATGAAGGTGTTTGATGAGAGTCAGACTGAGTGTGATTTACCAAGTAAACAAAAACAGAACCAACGTGAAAGCACCCACTCTAAAAAACACAGCAGGCAGACATACATATCAAATCACTTTGCAATTACGCAAGGTCTTTTTTTAATCGAAGACTGCTTATTACCCATTAATTGGATGTTCTTATAAAATATTATCTAAATCTAATAAGTTGAAGACTACTACAATGTAATTTGGTATAAGCACCACTTAACGTACAGATGAAAAATAGACTAGACCTGAAAATGAAATGTAACCCAGTTCCTGCTACAGACTAAATGGTGGTATCAACATACCTGGGGCCTGAATTGAAAACAGTCCACTGGTGGTATATTAAGCAAGTGTTTTTGATTTACTGTTAATTGGGCTGTTTCAGATAAGAGCGCAAAGGATTCACCATCTCAGAAAATCAATCCAATTGTTCTTTTAAGAGAGATAGTGGCACCACCTAGCAATAATTAACTTGTACATTAACATGACAATTTGATCTTTGTTTGACAAAAGTAGCTAGGCTCAAAGGAACTTCCCAGAATTAGATTTTTAAAACCCCAAAGTGGTGTGAAAAGTTGCATCAGCCTGCTTTTGCAGCTTACTGGTACGCGACTCTGAGGTAATACACAATACACAGCCGGACTCACAGGAAACTTCTCTGCAGAAAATGGTCTTGAAATCACACAGATTATTTGCATTCTGGTGAAAGAGTTAAGAATCCTTTAAATATTGTATTTAGATTTAATGAAATGTGAATGGGAAAGACGGCAGGTTGACAAAATTTTCAAGGTCAGCCTCATTGGCCAGGCTATGGACTAAACAGCCAACAGCAGCCCACTGTCCTGCTACATCCTCTGTTATTCTGGCCAATAGGGATAGATAGAGCATGGGGGTTTGGGGGCAAACTCCAAAAAACGACACAGCATGCTTGTAATCACATCTCAGCCAACTTTGTGTACACATTTGATCTATCGTCATGGGTTATCTGATGTGATTGCATCATCTTTTATTTAAACTGCAGAACAGGAACCTGCTACAGAAATGCTAAAATATAGGTTAAAATAGATTTTCTTTCCCCGTTTGCCCTGTTTGTCTTGACATCCTACATCCTAAAAATAGCACACAGAGCAACCAGACAATCAGTTGTGGAAATCTAGGGCAATCAGGACAAGGGGAAAATCCTTTCTGCTCTGCCCCAGCTCTCGTTTTGTTTTTGCCATGGACATCACTAGCCCTCTTTTCATCACAATGCAGAAATTTCTTAGGTTATGAGCTTCACAAACTGCTGCTTTCTGTAACCAAATCAAAAGAAAAAAGTTTCTAACCACTTCTGAGGAGGAAGAAGGCAATTACTCTGTTTAATGTACATTCTTATCAACACTCCTACAGTCTCACCCTACAAAAACAACTGCGTTTGAAGGCAGTAACATTTATAAATCATACAGAAATGTCAGCAGACATTTGGGGAAATTATAACTAACATTCCCAGCCCTAAAAATTATATTTCACATTTTCAGAAACGGTCCATTTGAATGCATGATGCTTTTAGTCGTCCGTAACCAGGCTGGGGAGAATGAATGTGACCTCTGGAGACTCCAGAAATTACAGAATCCTTAATAATTTCTCTCAAGTTAAGACATCTCAGGCAAAACACACAAATTATTTACTGGCACGTCGTCAAAGCCTTCAGCAGACCGGCAAGGCCCAGATGTAACACACTGTATAATTCATGTCCTGTGCTCACATGGAACCGCTGTCGAGAGGGGGCTTCTAGGAAGAGTGAGGGTCATTCCCACGGAAGACGTAGAACACGGGCCTTCACACAATGCACAGCAGCAAGTGAAGCAAATCGGGGGTACTGCTGAAAAGAGCAACTTAAGAAGGGAAGGATCCCTTCCCTCATATCCAGCCTCACCTCCCTTTGCCCTACGAGGCTCCCTTCATACCATAATTTACTCACCAAAAAGTTTAATAGCTTGGTGCCATGGGTTGCATTTGGTTTGCACTAAATAACCCCATGAAGTTTAAAGAAAACTGCCTACCTCTCAAGCCATAAAAGGACCTTGACACGCATATAAACACTCCCCCCCTTCCCTTTCCAGTCTGCATCTGAAGGTGACGACCCTCCACACGGACATGCCACCAGCAGACTTCGGAGGCCTGTAACCTTTCGCCTCTATGTGTGACATTCATCAGGCTGCTCGGCTCCACCCGCAAGCGGGGTGGCGAAATCCGTAGGGCTGGCACACGGCCTGGGAGCAAAGAGCAGCGAGCCCACCCAGGCCCTCCAACGAGCAAAGCAGATCTGTGGGAAAGCACAGGCATCCCACCATGAGTCGCAAGTGCTTGTGTCTGTGCAGTTTTATTCTAGGTACTGTGTGAAGTGCCGCATAGATAGGACTTTTCCGGAAAGGGATCCAATAGCCACTTCCATGGAATCAACACCCATGATGGATCACTGCTGTCAGGCATGTACACAGAGCATGTTAGCACAGTATGGGGAGGAAAAGCCCAGAAATGCTCCATATATTTTGGAAGCGAACCTTTCACTTGGGTTCTCCCCATGCTGGAGGTAGCTTTATATCGCTTGAGGTCCGTTCCTTAACCGTATCCACTGGCAGATAACTTAAGCGAAGCCTTAGTTGCTCTACCATGTGACCTTGACCTCAGCAGCACACGGCCAGTGAGTTTACAGCAGGACTTTCGCCGCCAACACTGCCGAGGGACGCTGGAGGATAGAGAGCTCTGAGAAAGGAGCCGGGAAGCAGGTGGAGGTAAGGTGGGATAAGCGAAGGCTAAGCAATGGAGGAGAACTGAGCAATAACTGAATAGTCTTAAAGGAACCACTAGATAAATTTTCAATCGGCGTCGTGAAAACAAGTCTGCTTCATTTTAGTGAGACAGCAGCATTATGTGAAAGGAAAGGGTTAAATTTTTTTTTCATATCAGAACAAAGCCTGCTTCTGTTTCAGTTCCTTGCACATAAAAACACATGCTCCAGTGATCTCCCATGTATTAGTGGTAGTGTTCCTTTAAGTCCAAAGCACATTTTCCAGGCGTCTTCCAGTGTTTGGCTTTCAAGCAGAGCCGAAGATAGATGATCCCCTGACAGGCACTGCTCATTATGGAACAGGCTGGTACAAGTAGAGGGAGTGGCTGCAACTGCCACGCCCTGCCCCCTGGACGGCCGAGCCCAGCACAAATAACACCAAGGCCCTGCTGGAACTCAAAGCAACACCCCCCCACCACCTCCCCGCAACAGCCTGGGGGGGAAAAACACATAGCGCTGTCTTTTATGAAACAGGAATTTATAGCGAGTATGGCCAGTTCAGAGAGCTGCTGTTCAGGTAGTGGGAGCCACGCTTGGAGAAGCACGCCGAAGTCTGTCCTTTCAAAGAAAACATTAACGGCGTCATATCACAGAACTAAGCACATTCTGTTCATAACCTGTGGTGGCTTATGGCATGAAAACCAACCAAAATAACACAGGTTACGAAAAACCATGTACAACTCGCAAATGGACTCTACTAAAAAAAGGTTTTTAATTAAAAATTAAATACCATGACGTGCAGTCCAAATCCTTAACTGCCTGGAACAGCAAGCTCTGTAAATGGCAAACAGGAGGGGGACCGGGGTAGACACAGGCGTCTCTGCTGCCTCAAGACGGGACTGTGTGCCAGCTAAGGCAAGACAGTGGATGAAGCAGGGAGCACGACAGGGCCAAGAGAGCCCGGTCACACGGCACGGGCAACCCTCTCCCCATTGGCCACACGAGGGGAGGGAGGCACAGCTACATACAGCACCCCCACCAGCCCAGCCCAGCCCTCTTGACTCACATTCTCACAAAGTCCCTCCCCCGCCCATTTGTAGGCTTCAGCTGGGGCCTGCAGTTCACACGAGGAAATGACAGACTGACAGGTATTTTTGTCCCTACAGGCAGAGTTCCTTTTAGCCACCAAATACATCAGCCAGCGTAATTAGGGCAAAATTACTCCACAGAAATGTTCCAACTCCCAGAATGTAATGCGGGGAAGTCCGCTGGCCCGCATGGTATCTTCAAACGTGTACGACTCAAGGCGTTCTTAACATTTGTTCTGCATTTAAAAGAGCTCAAACAAACCAGAGTAACAGCAAAAGCATTTGTTTCAAATATAAAGTAGACAAAAATGTCTCATTTGGTCGGAGGGGTGGATCGACTTTTTCCACATTAAATCACGTAACTGTCAGAATGAATCAGCACATGTGAATTTCACATCTGCATTATGAAACAGAGACAGTTTTCACCAAAATTTGTAACCACTACAAAAGTACCACAACGCATGTGTCCCACCAGAGCATTTACAGCAGGTAACAGTTTAACCATTAGAGATCAGTCTGGCGGAGAAAGACGACAACTTTGGGTGGAAAGGTCAACGTTCAGGGGACACACTGGAATATGATTTAAAGCTTTTTACCACTCACTGCATTCCAGGCACCAGAGAGAGATAGGTACACCCAAGGAAGGTTCTCTCACCTGGGCCCCGTGAATCAGTGCTTGTTACACAAGCTCTGCTGGCTTGGCTTGAGGAGGCCCCTGCTGCAAACTTCTATCCCTGAGCTTTCCAAACATTTCTTCAAGCCTTGCATAACTTTGGCAAAAAAGTAGTGGGTGAGTCTGAGCAATTTATAATCCCTACTCAAGCACACATTATGAACACAAAGAATTAACATAGAAAAATTAAGTATAGAGATTAGAAATGTAAGCATATGTATGACTGTTGGGCCCCTAAAGATCTATTCACATCTGGCAGCGGGCTTGTGAACTTCCAAGCAAGGAAACGGAAATGGGTCAACCTTTCGCTATGGCTTAAAAAAAAAAAATAATAAATCACTTCATGTCAAGTCCTACCTACAGCATACCCATTAGCAAAACCCAGCAGCAAATCGTCTACCTCTGACATATCTGTGGGATTTCTCCATGAGATGGTCAAGTTCCTTTCCAGCCCAATTCCACAGTAAGTGATCAATGACGGAAAAAAAGCGACAGTCCTGCGTGCCTGACTCCAGGGAAGCGTGAGCACAAAGGGTGGTGAAGGATACGCTACGAGGAGCCGGGTCTGTGCACCCTATAGGGCGTCCTGCGTGTATTTAAACTGGGTGTGGAGTGGCTATGGCCAGCTCGCCATGACAACGCTTCGATCGGTCCACTCAGGCTGGGATGCTGGAGTGTGTCCTCTGCCACTGCTGTCACTTCGTCACAGTCACCCATTACCAAAGCAAGACATGTTTAACCATGGCTTCCAAGTCGACCCTTTTTGTACATTTCCTGAATACTAATAAATGCTTATTGCTGCTGAATTATAGAATATTTATGCACTTTGCCGTAATAACTGAACTTGGTGGAAAAGTTTGCAGTGAAAACTCGTGACTATTATTCTAAACATACAACAACCTACAAAAATATTTTTATACGGAACAATGGCATATTTGCTTTGTGCAAAATCCATGTCAGCGAAAGAACATGCAGAAAAGTGAACGTTAGCTCTGTCTGCCCCAAAAGATGCCAAATGTTTCAAAGTTTGAAGCATGCTATTTGCATATCTCTCAATCTGTTCAGCAAATGCATAATACGGATCTTTTTCGTTATTCATAAGAGGAATTGCTAAACTAACAATTTATTAAACTAATGCCAACTCAAGCGAGAACAAAAAAAGCACATATTCCATAACATTTTAATAAGCAAAAAGTCACGACACACCTATGCAAAACACCAAGATATTCGGAAAACCAGCTAATAAGCACAGATATAGGCACCAGAAGGAAGCCGCTAACCCTCCACTTAAACAGGCACGTCAACCTGGAACTAATACTAAACAAGTAGGAAATATTGTTACGGATTCTAACTTACATGCCTCGGATGCATCATATTCACATACCACTGCGCCAAATGACGGCATGCAACTTACTAACTTTTAAACAGGACCAAATCTATTTTTGCTGAAGGTTTAAGCCTACAATTAGGTTTTATTTCTGGGAGTGTTGCAGATTAACACTTTTTAAAATAAATTGTGAAGACTGAAAACCATTTTGAATTATACCATCAGAATTGTTTTACTTTTACAAGCCATATATGGATCACTTTTAAGAGTGTCCATTAAAAATGAACTCCACCATCTTTAAATGCTGCACGGCTCCCATGTGATTTATTTATTTATTTATTTATTTTTTAAATCAGACCACATTTGACACAGGCAAAAGCAGGTCAGCCACATTCCTGGGTAATTGACTATTCAAACAGCCATCTAACCAGGCTTAAGTCAAGCATGAAAACATGCAGGGGAAAAAAAAAACAGAGCTCCTAGCAGCAAATCAATTAATTGTGACAAACCCAAGTGCTTCTATTCTTCAGCAAATAACATATTAATGCACTATGCTTATTACTTCAACCATGTAGTTCGACACTGGAGGAGGGGGAAAAAGTGCAAAGCCTTTCAGAGACACACAGAAGCTGTGTTGTCACCATCTGTCCAGAAGTAGATCTAAATAGCACAAGCATTTAACCAAGCATTAGTGCCACATGTGCTGTCCCCACAGGAGATTTATTAACACAACCGCTAAAAGTGCTCCAGCTACCTTAAACGCAACGTCAATGGGGATATAACAGCAACATTATACAATTTACTTGTAATGGCTTTAATCATCTTAAATTTGTACAAAAGTAGTAATACTTTCTGCACATCTGAGACTACCAATAATACTTTATGGACAGGTTAATCAGGAGTAAACAATTCAAACTATGACCATCATCAATAGTGAACAATGTTCTGTAGTAACAACAGTGAAAGTGCATTTTTAACAGTATTTTAGCTCTACTATAAAAATATGACAAACGGTTGAGAAAATCTGATTATTGCAGGAAAGAGGCAAGTAAGTCTGGCTTCATAATGATTTCTCTTCTACCTCCTTCACAATCCCCACAAGTCAGACATTTAATCGCCTCTACGGCTTCCGTCACCCAGGATAACCCTACGCTGGCCAGCGCAGCAGAAAGATGGCTGGCTTGCCCCTCCACGGGGACACTACGGTGCTACCTCGTAATAGCTGCCCTGCCCACGGAAAATGGCAGCCCTGAGCCAGCGGCACACAGTCAGGACCGGCATAGACCTCATGGTGTCACATTGGGAGGGTCGCTGCAGCCCACTCATTCCACATTTTGTGAAACAGCGCAGTGGCCATTACCCATAGCCTTTTTTGGCCCACGGTTCCATCGCCTATTCAAGACCACATGACATGACATTTTGTGACCTTTAGCTGAAGCTGAGAGTAGCATGCATTGCTGTTTCCTTTTTACTGAAATACCACTAAAAGTTCTGCAGATTTAATGTCTTGCAGCTGTGTTGAGAAATATAAATTCTTGCCACGGCCACACAAATCATTCTCAGACGGGCTTGTTTCATTTCTCTGGCCAACATAAACGCACCATCATCTCTGCCAAACAGGCAGAATCTGACTGAAGCAGCCAACGGCTAGATTGTTCTAGCATTGTTCTCCACCCATCCTAGCCTAGAGGCTCTTTGAAGAGCAGAGTGCCTGGGTGATGGGAGGCAGCATCTATGAGATATGCCCTAACCCTCGTCCGCTGGCCCAGCAAGCCATGTGAATCTTGGAACAGGAAATTGAATTCTGGAGGCCCTGCATACCCCTCAGAGTAATTTTGATAGAGTTGAGAATCGGGGGCTGAAATGTCACAGAAAACCAGTCGTCGCCTTTTAGGATCAGTGCAGGCATTTAACACTTATGAAGGATGATTGTTTACAAGCTCGGCTCTCAGAATCATATTATGTGCAACTTCAAGAAAACAGACTAAACACTCTTTGAATTTAAATCTTGATTGAGGTGCTCTATATTCTACAAAACTACAAATAAAACAAACTACAATAGCTGTATCTTCCACACTAGTGGTTTGTTTTCTCTATTTAAACAAAAAAAAGTCAATCTACTTAGGATGCCAAGCGTGTGTTGACTATGGCAGCTACTGGCACCTTTAAACCAGCCAGGGCAAGTCCAAGAGGGATGCAGAGACTTAAACCAAGCATGTAAAGAAAGGCATTCTTACCTGTGGTGCCATTATAGCTCTGCATTTGCTCAAATTAATCTGTTTTAATAGCATAAACAGATAAAACAGCCTGGTTTATGTAATGGGGGGTAGGAAATGTCTTGACTTCAAGCAAAAGTCTATTGCTCATAAAACACAATGAGCAATGAGGTAACAGCGAGTAAGTTACTTATCCTCTTCAATCTCTAATGTCATTACAGGACTGTCTGCATGACATTTATTTCCAAATCCAAGAAGATCATTTCTGTGAGCACTTGAGTGTGATACATTATTTTAAATACATTTATTTGGGCATAAAACAAAAGTTAGTGAATTAAGAATTAATGAAACATGTGATGGTGTCTCTGAGGAATCAGGGCACTGTACCTCGGTGACCAACACAGTGTGGACTAAAACAAATCAATGATTCAGCTGAGATAGTAAAATCAGAAAAAATACTTTCTTCTTTCCACATGTTCATGGGTCTTTAAACATGTTACACAATACAGCCATCTGCAAGCCAAGATACTTTGAAAATTTGTAAAATATATACATCTCAGTGCCAAGTAGCAAACAGAGGGGTACTTCTGTCTCTTAATGAAAAACAGACTTTAACCCAAATGCCTCAGGCCAAATTTCACTGAAAACAAACTGTGCTTGGAATGGATGAATGGAAACTTCATTTCCACTTTCTAAAATAAACAAATAAAAACTGATAGTGACATAACACATTTCCTCTCAAAGAACCCCACCCCGAGTCTATAATAATATAAAACACATTTATTGAACTGAAATCAACTTTGTTTTATATGCATTCACCTGTAACTATAAATACTCGTGAAATAGGAAGAGATATTAAATTGGCAATCTGTAACACAATCGATGGCAACACAGGCCTTTCTAAGATTAAATGACAAAGGACAAGAAATGTACAGCAAAAAAAATCACTTCATCATGAGTGATGTATTAATATGAAAAGAAGTAGAAATCTAAATAACTGAAGTACTACACGCTAGACAAATCGAAGAGATGCACATTTTTAATTCTCATGCACTGCCTCATTTAGAAGCTATTTACTGCAGTCCCTGTACCTGTTTTACACTGTGCATTTGGTCATTACGGGACAAAGAAGGCAACCCAGGCTGAATACTTTAGAAATGCATCACAAAGGAAGTTAACATCCACCTGTGTAAACACAGTTCTTAGTCAAAGTAAGGGAAAAATAATTTACACTGAGAGCACTGCTGACCAAACTCAGATTCAAGATATATCTCCGAGAAGGAATTATGGTAAAGCATGATTTATTCAAGCTATTGGCATTTTCAAATGGGGGGAGGGGGAGTTAAGTGAAGGAGGATGAAGAGGCCTGCTTGGGGATGACCCTCCCCCCCCCCCACACTCATCCTTGCCTCTCACCCCCCTGAACATGTGGTGCTAAGGTCCTAAATTACTGCACAACACTAGGTCCCATAGAGACAGGCATTACACCACCAACGGTCTGTTTAAACCGTCTTTGGCCATCACGCTGAGGATAGCCAATGGCAGAGACAGGCCAGGAAACAAGCTTCTCGGATCCTGCGACTCCGCGTTCCTGGTCGGAGTACAACAGTGCTTTTAGTGTCGCCCACACTCAACCGAGAGGCTCTCCGGCAAACTGAGCCGGCCTCTGTTTCTAGCTGGGGGGCGGGGGGGGGCTCCTGTACGAAAGCAAACAGAACTCCTGCTGAATGGCCGGGACAGGATGTCAGTCTCAGCCTACAGAAATCCCCATTCTCACCACTGGAACAGAAATAGCAGAGGAAATACTTTAAGTTACGAAAAATAAAGCGTAAAGCTAAAATATCTTGCCAAAAAAATGTTTCTAAAGAACAACTTGGTATTATGTATGCATTTTCCCCTCGATAGCACCTTCAGGGATGGGAAAAAAATATTGATTTTATGATTAATAGCGATTCTGGTTTTGATGATTTAATATCAATTCACGAAATCCCTAGACTAATCTCGATAATTTCTGACTTTTCCCTGATTTTTACTTGTATTAGTCCTCTCATCGTATAGGCGGCATTATTTTCTCACACAACAGTAGGAGGGTTGCAATAGTAATCTACTCCCTGTGCCATCTTGGTGCACTGTCAGTCATGCTAATGGTAATGGAATACTTTGAACATTTAAATGCATGCAAGTTAAGTAGGCTGCATTCTCACACCAATCACACCATTCAGTACATTGATTATGTGGTTTTTCAAACAGATGGGCAACAATGACGCAAACATAAGTGACTAAAAGTCTAGAGGTTTCATTTATTTCTGGCTGGGTACAAGAATTGCAAAGAGAAAAGGGTGAACAAAATATTTCAGTGTATTTATGGGCAAGTAGAAGTATACAGTTCATGCTTATTCATTTATTATATATTGTTTATCACTGTCTTATTTTCATTGTGTAATGGTAATGTTGCTTTGTGCAGCAAAGTTAACGTTACAGTGCTTTGTCTTTCGATGTTATTAAGAAATCTGGTTTGCACATAAACAAATGTATTTTAAAGATAAACTGAATCAAATAAAAACTGAATTGAATCAAGCACTTGTGAATCAAAACCAGACTGAATTGCGAGGACAAAGCTGATACCCAGCCCTAACCACCAACACTGCAGAATTAAAATTTGAAAATGGCCAACATTACAAATAACATTACCTATCTGGGACCCTTGCATGCAAACGGTAATAGAATATGTAAGCATTTTATTTAAAGTTTTGTTCAGCTTCAGTATACTATAAAAAGCTAGTCCATCATAAAAACAAATAGAGATTATTAGACGTTCAGTCTTCTAACATATAAGATTCAGCCTGAGAATATTTAGGCTTCATAGATATAAGCTGGCCAAAGACTTACAGCAACAATAACTCATCCTTTTATCAACTTCATGTTACTCAAGAATTTACTATCGCAGCAAAACACTAAAAAACACATAATCCACTTAAGCATGTAAGCTGCGTAACTGCTAGACTGAATGTACATTGCTAACTTTAATAAGTCTTCCCATAACTTCAATTGCATAGCACACTACCACCATGTGAAGGATCTCTCATGGTAACAATAAACTTGTCAATATGACGACAAAGTCATCTCTCCTGCTACGTTTTATCCTCAGTTATCACAGCCTATACCCCAAGCCTAATTATAAATAATAATAATAATAATAATAATAATAATAATAATAAGAAGAAGAAGAAGAAGAAGAAGAAGAAGAAGAAGAAGAAGAAGAAGAAGAAGAAGAACAAAAACAACACCTACTACTACTACTTGGAGCAATACCCACAGACTTGTGCAAAAGAGCGGTTATTTTTGGAACATACACTGTTATTCCGGATGAGGCAAAGGTGCAATCAGCCAGTGGGCGGCGCAAACGAGCACAAGTTGTAATAGGTTCTCTTTTTTTCTTGCTCCGCAGGTTTTCTTCCTACAGTACGATGTACAGGATAAAATAGCCACATTCGGTCAAGACATTCGGTCAGCACCAGATCGACATACCCAAAATCTGCCTTTTCAGGAAAGGCAAGTATTCACATTGTTTAACAAGAGCTAATAATTGCGGTGAGTGTTGCATATTTCATTTTTCGCGGCGGTTGATGTCTAACTTTAAAATGTGTTACAGTTGCTTCAAAACCCAAGTTATATTTGAAAAGCCTGTTTTTATTTATGGAAATCGAATAGGTTTTATTTATATAAAATCTATTTCGTTGACACCTTGTAAATGTACCAGAAAGTGAAGTGGACATCATAATCCGAAATGCTTTAAGAACTTTACAATCTATAAAATAAATTCGATTAAGTTCTATAAGATACATAACAAAACTAACATTGGTTCAAGAGGTGGACATGAATTTCCTCAGTCATGTTTAGTTCTAACGAAAACCCACACGACGTTAAAGGAAATTATAGCCTACTTAGATCATATTATTGGTTACACGTGTATTTTTTTATTGATGCGGGGGGTTACAAGCTGTAGTTTACACTAAATATTTAAGTAGCCAGGGTACACTTTATAGGTAACAAAATTAATGCAGCAGATACCGGTGCATTTAGTCATAATTATCTTTTAGGGTTAAGGTCTCACCAGAGATTGTTCCCCTTCCTTATAAAGCTGCCTGCTGTCGTATCACGGTTCAATTTGTGTCTGTTTGCTTAACGTCGAGTTTTTTTAAATTACTGTAGATTTTATGCAGAGTCCTCTAGTTACGAGAAGGGAAGGTGGAACCTGACGAATGTGACCGCTGTCGCAGCTCGCGGTCCCTCGAGCGCAGCGCGCGTATTGGCTCGCCGGCCTCTGACGCCAGATGTCGCCACTGGGAACATTCCGCCGGAGCCGGGTAGCGCTCGCGACCAATTCACGCGAAAACCCGCACAATGAACGCGGCGCTCTCCTGCTTGCTGTTCGCTGTCATCGCCTACATGTACAGCGATGACCTGCTGTCAGCGCTCCGCGGTTATGTTGCAGAAAGGATCCTCGGTGCCAAGATGCCCGACCCTGGAGAGGACCGGCGGAGTCCGCAGGGTGTCCCCTACTCGGACTTACGGCACTTCGTAAACGCCGACGGACAGCACCTGTTCTGCCGCTACTGGGAGCCGGAGGGCCCACCAAGGTCAGTAAACGAAAGGCGTTACATTAAGAAGCTATCGATTCTGTTAGTAACTGTGCACTGCGGTACTCATTTGACGAGACTGCAGCTTCGGGAAGAGCGTTTCGCTCGTTAATCAGCTGCTTGTCACATCGCATTACACTAGGTTTCGATAGAGAAATTAGGGAACCGGTTTTGTCACGTGGTACCTGTTTTTTTTTTTTTTTGCTTCATTTTGCGTCTCACACAACTCATAATTAAAACAAATGCCTATTTGAAGAAAAGTAGGTTTAGCCGAGTAAATGTTTAAAGGAATTAACAATTTAATAACAACTGTAATTGAGCGAGACTGATTATTTCAACAATTAATATTCCAGTTTATTTGGCCGCAAAGACTACCCGTGGAATCAAACTGCGTGTAATGTATTTTATATCATTACAGTTATGGTGAATTCATTGCCTCCTTGCAATAAATAATATTTGCCAGTGACCGTTATGCAGTAATTTTACTTACCTTGTACAAAGGCCTAAATGACGTTATCTGAAATACAACCAGGCACAAGCTGTGTACAGGGAAAATCTGTATGAATTGGTATAGCGAGGGTGTTCTACGTGCCTCTGCATAAATTACGGGGGGTGGTAACCATCCCAAATAATTAAAACCGGCCAATATAGCTCCCTGGAGCACCCTAAACGGGTGGAGACCTAAACCTTCCAATGTTCTACCCAAAGTTACGCCCTACTTCATGTCAGGAACAATATCAGAGTCCATAGCAACCATTCATCTTTTGTAAAGCACACTTCAGTGACAACCGCAGTCATTACATTATTCATTAACTTTAATCCCCTGTTCTTGAAACATGGTTGTTTTTGTCCCTGTTTTTAGTTAAAGTGAATGTTAGTTATTTGGAATCTCTGACGATTAACTGTTAACTCTCTTGAGTGGACAGATCCTCCAGGACAACATTAGAATGTGATTCTTTTTTTAAAAGCTGTCAAACAGTGTTGTTGCTATAAACAGCAGATGTGACATAGTTGTCATCTAATTTATGGAAGGTTGCCAAAAATGAGAGACAGAAGCGAGCAAAGCCAGACGTAACGTTCATGTCAGCTTGAATCAGGGATGCTTTGCACAGACAGGATCATGTATCTTTCAGTCACATGCGCGCACGCGCACACACACACACACACACACACACACACACATATTTCTCTGCCATTGTTGCTATTGGTCACATAGGTATTATCAGTACCCTGACTCTTCCATTGAAGACTTTGATCTCACTGAATTCAATAGGCAGCCCATGACCTAAATAGCCAGAGTTCAGGTAGTGAGAATGACTTTTTCTGCCCATCAGGATATGCATAAGGAACTAATGCATTTAGGAGTGTTTAATCAAATATGAGTGTAATTATATTGCAGGTAGTCTGCCATTTGTTGGTGATGGTGAGGGTGGATGTCAGTGTGAGTATAATTCCGGGAATGGCTGAACATGCCGCACAAAGGGTACTTTTCAGGAAAAGCATTGTTCAGCAAGTGCTGGTATGGTGTGTGGCAGAGACAAGTGGGTGGCTGCTCTGGCACAGGAAAGGAAATATAAAGTATGTAAAAGAACAAAGCCAAGAGAAACCAAGCAAGTCCAACATCAAAATGGTATATAAAATGCAATAATAATAATAAATTGACTGGAATCCTCTGCTGTAAGAAATGAACAGTCAGTGTTTGTGGAGACAGAAGGGGCACTTTATGTGCATGAGTTTTTATGTGCTGGTATGTCTTTCTGGCTCCAGGGCCTTGGTATTCGTGGTCCATGGAGCAGCAGAACACTGCGGGAGCTACGATGACGTCGCCCAAACCTTGCTGAAGCGGAACCTACTGGTCTTTGCACATGACCACGGTGAGCACATCGCACTAAAACCACGATCGCAGATGACTGAAGTATCATTATTACTATTAAATTTAGGCAGTGCAGTTGCAGAACTGTAGCCTCACACCCCCAGGGTTGGTGTTTCAAATCCTACCCCATTGTATTTGTGTATAGTTTGCAAATTCGCCCCTATGTTGTCCAGGTACTCCGGTTTCCTCCTGCTGTCCAAAGGTATGAAGTTAGGCCAGTTGGCATCGTTACATTGTTCGTAGTGCATGTACAGATCCTGTCTAGGGTGTACTACTGCCTTATTCCCTACAGTTCTTGGGTTAGATTTCCAGCCCCATTGAAACATTGTAGTGAGTAAACAGTTGTAAGTTGGATGAATATTTTATATTAATAATGTTTAATCCCAGAACAATCAAGTGAGTGAGACTGACCACTAAAGTCCATTAGCAGTGAATGTAATTGAGAAACTATAGATAGATGGATGGATGGATGGATGCATGCATGCATGCATGCATGCATGATGCAATATTATGTGTATGAGGAAAGAAATTTCAAAAACTCATGGTGTGAATGAAGTGTGTTAAACCTTGTAGTGACCAACATCTCACAATATACCTCTTGCCCTGTGTGAGCTTTGAATCCCCACTGAGATGTCTGACACTTGACAGCTTGTGCCTGAAAGAGAGTAGATGCATCATTCCGGTTATACTTGGAAACCAGTGCATCAGTGGAGAACATCTGTCTTTGGTGTGGTTGCCATGATAAATTAAACGTAGCTAGGGTGGGTGATACGTTTCATACTACCCCTGAGCAGAGGTCTGTCTCCCAGGAACCTTTCCCATTTCGCAGTCTTTACGTTTACATAGCTGGGTATTATCTAGAAGAATTTCATTTTGTGCCGTGCTTTTCTGCCTCACAGAACTCCTGCCTGCTGCCCTGATCTTGTTTCACTACACTATTAGAATCAGATGTTTGTCTTGCTGGGTCTTCATTTTTTTAAATTTTAAAAAATTTACTATCTGTATTTATCCTGTTATCTATCTACCTGTTATGCTGAAAGGAATGCTGTGCAGTAAAACATAATTTTAATAAACATTTATATTATGTACTTTAAATTAGTTAAATATACTAAATAAATTCTGATCTTTCATTGCTTAAATGTAGACTCCAGTTTTCTTCCTGTTGTTTGTTTGTAAAGAAGAATCATACAGTATGTGCTTCTGGAGAAGAAAAAACAATGTTTATTTTCGCTGCATAAGTAATTAAAAAGGAATAATGATTTTCTAGAAGGTTTGGGTATGTCTGTGTCTGAGATACAGCTTGGAAAGTGGAGGTATAAAGGGATTTAATGACTGGAGGAGAAAGGCTTCAGGAATTTATGGTGGGTAGGATTCCAGCATTTTGCCAATCGTTGATTGCTTAAACCCCATTGTAAACAGGAAGGTGACCAGTTAGAAGTGGGCTACACCTACCATTAAAATAATGCATGATAATCTCTCCTATTTATTAAACAAAAATAATCATTAACTGTTGGCACACTCACTTTTTTTTTAACACATTCTCCTTAGAGAAGTGCATGTTAAGGAAGAGAGGGTTGAGAGAGCGTGAGAATGTGTGATTAGAGTTTACTCTCTTAGAATGATCAGATCTCACTAATGGCTTGGAATACGGAAGTGGTTGTAGCGACTGAATCATTTCCTCTTCCTTTTCCTCTGTAGAGATGTTTTTCTGATTGCTTTCTCATTGCTAACATTTTGGTGTTTTCCTTCTACAGTAAATTAAGCAATTTCAAAACGCAATCTTACTTTATCTTCATAAGCAGATGTGTGCCTGGATTCCACAGAGCCGTTGCATTTTTTTTAATGACATCTTGATCTGAGCTCAATGATATCAGAAATTCATTTAAATAAATACAGACAAATTGATAAGCATTTATATTGTGGATTCTGTGTTAATGCCACATTAAACAGGAAGTATGAGCACTTTGGATTCCTTCTCTATTCCTTTTAGTGGGTCATGGGAAGAGCGAAGGGAAGAGACTGGTGGTCCATAACTTCCAGGTTTACATCCGAGACGCCACGCAGCACGTCGCTATTATGAAAAAGAGGTATCCTGGTTTGCCCATTTTCCTGCTTGGACACTCAATGGTAAGATGCTTTTTAGTAGGCTGTCTAAGAGGTGCTCCCTGTTACATTCAGCTGCTTGGCTTGACTTGTTTAATTCAGAATGCAATGCAGTATACTGAAAATAAGTTATCGTTGTTAGACCATTCTGATGAGTGCTTCAGAGGTAGGAAACTTTGATGAGACTGTCACATGCTTGTTTCCTGAGTATATTTGGTATTTGTATAATATGTTTGCTTTTCTACCAGATTAAAGTTTCAGTTGCAAAGACAATAACTGTTGAGAAACTGAAGTGAATATAAAAAGGAGTGTTATAGTAGTAAATTCTCACCACAGTCCAGTGACTCATTCAGAATTATGTAGATTGTAATCTGTAGCCATTTGTTTTTGTGATCTTATCCACTTTTTAATTAAATTTTCAATTCATTTTGACTCAAATGAGTAAAGGAGTAAAATGTAGTTCCGCATATGAGTACATTTATTGACATTTATATTTAGGTAGTGGAAGCTGTTGTCCAACGTGAGAGACAAGTGAGGCAAATAGGACATTACATTACTAACATATGGCTCTTGAGGTGTCAACTAGGCTTAAGTGCAGCTAGACTGAGCTCCCAGTTAATGCCCAATTACAAAAGTATTAGTATAGGAGCAAGAGCAACATGACACCCTCCAACAAAGCAAGAACATAATGAGACAAGTCAATGACCAGAGGATCAACATTAGGAACATTCTGAGAACATAGGCATCAAGCTAGGAGAGTAATAACCTGGGGTACGTTTCCCAAAAGCATGGTTGCTAACAACATTAGCAACTTACATAGTTGAACCATGCAACTGAATGGTTCCAACTACATAAGTTGCTAACGGGAGCTTTTGGGAAACGTACCCCAGTCCGGTTGTTGATTGTGCAAATTTTTTTGTTACATATATAGAATCTGTGTGCATTATCTAATTCATTTTTTTCAGTTATGAACGTTTATTGATCATTATAGCCCATTTCTTTCATTGGTTGGTACCTTTTTTACAGATTTGGATGTCATAAATGATGAGAACACTAAGCTATGCAGGGTTTACTCAGCAGGGACCGTGAACTTGACCTGCTTTTCACTGTTTTGAAAGGAGAAAGGTTAGAAGCAGGTAGCTCTCCTTTCATGTTTTTAGGTCAGAGCTCTTGTATAATCACAGCACATCTCTGTCTTATATAACCAGAATCTGAGTGTTTACAGTGTCGGGCCAAAGGGGATTTGTTTCCTCTAAGAGCACTAGCTCTACACTAGGACACCGTGAACCTGGACACCCTCTGTGTGTTTTTTTGCTAATACTGACTCAATCTATCTCATAGCTTAGAGCCCATATTAAGCAAAATCCTCTGGAGGTGCTACCTGACCTACGGTCACACAAATTGTTACCACAGCCAGTGGCATGAATTGCATTAACCATGACGTCCTTTCAGGGTGGAGCCATCTCGATACTGACTGCCTGTGAGCAACCAGAAGATTTTGCAGGGGTGGTGCTGATTGCACCCTTGGTCCAGACAAACCCTGAGTCTGCCACTCCCTTCAAGGTGAACACCGGGATTTCAGCCCGTCCCTTTGAGCACGTACCCGTTTTCAGGAGGTGCTCACTCTGGACGCACACACGTCCATTTGTATCTCACTACCAACTGTAAGCTAACAGGGTATGTAAGAACACACACGCACAGACTCATAAGCTCATACATACATTCAAACAATCAAATCCCGGTGCAGTTAGTGTATTAAATATTTCTAAATGGAGTGGGTCAGTGATAGTTGTTACATAATAAATGCTACAGTTGCTCTACAAAATGTAGAAAACGCATGCTGTATTATTCATACGACAGGTCTATAGAAGGAATGCTGTCTGTTTTGTTCCCATTTATGTTAATATGTCACTGATTTGCAGCATAATCGGGTTGCACATTCCATGTCTCATTCAGTCTCTTTGCAGGTCTTTCTTGCTAAATGTCTTTTCCACATACTGCCGAGTCTGCCTCTGGGTTCCCTTGATTCTAAGTGGGTCAGTCGCAACATGAAGCAGGTAATCTTAAAATTATGATTTTCAGCGTGTTTGTGGATGTGGAAGGCTAGACATTGCAGTGATGTAATGTATTTATTTTTATTCATCTGAATTTGAAAGAATCTTGGCTACGTTCACTTCCCACATGTTAAAAATGAACATGAAAAGTAAGATGCTTTAAGATGGTGATCTGTACCTCCACTCCTGCATAATACTTCTCAATGTGTCCCAGGTTTTCGATGTAATACAATTTTTGTCCTGCAGGTGGAGGCCTATGACAATGATGAGCTTGTCTACCGTGGTGGTCTGCCTGTATCTTTTGCCATGCATTTACTGAATGCAACTGAGAGAATCAGCAAGGAAATTCCAACCATCAAGTGGCCATTCCTTTTGCTCCATGGTGACCATGACAAACTCTGTGACATCAGAGGCTCTCAGATAATGTATGAGAAGGCCTTGAGTACGGACAAGAAGCTGAAGGTGAGCTTTCACAATTCTTGAAAGTTACAGTGATCAGCATAGATGGAGGGCAGATAGAAACAGACACTGAAACATGCTAAATGTGCATCTTGACAGATTAGCTATTCAAAGTAAGAAATGTTGTTTATGGAAAATGGCGTGAACTTTCAGTTTGCCATCTTCTTTCTACATTTCATCCATCCTTCTAATCGCTTTCCATTGCTGTCCCAGGCAGGGGAGGGCACAAACCAGCACGCACCCTCCCTGGGCACCTGGACACAGTGGCAAATTTAGATGCACCAGTTAAACCTAACTGTATGTCTTTGGAGTGCAGGAGGAAACCTGTATGACACAGGGAAAACACACACACACACAGAGCAGAGGTGGGATTCAAACCCCTAGACCAGAGGTGTGAGGCAGTAGTGCTGCCCACTGAGCCACTGTGCTGCTGTTTTCTTATTTCTCCATATTTTTTGTTCTTGCCTAATTAAAATGCAAAACTCATACATTTGAAAGTTAGCTGACATGTAAGATCTTCCATCCATCCATCCATTATCTTCCGCTTGTCCGGGGTTCGGGTCGCGGGGGTAGCAGCCTCAGGAGGGATACCCAG
>JAODJU010000041.1:11195802-11272664 GCA_026776725.1 Gnathonemus echidnorhynchus
AAGAAGAAGAAGAAGAAGAAGAAGAAGAAGAAGAAGAAGAAGAAGAAGAAGAAGAAGAAGAAGAAGAAGAAGAAGAAACAGAATAGCTGTATTTTTCACGCTAGTGACTCATTTTCTCTAATGATTGACAGGACTATAGGCAATCAGCCTGCACTTGCTACACGATTTCAACACAGAGCCGTAAATGCGAGGGTAAACATTACAGCAATGGGTCACCTCTCAAAGTTGGCGTTTTTGAAGCTTAGGCAAGTTCCTCTAATGTTTGATCTTGCTCCAAATAGTGGTAAATCACAGGCAGCTCTCTGGTGGACAATAGAAAAAATTCCTTACACAAAATTTGGCTGACAGATGCGAAAGGGTGTGTGGCACCCAGCTCTATAAAAGTTAAAGGAGAGTTGCTATGTTAAGCCAGTGAATTCTGCCAGACAGTACAGCTGGAAATTCTGACACATTAAATTGCTCAAAGGACACTGGTCAACATGATATTTAAATATAAGTCTCTATAATAAGCAATTTGCCTGCAGTGGTAGCTAACTGAATTTTTGAAGGAGGAAAAACCTCTAGGACTGCATTGGTCATCTTAGGTTTTCACGAAGGCTGTTTTTTGACAAACTGGCATAAAATAGGGCCACACATATACTCAGATTTGCTGTCTTTAGACAACGGGGGATAACAAATTTTGAAAAGCATATTGCAGACATAGATTATAAATGTGCAACAATTTACATTAAAGCTACAAGACCTGTTGCCCCGCCACTACAACATCAGTTGCCCCTTACTGGGTTTTGGCTGTATTGCAGCGTCGGCAGCTACCCAAGGGTCATTAAAGATACCATTGCTGCCAAACCAATGTCTGTGTTCAGGGAAATAAATGAATAGCAATACAATGCAGCTACAATAAGCCAATGGACGTGTCCCACTTTTACAACTGCATGACAGAAGCAAACAATGGATAGATAGCTTATAAATTCAGTATTTTCAATTCTATGGTGTCCCACCATTAAAAACTAAATTCATGTCCAACAACATTCCCAATCTTCAAGCCCATACATAAAAAAAGTGGCCTTTGCCATATTAATTCACTTTGATCGGCAATCGTACATTTTTACAACCGTGTGTATAATGCTCAGACAGTGTTTGTGTCATGTCATGCCATTTCAGACACTGCACCAGGAATAGTGCTTCCAGTTGCATTTACAGTACAATCTCACTTTTCTGGCAACATTCTTAAATTTGTATTTGGAAACCATAGTAACAAGGGCTATATCCTGACCAGGAGCTTCTTACAGCACCAACGGACAGAATTTTCACCTCATTTCTCTCTACAGGGTAAGTGGTTTATTACTGTCACACTAACACTCATTAGTTCCTAGAAGGAAGGCTCTCCAAAGCATAAACGAAGCCCCACTTTTTAAATTTAAATAGGCTAAATACCATTAATCAGCTCTACCAGGTTTATTTTCCCAACACGTTAATGAACTTTAATGGCAGCAGACATTAGCACAGAGCTCACTGAACAATGAGCACTGACACCCATTTCTAGCTCCTAGCAGACAGCAAGGCTGCCTGCTTCACACCACGGTCAGCAGAGGAAACACCTCAAACTCAGTGCATGGCTTTGCAAACAACACCCGAGCACTTCCTGCAGACTCACGGGTGAGCCTGGAGAAAACAGTTCACCCCGCTCCCTCCCAAATCCCACTACTGGGGAGCCATGTCTGCCCCATCCCATTAAACTGGCCTTCAGGGACCTCCATTCACAGAAAATTGACAACATCCTGCACCACAACTCGGAGCGTCAGCTGCAAAGCTTCCAAATGTCAAGTCATATTGAGGTCTTTGGTTATTCTGTATCCGCCATTAATGTTTTCACTGGAGGCAAATCCTCACTTTGTTTAGCACAGAAAAGAACTGCCTGGCACAAAAGTCCTCACGCTACACACAATGACATACAAACAGAACACGGGTCAAGCATGACTGCTCATAAGGCACAAGTCTGATTTGAGATGCACAGGTCTATCTTGGCTTCACATCAAAGGCCAAAACCACAGAGTATTCTAAGGCTCATCTAAACTCAAAACAAAGCATCCTGTTCCGGGAACCACTTTCCCCCCCCCAAAGCATGGGATCCATTAATTTTTTTTTTATTTATTTTTTTTTTTTTAATTTTAAAAAGTCAACTAACTTGACAAAGGTGAAGCAAAATGGAACATAAAAAACGTAATTAAAAATTGAACATTTTACTGAAATTGCAGTTTACTTATTTTAGGGAATTCTGGCAACATTCACTAGCTGAAGATAAAATCACAATAAAAGGGATGCCTTTAAATACTTGCTCATATAATGTGTGAAATTCACCAGGCAGGCAAAGCACTACGTTTTCATTCATTCCGTGGTGCAGTAAACACTGACAACGTTTACATTATCAGTAGATGAGAAAATTAAAAGCCTCAAGCCGTGTTTTGCTGTCCTCATATTGACACAATGCAATAAATTAATTAGATTAGTAATTAGATTGGGTCGTAGCATTTTGTCACAACACTTGAGCTATGTAGGATAAACATTGCAGTACCGTACATGTTACTGGGGACAGAAGAAACTTAATTTGACACTTTATAGCAGAACTAAAGTGAGACAAATAGCTTAGTTTAAATTATTTTAATTCATAATCACTATCGCAAAATATTTAATTTGCAATTTAACAAATGACTCAAAATTCAGATGGCACAAATATCGTTCTGAATTATTTTACATATACACATCTTAATAATCATGAAATGTATTTTCTTGGTTCTATTTTCTAATATAATCTTATCTTCAATCACTTGATATGCATTTTTTATGTCCTCGATTGAGACCAGAGGCATTTTATTCCCCTTGGGAGGCTAGAAGGGCATTTCATTATATAAAGAAACCTCTCCACTGAAGTCATTTCCCAGAACCGTAAATTGTAGCACATTGTCATGTAAACCCTGCTGTTCTTTTATTTTTTTTAATCATTTAGGCACAAAGATATCTGCATGAGATTATCAATACGTTCCCTAATAATTGTGTTTTTACACCAAGAGCTCCCCCTACTCTCAGATGATTAAGCAGTTTGCTCATTTGAATACGTCAATTACTTAATTTTTTTGCGTCTTGTTTCAGATATGAGATTCTCTGTCGACATAACAAGGAAAAAGCTGTCTGGTCTGCAGATCACACTGCGCCTTGGCAGGCTCCCAAACATCTGCTAAAGGTCAAGTTTCCACTGTATGGAACCAATCAATGGAGCCCATAGAACACTCCCAGTACCACAAGAAGTTCCAAACAAAGAATACTGTTTCACATAAGAAAGGAACCTTGCCCTAAATTTAAAGACAACTCATGTTACAGATAGACTGTCCCTCAGGCAGATAACCTTCAGGACACCACATGTTTCTGGATGCTCAAAACTGACAGTGGTAGGGGCATACTTCAGTATGAATTTCAGCTCTGTTCTGCCTTGAATAACTTGAAATGAAAGTGCTTATGTAGCTAAACCCAGCAGTCCACAAAAAGAAAGTCTCCATTTGAAATACATAGCTAAACCTAATATAGGAATAAGGCAACAAATATTCACTGAGTTGGCTCATAATTAATAATGTATCGCTACGTTGTTCATAAAACAATGAGGAATGAGGGGGAAATTACTTTATTCCACATCAACCCTGAACATTATGTACTAATCAAAATAAAGGCCCATCTCTGAGCCTGAGACAATGGAAAGTGACAGGCAATTAATGCAAATCTTCAAATATTATGAAAACAAATCATGATTATTCAATATAATGCTTTACCCTGCTAATTAGAAATACAATGGTTAAAACGTATATCCTAAGCAATACAAATAAGACATCTGTTATTTTGCTGAATGTCATTAGCTGCAATTCTTAAGTAAAATGGTAGAGATGAAAAACATCAAATTCAATAATTCCATAAGAACGCAAATAACTGGAGGTCCAAAGCTGAAATTTATGATAAAAGTAAAAGAAATCAAAGCCATCGTTCCCCTAGTGGTTTCTACGACTCAACTCACAACATACTGTTTCATCAGCACCGCTGAAGTGAAAGGTGTCTCCCTTTCTCCAAACTAGTTTGAGCTTGAAGGCATTTAGCCATCTCCTGTCGGGACTCTCTTTCAAGGTATGTCAGCACCCCAACGTTCTCGCTCACTGGTGGGTGTTGCTTTCTTAGCCCCCAGGCACAACAAGCCAAATAAACGCGCCAGTCGACAGTCTCCGTCAGATCCTGCCAGACTCCCTGACAACCAAGACAACAAGCTAAAAAAGACAAAACAACTGCAGGACTCATTTGTTTTCCAGATGTGCTTTTCACATATCCTACACTGACTCTGCCATTGTCATGAAAAAAGCACAAGTTATAGCACTCAGCCAGAATAGGAGAAAAAAAATTACACCTTAAACGCTACTTTCTTAGATCACGCGGCATTGTTGAATTTTAACCAAAAGCTGTGCAATCTTCTAGAGAGGCTGTTTTAACAAAAGGGGCATTTTCATAACTGACAGAAAAATTGAGCAGCATACATTTTCTTTGATTTCTTTCACACGGAGTTCTAGCTTGGCTCAAAACTAACTACCTTTGAGGTAACACGAGTTAACTCGCCTCTGACCCAGTTTCAACGCGGGTACATTTCTGCCGGCTTCCAACATCAACGTAAATAAGCAGCTGATTCCAAAGCTGCCACCCCAGAGACAACTGCTGAAGACCACTTCTTCACGTCACTGCTAAAACATGCTGAGTGAGGCCTTTAGAGTAACAGGCCATCGATTTTATTTGTGGAAGTATGCAGCGAATAAGAATATACAGTATAGTCTAAACGAAAGACATCTGGTTTTACTTGTGGCCATATTGAACAAAAGCATTGCAGAATCAGTACAAAGAGATAGCACTGGAGGTCTGGACTGTCTCAGATGTCAATCCCACCTCCAGAACAGATGACTAACTGTGTTTTTGTTGTATAGCTGACCATTTGCCATTTGGGACAAAAAAAACTCTGCTTTACAAGCAAGATACCAATATTTGCCAAAACTGCAACACTAAGTCTGCTGAAGGTTTTGCCAAAAATAAACATTTACAGATTTAAAACACACGTGAAAAAGGCATTACAGTAGACTGGATAATGCAGGATTAGCACACTTTAAACCCAAATTATAAGCCCGAGGAAGGTTAACTTTTTCCCTGCCATTCAAAGCTCAAAGGCCAAAAATGTAAATTCAGGCCAAATACAACCACATCTGTCTTAAATAAATGAAGACAGAATAAAATCTGTGCAAAATCTGTTGTGTGTGTGAGAACGCTATATGCAGTCTTAACTGAACAATGAGGTCTACCTCTATGAGCATCAGCAAGAGTGGAATTTTATACACAAACAGAACAATTTTTAAGGCAGAAAATAGTATCTTAAATATTAGAAGTACTAAGGGCAAGGACATTCATGTCTGAGAATCTGTAAATATGTAGTTGTTGCCATGGGATACTGTTCAATCACTAGTGATAACTACACTTATACTATTGTCAGTCATGGTTAAAAGACCAGGAAAGATTGTTTTTCAAAATTAACCCCCTTTTTTGAAATGCAAGTTAAAGGCATGCATACGGTCAGTTGTTTGAGATAAGTCAACAAGCTTAACAATGCTTCACTTAATAAAAAAAATAGACAAATATTGCAAATGATACATAAATAAAAGTTGACATATACCAAATATGTTCTTCATATACTAAACAGTTCTTCAAAATAGTGTCAAATCTAATGTTAATCAAACATTACTCCACCAATTAACCTAAATATTTACATTTTCATAGGACAGCATAAGTTCTTTATCGGTAAACTGACCTTTTAACAAACATACAGAACAAAGGAAAGTAAGTATACCAAGGAACTAAATGATAATACTGTGAACACAGATTAAAGCATTTCGTTAATTTAAAAAGTCAACCGTCATCTGAATCTTGCTGTAAATAAGTTAGCGAGTTTGAAGAGACATTAACTTTGACACAACATGTAAGCCACTTCAAGTAACATCAAACAAATGCTAAGACACGGAATAAGGTGAAATGCTCACTGTTCAAAAAATATACAGTATCAGTTAGAAACAGCATAAATTCACTAAGATTACTCTGCCAGCATGAATATGTATTAATTTATTACCTCAGGTTCATCAAAAAGTTTCAGGATTTAATGTTCTGAAAAAACAACTACAATCCAAATCAACTCATCAACAAATTTAAAACAAACTCAAACCTCAGCAAATTATCAATATTAGAGTCCATAAAATTGGTGCACTAACACAAAACAGCACTTGTTAACACATGAAATTACTCATCCTTTAAGAAAGACAGCAGTGTTAAAACTACAGAAGGCTAAACTTCCTTATAATTAAAACAGACTTTTTAAACTTCTATACTAGAAAATCAAGTAAACATAATATTGGATACTTAAACCAGAAAAATTCTCTCGATTCACTAAATGCAATACTCTATAACTACTTAAAATGCACTCTGGGTTCTTGAAAGAGAAACTGCACAAAAATGCATATTTCAGCTCAAATACAGACATAGACGAATACATCTGATCTTAGTCGGGGTCCAGCTCAGTCACCCACTGCTAAGCTCAGCTCAACAAGTTTATTTCATTTGTATTGCTTCCCAGGGTGGCATGATGACTCAGCAGGTAGTACTGCTGTCTCACACCTTCTGGGTTGGGGGTTTGAATCCTGCCTTTGCTGTGTGTGTGTGGAGTAGCATGTTCCCCTTTCACACAGGTTTCCTCTGGGTACTCCTGGTGTCTTCAAGCAACACCTAAGCCGAGTCTGTACCCTATTCGGGATGAACCTTTCCCTCTGCCCTATACAGCCTTACTGGGATAAGCAGTTGGAAGATGGGTCAATGTATTGTTCCTGTCTTAGATGATTCTTTTAACTGGAGTGTGATTGATTTTCCCAATGCTGTTTGCTAGAGGGAATGGCTGTCAAACTGTTTCGTAATTAGGTCAAGGTTTTGGTCCAATATTGAACCTCAGCCTAAGACTAACAAGTCAACAAAGTTACATTTCACTGGAAACATAAGTATCCCCTTTTTAAAAGTAACTGTATATTAAGTGCTTCAGCCCCAAGAAGAGAATTCCGCAGAACACATTAACAGAAATGCAGTGTTCTTACATAAAGCTATTTTCTGTAATTCCACACGTGAACGATTGCTCCTGAAAACAGCTGCCTTTACAATATGCTTCAGTGGGGGGAAGGGAGACGAAAAGACCATCCGAGTCACATCTCCACACATTGTTTTCTTAAGCCACAAATCATTTGTAGTAGCTAAAAAGGATGTTTTTTTTTTGTTTTGCTCCACAGTAAGGGCAAATGGATTATTTCATTTATTTCAAAATCCAAGCCGTTTTTCCATTTTATAGCCATTTAAAAAATCTCACAAAATCCATAATTTATATGCATTTTAAAATATACATGTTTTAAAAGCAATTAAATGTCTAATTATAAATTTCCTATTTAACAAGCCCATTTGATTTGAAACTATTTAAGTCTTTATTCCAATAACAGCATATTGTTTAGGAAGGGTAACTAAAGGACTATACATAACTAGTTCAAATTTTATGTACACAAATTTCCATAATATAATTACGTCATTTTAATTATAGTCATTTTCTGCTACTTTTAAAGAAATCCAAAGAAAATTCTCTAGTTTAATTTCTGCTGATTAGCTTTGCTGTAGTTGGTGACCTAGAGCCACATCCCTTAAAACAAACATACTGTACACACTTACTGTACAAATACAATGGGACAGCCTACTCCATTCATGAAATCCAGATGACCGTTGTAATTTCACCTACCGCTGTACGGGTAAAAATTAAAGCTTTGCGTTTCCATGTTAAAAAGCAAGAAATTACTCAAAGACCACCTCAAGAGTACGTGGTGTATTTTAACGAATGTTTTAATTATAATTATTATACTGTAGGTAAATGCACGTTTCTTTTTGGCGCCGTTATATTTATGAAATCTATTGCAAAATATTTCCATTCATAAAAGAAAAAAATATTAAACTAAATCAAATTAATTATTAAACAAATAACTGGTTGTGTTCATGACTGCGGAAACACGGACACGGCTTTTAAATGATATTTTACGGGATACATTTCTACATAAAGCACTGCTTTGTGATTATTTCAGTCAAGGAAACTGCATCTTTGTTGCCGTTGTTTTTTATTCGAATGCACCAGATGACAAATTCGCCTGATCTCACAAGCCAGCTCGAACGAACATTTACACTGTTGCTCCTCATTTACTATAACATTTTGTCCATTCACTTCTTTTGAATTACCGTAATTTCCCAGACCTATCGAACACCTTCACGCCATATTTACTTTCTTTATCTCGCTTTAGATAACAGACAAGATAAACAAACAACAGAAAAGAAAAGCACAGCTTTATTATTCCGATTACCGAGAAAGTAGACGTTAGATTCTGCTACATTCGGCAAACGAGCAGCGCGAATTACACGCAACACATGAGTAGTTCAACTACCAAGTATACGAGATGACATTTTATGTAAAGCTTAGATATAAAAAAAAAACATTCGACAATTTAAGTATCCCCACGTAAGGAGCTGGTTAAGTTTCTCCCTTCGGGTTAAATCCCAGTTCGCCTGGCTTTCCACACGACGGTAACGGCAGCCTGCCATTCGCGTCCGGGCACAGCGGCTGGATTTCCCAGTGACTCGCTCGGTCGAGGTAAAGACAAAAACACGCGAAGTTGCCGAGGAAAGGGTCTGTCTCTTTGTATTTTTCGTTGTGAGGGAAAAAAAACCTGGAGCAACTAAGTGAACCAGTCACGAAGCCAACGGCAAACGGGCACACGAATCCCAACCTGGCGCGCGGCGTATCCACCGGCTGGCTAGCTAGCTAGCCTCGTAGCTAAGAAAGGGACTCCACAGCCAATAACACAAGATAGCTAAGTAGGCAGCCAACTAGTGAAGAAACGTTTCAATTAAAAAGCTGCAGCGTATATATGCAATACTCGTTCCTAAATCGATGTGTGGGGAACTTGTCCCTACCGTCAAATCCGTGTTGTCGTTGTCGCGGTGTGTGACGGCACGGATGACTCCGGCTCGCCATCTCCAGCGCCCGATCTCCCCGAGCTCCAGCAGCTCCTCTCCGCTGACACATAGGAACCGCTTCCCAACCAGCTCCGGCCGCGCTTCCACCGCCATGGCCCTTTCGCGGAGAGTGAAAAAAACCCTCACAAACTTAAAAAACAACGCCCTACCGATCTGACATTTACCAAGCGAAACGGCTTTTAAGAACCGGAAAAAATAAACAAAAAACAAGCGCGATTTCGTCCTTTGCGTGTCGACCACAACCCGGGGGATTTAAATTTTTTTCAGTCTCCACCCGCAGATAGTCACTTCTTTCCTGCGTGAAACTGAATGCTGGAGCAGACTACTGCCAGCGTACAACCCGTATCCCTCCGCCCCCGTTGAAGCGCACAACAGAGTGAAACCGCACCGATCAGTCTTCTCCGTCCGCCAGACACAGATTGGTTCTGCGAGAGATTGCTTTTCGCCACAACTAGACTGTTAAAAATAGTGCCGTGTCGTTATTGTAATAGAATACATGTCAATTACGAGGAGAATTACAGGAAAGCTCAATGTCAGCGTTAGACTAGATGTGAGAAGTGTGAACATAGTGCTTATGATGTGTGAATAAAAACAGCTTTCATTTATCTTTCAATTATGAATGATTACACTAATAAGAAACATGCATGTTTGTTACAAAGGCACACTAGCTAGATACATGCACTCCTAAAAGGACTTTTTGTCTAAAATCATCCTTGCCTTATTAACCTTACTGTCTGTTGCAGAATCAATTATGTTTTGTGCTCTATTGTGTCTCTCTCCCAGCCGGTTTATTGCTGCCCCCGAGGCTGACCTTACGGGATGCGCTGTGATGAGGAGAAAAGGCGGGCTGTTATATGTTAAACATGTCCACTGGAGGCAATCAGCTTTCGTGTCACCTTCGGGTCGGCTCAGAAGATGGAGAAAGATATCCCACAGCTGACAAAATCACTAATCACAGTGCTCCACCGATGGTCGTAAAATTTGCCTACTGCCGCAGGAACACCATAATACCTAGAAACGGCATCCTCATATATACTACACATGAGCCTAATTTTTATTCACTCGAATGAACATCAACGGCTGAAATCTGATTGAGCAGAAAGAGTTCAATAAGCTCGGCCATTAGAATAAAGGCATACTAGCATATTTCTATTTATGCATAAATTAAACATGTAAAGTGGCATGAGGCAGTGGTATATTCATAAACGCACAAGGTATTATGAGTATATACATATAATACTACGTGCCATGGTTGTAGGGCAAATATATCGGTATTGCCAACATCATCATTACAATGGCCTTTTTAATAATATTTTTGAATGGGGTTTTATATAGCTATATAATTTAAATGATAGTAATTACACAGAATGATTAAATGAGAATATACGAAGAATGAATTTTGCTTCTTATCTGACCAATGCCAAATGAATGTGGAAGATTAGGCGAAGCAAATGCCGATGATGTGCGCTGATGTGATGTTGTATAATGTCAAACACACAATGACTGTAACATATTATTGTGTAATGCCATCGAGGTGTGACGTTTGTAATCTTCTTGCAAAACACTCAAATTCTAACCGGTTAGTGCATATTTGGTGTTGAACTCTATTGTGGTCTGTCTCTGCTGGTGTGACAAGAGAATCAGAAGGGAATTTCCCTGAGCAGCGGACATGTTCATGAATAACAAGGAGATTAGCAAAAATCTACAATTCACAGACGTCATCTGTTGCCAAGCGCATTCCACTACATTTGGCGAAAAAAGGTTGTTTTTTGCCTTGTTGAAATACTCATTGTACTGTATGTAACCCCTTAGAAATTGATACTGTCCTCATCTTATCTGACTATGGCATGGACAAAATAAAAGCCGTATGCTTTCTAAGAGTAGAAATAGGTGACATAGTTGAAAACGCGATAATTGTTGTGGCTCAGATCCTAGAGTGAAAATTAGTCTCTGGGGTCTTCTACGAAGCACAGCAGTCTCTACGGCCCTCACCACACTCTATATCTGAAAAAGCACATTGTAGCAATACTTTCTAATATACACACACGGCATATATGTATGCAAACACCTTTGATGATGCAGTAGGGCGAAAAGTATTTTTGGTAATAAAAGAAGGTATACGTAACATTGTGACCCTGCACTGGATAGTCAGCCATGGATGGATGCATGCATGCATGCATGCATGTATGGATTATGATTATAAAATACCCGAAGAACCCAGCTTCTGGTGCATAGGCAGATCTAAGGGCAGCCCCTGAGGACCACCCAAATCAAGCACCACTGTTCCAATAACAGTACAAAAATCGTCCTAACCAAAACAAATCAGTAGCTGCCAATGAAAATTAAATAAGGGCTGTCACACAATAATAATATCACTTTCTTTTTGTTGTCTGAGAATACCACCATAATGCATAAATTTTTAGTATTATCATCAATAGAAATAACATGTTATTGGGTAGCAAATCATCATTTCCACAAAATAAACTTGATTTTGAGTAGTTTTATGGATTAATTTACAAGTGACATTTTGAATAGAGAAAATGACACACCTTTGTTTACAAGATTGTCATAATCGTTCTTAGGCTTACAACACTTGGTGGGTGTTTGTGCTTGCTGAATAATATCCCTCCCCTGCATCGGGGTAATGATGTTCAACCGATCCCAGAAAATAGAGGGCATAAGGTGGGGTACGCTGTAGAACGAGCGCCAACCCATTACAGGGCACTCATATTAAACATAACCATGTCACTGGGAAGTGGAGACAGGCTCCGAGAAGACATACAAGCGCCGCCAAAAATAGAAGCAGAATGTCCGAATCTTCTACAATGACATATCCTCATAATAACTGAAGACGATGCCATCCAACATCAGTCGTACAACCGATTATCCAGTACAGGGTCACAGAAACTAATGACGTTTAATAAGCAAAATACACGAAACGACAAGCAATATATTTTACCTTTCCATCCACCCATGTATATATCACGAATCCACTATAAATAATTACCGCTTGTACAGTCAGGGTCGCAGTGATTATATTTTGGAAAATTCAACACAAATCTTAAAATTAAGAGGAGTATTATTTTTAAATGACATGCGATTTAAGCGTGTGTTTCTTTGTCGTCATAATATTCAATAATAGCGTAAATGCAGATATAAAATGTAGTTTACAACTTGACAATAAGATGTCTTGATAATTTCTTATTTATTAGTATGTTTTAATAACCCCCGCTATTAAATAAATACGACATTCAGAATATATCTCGTTTTACTAAATAACTTCACAATAACGTGTTTTCTCTCAGACTTAACAATAGACTCTCTTTCAATCAGCGTCAAGTATGATAGAATCCGTGTTATTCACCAATCCCAATAAGGTATCAAACGGTAAACAGAAATCCATCCAATAAGAAACGAACAGGAGGCAGAGCTTCCAGTTTGCGCTCTAATGACGTCATTTTCATCAGACGAAGCGAGTCCTACCAGTGTGCGTCAGGAGGAGCAGGCTGGAGGGGTAGGAATCTAAATTTGAAAAGTAGTGCACACCCAGGCTGATCCAAGGTGTGGAACTAGTCGGTTCACGTTCATTTCACGGAAATACAGTTGCCAATCCCATTTTAAGTTTGTCGTTCATTAACGAACCCGTATAATAAGAGTTTTTGAAGTTTCCCTTGAAGTTTTTGGCGCAATCCCGCCGGGACCCCTCTTCCTCGCGCAGGCGGGCGGCGACTGAGTAGAAGTAAGATGGTGTCGTGGATAATTTCCAGAGTAGTCGTGTAAGTCACATTTACGTTTTTGTTCCGATTTTTCTGCGCTCAGTGGAATAAATTCGCATGATGGCTGCGATAGTGTTGACATGTATACATTTGGCAGTAAGAAGTTTGCCGTCACCAAGTAACGTGTTTCCAAACAATCTTACCGTGCTTAAAAATTTAAACACGGCAGATGCGGACAGGCCCATACGTTTAACGGTTACTTTAGCTAGATAGCTAACGTAGCTAGCTGGTACGATTAGTTAATGCACATGTGTTTTATACTGTTACAAATAAACTTAAAGGCGGTAGTTAGCGCCATTATACACTGCGTGGTAACTAGCTACATATATGTCTTCTGGGTATCAGCTCAGCAAATCCTTTGTTTGTTGCTAGTGTACTGATGGTTTACCCAGTTAACTGAAACGTGCTCAGCATACAGTTTCGTACTTAATGAGATATATGATTCCATATTCGTCTAAGGTCGAGGCCTCTATTAAAGCCATCGTGGTAAGATTAGCTTATGGATAGCTAGCTAACTGGCTAGCTAACGACTGCCTTGAACCTAGCGAAAGCTCGAGGCCTTGATGAATTTCTGAGGAATGTGTCACATTGGATACAGGAAAAACCTGCTGCTGATCCCATGTCAGAGGGCTACGGGGGTGGGGGTGGAGGTGGAGGTGGTATGTAATATACTTAACCCACCTACTCCAATTATAGCCGACTTACAAACACATTTCACTGGAGGTTGTAATCTGATGAAAAGTCTCTTAATAGGCTACAATATTTAGAATATTAAAGAATAATTTTAATAATTCGTTTACTGGAAATTATTTGGTAATATTATTGGCATGCCATTTTAATAGCTAACACGCCGCTTACTACACTTTAAATGCACGAAGTTTCATTAAGCATTGGTTATAATCTAACCCTAATACTGGACTTGGAAAGGAGAGAAGGCCATTTGGAAAAGTAGTTAATGCTTGAGAACATCACATGTTCATCGTTCTCTCCTTCGACTGCTTTAACTGAGAACTGATTTACAACTCGTTTACATTTTTAAGCAGCTGTTGGTAGATGGAAATAGTTGACATATTGCTCTGTTGATACCGATTGCTAATGAAGAGGTGGCCTGTACTACGAAGCGGGGTTAATGGCTTATCGGGGTAACTTGTCGGAGTATATGCGGTAATGTTAACCATTTAACCACCAGCAAGTCTATCCTTACAAGAAACACTGCTTGTAGCATAATAATATTAAATAATTATAATAATAATTAACTTGGTTATTAAGGTATGTAAAATAGTGTAATGAAAATCGGCCGTTTCCAGTCACTGGCTGATGGATCTGTGCATTCTTACTTTTTGCATTTGATGTTTTACTGTTTCCTGAATACATATTTAACTAAAATGTATTAAAAAGCAAGAAAAATACTAAGCTTTACGTAAACCTCTTCAGCCACATTCTTATAACTACATTCGTCGGTGTTGTACGATCACGTGTATTACTCACTTATGTAAGTGTAATGCAGTATCGTGTTTCCTGCTTGCTGTATGTAGCATTGACAGTCATGGAAGGTACACTGTACTACTGGATACTGGATAGTGAAATGCCTTTTCATCTGCTTCCTGGATTTTGTTGAAAGTAATATGTATTACAAAGGAAAACAGCATAATATAAAAAGATAAGAGTAAATGGTAGCAATTTACTCGACAGGGCACAAATATAGTATTATGCTATTACTTCGGTATTAATTATCCACAAACTCAGTCTTAGTTACATACTGATCTCATGTTAATTCATCATTAATGAATCATGAAGCATATTTTATCTCAACCAGTTGCTATATTTGTTACTATATCTGTTAATTCTGCAAACCTTTGTGAACTACTGAAGGAACAAGTCGTGAATAACGCAAGTTAAATACTGATCTCATATCTGTTCATCATTAATGAATCATGATGCATCTTTCATCCTGAGCATGTATATTTGTTACTGTATCTGTTAATTCTGAAAACCTTCGTGAACTACTAAGGAACTACTGAAGAAAAAAGTAATGAATAACACTAGAGTAACACTGGTCTCATGTTTGTTCATCATTAATAAATCGTGATACTTATTTTATCTACAGTAGCAACTGTACTTGTTCATGGTTTGTTCATAATTTGTAGTTCAGTAGTAACTGAGTTATTACTAAGTATCTGTACCTCGTGAAGTAAAGCGTTGCCAAACAAACATGAATAAAATGACAAACAAGATAATCAAGATAAAGATTCTGCTTGGTATCACTGTGTAAACATGGGAAGTTGAGGGCAAGATCTGATCCAAGCCACACCGGCAGATTTAGGTGAAATGTTACATTTTTACATATATATTACAGATACAAAACTCACTTTTAGTTTGAGGCTGAATTAAAAATGACACCGCTAAATGCTGAGAATTAATTAATACTAGTTAAAATGTATTTACTTAGAATCCTATTTAAGTTTTGTAATTAAATATGCATGTATCTTCTAGATACAGGCCACTCATTGAATACCAAAACAACCGATTTTTATTAGTACTAAAATTAATGTTAAATGGCTATTATGTCTTTTAATATCTGACATGCAACTCCTGCATAATTATACAGTATTATAGGTGGTTCTCAAAAGTAATATCGCACTGTCTGTCAACAAGAAAGTTGCACTAAACACTCAATCATATAGTGTCTGAAAATGCCAAAAATGACATACTGATATTATTATACTGATATTCCTGTCATGTATTTGGTGAAAGGATATTTGTTGGAATAATTTTGTGATTAGCACCGAACAGATTTTTTTTGGAGGGAAAAGATCGATGTTTTAAAATGCAAGCAGGGAGATGAGCCCATGTAGCTTTGCAGCCTGATGTCAGGCTTTTCATTACCGACCTCAATTTATCATGAGGGTTGCTGACTCCGCAGAACAAATGGTTTTCCATTAGCTTTCGGATGACTTCATCAGCCTAGTTTTAGTGGGATGTGGTCTATATATATTTAAGAGTCTCCAACAGGCCACCACCCCTGTTACTGTTCTTTAATGTCTTGACATCAATTCAGACTACTTGTAGTTATGATCACATTCAAACATAGTTAAAATCCATTAAGAAAAATGATTTTTCTGACGTAGTAGGAAAGTCTGTTTTGACAAGGTTACAAATGTGTTCCTTTTGCTTCTGTTACAGAATTTGCAGATTTTCATAATATTTTAATATTGATTGTTGTACATTTAGTTCATGTCTTTTGGTGGCCCTAATTATAAAACAATTATGATTATTTCTTTCAGGGCAATCATATGCAAACTTAAGACTGTAGTTTCTATGGTGATTTTAACAAGAGGCACCAAAAAAAATCTCAACAATGTTTCTGCATTGACTTTGGGGTTTCAAACTCCAGTTAAAACTGAGGTTTGAATTTTAGAATGTGATTTTATTTTTCTGTATCTGGCATGCTGCCTAGTGCTTTGTGCCCAGTAAGGACCTTCTGGTATGCCGTGCAAGTGTTTCTGAGCAGGAAACTAAAAGTTGACCTGAAACAGAATGTCAAGGCCTGTCTGAAGATTTTATTTTTTCAGCTGCTTGCAATGAGTGAGGCCCCTCTTTGCGAAATTGTTTCAAGAACTTTTTCGACAGGCAGTTTCCTTTAAGTCACTGTTCGTGAAGAATGGTTCTCTCTTTGATAGCATGCTGCCAGGATTGTGTAGGGCCACTTCTCTTTCGTAAGATGGCATGGATTCCTTTCTCTCAAGGAAGAGAGGAAGGAAGACCTGTGGAATCATGTAAATTTCAAAACAATGACTTGCATGGAATAATGTTTGGAAACTGTGTATGCTCTGTCTGTACGGAAACAGTCCTACTTATGAAAAACTGTATGGGACTTGGTAGGTTCTTGCTTTGCAGAATTAAAAATGATTGCGACACGTTGAATATTTTGCCCTACCTATGCACCCCTGCACGATCAGAACATCACAACATCCACTAAAAATTGGTTTTGTAAGTACGCTGCCTTTATGGTTTTTCAAGGTCTTATGAATAATATCTAAACCGCTGGGCACCAAAATGAGTAGCATCAATAAGTAAAATTAAATCTTTATCTTTCAAAGATGCTTCTAAAAAATGTGTCTAGAAATACAAATGCCTGTTTCACAAACCTGTAAATGACAGGATTCCAGATGGGTACGCTTGTGTAAGGTCTGGGCCGATTTACAATTGTTAGAATTGTGCAGCCCTGTTTCTATGGCAACAGGGAGAGATACTGCCAAGGTGGATCCCTGGACAAAGGCCATCAAACAAATGTGAAGTTGCATGTTATATAAAAATGCCTTAGATGGGTCAGTTCATATCTTTTTTAAATTTTTTTCCAAGGGCTTGTGAATGGTTGTTCTTTTTCACCACAGAATTCGTATCAGGTCCTTTTTCATCTTGATTCTTTTTGGTATATTTGAAGGTTTTCTTTGCCTGTGTAGCAAGGACGCTATTCTGGCTATTGCAAAAAAAGATGGAAATATTCCTCAGCTGAGTTTCTGCTGCTGTAAGCAGATCACCCTACCAGTGAAATAAAAGTTAGGTATCATATTGCTTTTTTTTAGCTGAAGAATATTAAATTATCTGCTGTTATTCACTCTTATGCTATATCCATAGTCACTGTTTTTACCCTGTTGATTAATTGCTGATTTGATCTGTTTCATTTTTTCCCGTACAGCTTTATTTTGATGTAGTGTATTTTCAGTATCCAAGCTTATTTACTGTGGCTTAAATCGCAGTTGGTCGTAGCTCCTTTCAAGAGCTGAAAGTCTTCCAATTTTTTTTGCCTAGTAGACTCTTCTTATGAGTGTGCTAATTTTGCCCTCTTAAAGGAGTATTGAGAGTGCATATGTAGAGAACACACTGAATGTTGAAATACAATAAAATTTCCAAACTGTGGTGGAACAAGTTCTCATCAGTAATTATATATCGATAAAAAAGATGTATGAATTAGTATTAAAAGCATAAATAGGCTTCACTGGCAAAATTGATGTATAACCCTAACCTTGGCTAAATAAATGCCCGACAGTAACCCCAAACCCTGTAGCAGTCTGTTAGGTTTTAATAGGATTCATCATTTAATAGTAATTAACCACGACCACCAGCTTTGAAACTTAGGTACTGGGCTTAAATTTGCAGTTACAGAACAGACTAGCTAGCTAATTAAATATGCAGATATAGCTAACAATTTATGGAGGAATGCAAAATACTGAAAACCTGAAGAAACATTACCTTGGTATTTTAATAACCACCATGTTACTTGGAAAATTACCCAGCTGGAAGGCTAGACTTGTGCTTTAAGTTTCTTGTGCAGTTTTGAAACCCACCAAAAATGAACAATTTCATGTGTTAATTCTCATGTTTACATTTAAGTACTTGGAACCATGTATGTTTGTAAGTAATAGTATAAGTGAGTTGATTTTAAATGTTACCTTTCCCTGGGCATGAATCGCATCCTACACTGTGTGTTTTTCCATTGTCTAGACTACTCAAGCTTTTTTTTAAGAGGACCAAGGATTAAAGCAGATAAAATACAAGAAAGGATAAGAGGAACCTTTTTATTTAATGTGCATAGCACTGTATTGGATCGGGGGGGGGGGGGGGGGGGGGGGAAGGTGGGCAGAAGTGAGGCGAGACAGAATTCACTGCAGAATTAACAGCAAACAATCAGTAATGCAAACAATTGATGTTCCTAGTGTGAAGGAGTTTTCACTGCATATAAATTCGAGTTTCATAGACTTGCATAGAAAATGAAATGGATGCTTGTCCTGAAGGTATCCAAGTGTGAAAGTCATTGCTTAAAAAGAGGGCCATATTTCCTGGGAATGATTGCATTTAACCATAAGAAAATAATAAGAATAATAATTTTGAAGCATAAACTGGTGGGGAATAGTGGTTCTGTACACATGCATAATTAGAATATTAATGTGAACAGGGTTTAATATGATGGATATTTGCTTATTGGTTTAAAGAGTTTGATTCACCCAAGAACGTGCACAATTTAATAAAATTAACTCAGAATAGAAATGCTACTTATAAGCATTATAATGGTGCATGTAAACATGGCTGATTGCATAGCATGCTTTTATGTGTGTGTACACTTTTAATCCCATAATAATCAATACAGTTTGATCAAGTCCAGATGGAGGATGTCATTTTATTAAATGTAGTTGTATAATGGATACTGTCTCCCCCCCATCTGTGTAGTGTGATAGAAGGGCAAGTTGTAAAATGGCCATGTTTTTAAACAGCATTGTGTGAAATGTTGGTGTAAATGGTTTATGCTAATAGATCAATTTAGCTGCAAAGGTCAAAACACGAGGTCCATCTTAAAGTGGTTCAGTGGTTATTCCATTGGGACTGGTCACACAGATCAGTCTGAATTGGAGTCTGCTGCAGCCAGCTTTCAAATGACTGACTGAAGCATCCATCTGGTTTGTTTGTACAGGTCACCTGTTCACGGCATGTTTTTTCCTTTTTTGGTGTCTTTTCCGGCCTCAGCCCTTGGAAGAGTGTTATCAGAATATCACGCTCGGCATCATTTCTCATTTCTAAAATGTGTTTTGAGAAAATGAATGCAGTTACATTTTTTCGAGCAACGTTTTTGCGTTGATTACGTCCGCGCCTGTGTGTCCCTTCGTGTCTGTTTTCATCATTTGCTCTTCTAAACTATCGTTTATCCCTTTTCCTATTCAGACTCCTTTTTGGAACCCTGTACCCAGCTTACTCCTCCTACAAAGCTGTAAAAACCAAGAATGTAAAGGAATACGTAAGTATAAATAACAAGCTTCAAACCCCCTCCCTTAATAACCTCAGAATTTAATGTGTACTGGTATTTCTTATTCAATAATTTTTTTTGCAGTACATGCCTTGGCGTGAAAATGTGAATGATCTGTCTGTGACAGTGAAACAGTAAGGCTTTCTCTTGCAAGTTGCTGCAAAGCATGTGTGTAGGGCTGGCGTATGTCACTGAGTGAGTCATCCAGTTCCCTTTCAGGTGTGCCAATTTGGATTCTGCCTCTGAACACCACCCTCAGAAAATCAAGCTTTTTTTTTTTCTTATTCTTAATACTCGTATGTTGCTGAACTGAGAATTACATTTTGTACTGGTGTGGTTGGGTAGGCCTTTTTATTCCACTACTGCTTTTATGAAAATAGAAAGAACTGGACTCTCCAGTAGGGTTGCTGTGACCCTGTGCCAAAAGGGGTTGGCCACCAGTTCACTGGGGGGGGGGGGGTGGTGGTAAGGGGGAATTCAGTTCCACAGCGTATTTCCGAGGTTGTTCTTTTCATGAGTGATCTGTGATTTAGTAGTTCAGGGCTTCATTTTTCCCCCAGATATTCTGAACCACTCCTCTGATGCAAGACGATAGCCTCATTTTATCAAGTTATTTTTTTTATTGTTTAACACTGTAAGACCTGGAGGACTGGATATAGAAATAAATTACTGATTGCATAAATACTTTGTGGCTGCATTTAAAAACAATGGCTTGCTAACTCACCAAACCTTACGCAGCTATATTTTTAATGTAAAGTCGAGGGAAAGAGTTTTTAAATCGACAAGCGTGTTTTGCTGGATAGGCTGGCTTATTTAGGCTAGTCTGCTATTGGTATGCATGATGGCTGCCGGCTGGCAAGGGGAGACGCTTTTTGTACGATGAGCCGATCATTTGTTTCTATGAAGAGAATCCAAGTTCCAAGCTGGTTATAGGTTTTATGCCAACACGTCACCAGGCTTTCGTTTTGTTTTGCAAGCTGCTTGGAGCAGTTTGGAGTCACATGGCATTGGGTTCATTTAATTGTTTGGTGTGGCGCCTCAAGGGCATCAGTGTCAGACTGTATCATCTTTATTAACTTAATCAGTAGAAGTATGAAGCTATGGGTAACTTATAGCATTATAGGCATTATAGACTGTACTGCCTAGCCTTAAGGTATCTCCACACTTTCCTGGATGTATATGGTCCATCGTGGAGGGATTCTGTTTACTGTTAATGTTCAGGTTTGTTAGTATGTTTTTTGTTTGTTTGCGTGGTTCGTTTTATTTGATTTTTCACTATATCTACTTTAGCGTTACCATTCAGTGTCTGACTGGCTGACTGTAAAACGGATGGACAAGTTTGTGTATGTAATTTTTTATTTTTTTTTTTGCATGAGAGCCCTAGCTCTGGCCGTCACCCACCAAACAAAATTTAAACAAAGGCAGCATTTTGAGGACCTTTACACCATAAAAGGATGCGCACATCGCAAGCCATTTTGTCTTCTGCTGTATGATGTAATTCATTGCAGTCTTTTTGAAATCAAGTCTGGAGGCAATCACCAATATATTCCTAACATCAGTACTGCATCTATATATTTGTACTGGGCTAAAGCTGCTTTCTGTTGACTGTAAATATAGCTTTCTATTTTGACCTTCATTTTATTTTCAAAATGTACTTTGAATGTCTGCAAGAGATCTATGCACATTGAGTTGCTGCTGTTTGTGCTTGCATATATTTCAAGTATTTATCTTTCTTTTTAATGTTGTCTGGAACTTTTAGTGTAGCTTTGAATTTTGTCATTCAGATTTAAAACAATTGTTGAATTTTCTTCATACATTATAAGAATACAACTAGGTGAATTCCCCTTTCCGTTCAGTTTGAATAAGTATTCAATTTGTTTATCAGGAGTAAGACAATGCTGAAAATCTGTGCTGTAATTCCTATGCAAGGTAAAGGCTGTTTGTGGGTTTTTTATTTCCTCATCTTTTCATTTTTGTTTAGAAGGTTGGGAAAACAGTAAGTATGCTTAGTAGTATTTCCAGTGTGGACAGTGCCATTCCTGGAAAAGAGGGGCTGTCATTTTGTTGCAAATTTCATCTTTGTCCCTTTTTTACATTCAGCAGTTCTGCGATTGGAAAAGGTTTAGATGTTGTTCTGATCAAGTGTGCCTTTCAGTATTCATCATTTTGTAGTTTCTTTGTGCAGTACTTTATAGTAGATGGTGGTGGTTGAGTAATACAATGCTTTTCACTAAAATGAGAAACCTAATACTGACTACATACTGCTTTTGGAAGGAGAACTTGTATGTAATTCACTGTCAGTACAAAATGCATACTAGTTTACTCTGTCTCACACTATCAAATGTTGGCTATAAAGTATGTTTATGAAAGTTGCTCTGCTCAGAGATGGACTTTTACTGGCAAGGTTTTTTTATATATATAAAAAAAACCTGTACCACAAAAGCCACGTTTTATAGGCTTGAGAATATGTCATGACTGTGGTTACATTTGTCCTAGAATATACAGTGGATGGCAGTCCAGTAATTGAGAAACCTCATGGAAGAATCATTTTAAAAATAGTCCAGGACAAATCATGCTTTGTGCTCTGCTTGTTTTTAGCATGTTAGATGTAGTTTTTGGTTTACGCACTTCAGCACAAGCTTATGTTTACCACAAACAGTAGGAGTGTTTGTACCCAGAGCTGATTCATTCTGGTGGTAGTCTATGATGTGGACTAGGATACCCTTGTGCAACTTAGCAATATTAAGCTGGTTGCACATTAGCATAATGTTGTATCTTTCATGTTCTTAGTTTTTTACTCACCTGCAATAATAGTTTCATTCTACCAAGGTCTTAAAACCAGATCAAATTGCATTTGGAAATTATAAATCGACATGATGATTCAGTGTTTTGCGTCCCTTTAGGCCTAAGTGAGAAGTGTCAGCAGAGACTATTTTACAGACGTATGTTGGGAGACTGTCCTCTTGCAGTCTACCTTTCAAGTTAGCTATAAACAAATGCAAGACTCACAGGGTTCATTGTGAGGCCAACAATTAAATCTGATGCTATCTGCGAGAGTAATAATTGCTGCACTGCATAGATTAGTTTTACTTTGCTCACTGAAGCTGAAAATATCACCTAATACCTCAGAGAGCTTGAACTGAAGGCTGGGATCACATGACTGTCTGTCTGTGCTATCTTTTGAAATTGAAATGCTAAGAAGCCTCTGAAAGCCTGATGGAACTCAGGTCCACACTGGGGAAAGGCACCGCATACAAAGTAGGCCACAACACTGAGCTTTGCAAGATGAAAATTACAGCTGCAGCTGTCAGGACTTCTGCACATCATTTTCTGTATTTCAGGGCAGTCATCGATCATTTGATCAATAATTTAGCTTTTATAAATCAGAAGTGTGAAGTAAATGCTAACTGCAAAGAAAAATCTGAAATTTATTGTGGAATGTGTAAGACCACAGAGGCAGTTGTGGTACAAGGATGCTTTTTAACATTATAAGTTTAACTGTTTATCTAGTATCTGCATGTCCCATTTCACTTTGTCGTCACAGACCGTATGTCTACTTTCCCCTGCATAAAACTGCTTTTGGCCCAACTTCAACTGTGTTTTTGCCCTCAGGTCCGCTGGATGATGTATTGGATCGTGTTTGCACTCTATACAGTAGTGGAAACGATCTCAGACCTCACAATAGCCTGGTAAGATATCAAATAAATGATTCCAGTCTAACATTAAAGGACACGCATGCTCTGTTCAGTTGTGTTGCCTTTAAATATCAGAGGTCAAAATGCTTCGTAAACTAATGCTGCCTTTATGATGTCCGTTGCATTATGTCATTAACAGAATGCATGTTGTTATTCAATTTGAAGGTTTCCCCTGTATTATGAAATAAAGGTTGCATTCGTGATTTGGCTGCTGTCTCCATACACCAGAGGGGCCAGTCTTATCTACCGAAAATGCCTGCACCCTCTGCTCTCATCCAAAGAAAGGGTTCGTATTCAGTTGCTGCACGGACTGGTTCATGTTTTTCCACAAACTCTTGTGATGAAACATTTGCATCGTACCATTTACGTATTCATTTTTATTTGTCAGTTTCCACACCTACCAGTAAGAGATCCATTCTGTGTTGCTGATAAACATAATGGGCCATTATTCCTTTGCTTTCCCTAATGATAAACGCTGCCTTTCTAAATGGCCTATAGTGATATTTTTATGCATTTAAATGATCAATCTTGCTTTTATTACTACTGCCCTGGATAACTACTAAATTTGAGTTTTCTAATGTAGTGAGGGACTGGGGATCCCAGTTCAGGGCTAATCTGTGTAGTGACTGATTTGCTCATTGTCATCTGGAAAACATGCTTAAATCATGTTTCGTCGTGATCTTTGCTGTGATTCAGTGACATCTCATGTCCTACCATATGGGATGCTGTTTGCATACAACAGACAGCACACATGCCCCCGCAGAGCGAGTAAGAACATAGCACGGCTTTCCCTTTCTTCGAACTGTTGTTTGTTCCACTAGGAAATTGACGACTACATCTCACAAGCCAAAGAGCGAAGCTACGAAACCATGGTGAACTTCGGCAGGCAAGGCCTAACTATAGCTGCGACCGCAGCTGTTTCTGCAGCTGTCAAGGCAAGTCCCGCTCTGCACGGGTACAATTATAGAGCACGTGGTTTTCTCTCAGTATAACGCAAATGGTCAAACAAATCATTTTGCAGTTGCTTGGAGAGTTTCGGAAAATCAGGACAACGCCTGCTTTCCACCTCATCCACGGTGGTATTTCTATCCAGGCATGCCACACTTTACGTTTTTTGCAATTTCAAGCTGCAAGTAATATCAGTGATTTAATACCGGTTAATGCATTGCTGCTGGTGGCTGTGCTTGTAAATAAAAGTGAACAAGTTTTTTCAGGTGGCAACAAAATGAAACTGAACATAAAGCACGGAGCATGCTGTAACGCCCCAAGTCGTTCTTGGAGAATCTGATTAATCGGATATGCTTTATACTTAGTGTCAATTAATGGCTTCAAGTCTGACACGACATTTTATCTCAGAGCTGTAATCAGATGGAACATGTGGGTTCTAACGTCGATGTGCTTTTGGATTCTAAACTCGTCACATCAGGACATTAGAAGGGAGGATGTGACGAGTTGGGTGTGGATTTTAAGAGGAAAGGTCATCATTGCGTTGAGTTTCTCTGTAAAGTGGATCCAGTGGGCTGTGAAAAGGCTATTCAGTTCTGTATCCATTAAGAAGACCATTGATCATATTTTCAAAGGATGTCTATTTCATGTCTTCTTTATTGTGTCCTAACTCCTGTGTCGCTCTCTTTCCACTCTTTACTTGACAAACTGTCTTATAGGGGTACTTCTCTACTTGCATCTGTTCTCTACCACTCAGATTGAGGTAATGGAAAAAGAACATTTAACATGGAGGAGTTCATATTTTTCCTACCAAATTACTATGAGTGTGTTTCTTCAGATTAACAAACCTCCTGTCATTTTAAACATTTATGCTCGTCAGTGGTTTTGTAAATGGTTTAAGTATCACAGTTTGTTTCAGGATGCCATCAAAATCAATCATTCCCTCCCCATCCATGACCCAAACATAGGGACATAAGATCCAAGTGTGTTTTCTTTTTCCTTCCATCTTTCTTGCTTACGATTTTCTAGAAATGCTTTGTGTTACCACTCGATGTTTTCATGGGAAGCTCAGCTATGAATGAAGGGCACAGTGACGAGCTGAGGGGTGTCGTCTCTGCAGGGGCAAGGTGCCATCACAGAGCGCCTGAGGAGTTTCAGTATGCACGACCTGACGCAGATTTCTAACAGCGACGTTCCCGGCCAGCTGTACCCAGGGTTCAATCCTGCCACGGTTGCCAAAAATCCCAACAGGGAGGGAGCTGGTAGGTATCCACAGCTCCTCTCACCGTTCTCAGAATGTGGCATGCAGACACAGCAATTGTGGCTGCTACCAATGTCAGTGCATGTCATGTGACCAGCTGTGGCACTCGCATAGAAGAGGCTGACAGCCATATTGTTAGCCGCCATACTGGAAATGAACTGAAAGCCCCATCATTTTCTCAGGGCTATTTTGCATCGGCGTCTACCTGAATGGAAAACAATACTGTCTTCGTGTCAATCTTGACATAATTACACCTAATATACAGATTTGTATTTACCTCAAAATGTAAAATGACTAATAACACATTCTAAACATGAAAGGTCTAGAATAGGTTTGTGGGAGGATGAAGGGAAAAAAGAGCATTTTCCTAAGACAGGCTCTGAGTGGAATACATAATGTGGTCTATCTCAGTATGCTAATGTTCAGTGTTTGAAATTCCACTGGCATCCAGGTCATTTTGATCTTGTCTGCAATAAAGCCATCATAAAAGAAGCATTAAAATGCCAATGGTTTTCCGAGAAAATGGGGTGTTATCAGCTGTTTCAGTAAATTAATTGCAATTTTAAAAGGGATTTTATATAGGCAGCCGTTTAATTCTCCCTGATCTTTTTGTTTGAGCTTTTTAGGAGGGATGCAGATCAAAATATTTAGTCTCATCTTCAATCCATTCTTAGAGTTAAATTCATTTATTTCAAGCCACTTTGGTCTAATATGTAGTCTTCCTTTGACATAATCAGTTTAATTATTTTTTACTTTCAGTGATTGGCACATTTTTTCCAATGACATTGATTTACAACCCAATGGAAATTCAGTGTGACCTAGTCTTATTTCTTCGATTTGAAATGCATGCTATTCTGCGATTTTTATGATTAACATCCTGCTAGCAATGAGAAGCAATTGGAACATTGGTTCCTAACACCGTTGGTAATCTATTTCCTGATTTCCCGCAGAATAATCTATTGTATGTGCATCTGACTGGAGTAATTCTACTTTCATTTCTGCCTAGGTTGCAGAATAACTGAAAAAGTAAAAATAGCCTAAGAGAATTAATTGCATACTTCCAAATCCCAAATAAGTTGTTATACTCTAGTAATCAAAAACAGACATGGAAACAAACAAAGGGACAGGGGGTGGGAATGGCCAAGCTAAGTATGTTGCTCTGGAGCCCTCTTGTGGTGAGTTTAGAAATGCAATAATCGCCATTGTTGAGGAATGCTTGAATTTGTGCGGCAACAGTTGGTTTTGATCATTTCGGTGAACTGATACTACCCTCGTTTAAACAGCGGTGGCTTGTTGCAGGGTGTGCTGTTTGGCATTGACAGTTAGGGTTTCTTTGTCTCTGTGTTCTCGGAGCGCCCTGCCCCCCCCTAACGCTTGGGCAAGGCTGACGGAGGCAGTGCCAGGAACAGACTGTGACCAGCAGGACATGGGGCCACAGCTGCTCCTCTCCCTGCCTGTACAGGACTAGGACTTGTGACCTGCAAGGGGGTCACATGCTTCTTTCAAGTGACACGACTTGGAAGAGAGGCGACCTTTATCCTCGTTGCTGATTGGCTGGTTGCTGATGTGGCCCTATTGTCACAAACCACTTGCTCTTCAGCACAATTCAGGCCATTTGAAAGGATGCTTGTGGTTCGCTTTATAAATAGAAATATTATGGATTGTAATTTGGAGCTGTTGGTTAAGAGTAACTGAATTTGTATGAAATAGTTTTCCACAAAAAATACGTGCTTGCTTGCAGAATATTACGCTTACAATCCAGAGGAAAGAAGCGATGAAGAGGTGGAAGGTACCTTCTCGGAGGACGAAGCAGTCACACAGCGCGGTTTAAGAAGGTCCCAGAGTGTGAAACTCTCACGGTCAAAATTGCGTAAAGAGGTAGGTCCAAAAAGAAGCAGTACAAGAGTATTACAGGACGTTACACATTATACAAGACTTTTAAAAATGACTGTAAGGTGATTTGTCTAATGCCACACACTGACCATTTGTCTATTTCTTTCTTTGTTTTTTTATTTACTTGCCCTTAGGTTCGTTATGGGTCTCTGAAGATTAAAGGAAAAAGGAGGCCTGTAATAAACCCTGCAAATTCCGCACTATGAGAGTATCTAACTACTGATTTTAGTATATATTTCAGTTGTAGGAGATGGATTGTAAATATTTGCCATGGTTACCAGTCTTACTTTTTTGAAAATCTCCTAGCATGTAAGTTAATTGAACATTGGTAACATTTTAGAAATAATTTATTGTAATGCTTATTTACAAGCAATTACAGTAGTGCATCTTGTTTTAATTTTTATTCATTTTTTTCCAGTGACTTTGATGGGTTCGTTGGTTGTTTCTTTCTATGATTTTTTTAGACTATTGTGTGGATTATCTGTCTCCTTTATTTAAAGTATTCCTATTTCCAAAGCTTTATCCATCTCTGCTGGGTAATAGACGTCAGGTTTTTTTCTCTCCCCAAGGTCTTGCTTTATAGCTTGTGTTTAGTACACCGTCTTTATTCATTTGACGTGACTCTCCTCTTTTGCGCAAACGACTATTAGCGAGAAACCAAACGTGTCTTACGTGGGGAATATTCCAAACTGAAAAGGTGTCAGTTGTGTATAGATTGTGGTGTTGGTTCTCTGCAGACATTTTCTCCAGTGTGTGTGTTTGTTTTTTTTTTTAAACCTATTTTTGTTGTCCCCTTCGACATTCAGCACAACAAGCCATGTGTATTTTTATATACCTTGTCATAGCTTCTTATCGTGGTATGTTTTCTTTCCTATTCTGGTTATGACAACCAGAAAATAATGCATTTTAATACCAAAGCTGATGATACTTGATCATGTTCAGATTTTTCTGAATATAAATGTGTGGCAATCTTTACGAAACTGAATGTATATATTGTATCAATAAAGTTGGTTTGATTAAACAAATTGAGATGTTTGCTTTAATGTCCGTAATGATTTTAACTTTGTTGCAGTGTGAATGGATGTTTTCAATTAGTTGGTGGATCATCAAACTATCTAGTTCTGTATGGAATCGGATAATTAGCCGAAAAACACAACAAGCAACATTCACGTTCTGTCCTAAATCACAAACTGAAATGACTAGCGGAAATTATGCGCAGTTTTTCTTTTACATTTTTACTCTGTTTCCTGTCTTATTTTTTCATTAATATGAAATATGGTATAGTGCAGGTCTTAAGAATGAAGTAACACCTTTCTGAAGGCTGTTTTAGGATAGTATTTCCCAGTCTGGTCCTTGGGGATCCAAGGACATTCCACGCTTTTGCTCCAACTTCCTACGTGGAGAATGTCACATCCGACCCCCTGGGGTCATCCGATGTGGGTGGAGCTGACATGGGAGGGGTGGCCAGCAAAAAATGTAAAAAAAAAACTAAATTTTAGGCAGGAATATTTAATGATTAAGCAACATAGATGTATTAAATAATGTGTGTTCTAGTATAGGTGCTACAATTTTTTCCTGTAAAAAATGGTCATTTATACAGCTTGCAGACACCTTAAATGAAATGGTTACATGAGATCTGGGGTCTTTTTTTTGCCACCATCTTCACCGCATAGCTGGAGAAATATACAAGAATTTCGGAATGCAAAAATAACGAATTTTCGCGATATTCAACGTCTTTCTCATACGAATGTACAATTAGGCGATACATCCGAAATTTCTTGTATGGTTGATATTCGTACGTTTTATCACTCGAGTAACGTACAATGCAATCGCGTAATGACACGTTGTGCCCGCTAGGTGTCCCGCTTAAACTGTATAATGATCGCTATAGACAATTAGCTTCCTCGGTGCTATTTATACTGACTCAAGAAAAAAGGTTAAATCAGAGAAAATTCGCATCAATTCGTATTTTGCGGAAGAAATATTTAAAAATATTTTTGTGACTTTTTCGACCAAGCCTTGTGCCCATTTGAAATGTAAACACATTTCCAAGTTCGTTGGAATTGTTCAGTAATTTTTCAAAAATAAAATACGCAAAACAAGGGTTGTAAAGTCCCTTAATAACAGTATGAGTGAAGTCTGGGGTTACCCTCTCCGGTTTTTAAGGAATATATAAAGGTTGCTTTTTGTATTAATCAAAATAAATGCGACAGGAAACCATCACGTCAGTGATCATGGTCAGTTTTTACATTGATTAGGAAGTTATTGTGAACTGGGCATGTCTAAGCGCAACTCACACATAAATATTCACTTTACACTGGGTCATGTGCGCCTCAATAAACGAGTTAACAGCGGACAAGCACAAGAAACAGGCCTTTTAACCTGGTTTATCGCGTCCCGAGCGATGTACTTAAGCTCGTTCACCAGTTTTTGCAGTTAGTTCGGTAATGCTATGCATGGTATTAACCGATGGATATTAAAAACCAATACCTCGAAAAACTGAACAAAATATGTCCTATAAAGTATAAATACTTTTTCGAAACTTCCACAAGCAAAACTACGTGAATAGCATAACTTAATATTTTTAAGAAAATAAACTAATCATTTAAAGAAAATAGTTCCTTTATTAGGCCTATTTGATTAACATTACAAGGGTACTGATTTTCACGTCCTGTCTCAATCTGTTAACATCTACAATATAGGCTGCCAAACCATGTTCCTGCAAGCCAAATATTACACACAGGGTCTTCAGCCAGTCCTTATCAAGTAATCGTGAACAATTTATATAACAGAAGTGCTGAGAAAAATTCTTCCTGTTTACAGTTTTTTGGTTTTACCTACTCCTGTCCATCAGAGGTCGCTCTGCCTATATTGGAGATAGAAATTGACTGTGTCTTGTGTCCCCTGATCTCTGAGTGTAAATCTACAGTATGGTGTTGCCTCACTGATTTTTTTTTCTTTTTTGAACCAAAAATGAATAAAATCTTTGACAGATTTTACACCTGGCTTATTAGATAGACAAAGTCTGTTAAACATTCTATGTTAGACAGCCCCTATAAGGGCTATGCCAGTATGTGAAGTGAAATATTTCACCAAAGTCAATTAGTCAGTTCTTGGGAATCTAGGACTACATTGGAAATTAAATGATTCATGTAGCCTCACTTATTCGTCACAGGAAGCAATGGGAATGATATTTGTCCAACAGGAATGCACAGTTCTGTCTCAAACAGTATTTTCCTAATGTGGAGAAAAGAACAAGTCTCCATGTTCTGTTTTTATATATCAAGTTATATATGGAGTTGTATTTTCTGCTGTGCTTTGACACTGTTGGCCTTATGTTTTTAAGTCAATATTTATGGTGTACCTATGTGCCCCATGCTGAATGGAATAGAAGACGAGCTCCACCACGACTCCATCCAAGATAAGCTTCTGGACGATAGGTGGATCAATGAAAATCTCTACATTAAATGAAACTATGAGCTATATTGCTGGGTTTGGATAAATCATTGTGTGCATGCTACGCTGCTGCTAAGGGGTAGCCCTTCTAAATGAAGGTGAGTTTGTATTCCTGACTTGAGCATGACAGCTGTGAGATGCAACGCAAGCAACGGCTGCCAGACTCACGGTTTTGCCAAGTCCCTGCTTGAAGTCATGGTATGGTGCTACTGAGACAGCTAAGCATTCTGGGTATTCCCAACTTTTCTCCATAAACTCTAAATCATATCTGCCCCTGCCATAACCCCTCGACAGTCACGGAAGGCTGGATGAGAGTACGGCTGTCCCACCATCATGCTAAACCAGCCCACAGTCACCACTGGCGCAGAAGCATTTTATGGAGACAGTGCTGAGGGCGGGGACTATGGAGTACGACGGACTAAAATTACATCTGTTTGGATGGATCCTGTCTCAGTTTTTAGCTAAAGCTGATTGAAACTAACCACCAGATGTTTACGTGCATCCCTTCAAACGGCAGAGGTTAGGTAGTTTGATGTGGTGTTCCTTTAATTTTAAATGAAGCAATGTGCATGGACATGATGCAACGTATAAAAAGCCTCCCATCCGAAAAAGCTCACGCAGAAGTTCATGAAAAGGTCAGCCCCAGAGACACACGCAAGCTCCTTTGTTTTCTGGTATTAGAATTATTCAACAATTAGAATTTGGGAATTCATCTCCTGCTCCTCCTTGGTAGAGTCACCCTTTTGTGAGAGTTCAGGTAGGTGAGAGTCAGTGTGCGGGTATGTGTGTGTGTATGTGTGTGTGTGTACCCGTGTGTGAGTGCACATGGGTTTGTGGGTGTTCATGTGAGTCCTTCTGACACCTCGGGGGAGGAACAGGCAGTAGGGTAACGTCCACACTGACCCATAGCTGAACTTTTGGTAGACTTCCTGTCACGACCCGAGACAGCGTGTGCTCAGTGCTGGGGGTGCAGCTGGCTGGGGTAGCTCTTGCTCTAGGGTTGGAAACATCATCAGCCTGCTCTACTTGGGTTTACATTTACAAATGATTGGGGCCGCTTTCATTTGCTGCTTCAGTCGTCTTAACCCCCTAGAGGTCCCCGGGGGGACACAAATGCGCATTGAAGGTTTTTTTTTGAGAGGAGATTTGTTAACTTTGTGAATTAATACATTTCCACGAGGGATGCCCGGGGACAAGAAGATACAGAGCAAAGTGGTCAATGTGCACACATAAAAATCTCTAAGCTGTCGGGATAATTCCCACTTTTCCCCTAGACATCAAAAGGCATCCAAACTTTCACAGAGCGGGGCTGCACATGAATAAGATGGGACATGCAAAGCAGCTAGTGGAGACTAAATAAACAGGACTTCCCTTCAAAGTGAGAAGACGCATCATAAATTCAGCCTGGTGACAGCAGACAGTGCACCTCCTTGGCTCCTGGGAGTCAGGGCTCCCCTCCCATCTCGGCTCCATTCACGTCGGACGACCCCAGGGGGTCTGCGAGTCATGGTCGGAAAAAAAAATGAAAGAGAACATCCCAGTCATCTGAGTGAATCTTCTTTAGATGACTATTTACTTATTTGCTTGCTTGCTTGTTTGTTCGCTTGAGTGCTTGTTTGTTTCCTTGTTTGTTCGTTTGTGTGCTTGCTTTTTTGTTCGTTCGTGTGCTTGCTTGTTTGCTTACATGATTTTGTTTCATTCTCTTTTCAAAACTCCCTACGGATGAAAACATTTGCAACCTGCAATCCGGTTCATTGTTTATTTAGCAATCCCTGTTTCTCTCCGGGCCTCCGAGAGGGCAGACTACGAGCCTGTACAAACTCTTCGCAGTGTGCAATTGAGAAGGACCCGCGGTTTGTTACTTAATGAGCGCAATCCACATTTGGCCAAATGGAAGCAGTTTCCACACACAGCTGTCATTCTTGACTCCTGAGCTTGATGGCCACCAATAAAATAAAAAGTTCACATTCCCGGCAGTGTGGGGTCAGGACCTCTGGATAAAATGGGCAAATCTAATTGTGGAATGGGAGAAAATCTAGATCAAGGGAGACCCGCCCCTTTGCCACCATCACCCTTTTCCCAGGTAAACCAGAGGTGGAAGGTTGCATAAGGGCAAAAGGGGGGGGGGGCAGTTGTGTAGTTCTGCTTTGCTGTCCTCTCTTGGGTTTGTGGGTCTCACCAGGGCAGGTGCTGTGTGCTTGCAATGGTCAGTGGGGGAGGTGTTCACATAATACCGCTGACAGGAGCCAGTGATGGGGTGACTCAGACATGTGGGTAGGATGTGAGGCAGGGGCAATGAAAACATATCGGGGGGGGGGGGGGGGGGGCCATAAGTCACCCTGAGCCGCTCCGGGTGAACTCCTGCACGCTGAGTGACCTGATGGTATCTGCTGCTTTCACACTCGGCCCAGCTTCTGGTTGTAATTACACCGTGTAAAGAGCATCCTGTTAAAGGGGGCTCCAGCATCAGGGCCACCCCCCTTCAAGGGCTCCAGAGAGGCCCCCATCAAATCCAGCCATGGTGAGGGATATTAGGGTTGACTGTGGCATAAAAAAGCCAGCCAGAAAAAAAATAAAAAGACTTTGTTTCCTGCCTTTCTAGAGTCCAAGCCCCCTCCAGCAGTGCAAGGGTGGGAAGGAGGATTTCTCACCTTAGCTGGATAACTCTTTGGATTTAAGGTAGTCTAGGCTAAATGTAAGTGAATGAAGATAAAGTCCATTTAGCCCAGACTACCTTAAATCTGACAAGTTATCCGGCTATGCAAGAAATCCTGCTTAGTGAAACGCCCCAGATGTATTAAAACCTTCTGTCACAATCAAATCAACCCAATTTGTTCTTTCTTCATCAAGTAAATAACGAAATATAGCGGGCAAACTGTCTATCACGAACATGTTGGCAGCCCAACCAACTTGACTCAAAGTTGATTGACCGTCCTAAAAGGACAATAAAACAGGACTCCTGTGTACCTACCTCCCATGCTGTGCCCTGGGGGGTGTTTGAGTCTGCTCCCTCACTGACTCCATGGGGCTAATACGTAAATGCCATGTAACGCGTTAAATCTGAAGCTTTAATGGCTAGCTATGAGATCTGGAATGTTCCTTGGCATTGCCTTCAAGTATAAGAGGTCTCCTGGTTTCTTAAATAAAAGAAGTGGACTGGAAGGCTGAGGGTACGGAGGCAGGGCACTCCGTTAACTGTCCAAATGTTACATCACTGTTTCCCAGCCCAGTCCTCAGGACCCCCCAGACAGTCCATGTTTTTGCAGGGAGCAAAAATGTGGAGTGTCTGGCAGGGAGCTGGGTGGGAGCAAAAACATGGACTGTCTGGGGGTTCCTGAGGACTGGGCTGGGAAATACCTGCATCATCAGCAATGGACTTCTGGAGTTGAAAGTAGTAAAGAAGGGTTTGCTTTATTTGTTGGAGATAATGTACTGCAAAAAACAAAAAATCCAGCAAGCAGGCTGTCTCAGGCCAACAAGGTAGGCTTTGAACATGCTAAATTTATGACAGTTAATGCTTCTATAGCAATCTGCTTAAAAAGGCATCACAATCAGCCTTCTGTTTGCTACAAAGCCGGCGACGCACGGTTACCGTTGGAGCACAAGGGAACATTTTGGGGTCAGTTCACAAAACATCGCCATAATTCTGCCAGAGTGCTTCCATGGGATTACATGCTACCTTTCAGTCCTGTTTTCGATTACCGCCGAACCCCCAGCTGCTCGCTGATTGGCTGGTTCCACGGCTGCCGCTCCGTGATTTGAGGTCAGCTTGTAATGAACCGTAGTTTCAGTTCCATGAGCAGCTGGGTCATTCCGGTGCAAAGTCGGGTTCATTCGCAGTTCAGGGTAACGCAATTGTGATTTCAGTGAAGGGGGGGATGCTCTGCTCATTCCTTCATGCTGATTGGCCCTGAAATGGCTCAGACACCGAGACACACAAAGCTTTGCTTGATGAACTGCTACATAAATTGTAATCATTTACATTTATTTGGAAATTTCTCGCTCATTTTTTTGCAAATGAGTTTTGTTGGTGTTCCTTCTGTGCTTGTCATCTTTCATCCAGTTTTTCGCTGTCTTTTTGTCAATAGTCGCTCTAGATGAACCCAGATTCTTAAATGTCCCCTTGCTTCTAACTTTATATTTGCTTCTGGGAGAATTTTCTAGAAGGCAGCACACTTTTTCCTTAAGAACAAAATGTGCTCCTGCGCTCTAACGAGCGCCAGCAGAAAGATCCGCGAATGAGTCAGCACCCGGCACAGCTGTGAGATCCGCCGTCGCCTCAGTGCCACAGCCACCGGGTGGGTGTGAGATCAAGATCCACCTTGTGTTTCTCGTTTGGTTCCTGTCCTTCTCCCTGTCACCTGTGTTTGTAGCGCTGCCTCGAGAAGCAAGATGTGTAGCCCACCCGGTGCTCTCTCCAGACCAGTGGCTTTCTTGACACACTGCAGGGGACAGTGCTGTGGAGGAAGCAGTGGCCCACACTGTAGAGGCAGTGCACTGGTGCCAGCCTGCAGGGGACGCATCTCCATCTATGCAGGTGGAGAGCATGACTCAGACTCAATAACAACTGTAGAGCAACAGAAGAATCTCCACAGCTCACAACATGTGCAAAGTCAGGTGCTGACTACAGCCTGGCTACAGTATAACCTTTCAGGGGGAGGGCCATTCTTAAGCAGTGCGACTGAAAACCAACCACAGCAAGAGGGATATCTGGAGATCTGCATTCAAACAGAAGAGAAGATGAAGGACAGAAAGGAATATCCATGTCAGTGAGCAATGAGGAAGAGTCTTTCTGACCTTGCCTGGCTTTGGCACCCCAACCCTTACTCACTACATTCCGCCATTACCGGCCACAACATGCTACGCTCTGACCCCACCCCCTTACACCATGGCAACGCCATTCTGCCCATTCCTCCCCAGAATCCTCAGCTAGCCCACATCGGCCGAGTTGTCAGCCTGTTTACTGTCCTTTCCCAGCTGATGGCTGAAGGCAGTTAACACGGCCATCGTCAGGTCATGCACATCACTGCAAGCGACGGGGTCACATCACATCTGTCTTAGGTGACAACATTCATAGCCACCGTGGTGCTTGAGTCTAACTCATCTCACTGATCCCTCCCCGAGTCCTTGGTCTGTTTTAGTACTCATACTCATTGGTATTTACTTGTTACTCAGTCACCCAAGGTAGCGGGCCACATAGCAGGCAAGGTGGATGTTTTGTTTCTGCTGCATAAATTAGGTATTTAATAATACTGATAATGATAGATCCATTATTGTCCCCATGGGGAAATTCTTTTTACGCCACCCTTGCTGTCCACGAAGGGCAGCCACCTGTAGTGGTGCCCAGGAAGTTGGGGGTTAAGGGCCTTGCTCAAAGCCCCACAGACATGCTGAGGCTGGGTTTGAACCGCTGACCTTGTGATTACAGGCACACAGGCTTAGCCCACTGAGCCACATCACTGTGTCGGGCGGGGGATGTGCACGACTTTCCCCACTATGCCGTGTCCTTTCCATTCCTCCCCCGCCTCAGGGAATCTGACTGAACTTGCGCTCCACGTACCGCCAGTCAGGTCTCCGAAACATGTGCAGCTGTGACAAGTGGCATCCTATTCAGTTTCTGGACGTTTGTGTTGGAATTAAAAGAACCCCCCCCCTCCCCAGGAAAGTGTGTTGTGTAAGTATATTTGTTCGGAAATAAGCTGGGACCTAATTTAATGAGGTAGGTGGTTAGGTAAGTCTTATATGTGGATATGATGTTATCTGGGCGAATTTCCCCGCATTACTGGGATCACTGGAGGAGGGAGACTCCTTCTGGGTGAACCTCGGGGCAAGCTGGGGGGCAACCCGTCAGCGTAAGGGTCAAACAGCAGTGCTCAGCTCTGAGCAACGGCGCCACCTACGTGCCGCGGGGACGCTTCGCCGCGTCATCTCTCCCCTCCCCCCGCGGAGGGTGGGGGTGTGCCCCTTTGATGGCGACAGTGAAAGATGGGCAATGCTAAAGCAAACAGTGCGGTATGATTGATCGCGGCTTTGCCGAAAAAGTGAAAATGAGTGATGAAGGCCTGGGGTAGGCGTAGGGGTGGGGGGGGGGAGGGGGGCTAATGGAGCTGGCGACACTGCCCCCCCGCCTTACCTGGACTTCCCCGCGTCGCTACGGAAATTGTTTGGAAATCCAGAAAGGGAAGCGATGTGGGGCAGCGGAATCCCAGAGTGCGCCGGGGGCCTCCCGGGTTGCCGCGGCGACAATCCCGCGTCCCCGGCACTGTAATGTAAACACACACATTCACCCTAATCCGATTACGTGGGGCGGAACGGAGCAGCCCGTCAAATGTTTACCTAAGAGAATTTGATTACTTTACGCCCCTTACACACACAGCGCACAGTGCATTATTTTAATGGAAATGTTTACGGTAGGACCTTTTTTACAGAGTCTGGCATCCAGTGTGGACAGCTATCAACTTGGAAGCCACAGGCGTTTGGTTCTTCGGAGACCTTAGCTTACATATTTTGCAAAATCGATTGGAAAAGTTATTATTGTAAGGCAGGGCATGAGGGCTTGAGTTCTTTTCTTCCCCCTCCTTAAAATGAGTCACTTGTCTGGCTTCAAATGCCGCAGTGCACATCTGAACGCCGGTCTTTGAGGCTTTCCAGTGAAGAGGGGGGGGCACCTTCACACTTTTATACCTCTTTGATTGCTGTACCTTTATGGCCTGTGGGAGATCTAGGCCAGTCTATGAGCTCCAGGCAACAGGCAGGACTTGGTTGCGATGTGTGTTAGTGTGTGTGTGTGTGTGTGTGTGTGTGTGTGTGCATGCGTGTATGTCTATGTATGTGTGTGTGTGCCTCAGATACTGGTAAAATTAAACCTACATAAAACTAAAATGCTAAACACATTGCATGCACAGACTTTGATAATATTAATGATAGTGTTACTATTAGCAGTTGTCCATGGCTGGTTACAGCCATCGAAGGCTGATTAATGTTAGGGCATGTGTTGCCCACAAACGCTTTAAGAAAAGGAGGGGAACTGGTCACATGTCACTCCAGCACCCTGCAGGCCAAAGCCCACTGCCCCCCCCCACCCCCACCACCAACTCATCTCCCACCCATGCTGCAGTCACTATTGTCTTCTCTCTCCTAAAGCTTCGGAGGCCACTGGGCAGTGATCATCTCCAGGGCGGACAGGAAGCCAGGGCTGATCGCACAATAGCATCACCTAGACACTTTGTCTCCTACTTAATGACGGCACTTAACAGGTACCACTTCAGACGGCCCGCTACAGACCCAAGTCAAGAAACGACCCCCCCCACAAAGTCATTAAGTCAGCCCCCCCCCCAGGTTGGATGTGCCACCAACTCCACAGTGAAGGGGGTGATCCTCTCAAACGGCTGCTTCTTCTAAAACACTTCCTGTGTCTTTTCCCCCCCACCTTCTAAAAAACCAGCGTAGACCAGCATAATGCATACTGGTTATCAGAGCACATGGTGTGGTTTGGTGCTGGCGAACCAGCATCATTGATGAAATATTGCTATGCTGGGCCACCGGCTACACCAGCACCAAACCAGTACTGACCGGCATGGACCAGCATAAAAATCATGCTGGTCTATGGTGTTTTTTTTTTTCAGCAGGGCAGACAGAGAAAAGCCAGCCCTTCTTCAGCACGTACCATTTTAATTTCACCTTTTCCGGCAAACCTTTCAGTTTATTATAAGTCACACCTAAATAACAATGTTCATTTCGGCTCTGCGGCACATGTGAGAGAGGGTTATGGATTCAGGGCTGCTCCCCGGCTCCGCTGAGCTGAAGGGAGCGCTAAATAAGCATTAGCATCGCAGGGGTTATGTGGCGGTCAGGGGAGGCCGACACTGGAGCTCCCAGGGCAGGGCAGATCACGCCGATGCTGCTCAATCTCACTGCTGACCTCTTTCCCAGCTGTGTGACCAGCCCCCTTCACCTGTCACTGTCTATCCCAGCATGCCCTTTGTTACACCTGGGTTGCCATGGACACCCTGCCAGGGCAGGGCACACATTAACAGAGGTCTCCTGTGGTTTACCTTTTGTGTCCAGTGACTGCTGGCCCGACGGTTGCGTTTTGTGTACTAATTTGGATCGATTCAGTTAGACATTAAAGGTTCTGTTATTGTGACTTCCAAGGTGAAAAGTACAAGCTGATTGCTTTGTGTGACGACTGCATTTCGCTGAGAAGTCACTGGAGGAAAATATACTTAAAGGGACAATGCGGTGCTCTAACACATGTGTGCTATCAAGAATGGACATCTCATTTTCTCCTGAATATCAGCTGAATTTAATTTAGACCAGTAGATTAAAAATGAAAACTCAGGGAGGCTTATGGGACATAAGGGGGGATGTTGACGTGTGTGATCTGTGGAGTGGAATCGGTATTCATATAGGAATTTTATTTTAAGAAAGGTTGTAAAGTAAAACTACTCTGAGATTCTGGGTACAGAACTGAACAGGGTAAACAACTTGTGATATTTAATCTCACCTTGGTTTTTTTGGTGACACTTTTTTCTTCCCCCCGGGGTTAAAATTAATCTTTTTCAGAATCCTTCTTTGTGGTGCATTTGTGTGGTGAAGGGGCCTCTTCAGGACAGTTGTTGATGGTTAGGCTGAACGTCACCCCATTGGTCCGCGGATGCTACCCACGTGCCTCAGTAGAGCCCCATTCATCTTAACTCCTTTTTGCTGCTGCGTGTGTGATACTGAGCCCTCATTCAGCGCACGGCCGGTGATGACCTTCAAACAGGCCCCGGAGCACATTTGGGAGCAGTGCGTCCAGGAGGCGCCGTGAAAGTGAAAGAGACAAAGAGACACGGTTTCGCATTCTGTAAATATGCAGCCAGACAGCCCTCACCACACGTGAGGCGCATTCACTGCACACTGCTCACTGACCAGCGCATCCCAAACCCACAAAACTCTCAGCAATGTAATAGAATGACGAGAAACGTGATACTTTTAGTTAATTGCTTCTTCGCTCAGTCAGTTATTTGGCAGGAAACTACATCACTAACCAGCTGCCACAGGTAACGCAAGCCAAGGCCTCACTGCCTGCCACTTTCTCTGGGGCATTGTGGCAACAGAACATGACAAAGGGAATCGGTGAGGGAGACAGACAGACACTCTTCCACTTGTCTAATAAGACAGGTGGAGGGCAGAGTTATTCCTTTCAATAAAGAACCCAAATCCTACAAAAGATTAGAAGTTCACCTTCAGTTAAACTCTACTATGGCACTGTACTACTGCACTGTACTACTGCACTATACTGCTGAATGGTACTACTGCACTGTACTTCTGTACTGTATTACCGCACTATACCACTACACTGTACTACTGCACAGTTCTCCTGCATTATACCACTTCACTGTACTACTGCACCATACCACTGCACTGTACTACTGTACTGTACCACTGCACTATGCCACTCCGCTGTACAACTGCACTGCACTACTGCACTATGCTAACACACATACAACTGCATTATACTACTCCACTGCACTACTGCAGTGTACCACTGCATATACTACTACTGCTGTGTGTGTGTTGAGCACCAGGATGGTATTATCAGCAAGACAACATGGTGACCTTTTGTTACTTTATGTTCGTGCCGCTTTTTTTTTTGGGTACATTTTTGTTCAGTTTTCCTCTTTCGACCCTGTAACTTAAGATACTCCAGTGACAGTAAAAAGCTGTTAAACTGTATTCTCCGGTTTAATCTTTCCACAAGGGTGGAACCGTGTTTTCTATTAGTAATGACGGACTGTCCTGATAAATGAGCCTGCTGCCTTCTGCGTGACACCAGAATGAACCCGCTAAAGTACGAGAGAGTAGGAGATAATGGATGCCGGAATCAGGCTGAGGAGAACCTCCACCTCACTGAGGTAGGGGGAGACTTGTGACAGGCCAGTTTCGGAGTGGGTGATTCTTTCGGCACATGTGTCCATACGGGTCCATACGGGATTGTCACATGACCTGGCATGCAGTGCCGATGCTGCCCTCCCGGTGAACTGGGCCACCGCCCCATCCTGATCTGCGTCGAGGAGTCACCCCTCCATGCCGTGTTTCGCCTGCCGCGGGGCGCCCGATGACATCCCTCCTCACATGGTGCATCGTGGCGCACTTTCCATTTTTTCACGCCCAGCGTCAGATGAAAATAACCGCAGCCGTCACATTGTGGCCGTGATGGACAGGGAAGCTGACAGAGTGGCAGACTGTGCCACCGTCCCTTAATATCTGCAGACAGTGAGTTTCCCATGAGGTCATGCAGCTTAGACGGCTGCGGGCAGCCAGCATGTGCCGCCAGACGCGAGTCAGCCTTTATTTAATACGCTCACTCTAAAATAACACACTTATTGTGTCATTAGCTATAATATTCTATATTATTCTTACCAATATTTTTCCTTGTAGTCCTTTGGTATTGGGGTGAAGTGTTTATGCAGACAGCTGGCTAAATGCACTGTTCTTTCAATTAGAGCTTTAACGACATCGAGGTGAGGTATTTCTGAGAGCATCTAGTTTAGTGTGTTGCTCTTTCAAATAAAATAAACAAACCTTTAAGCTTGGTGTTGCTATTACGAATATTTATCCTTGTCGGCCATTTTCTGTGCCGGATGGGTGACCTGGTTTCAGCCGAGATTTCCGTGTGGCGACAGCTGGGGCTCCCTGCCGTGACTTCCGACCGGCCAGGTTTGACGCGGTGGTCAAGGCAGAGGGCAGGTTATCGGTGGTGGGGGGTGTCTCTGTGGTCGTGACCCACGGATGCGGCATGTTAGCACCTGATGCTACCCACGTGCATCAGTCACCTGGTCACCCTCAACACGGGCGGAATAACAAGAGGGAGAGTCGGCACGGGAGGGAGAAAGAATGAGCAAGAGAGAGTGATGAGGAGAGAGAAGCTGAGGAGCGGAGTTCATGTGCGGGCCACCAGCCGCCCGGGGGGGGGGGGGTGAGAAGCCAGGAGACTCGAGGTCCCACGTTATGGCAGCAGAGATTATCGCGATTAGCTGAGGAGAGGAGAATTAGGGGGGAAGAGCTATCACGATATAATATGTCAACAAAGCAAAATCATAGGAAATAAAACAATGAATCAGCATGTGGCTCAGCAGGCTAAGCTTCTGCACCTGTGATTGGATGGTTCCCGGTTTGCACCTGGTCTTGACAGAATAGTCACACGTCTGCGGGCCCTTGAGCGTGGCCCTTAACCCCCGGCTCCATGGGCGTCGCTGCAGGCGGCTGCCCTTCGCTGCCAGGCTTGATCTCACCCACATATGTGTCTCTGTGTCATGGAGTGCAAGATGAGGTAGGTGAAAAGAGGATTTCCCCACAGGGATCAATAAAGTGTTATTATTATCATCAACTTTATTGTCATTTCATCCACCCACCAAGTGTTTATGCAGGACCGGCTCATTGTGAGGCAACCTTGCTTATTATGTTATTATTATTACTCTACTTTTTTTTTCTTATTATTACTTTATCATTTCGACACCTATACCTGTGACATGTCATGTCATGTTGTTCCAAAAAGCTTTGAAATGTGTCTTGTGCCTTTTTACACGCAATCCATATTCTTCCAGAGATCTGGCCAGAATGGGCTTCCCCCGCTGCAAAAGCTACACCTACAACATTTCCATCCATTTTCTGTACCCACTCATCCTACTCAGGGTTGCAAAGGGGTCCGGAGCTCATCTGAGAGGCTATAGGCACAAGGCAGAGAACATCCCACGATGGGGGGGGAGGCAACTCATCACAGGGCACACTCACACACCATTCATAGCTAGGGGCAATTTGGTAACTCCAGTTAACCCTAGCATGTTTTTGGACTGTGGGGGGAAACCCAGAGTGCCTGGAGGAAACCCCACAGGGAGAACATGCAACCTCCACACACACGGAGCCATGGCAGAGACTCGAACCCTGGTCCCGGAGGTATGAGGCAACAGTGCTACTGTGTCACCGAACTACAACACTTAACGAATGTAAGCACAGAACTCACAGGCAGGCCACTACTATTGTGTACGGCATTCTGGATTCCAGTGTGAAATATGTACGTTCCACTTCTTAGCAAGGTGTTCGTGTTCTTGGTGTTTTCAATTGAATCCATCCTCATCTAGGCCTGAGAGGACATGGCATTTGGAAAGACCTTTGGACTTCAATCAGTGCCAAGACATTTTGGGCAAATGCATCAGGGTCAAATGAACTCTCTCAGACTAGATTTAACTTTAAGTGAACTTCCTCCAGGTTTATTGAGGATTTTTTCCCTAAAATGGACGTGTAAGGATTGTCCTACACTTACAGTATAAGGCTGCAATGAGTATAATAAAATTCTTTTGTTTTTGCCGCACAGCTCTGTGAGAATATCCATAGTGCAGATACTGTCATAAATCACTTTGCTTCTATTTGTTCTGAAAAAATTGGCGTTTGTCACCGAATGAATCACGGGAATCCCTTCTGATGTGATTGATGCTGACATGTGAACGCTGTGGAATTTCTGCATCTAAGTTTCGCTCGCCCATAAAAGGTCACCCAGCGGTGTGCCGAATCCACGCAGCTCCCGCTAAACTCGCGGTGAACCGTCTGACGGCGGCTCCTGAGTGATGCCGAGATTAGGACCCGACAAAGGTCCCAGACGGGCTAGAGTCTCCCTTATCTCTGCCCCCGGAGACTTCACCACACGCCTTGCGAGTGGTTCGCTGCCGGCGGCTTACTGCTACGTGTTGGGGGGGCTGACACACTCCTTATCCACATTCTGATGTGATGTGCCGAGCGGGGAAGGGGGCCTTCCCCCACCTTCCGCTGTCACATGGCATGATGGACAGGTTTTCACGCTGCTCTCGTGCTCATGTGCCTCAGGTGGGGATTATCCCTGCCAGTGGGGGGGGGGGTGTCCCTGGCCAGGGGTTGCCCTGCCGAGTTTGTTTTTGTGTGTGTGTGTGTGGGGGGGGAGTCTTAGGGGGTGGATGGTGGATTAGGTAGCAAAGTGACGTTGGGCCATGTGGTGTTAGAACCTGTGCTGGGCCTCTAAGGTTCCTCTGGACCCAAGAAGGACTCATCCAGCTCAGCAAGACCAGAGTGTCCACACGACCGAACCCACCAACATCAGAGATCAGAAGGAATTCACACTGAAGATACACGACAACCACCAACACATTCCCCAATCAGCCCCAAAAAAAACATCCATTTTTTTATATTATTTCACATCATGAACCTTAAAATTCACAAATTCTCAAAGAAGCACAGTATTCCATATTAGGTGTCATGAGATATAGCCCAGGGGCCAAACTTCATCTAAATAGGCTTCAAAGCAAACCTTTTTATGGTTATTACTTTTTTTTCAAATACAGCCATCACTTTTTGATTGGAAATTACAGGAAGTTTTAAAATGATCTACAGGCTGAATCCGCAAGTGGAAATCGCAGCCAGTAATGAAAACCAGGGTCAAGACAGCGTAGAAGAAGGCTTCGGCACAAGACGGATATGAGCTGGATATGAGCTTACGGAAACAGCAGCAGGGGTGAGGTCAGAAAGTTAATGTCTGAGGATACTAATGATATCGTACAGCACGGATTGTTATTTGCCATATAAGCATTGAGCACAGAGTACCAGTATGATCCGGAATCACGGGGCAGTAAGTCTGGGTCTTATTTTTTTACGGCTGGAGATAAGGTTGGCAGCTTTCATGACTGTGACGATGCTTCCTGAGAGGGCAATGAATTAGTTATTGCACCACTCGTCACCATGTTCTTCAAAGGGAAGCCCTCATAGATGTGTGAGGAACGTCTCTCATCCTCATGTCGCAGGTCCCACAGATGCAATGGGACCCTTTTTTTCCCTCCTCCCTTGTCTCCTTTTTATGGTCGTAAGGGTCTCTGGACGGGAGGGATTGTTGTAGGAGGGGAAAGTGCTGACATTCCAGGTCTATCCGCTATTCCCACCTCGATGCCCCTTCCTGGGAGGCTCTCTTCAGTGGTGGTGGGGTTGCTTACTGTTTGTAGTAGCTAACAGGATGTCACACAGAAGGACAAACCGATGAAAAAGTTCAGTTACATATGAGAAGTTGCCAACGCAATTAGATCTTCATTAAGATGCCTTACTAGGTACAAGGTACTATTGCTAAATTATTAATAATAACCAAAGAGTTTTTTTAGTAAAAAGTATTGGCACTGTTTGCCAATGAATTGCCTTCAGTGCATTCTTTAATCCTGCTCTCCTGCAAATTCTACAGTTTTCCTAAATGAGTCTAAATTCAACCTTCATCCCCAACCAACCAGGCGCTTGTTGAGATTGTGACAGACGTGTACTGAGGCAGTATTACAGGCCACGTAAATCGCGTCAAGGGTCCGGCACGGCCGAACGAAAAATCCCATCACCCGGGAGACCGGAACATTCCGCCTCCTTTAATGATTTCATCAAAAAACATCCGTGAATCGCTCTGTACCAACAGTGGAGTCTGTTTTCATTCCTGAACCAGTTATGCCTGGTGCTGGTTTGCACAGTTCGGTCAAGGCATCGACCAGACCGGGGTGGTGACACGAATCCTGGGTTTAAACAAATACATGGAGACGGTGACCCCCTTTGTCTGGATTTCAGTTCCAGACAGGGGGAAAAGCCACTGTCGGACCCAGGGACGCAAGTATGAACACAAAACCTCAGAAAAAATGTTTGGGAGGGCAGAGGGGGACCTGATCTCCCGCCACTTATTCCCACACACATGTATGGGTTTTGCGATCCTGAAGTGCACACTATGCCCTCGAATGGTCCTGGTCAAACAATCGGGTTTGACTTCCATGCATTCTCACTCTGTTTATACCCATAGTGCAATGGGGTTACACACGCCGTCACGGTTAAGCTCTCATGGCAGAAGTCAGTGTCAGACGTCCGACTTCATCTCGTTTAATTGGTTTGATGCTACAGGGGCGCCTAACGAAGGCCTGGAAAGCCGTCGAGACTCTTCATTTGCGGCGATGCAAGTCGGCGAGCTACAAAAGGGCTGGAGGTACAGGTTTGTATCCAAAAAATGCTGTCTGTTGTACCCTGGAGCAAGATGTTCAGCAGGACGAGTGGAGCCGGGGCGAAGTCAATTTCCAGAGCAGCTCTTGCTAAGTCATCATAACAGTAACTTTCAATAGTTACGAAACCCAGTATAAAATGTTTGCGAGTAATTCACGGGCACTCCTTACCTGTGTCTCCTGTCGGGCTTGCCTGTGCTCACCTCCCCGGGCCACCACGTAACCCTTCGCCTCCCTCTGTGCGCTGGAGGTGGGGGGTGGGTTGGGGTAGGGTGTGAGCCTGCTGTGCCCTGTCACAGTTCACGGTTGAGCTGAACTTTTGAACCGAACGTGGTACGTGACACAACAGTACAGTTTAAATCAACCTTGCGGACTTTTTTTTTTTTTATAGCATAAACAGCAGTGTTAACGACCTGCTGGTTTATCTGCGCTGAAAGATGAAGGAGCTCCCAGAGCTGCTCTCCATTTCTTCTCCGGCCCCCCAAGCCAAGCTACCGGCCACCAAATCACCACCAGCTTAGGACCCAAGGAAGCCTCTAATCTCCAATGTTCCTGCTTCAAGGAGACAGAGAAATGGACGAGATCGCCGTAGATGCCGAGTCGCCGGTCGACTCTTCAAGATTTCAGTGAACTTTTCCTGACCCCCCCCCCCACCCCACCCCCACAACCCTGTTCACAGACTTTTCTGGAACAAGTAATATCAGTATTATAGGTGGAACTTCCCATACTATTTCACTGGGAGTTTGCAGCTTACGAAAGAGGGAGAGGTTTACAGGGTAGAGCTGTGTTGGTAAACTGCGCTTCAGGTTATAAAACGCAACGTAAACACAAGCTGAACAATGAACCTTCACCCTGCAGCTGGGCTGTGGTTATTCTTCAAAGTGACTCGCACTGGAGCTCGACGACCAAGTCGACGGTCCTTCAAAGCACTAAAATGCAATGGTCATCACTTTTTAGATCATGTTAATGTTAAGTTCTCCATATTTTCTTTCTTTCGAGCATGATATAGAAGCCACTCTGCATTTATTCTGTGAGAATTTCACCTTTTAACCCCCAAAGTTTGTGTTTTAGCACAGAAATAAGTATTGGTTTAGACGGAATAAACATTCATTCACAATTCAAGGAAACTGCCATTTCCCATAAGTAGGTCATGACACATGTAGGCTTGCCTTAATGTGAGCATGTAAATCATTTCTTCTTAATAGCCGTAGTGACGTACAATTTTGATGACTATATTTACCCAGAAGTACTTGACCTGCATTAGCACTGATCTGTCCCAGGAAAATTACTGAGTTACTAAGTTTGATGTGAAAGGATCGATAAAGTATCAAAGGACAAATCATCTTTTCCCCTTATTTATTATGCCATTTTTGCATATTATGAGGGAATTTTTTAAAAGTTAAGTGTAAAAGACATACCTGGAGGCCTCTGTCAGTCATGAGCTCATGAAAATGCCTGAACTTGTCTTTAGAAGTTCAGAAGTTCTGATTGCAAGACTGTCACAGTCACAAACAATGTCTGCTTTAAGTATTTTTCTCTCACGAAGAGTTTTAATTGTTTTCTTGCGCCACCACCCTTTAGAACGTGCATGACAGCGGTCAGAGGTTGATGGGACCATGACTGTGAGAGAAGCTAGGTGCTACACAGAAGAGCTTGTGAGAAGGTTCTGGGATATACCTTTGTACATGGTTCTGATGTATTACTGGAGGAAAAACTCATCATTGCCTGCACTCGTCCTGGTTAGTCATCCTTCTAGATCATTCTCTGGTTTGTGGGACACTGAATCAATATTTACCGGTTAGTTAGAATAATGATTTGACTAGTTATCTAAAGTATTTCTGTTTTGAAATGCATGGCTATGCGCTGATAGACTAGTCTGCAGAGTTGGGTGATTAAAGTCCAGAGAGTAAAAGTCCAGACCGGGATTTTGTTTCAACCAACCAGTTGAGCATAAATAGTCATAGTCACAGAGTACTCAACTGGTTGGTTGAAACAAAACCCGGTCTGAACTTTTACTCTCTGGACCTGAATTACCCAACTCTGCTAGTCTGATCCTATGCTTCGGTCTACAGAAATCTCTGAAAACATACAAACATGGTAAATAAATCAGCATATTTCTTGCCTCCTTGTGAAGTCACCACTTATTCTGATAGCAGACAGAAAACACAGTGGCTATTTGGAGACCTTGGCTATGCTCTGGTTTTCCCTAAACCAGCTTAAGTCTGTGACCTTTCCACACCCGTGGTCAGATACTTGTAGTTGGCCAGAGTTGAGACATGCTCTAGGCTGCTATCGTCCCATTGCCGTGGGGATCTGGACACCACTTACGTCCGGAGGATTCACTGGCAGACAGGTGACTGCCTTTAAACCCCAACTGGGGTCACATGGATGGCTACGATGTCAACACTCTGTAAGAATGATGAAAGGGCACCGTGACTCAGGCCACAAGAGTGACCATACCTGTATCAGGCAGGACGTTCTATTTATCTTCAACAATGAAACCAGGCAACCAATTATCCTCCTGACACTCCTAACTTCAATGGGGACATGTTCCTTTGTCAGGTAATAGGGACTAGAAGTTATTTTTCACTGGCAAGTTGGATCGCTGGTGGACTTGATCCAGAAAAAGAAACAAAAAGGATACGGTTATTTTTCATACTCCAGTTTCCCTGAAAACAGAGGAACCTGACATCGTCTTGGCACTTCAGCCATACGTGAGCGGAATAAATGCATTCACCATTAATGCAGGATTCCTTGCTGTCAAGCAACTCTCAGACATAAATTATGAGCTTCTTTTACTCCAGGACAGATTTCAGTCAGCGGCAGGGCTGGCATTGTTGTTGCATGCGGAGAGTGTTTCGCTTTAATCGCTGACGTGACCATTCTGCGGCCTGTCCGTCGTCACTGCGCTGGACTGCAGAATGTTTCCCTCTTAAAAATCTGCATGTGGCATGAATCACAGCCCCCAGCCTTGATCTGCGCCGAAGACTGCAGTATGATTTGATCACGTTGAGACTGCTGCCCTTATCTTAGCTTTTAATCACTCGTACAGCCACACGTGAGCCTCATCAGACCGTCTTTGAAATATGGCGACTGCATTTTCTCAATGGATCAGTATTACAGTAGTTCGGCCCATAATCCAAAAGTAGGCATCTCCAAAACATTAGATGGCAAACTATAATCTACTCCTTCTCATGGAAATATCAGAATCTAGTTTCCTTGTGAGCCAGTAAATATCTTCTGAAAAAATAAATTGTCATTTTTATATGCTGACACGTTTGCAGAATAATTTCAGGTGAAAGTAAACAACAAAATGAATCAGTAGCTTTGCTGAAATGTTCGGTGATGATTGTTATTATAATACTAGAAGCTAAAATCATAGATAGAACTCTCAGGAATATTATAGATATATGATCCACGGTTAATATCCAGTTGTGTTGATGTTGCTCCTCTTTTCAGGGCTGAACTCTCCCTGACCCAGGAAACCTCTGAAAAGCCCCTCTTGTGTTTAAATAATAGCAATGGGCTGCTAACTGGCCATTGGATGGAGAGTTAAAGGGTCTAATATGATTCAAGAGGAGGGCGATACAGCACTTTACATGCAAACCGCGCGACAGCATTTCTCTGGTAGGGAGAGCCACCCCACCTCGATATTTTATTTCTATTCAAGCTGCGACTAGTTTGTTTTCTTACGATTGTCCTGCTTGCTGTCGCTGTAGCTCGACGGGAGCAGACAAAGGTCCTTATATGACAGCTGAACGGCAAACTGAGATTGTCCACCGGATAAACCGTGGGGCCGGTTTTCATGGTTGGGGGTCCGTTCAACAATGTCCAGTTACACTCCGATTCAATGGGAAGCTGCCATTGGCCTGGCTAGCTGCTAGTCACTAGGAGAAACATTTGCAGATCGACATATAAACAATCCAGTGTGGAGGGGGAAGGGGGGGGGCATTCTTTTCTTATTATGGCATCATGAAACAAACACAGCATGTTTCTGTCAGGATGAGGAGGTGAGTGCAGGAATAACATCAGGGCAGGAAAAGCGACCGTAACATAAGCTGTCAGCACTGGCACTCCATAAAGCAGTCATATAACTATTTATAAAAAGGCATAACACATTATAGCCATAACACATTATGGTCAGTATAGGCCATTAAAATGCATTATGAAGGTATCTATAGTGCATTATAGATAAGCGCTTCATAGAGCGTTCATAATAAGCATGGTTATAATGTGTTATGCCTTTTTATAAGTAGTTATAGCCGTGTTTATAATACGTTATGAATGCATTATAATGCATAATGAAGGTATCTATAATGCGATATAGGTGGCTGCTTTATGTAAAGTGTTACACTCCTCATTTGCCACAGTTACCAGGACTTGAGCTGTTCCCCAGAAAGATACTTTGGCAAAACTTTTTTTTTTTTTCTTTTTTCACAAGCTAAATGATAATGATTTACCTGGGGAAAAAATGATAGACCTTAAAGATGTTTATAAATGACCAAAATTCAAAATCCATGGCCGTGAATAACACCTACATCCTCATAAACGTATTTCATTTCATTTCATTCATAAGCTTTTTTATTATACATTTATTTGAATTTGGTTTAAAAAAAACGGCTCTGCTAAAGAATACGGAAAGTTATTTCTATAAAAGATGTGAATGCAAAAAAACATGAATGGCGAACATTCAAGCTAACTGTCTCCACGTGCTGCATAAAGCGTTCCTCCCGGATAAGGTAACCTTCAGTATCGTTAGTGAAAGACAGACCAGATCGAGCCAAAATGTTCCACTACAAAGATATAGTTGACATTACGTGGCACTATGGGTGCTTTGGGTGTCTTTATTGGTGTACTGGGGGTGCACAGTGCTGTCCCCATCTCTCTAAGCATCGGTATCGGGTAACTTAATAATCTTCATGTAAGTTCACGTGACAAAGAAGTCTCCATAGATGATTTCAATGTGCTTCAATAACGTGCAGACTGAAATATTTCTTTCTGAAGGAGTCGGCATTAAATACATACAACAAGTATGTGAGGAACACGTTTAAGTGAGCTGGGACTGAACAAGAAAAGTGAATGTAAGAAAATTTAAGCCGAGAGGACAGCAGGTCGTAGTTCTCACACACTATTTTTGTCAAACAATCCTGCGCATTTTTTTTTTGCATTTCGTCTCCATGTGACAGTTGTCCAGGCGGGGTCCCTGTATTTAGGGAAAAGCGCCGCGCGTCCTTTCTCCCCAGGGATCTCCAATTTACCGTGCCCAAAAAACGGGCAGCGCTGCGTCTGAAGCGGCTCCCAAACGGCGGTAATTACATTGATTTACTCGGCACAGCGCTCAGCTCTGTGGACGAAAAAAAGAGAAGTGGGTTTTAAACTTCTTTCATTCGGCCACAATAAATTACATATATGCTCGCAGATTCAGACCAGAAAAAAGGGGGAAAAGCGGCTGGTAACTGAGAGTTGCGAGAATGAAAGTTTTGTCTTTCCACACCGATGGCGAACAATAGCGGGCAGACGTTCTTTACAAGGTAGATAGGAGGAAAAGTTCAGCTGCATCTATCACGGAGGCTGGACCTGCGGGGATAGGAGGGAGGGACATAAAGGTGTCAGCCTCCGATCTTCATGGAGGGCGTAAATCAGCCGAGCACAGCGGCCCTAAGAGCTGGCCAAGCGGCCTCTGCCAGCAGCCCGGCGTGGGCTCTCCGGGTGTCACATGGGGACGGGACGGGACGGGACGGGACGGGACGCGGACTGGGGCCCCCGCCCGACTCCTTCAAAGCTCCCACCTGCCTTTGCTGAAGATTTTGCCCTGTGTCGCTCTCCATACTGTTTAATTTCGGTGTCAGTTTTGGCACATGGGGATTTTGTACACTCTACATAAACACAACCTGCCTCCAAAAAACGGGATATGTATAATAGAATACGTAATCTCTCGTGATAACACAGATTTAATCTATTTCTGAAAACAAAAGGAGATGGAAATAAAGCAATTTCCCCTGCTGATTTTATTTTTAGTATTGTCGCATGTAAGAGTTTCTTGGTAAGACTAGCTAGGTTTGCCCGACTTCGGTAACATTTCCATATTTCTGTCATCTGCAAACCGAGGAATACTAAAGCCAAAACTCACCTTTTCGTGTTTGCTTTAAATTGCCCTTAAGTGTTTGTGTTTCACTTCTTTCTTAGGTTAAAATATATATATTTTATTTGTGAAAACGAATGGTATTACTAAAACTGATTAAGTGTGATCTCATTGCACATGATGCACAATAGAAAACCTGTATAACTACACTGAATAATGAGACTTCACAACTAATTTATACAGCACTGACTGGCGGGGGGGGGGGGGTGTACTCATCCCCCAACCTCAAAAAAATGTTTATTAAATAAAACAGATACAAATGTCTAATTTAAATAAATTGCATTAAAATACAGAAAGCGGCAGCATACAACTACAATACAAATATACATCTCATATACACAAATGAAATATCTATTATGATGTAGTGCTTAAGTTTTGTTTACAAAAATATTAAACAGTTTATATAAATATCTATAGGATTAATATACAAGGCAGACGTAAAAATGGAAACCATCAGGTGAGTTGAAGTATGGCTTGAACAACTTGTACACCAGAGAAGGGGCTCTAATTATCAACATAGCTGCTGAATTTTGTGGGGAGATTGTCCACTGGATAAACCGTGGGGCCGGTTTTCATGGTCGGGGGTCCGTTCAACAATGTCCAGTTACACTCTGCGGTCAGCTCAATCAGGAAGATTTTGAGGAGGACTTTGGCGAACTCCTTGCCAACGCACATCCTGGACCCGCCTCCGAAGGGGATGTAGTTGAACCGCGACGTGTCTTCCGAGGATTTGGTCATGAACCTCTCTGGATGGAACGCCTCTTTGTTGGGAAAGACCTCAGCGACATCGTGAGTGTCACAGATGCTGTAGATGACATTCCAGCCCTTGGGAATCTGGTAACCCTGGAGAGAAAAATTATATATATTTTTTTTTTTTTAAATTTAATATCCATTAAGTACATGAGACAGACATTTGGAGATTGTGATGAGACTCTGCCGTATCAATAAGCACAAATGTTTAGCCATGGAATTTCAGTTCAGTTCATGACCAAATATGGAGAAGACTCTGTCCGCAAGGGGGGGGGGGGGGGGCTTGATCAAACAGTAACCATATTTCATGAAGCTTTACTCATTTCATTCATGCTTGATCTTCCAGAGAAAGTCAGCGCTTCAGACACAAACATCATGCTAAATAAAGTGTAAATCCCAATCCTTCTATCCATAGACAGAAGAACGCAGCTCTCAAACCTATTAATTTTGTTACTTACTCCACATCAACATCTAAATTAAAGGCAGTCTTGGTTTTAAGGCTCCACTTACGTTCAACTCAAACGTTTTGAGGGCCACGCGGAAGCCCCCCGGCACGGGTGGGTTTATCCGCAGAGTCTCTTTAATTACACAGCCTGTATATTTCAGCTGCTCCAGCAGCTCGATGTTCAGCACCCTTTCCTCACAGCAGACGCCAGTTAATCCCTATGAAACACAAAAGGACATGTATTACACAGGCAAGGAAGTTAAATCCAAACCCAGAGTTTCCTGCTCAAATTCTAATTGACATTAACTGACTCATGTCTACCTTCTCCCGCAGTTCCTGTCTCACATTGTGGGTAACATTAGGATGGAGACCGAGGAACATCACTAGGGAGGTGGCAGTGCTAGCCGTGGTCTCGTGGCCACCAAACAGCAACTCTGTGGCAGATTCCTTGATCTCCTAAGGAACAGAACATACAGGCATTAATACAGATCAGCACAGACACAGTCACTGGTAAGAGAGACACTCGTTTCTAATTGCCTTACCTGAGTACTCAAGGGCTCTGCGCTCTTCCTGCAGTTCTCAATCAGCAGCTGCAGAGCATCTTTGTGCTTGCGCTCATCGGCGCCGTCTTGAATTTTCTTCTTAATATTTTCTTCGATTTTTGAGTGGATGAAATTGCGAGCCTTGAGACCCTACGAGATATAAAAACGTAAAATTAAACACGTGACTATAACAGCCTAATAAAGCGGTTTCCCTCCAATTTTTTTAAAGCATACCTACCCGATATAATCCGCTGAAGGGAACGTCAATCGGAAGAGAGAACAGGTTCTTTATCATTTCCTCAAAAGCTTCCACCAGTTCTTGCTCGTCGGTCTTTATTTGTTCGGGCTGGAAGCCCAGCAGAATCCGAATCGCGATCCGGAACATGAGCCGTTTCATCTCTGGGTACACCAGCACGCAGGAGGCGCTCTGCAGCCAGCCTTTCACTGCGCATCTCACCTCCTCCTGGATAACGGGAACGTAGAGCTCCAGGGCATCCCGTGAAAAGGCTTTTAGGATCGCCTGCAAAATAGGGATTTTTTAAATAAACAGCCAAAGATGGGTTAAACGACTCGGTAAGAGACTCTCTCTCTTCGGCCACTGTTAAAAACTAAACCACTACTACGTACCCGTTTCTTGTTTTTGTGCTGGGTGCCGTGCACGTTGGACAGAGTATCCGAGCCCAGGATGGCTCTGACAGACGCCGGCCACTGGACTTCAACAAGTTTATGCTCCCCTAACAGAATCTGCCTCACGTTGTCGGCGCCCATGACGCGCACGGTGGGGCTGCCGAAAAGGTGCGTCTTATAGATAAATCCGTACTTCTGACGCTTCATCCGCAGAAATTTTCTTCTCTGGAAAAAGTAAAACACAATTTATATATGTCAACCATATTAAAACTACTAGAACCAATTCGATTAAGTTTCAGAAGTGAATTTACCAGCAAACAATGCTTTTAAAAAGCACTTGAAATTTCACAGGAAAAAAGGCAGCCCTCCTGGAACGGATTACATTATGGTATAATCGGCGTTTTGAAAGGTGATATTTTTACCTGCAGAACCATCTGAAGCGTTTCGCCTAGGAATGGGAGACCCATGGTACCCGGAGGAAGGGGACTCCGACAGTTTGGATCACGGCCACGAATTATGTATATTTCCCACAATTTAACTGCCGCTAAAAACAACAAGATTGGGAGCACAATAGTGCAAAGAAACGATGCGACTAACGTGTAAAACCCCATTCTGCAGTTAAACCAGAGGACTACAATATTAAGGCTGCCAGGCAATCACTGTCTAAGATGCTCAAGTATTTGCCCTCAACTGGTAAGTCCCAATGTTTATACGGCCTTTTATACTCTTTCCCCAGGTCTCGGCCTCTTGTTACCTTGGTCAGATAAATTAGTTCACACAAAGTTCATCTTTAATTGTGGTGTCATCTCGCTCCGCCCACGGTTGAGACGCTGCCTGCAATCCCTCACCATTTGTTATGAGCGCATTTTAATACCACCTCCCGTAGCAGCTAGACAATCCGCGGATTTAACTTTGAAAAGGTGATAATTCTCCGACACAATGGGAAGCATCGAGGCTTCTTTGTAGTAAATATTCCGCAGTTTACACTCATTACTTTGGCTTGACTGCTGTCTGTAATGCCCAGGGCGGGCTTAATTGGACAGCTTTTAAAGGATTTAGATGGTATTCAGCCTTTTAGTTAAAATACCCTGGTGCAAATATGAATGTTTTCTGCGTACGCAAATGTGACTCTATGCGCGATCGTGTTTGCTGCAGCCGGCGTTATTTGCTCTATTTAGGTAGCTAATGTCGATAGTTTAATTCGGCTTGATTGAGTCCCAGGTAACGCTAAACTGCATTAACCATTTACTAAAATGTTTAAATATGCATCGTTTTGCAACGTCCTGTGGTTTACATCATACTTAAGCGTTCATCTATACAGTTTTGTCAGTAATACAGTATTCCTACAATTAAAGCATTCTTATTAATAGTCTCGTGAGCACACTCTGGGCTGCACCCCTTTTAGCAGTCTCAAGCATCGCCTGATAACACGAACTGGCTTGGAGCAAATCTTGCAATTATAAGATTAGATTTTAACCCGGCATTTATCTATTTTACTACGTCATGCAGCCAATCAGAAGTATACCAGGGTCTCATCGATATATAAAAGAACGATTGTGGACTTCTGGCGGGTTCAGGCTTGGGTCAGTTTGAAAAGTGAGGGAGCAAATCAAGGTTACCGATACATGGAAAGTAAACACTCCGAACCACCGACGGCATTTAGAAGTGGTTTTACGACGGCCATAATGTGGAAAAGGCACGCAACACCCTTACTCCAGCAAGAGACTGAACGTCTCCAAACTTAACGGCGACATATTTTTGGATTTCCCTTTTTTCTGGCGCGTCAGACGGTGCAACTAGGAGGGCTGCCCTGCATTTCACCTTTGCTTCTCTGTAGTTAACGGTGAAAATAAATCATGTCACCGATAGGTTTCCCAGGAGCATTGTAAATACGCAGCACTACGCATTAAATGGATTGGCGTATTGCATAATCTCAGCAGAACTGCATTCTCAAACCATCCATTTACCTGTTGAAATTTTCCAAAACAAGCCGCTGCGGTTCTCTAAGGGGATTAATGGAATAGGGTGCCTTACAGCGCCCAACAAGTGTGAAATAGTTCAAATGCTATCATATCCTGCTCCACCCAGTCCGCCCAGATGCTACCTGAAGTTCAAGTGGAGTTCATTCGCACTGTAAAAGTCATAACTAACCAACGCCAATGGCTTGTGACTGTCGTAACTTTATGTAGTTTAATGTAAAAGTCGCCGAGCCGTCAAATGAAATTGCAATCGCACCTGCACCTAAAGAAAAATATATCACTTGTATTTTCCCATATAAGGCTTTTAGATCATGTAAATTAAGACAACCACATAAAAACAAACATATCCGCAACGTCACCGGAAACTTTATACGGCTTTGTGGTCATTGTTATGATTAATGCCAATGGTAGATATTAAATCTGATTTATAATTGTGACTTTCACTGATAGAGGAAATTAAAATGCATTTGACGTTTTTCTATAACCTTGTTAATTTTGTTTTTTATTATCATGGTACTTAGGTCCGCATGAAGTCGTTAAGTTGAAAAACAGTGTTAGCCGGACGATTGCAGTCATGCGGCTTAATCAGCTGCGGCGGATAAACGCGCTTCGCTTTTTAGCGCCGCGCCGCGTGAGAGGGAGCCGCTCCGTGACCGAGGCCATCGGCGGCGATTCGCGCCGCGGAGCCCAGCGCCGCCCCCGGGGCGCTTCCCCATTTCCAAGCGCTGACCTGCTTGTGACCTACGAGCGCGGACCCTGACATCTCTGTGAACTGCGGCGCAAAGATCGCCAAGTTCACTGTCCATCAAATAACGAGATACGGGGACCCGGGGGCTTCAGAAACTGCAGCACGGAGCCCTTTATAATCCACACAGTGATCTATTCTCTTACCGACAATCGCAAAAAAAATCAAATAAAGGGCGTAATTAGAACCACTTAGAGTAATCGTGTAATTGGGTCAAGGGATAAACAGTCTTCACTTGTTTATAAAGGAAGTTTTAATTGGAGCAATAGCTTAGTAGAAAGAGTGCTCACGATTTTGAACGATTTTCAAAGATTTATTTTTAACATGCACAGTCTTGGACATACCCAGGCAGTATAAAACCGATCCTAGCTGTAATACCAACAATACGACTGACATGTATGTCTTTAGAATAATTCTTAAAAAATATGAAACATTGAGTTTACATTGACTTGGCTATTTGAGCCGAAGTCTTAGCCATGCAAATGAATATTTAGCACCTTGAAATCCTTTCTTTGTTTGAATACAATACGCACCACGGTATGATTTTTCATGTTTGTACTCAGTTGATGTTAGGCGTCGCTAACAGCTGGCACCTCGGGAGAGGGTCAGGAGGGCACAGCTTAATGGTTCACTAAAGGGTCACCCTACCAGTCGTTACTGAAGGTGCAACCTTTTACAGGTACCCTTTCACTGATCTGAGCTGATATGATAATTTCCCCGAATTCTAACACGTGTCATTTTCGTCAGGTCTGTTTTTGTCGATACAAAGACGTTTTACTGCGTGTATATTACTCTCGGGAGACAGTCGCACCCATTTTTACGTAAATGAGAAGGTACGCGGCTCGGCATGTGTAAATGAGATATTTGCTTTCCAGTCATCTCCCCGTTGAGAAACGGACGTGAATTATGTCAAAAGAATTCACATAGTAATATAATTTATTGATGACGCAGTTGGGCGATTTCCTTTTTGTGTTTGAGATCGCAATTGCTTAACAAAACTGTTTCAGTCAGGAAAATAGTTCAATGGACATTTACAGCCATGTCTTTACTTGCGGTGTTATATACAATAAAATTTTTCATGTTCATTTTTTTAGATACTGTACATACAGATTTTTATTTCAGTGTCCGGAAACATAGAATAGATATAGGTAACCAGGAACACGAGAAGTACATTTTCATTCAACCAAACCTTAATTATACACATTGGATTACTACAATTGTGAAATTGTCATGACAACTGCACTTTTCACCCCCTATTAGCCTGCCTAGCTAATGTCATAGTGCAGACATTTACGCCTGTAAAGCACATCATGAAGATGGATGCAGTTTCAGAAACCATTAAACTGCTGTGCCTGTTTGCCCCCACGACAGAAACACCTTATCAATTAGAATTAAGTAATTCGGTCACAGTGACCTATTATGTCCCGGTATTACTCCCTATTTTATGTAAGATGATTGGTCAAACTATCCGCAGTTTGCGTTATTATTACTTTTTTTTTTCTTCAACCGATGTGAGAAAAATTACAGAAAAAAACGTAGAAAACTTGTTCCACTGCAAAAAACAAAGCATTTTATTTAATTCTCAAATATTTCCAAACATTACAGCTGTCATGATTTGCAGTTAAATTGGGCAGCTATGGTGCACCCGTTGAGGTAGATCTCGTCAGTTAACTCTTACTGCAACTGCTAAAAGAGGCAAGTCAGATCATAAAGCGACTTAGTTATTTTACATATAGGCCTACAATCCTAGTTAAATTCCCCTGTCGTGTTTATCCTGAACTCTAATTCCTTAATTAATGTGTTTCTCGGTTATTTTTGCACAATAAACAGAATTTCAGAAACTACAACACTGAATAAATGCAGCAAATATACATCCAGTGGCCTCTTTATTAGATTCTCCTACCTAGTACCCAATAGGACCCACATTTGCCTGCAGGACCTCTTCAAGTGTAGATAATTTGCGTTCAGAGAAACCATTCTGCGCGCCAGTGCCACCGTGTTTTGCTGAGCTGTTACTTGTGTCCTTCCCTTTAGCTTTAACGAGCCTGCCCATTTTCCTTCAAACCCTCACATTAACAAGGTGTTTTGACCATAGAAATGGCACTGGCCGGCTGGTTTTCGTTAATCACCCCATTCTCTGTAAACTCGAGACACTGCAGCGCGCTAAAATTCCCAGGAGGGTGACTGCGTCTGAGATTCAGCAGCAACCACGTCTGGCGTCAACAGTCACACCACGTGGTTTCTAATACGGCATGTCAGCCTTTTGATCCTGGCTGCATGCTGTACAGATTTAGTTTCGCATTTGGAGGAACCGGCTGTTTGCATAAGTAAGCAGGTGTACCAATTAAACTTGCCACTGTGTGTATATTTATTATTATTATTATTATTATTATTATTATTATGAAACAGCACATATTCGTCGGATGCCAATTAACTTTGAGGAAGATTAAGTCACTGAATAAAAACATGCAATCTGAGCAAGTCTAAGTATCCCATAGATTTCCCATAAAGCTACTGTAATTCATGTACATTGGACATTGAATGTTTTTAAGAGGCCGGATATTGAACCTGCCGCTACTTACCCGGCCAGATCATTCATCTGCCGAGTTGGTCCCCGAAGCCCCCAACTCCCGTATAACCAATCACGTGCTTGCCTCTACTCCAGAAGTCGACAGCTCCATTACATATAAATAATTTAGAATGATACTTCAGTTTTTATATTTAATATGTACAAATAATATACAGCAACAACACACAGTTTCTCTAGAGGTGGCTCTCTTGGCAGTTTGTGTAATTAAAATAAACATGAAGTCCGTTCACGGGATGAACAACCGGCACAGTTTGCATCTTGGGGAATGTTTCTGTCGCGAGTCTCCAGTCTGCAGTGCGCAGAAGCTCCACCGCCAGGACCTTCAGTATGACTCGAGCCAGTTCCTTCCCGATGCAGCTCCTAATGCCTCCGCCGAAGGGCACGTAATGGAAGCGACCCGATTTGCCCTCGTCCCTCTCTGGTCCAAAGCGGTCTGGGTCAAACAGCTCTGGGTTCTGGTAAACAGCCGCTGTCTCGTGAGTGTCCCGGATGCTGTACATGACGCTCCAGCCTTTCGGAATCTGATACCCCTTTAAACAAACCAGTCAGTCAATGAAGTCATGCACAGTGAGAACAATACATAAAACTCATAACAATGCTTTTATAAATTTACTTATGATACCGTTATATTTCTGATTTTCTTGATTCAATTACATCTACACAATCTCCAGTCCTATTATTTCCTTCAACATGGGGCGCATTTAGTGCGATTATAACCTACTATTGACAAACCATACAGAACCGAAAATTATGAGTCAGATTATAACACACTATAATAACAGGTTGTATTGTTTATAATATGCTTAAACATGGGCAATTTAAGAATGATCATTTAAGCTTAAATTGCAAATATTAAGTGAAATACTGTTCAGTTATTGAATGTGTATGTTATTGTAACTATTGATGAATCTAAATTTACTAGCAGCTTAGCCTGTCATAGTGATCCGCAGCCGAGTGCAGCGTGAACAGCGAACCTGTAGATCACGGGAGGTTTACATGCGTGCACATTAACACACAGCGACACTCTATGGTCAATGCAGCATCTGATCTGAAGAGCAAATCTCTGAATTGTGGAGGGAAACTGGGATGCTCATAGGATAGCCATGCAAGGTCAGAGTACGCATGCGTGCTGAGGCTAAATTTGAACCCACGACCCTGCACGTGCCGGGTGACTATGCTACCAGTTACACTGTGTTGATTAGCAAACTTTTTCGTAATGCGTTTCTGAATAAAGTAACAGTGTCAAACATTAATTAATAGAACTTAAATGCTAAAATGAGACTGAGGACACAATGTACTTTATGGAGTGTCATTTATATACTGTACTTTGAACTCTGTGGCCTAAACAACATTGTAAAAATAAACATACATTTCTATTTCCTAATTGATGTACTGAAGGAAGAAATGACTAATTAATAGGACTCATAAAAATAAATCCATCCATTAATTTTCGAAACGCTTCTTGAAATGGCTGTTACGATATAGTGCGCAACGACGCAGAATCTTCTAAGGCCGTACTTACGTCTAATTCGAAGGTCTGCAGCGCTGTTCTGTACCCCCCTGACACCGGGGGTAGAAACCGAAGCACCTCCTTGATAACACAGTCCAGGTATCGCAGCCGAGCGAGTTTCTCCATGCTCATGTAAGGTGGCTGGACGGCGGGACTGGACCAGCCCTGCGGGGCTTGCAGCCTGCGATCACATCCCTCGCCTGCAGGGTTAGGATCTCTGCTCTCGCGTTTCTCCGGCTTCTCAGTCTGTGCTACTGTGTTCTGCTTATCAACGTGCTCAGTTTTACCAGGAGGCCGACGGGCACAGTTCTGGCAGCAGAAACATCCGTGAGTCTTTATCTCCGATCTGAGTCTTTCCACCACGGCTGGATGGCGTAGGAGCTGAAGGATGAGCGAGGTGGCTGCGCTGGCCGTGGTTGAATGTGCGGCAAATATTAGCTCCACTGCGGTCTCCTGCAGGTTGAAGGTGCGATACAATGAGTGCTTAAAACTTATCTGTCAGAATAAAATAGAATGATTCGTTAAAACTAAAATAGGTTATTTTATGCGCACACACCTAATTTCCCGTTATCTTACGTCATATAATTTAAATATCGCAATGATTATAAACTCAGGACGATAGTTCACCTCACAAACTAACGTGCCTCTTAAGTTTTACCTGAAGCTCTTGAATAGTGATGTTATGGTTGTTCTCGTTGGCGCTGCTCAGAATGTAATCAAAGGCATCTTCGTAACCTTCAGATTGTGGGGTCTGAAGTTTGTCCTCTATAATAGTCTTCATATAGGTGTGAAGTATTTCTCGAGCTTTAATGCCCTATAAAAATAAAACATTTGTGATCTCTACCTTAAGCATCTTCACCTGGGTTAACACGAGCTATTACAGTATTACATCACTTTGTACAGTTTTTTTTTTTTTTACAAACTGAAAGACAGCTTACTTATATTTACAACTAAAAATATCACTTCGTGCACTGTTCAGTGACAGTGATTAGGTATAATGTTTTCAGAATGTAGTGAAATAGAATTTAACCAAACAAAATCTACACTTACTTTACGAAGGCCACTGAATGACACGTCAATCGGGAGAGAAAATAGGTTGTTAATCAATTGTTCGAATATTTTGGAGAGGTAAGTGACTTGGGCCTCCTCCAGGTTGAGACCCAGCAGCACCCGGACGGCGATGCGGAAGGTGAGAGATCGAGCCGCCGCATACACATTCACCGGGCCGGCAACTGAACACCACTTGGCAATTTCACACTTGATGATGTCTTGCAGGCGTGGGATATAACTCTCCAAAGCCCCGTGGCTGAATACTTTCGCTAAAATCTTAAAAGAAAAATTAATTATAAAATTTTACCTGATGATCATTTTTACAAGCCTTAATAAGTTACTTGTTTGGACCTGGTGAACTCGATTTAAGTTGTACCGTATGTTTCAAAATTCTGTACAGTATACCGATATTGCAGTAGTATTTACTTGTGCCTGTGAGTCAAACTGCAAACGAACAGCAGAGCATATCGTGTACCACATTACACCACCATCCTTACTTTTCTTTTCAGTTTGTGAAGATCTCCAATGGAGTTCACCAGCGTATTGGGTCCAAGGATGATCCGTGTGCTTTGAGGCCACTGTGTACACACTAAGTGATGCTCCCCAAGGAGAATTTTACGGATATTTTCTGCTCCCGTGACCCGGATAACAGGTTTTCCCAACAGGTGCGTTTTAAATACATTTCCATACTTCTCTCTTCTGGAAATGTGAAAGGTGGACCCCTGTTGTACAAACAAAATGCATGAATGATTTATTCCCGCCTTAAATAGTGACGTTGACAGTCTATTTTTAACTCTGTAGGTTACCGTGGGATTAAAACCACGTTTCCGCACTGGCCCGTTATACTTTAGTCGACCACATTTTTTTTTTTAGGAAGTTGACATTCCATGAAAAATGCACCAATGACAAAATATGTACGAACTGGGACGGAGAATACGACTTCTGTCGTTAGGCCTATACTAGAAACACTAAATGTGAAACATGAGTGATAAGTGAGTATTTAGGATCCTCGTTTGCAGAGCTACATTATATGGAGCTGTATGAAATTAGCCCTAAAATTGCACCTGAAATAGCCAGTGGAAAGTTTCCCCCACGAGAGGCCACCCCATGGAGCCCTTGGGCAGGGGCAGTTTGCAGTCTTTGTCCCGCGTGCTGGTCCATCTGATGTTCCATATTTGCCGGGAAAAAGCAAGAAGCAACAGCACAGATAATAGAGACGTGATGGCAGTGCCCAGCACCTGGAAATTAAGCTCCAGCATCTTCAAGATCCAAGAGCGCCTCTAATTCAAAAACGTTCTTCTGGGAACACTTAGTCCACGGACAAAACGTGATTTGGAAGGATTTGTGCCAACTCTTGTTTCAGATGCCTAGAAATATAGTGCATTTTTGAAACAGAATACAGTTCATATTCATTTGAATCGCAAAAAATCTACTTAAATATAACGATTTCGTATGAAATCTAATTGTAAAAGAGGATTAAACGTAAGGATATTTTTCCTAATAATAAATTATGAAACATCCCAACATTTCTTCTATGTCGTTTCGCCGGGTATTTCTTGAACACGTCTACGACTTTGCTCAGGCTACGCCGTGTACTTCAGTACCAAATGTGAACAGACATCCAGTTTCATTAGAAGACAGCACAGTAGTCATTAAAAATCGAACCATGAAATAAGACAAATCGTCCGATGTGAACACTGAAAAATTACTTCCCTCTAAACGTGAAAATTAGATTAAGCTTACCTTGATGCACTTTTAGGCGTACAAAATAAAATGTTCTGCAAAGAGCGCAAATCGTTGCCTGAAAGTATTTTCCCCAAGTGCAAACTTCTTTATGTTTTCTGTTCGCATGGTGCTTTATAGATATCGGCGCACCATACGATCCACCTTCGCAGATGACGTACTTTGTTTTGAATATTTGTAGGTTGATAAATCGACAGGAGTAAAGCCAAGTTTCCCAAAATACACCCTCGGATATGGGGCAGGCAGATGAGCGGCTTTGGGACCTTGTGGTGAAAAAAAAGGTTTGAGAGTTGAATGGCAGCTCACTGAGAAAACAGGTAACCTACCGCAAATCCACATCCGGCCCTGCAGTGGAAATACGATAATGCAATCTTCTGCCACCGTGATCTCCCCCCCACTTTAATGATTTTGTCACCGTTTAGAATCCACATTGTTATGGACGGTATCACCACTTTAGAACAATGTAATAATTTCGTCGATAGTGATTGCATATATGTAACCGCAGTTGTGACTGAATATGATTTCCTTGTGATTTACTTTAAAAAAAAGAACCTTAGTCTTACCACGACCATTTACTGGATGAGCGACTGAATTGTGAATGGTTTTGTAGTCATGTTAATGGAATAACGAATGTTACATGTTGAAATTAAAAGTTCCAAAACAAATGCACACCTAGTAACATCATTCTCTACAATTACTTTAATATATTCACATAATCGAGGATGGTTCACCGATGTTGATTTATTTTGCTGTGTGATGCAAAGAGAACAAGCCCGTTATAGTAATTTTTGATGTGTGATTTGAGGTGCTTGTCTTACCCACACCCAGCATAATGCAATTAATTCTTAAATGATTCAAATGAGATTATTACCAGCTGAAGTAGGTTTCTAATCAGAATGGCCAAGTCTTATACACACAAAGCTATTTTGGTTGGCTTTGGCTTTAATGACACTTTTTAAAAATGTTCATCTGGCAACCTTCCCTAAAATAAATCATCTGAAGATTTAGGCCAATATGCTTTTACTTCAAATATTAGCCGTGCAAGTTTAAAGTTCAGTACTTACTGTTTAATATTCAGTGGTGTCCATGTTGTCCGCTTATACAGAAGCTGCTAGATCTTGTGCCAGCTGGTTGTAATACATTGAAATAAAAAAAGGCAAAATTACGTTTTTCAGAAACAACTTGTCAGCGATTCTATGGCTTTCCAAAAGGATGCTTTCTGTTCAACTACAAATATAATAATGAAATGAGTTTTTTAGTAAATTGCGATGAAATGCAGAGACGTCATTAACACACAGGATGTGGCAGACGCTCCCCACTCAGTGGGCTAACCCTCTGTGCCCGTGAACGGAAGGTTGCCGGTTTGAGCCCCGCCTTGGCATAAGTCACACGTCTGCGGGCCCTTGAGCGTGGCCCTTAACCCCCGGCTCCATGGGTGTCGCTGCAGGCGGCTGCCCTTCGCTGCCAGGCTTGATCTCACCCACATATGTGTCTCTGTGTCATGGAGTGCAAGATGGGGTAGGTGAAAAGAGAACTTCCCCACGGCGATCAATGAAGCATCACCCTTATTAATTATTATTATGCAATGCCCTGTGGAATGTGAAATACCTATTCAAGTTCAAACAACCTGTTATATACTGTAGAATACTAATCAATATAAACTCACATAAAAAAGGATTTTGACTTCTTTCAATTTGTCTCACCAATATATTCCTAAAAATACTGCATACGTGAAAATATATAATCAGCATCAATTTTTATTTACATTGAATTTCATTTCTTACATTTAAATAACATCTACTTAAAGCAAAAGAGCTATGTATTTATTGCAAACACAAATAAGAAAGCGATGTACAGTAGGAAAGGTGCGACGAGCGGATTCAAGAGAGCACACAGAAGATCGTTAGTGTGTGCTTACGGTCATCATTTTAGGGCTTGAAATGATTATCACAGTCACCATATTATAACTGCGCATAGGAGAGTTGAAGGGAACACTTAAGTAAAAGGATATGAGTAACAGGTCGGCTACAGGGACTTTCAGAGAACTGTCACAGGCTACCATAGGAAACTACCAGGCGAAGTCCTCTGGAGGTCTCTCTTCAGGTCCCCTATGTTACATTGTTACAGCAAACAGGCCCACGTGTTCCTTCCATGCACAAAGGCATCAAGTAATTATTTTGAAAGGACAATTTAGTTTTCCCTTCATCAAGCAACTTAGTTATCGGTACACTGAAATGCAGTTACTTTAGGGGTCAAGAAAACTTCCCAGCATTCCTCTCTCTCTCTCACACACATTTTTTATGATATATATATATATATATATATATATAGACGCTCCTGTACTTATGAACTTTCAACTTACGCACTTTCAGACATACGAATGCAGAAGACTAAGTCCAAATTGTGTTCCTTGGGCTCCCGTTTCCTGTCCGCAACATCATTTTTTCCCCGTGTGACAATTCCGCCTAGTACGACTTCTGGCCGCTACTCCGGCCGTGCAGCAGCGTAGCGTGCGAACTCCCAGCATCCTACTTCTTTGTACTTGCGTAAACCCTTAAAATGATGCTGGATAACGACTTACGAACATTTCAAGTAATGAACGGCCATTCAGAACGCATCTCATTCGTAAGTAGAGCGTCTGTATATATATATATATTTTTTTTTTTTAAGCAACAGAGTAAACATGAGTTCTATTGCATTACATTTTTAAAAACAAATGTGCTGTCTGTACATTTCCTAATACATTATCATCTGTAAAACGAAAAATGCAAACAATCTTCAGTGCAAAATGCCTATTATAGTAGTACAGACCGAAAAAGACTGGAGCCCACTTCTGAAATGTTACATCCTCACATCGTTAGCAGGTCTGTGTATGAGACTGAAATGAACCAATTATTGCTTGTTTTTACACTTTAGCACAACCTTCTAAAGCATCTTAACCTAAGAGCTGACAGTTCACCCTGAGACAAAACAAAGTAAAAATCAAAGTAGTGTTTTGGATGCAAGTAATTACCTCAGAATTACTTAAAACCTTTAATTCCACTTCTTAAAAAGTACGTACACGTTTCCTTCGATGAAAGGAAAAGTATGCATAAGGGTAGGGGTGTACAGGAAGGTCTTTCCATTTTAAATAATAAATCAACAGCATTATGCAGGGTCCCTCGTTGAAAATGTTGACCATTCAGTCGTCATCCTGTTTCCATCCAGTCTAAGGGGAGCACTGCGCACTCGTAAATGTATTTACAGTATATTGCATTATGGAGCATTTTGCAGATACCTTTGAAGATCAGCCCCGCTTTGGGACTTCATGGTCCAGTCACAGGTCTCTGGGCGGTACATTCTCACTGATCCGGAACACCAGCCGCTTGCGGTGTTACAATCATAGCACATTCACGATATACAAAACGTAGTTATCAGCCATTAAAAATACATAAAAAAAAATTTTCACTGCTCGTGTGTGTAAGGGTTCGTGAAATTGTTCTTATTTTTGCCCTGTTCATACGCGGCGTCGGTCCAGTCTCGTTCGGTCTGAAGGAGCGCCTGCCTCTAGGAATGCTGGGACATTCCATTTACGAGGCTCCTCAGCTGCTTCACCACCGTCTCGATCAGCTTCTGCTTGTCACGGTCATTCTTTCTGAACTGGGAGAAAATGTTGTTCTTTTTGCTTGTGTCCTTCATTCTGTAAGAGCGGGTGACAGAAGCGAGTTGTTAAACTGCGAATCAGCCAGCAGTATTTTGGGAACTCCCTAACTAAGCTTTTACAGCTGACAGTAACTGGTTGGCAGTAGTCTTAAGTTCTTAGCAGCATATGCAATAGCCAGAATAGTGCAAAGTTAACAATGAATATATAGTATATATAAGTAATTTTTTCCCTGAAACGCTGCATTCGCATACACAAGCCATGCCTGTTTAATGAGTTAATGCTGTCTACAGTTTCTTAAGCACAATTTCACAGAATTACCAAATAATTTCACTGAACAATTCAAGAGTTTAATTAATGCTAAATATGTCATACAAATGAATATGGTTTATGAAAGCACCTTAATGAATATTATCATGATTAACTGAGAGGCTAAGTAAGCAATCCACTAAAAAAAATATACATACCCCCTGTACACTCTGAAAAGCATGTGTGAACAGACAAAAAGGGCAAAGAATTTTAAGTGCATGTATATTTTACCTACATTCATGATTATACGAGCGAGACATCAATAAACAAGCAATTGGGAACTATGTGAGGAATAAGTATGTATGCAGAAGAATTGCTCTGTACTTGCATAAAGCCTTTTTGGCCACACACACGCACACACACATGCCAACAGATGCAACAGGATAGGCGTGCAAAAACTCACTTCTCTAGGAGTGCAAGTGCAGTGGAGGGATTGACGCGCAGATACTTGGAGGTTGGCTGTCCGTAGTCCGCTAGATAGGTGGACCAATCCCACACCATGAACAAGTCCAGAAGCTTTCGGGACAGAAGCCAAGATGTCAAATCAGCAGTGAAAACGCTGCAGATCTACAGCACACAGAAAGGCATTTTAATACTAATGGCTTACATTTGTCATTTCAGATATTTCAATACATTTTGTAAAGAGAAAAAGAGTCTATTTTTAGTTCTGCCTCATTATTTCTTGCTAAGTTACTCATTGCCTGCTATCATACAGCTGTGGAAAAAGAGAGGCTGCTCGATATTTTTTTAAAAATCAGAATTTTCAAATCCTGGTTTAATCCTGACTCTGCTGGCAAAAGGCTACACTGCGAGGCAGGCTGCTTCCAGGCTCAAGGTTTCTAAGACAGCGGTACACAAACGAAAGTAAACAAGGTGAAGCAGGAGACACTGGCAATGACCAAAAACCAGCCAGGTACAAGGCAGAAGTGACCTTCTAATGCCAGAGATGACTGTCGACTTATCTGGCAGTGCCTCATAAATCAGAGGATAACCTCAAGTGACCTTCAAAAAGAATGGGAGACATTAAGTGGTGTGAAGTGCACTGCTAGGACAGTTCATAACAGGCTCCTAAAGGCAGGACAGAAGACCCATAAAGCAAGGAAGAAGCCCTTCATCAATGAGAAGCAGGGAAGTTGCATGGAGTTTCTTACAGAGGCACCTACCCATAAACTGAGAAAAGAGCAAAACTGAACATTTTGCTGTTGCCTCAGTTTTTTCCGGAGCTGTATACTGGTGAGAAACTAATAATAATTCATGACAGACAGAAACACTAAGAGCACTTAGGCTCCTTTGGCCGGCACCCCGCACACACGGCCGCGAGCTCCTGTTTAAACACAGTGCTTTGTCGCAGGTATTATTAACCGGGAGCCCAGACGGTGGAGGTGCAGGAGAGATAATCCGCTGCGGAGAAAGGGAGGGATGCCCGGCTGACCCCTGGATAACCCACAGCAGAGATTAGCTCAGGTCCCCGTCGGCCAATGGTCACTCTCAGGTCCCCGTCGGCCAATGGTCACTCTCAGGTCCCCGTCGGCCAATGGTCACTCTGCTGCCGCGAGTGGCTCCCCTGGCTCCCCAGGAAGGTCCCCCAGCTCTGACCTTCGGCACCTCTGCCCATTTAAACCCTGGCCTCTGGCTCGACTTTGTTTTCCTTTCAATCCTAAATTGATTGGGGTGGGACTTTGTGATAAATAAACTGTAAAGTGACAAGTGAAATGAGTTCACATGTTTGTGTATGTTAATATGAATTGATAGCGGGAGAGCAGTAAGTAGCTTATGTACTGTACAAACAGCTCAGAGGTGGCTGGTTACCGGCGGATGTTATCCTTGTGCCCCGAGCCGGCTGCCCCTAGCAGGTTAGATGGCGTTGAGTGTTTGCGATTTCCTGCTGAGCTAAGCAGACCCCTTATCATCCCGGCAATCATCACTGCCACAGGGACTGGGATGGATGGGGTTTCTCATGCCAGCAGCACCCCCCCTCCACCCCCGAATTAGAAATGATGCAGTAAACCACCCCCCCCCTCCGCTACATACCAGCTATCCTGGCTGAAGGACATTGAAGTATCTCATTAGCCTGGTTAATGGATTTTATGCTCAACACTGTGAAAATCACCAGTGTCTTTATTGTTTTTTTTGGTCTATTCCATCATGGATGCAGTGCTATCACATTATATGTGTCATAGGCTTTCGATGAGAGATCCAGAGAAAAATGCAAATAATAGCAGATATTACCCGGCGCTGGCTACCCGAAAGGCCTTTCAGACACATTACTGGCGCAGAGGACTTGGTTTCAAAGACCCTCCAACACTGGAAGCTCTGTACACGACGGACAGCGACGCCGTGGACGCGTTCCCACGTAAACAGAAAAGGGCAAACCTTAAACACACAGCGCCGACCCGGCTCTGCGGCAAACGTGCAGCGGGGCCCAGTGACCCGGGGAAGGGGAACACGTGGAAGAGAACAAACACTGAGCAGGCAGAGTTCACCGGAAGTTCTCTCTCCGCGCCGGGAGGCTGTTCCCAGCCTTGGGTCTAATCCTTTCCGCCCTGTACTACCCCACAGGAGCGCAAACACCCAGGAGGTGTGGCTGCCAAAGCAGCATCAGAACCCAAACTGCAGTCACTTACTGCTCCCCCTTCCTTCCTGAGGTCCCCTGTCAGTCTGGCTTAGGAGCGCCAAAAGGCACCATTTAGACACGCTTAACTGGAATCCGGGAAGCAGTTTTTTTTTTTTTTTCTTTTTTTTTTTTCTTGAGCTCAATTATAAATTCTTCCGCAAAGATACGAGTGCAAAAGGAGAATGTATCAGGAACAGGCTCATAAGGCAAGCGGTAGCTTGCGGGAGATTAGAAGATACGGGATAAACACGGAGGCCCTGTTTTCTTCTCTGCTAACACATAATTTAATTCTGATAAAGGTATCAGCTGTGCCCTGCAAACACACCTGAAGGTAGAGAATGAATTACAATGAACATTCCAAATACCATTAATATATCTATAACACTGGCATATAATATATATTTAATATCAGATATATCTGGCATTTGGCACTACCAGCATCCAAATACATTTTTTTTTCTATGACGTATGAATATTGGGGGCTGTAAATCTCAGCAGGACACAACGGCTCAGTGCAGATCTGCAGTAAAACAGCTTGTAGCAGATGCGCGTGGAAGTTTCCACGGTGTCAAAGCAGCTCGACGGACTGGAGGCTGTTCTTTGCCTTTTGTTGTGCTGGAACCTTACATATCCCAGCCAAAGTTTTGCAAGAAGTAGACAGAGGAGACATCAGAGATGAAGGGGGAAATCGACGCCTATTGAAGTCACGCGATTCCACTGACAACAATGTGAGGGTTTCGAGTAGTGAGAGGCAGCTGAGAGTAACAGACTCGCTTAACAAACAAAAAAAGTAATGCAGAGAATGTGAACAGAATTCCTCTTCAGAATAGTACCGATCAAACTCTGCCTTCGCTATTAAAACCCAAAATCTCCAGATTACCAAGAAGCACTAGACAGTCTGCAGCAGGTGTAAACTTGCGGAGCAAAGCATCCCAAGTGTGAGATAATGAGGGTGAGGAACGCACCAGGGCTTGCTGACAAAGGGCGAATGGGCGGCAGGGAAGGGGAGCCATTGAGAGGGAAGACCCAGCTTCCATTAGCCATTCTAACAAGGGCCAGAGAGATCCTCATCCTTCAATCCTGGGTCAGCTCCGTCTCAAAGGGAGGCCGATCCCACTGATGTGTCTATTAGCTGCAGTCTTTCACCAGGTCACATCCACTTTCATTCTTTGCAAAGCCCCACCCACCCATTTTGGATGGTACCACGGCCACCCCCGTGACTGCGGGGGTGCTGATGTGAGGCCACCGGGGGGGCGGGGTGGGGGGGGGGAACCTCGAGGCCCAGGTTCACACCCTCATCTCTGACAGGTAAGCATGCAAAGATGGACGTCACAACCAAGCGGGGGGGGGGGGGACCCCTGGCCCAGGGAAGGGTGTCATTTATCTCGAAGCAAATTTAAAAACATGTCGCCCACTCCATTTGAACACAAAAAGTGTTGAAAGAAAAAGGTTTTATGGAGAGAAAGTGTAGACATAAGCTGAACTGGGTAGCATGTGCAGAAACCTGCAGGAGTGGAGAGTCATGTGACTGAGAGAGTCATGTGACCAGGAGCAGAGGCTCCTGAACAAGGTGGACAGCTTCTCCCGGGAAGAACGTGAAGGCCATGGATTTGTGGAGAGTCGTGTCTGTCATTCGATCTCCTAGACCAGACTAATAACAGCAGTACGTTCATGTTTCACACCTTTGAAGATTAAGTCGGAGGCCGCGTGACTGTCAGGACGCGAAAACACAGCGCCTTCATTGTCAGATCCAGACAGATAACCACACTGACGCGGAAACGCAATCGCCTTCAGAGTGAATAGCGATTAGGCTACCCGGCACGATGTCAGTGCGCATATTTGGAACAGTGTTCTCTACACACAACTTTAGGGAGCGTCTCGAATTACATGAAGATCGATGGGACACGAATGTGTGGAATCAACACGTCTCAGACTGAAATGTGACGTGTTCGGTGCCTCACATTAAGCGGGAGGATTAAGGCATTAGAAATGTTAATATAGTCACACTACTTGGAGACAGGCCACTAGTATTTATAGGAGAGTTTTTTTTATCTTTGTTGAACGGAGTGCAAGAAGCAGCAAAGTTTTTCTCGGGTCGAGTGCTGGCCATTAGATGAATGTCCCATGAGCTCTGGTGAGGGATTCTAAGGTCCCTCCCACCTGTGAAAGCCAGTCGCTTGAGGTCACAATTAGAAGGTCGACCCAAAATGTTCGGTTTACGTTTGGGGGACAAAAAGAGACAGAATGTCTGGAAACAGTGACTACAAAAGCGTGAGCAAGCCTGGGCTTTTCAGAGAGCCCAGTCCTTAGAGCTGCAGTCCATTAGCCCCCCCCCCCCCCCAGTCCCAAGGACACAAAGAGCACAGGGATTCTGGGGGCCATGAGCACTTCCCAAACCCACAGAGGACCGACACCCCCACCTCCCTCAGCCATCGGGGTCGGGCAGCTCAAAGGCTTACCTGTCGGAGGTCAATGAACGCCAGCTGCAGTGTGTCTCCTTGGAATCCCGGCACTGGCTCTGAGCTGGCAAACACTGCAGGGAGAGGGAGAGGCACACACACACACACACACATACACACACACAGACACACAGACACAGACACACACATACATACACACAGACACACACACAGATACATACATACACACAGACACACACACACAGATACATACATACACACAGACACACAGACACACATACATACACACAGACACACACACACACAGATACATACAGACAGACAGACACACACGCACATACATACACACAGACACACACACACAGTCAGACTGCAGCTGCAATTGCTCTGTTCAGGCTGTTGCATATAAAACTCATTAGCACTGATTTGGATGCTCCAAGTTTTTCTTGGACGTGCATTTGCAGGATATCCAATCTTTTTAAAACCTCATACATTTAATGAGTACAGTCACTCACTGCAAAGCCAGCCAAGATCTCCTTCACTAATGAAGAACTGAGGAATAAAAAGCTTCAGAAGCAGAGAGCAGACAGCAGTGATATCGTGTGCTACTCTGCTCCGGCTGCATTCGTTATTAACTAGGCTTCATTGAGATGTTGACTGAATGGCTCAGATTAAATTCACTTTAAACAACATTAAAACATATTAACTAAAAACTCAGACGTATGAAAAAGTGCTAGTCGCTTCTAAAAATCTCTGAATGTTTCTGAAAATGAAGAATATGGTGTTCATTGCTTAAAAACTCAAGGACGGCTCATTCCCAGCCTCTCTGAGCGACGGACACATTTGTATACAGTAAGTCTTCAAAGCTCTAGTGACATGCCTGCTTGGGACCTTTAACTGCTTGTCCAAGCTGCAACATAAAGGACTTTCCAAGTCTGCCTTCTAGGAGAGAGTGTGCATCGACTAGGCTGGCATTTTTATTCTGCATGTTGGTCAGCGGGAATTAATAAATTACAATTATTGAAATTACACTGAAATCACTCAATGTAGCCCAAACCATACAGAATTTAAGAAAAGAGTGTTGCAGGCTCAGAGACTTTTATGCAAAAGAACCAAAAAAAAATCATGATGGCTGGATCCTACTTAATGTCAAAGAGACCACACAACTGTGACTTTAAAAGGAAAATTTGCTTGCAGTCATGTTCCCGAAATGGCCTTTAGTCACTGTAACTGTCGTCTGTCGAGGACGGATTCGGATAAATAGTCTCCCCAGCGCTTCTGTTAATGTTTACGACCTGCTCAGGCCTGAAAAACAATTATCCATACGCAATCTGCGCATTTTGATACGGCTAAAATAAAACCGTCGGACTTTTAGCCGCCAAGGCAAGTCCTGCACCGTGCGATCGGCAGCCGCGGTGAAATCCTGCACAGAAGTCGTTAAACCGCGCGCGGGGCTTAGCCCTACTGCACGCGAGATAAAACGCGGCGCACCAAACCTCCCGGGAAGGGCGAGGTGTGAAAGGTCGCCGGATAACTACACCGCGGCACACACAAATCACTCACCGTGGACAGACACGCATAATCCTTAAAGAAAACACGCTTGGCACGCCTCCTATCCTGACTCACTGACAGAAATGCAGCTTAAGTTACCTCCAGCGATGAGTGCTACGCAGCGGCATTGTGAAGAGTAACCGTCGGGCTCGCGCTGGGGGGGGGCGGGTGGGGTCCCTGGCTCTTACCCAGCATCCCCCTCACCCTGCCTGCAACAGCACGCATGACCCATCTTTCACTTACAGTAGGAAGCTGCACGCCAAGTTTGTCTGCAAAGCTAATGGGAAGTGACCCCCCCCCGAGACCATATATCCTGGGGGGTCAGCAAGAAAAATCAGGGAGGCCGACAGGGTGCTGCGTAAATCAAGACTCAAAGCAGGTCGGTGTCTGAAACACACCCCTGACTGACTTTGTTAATGACAACCCCCCTCCCCACCTCGACACCACCCACCCTTGCGAACTGCTACTTCGACACAGCACAGTGGAGGTGTAGGGTTCTCCCTCAGGGAAGACGGGACGATCTCGTCAACACAGGAGAGCCCTGGGGCCTTCTGGCATGTTCTGAGACAGCGTGGCTCCAGCAACAGAGGACCAAAGCCTGTGGATTACCTTAAACACCCGGTCAATTTCACGCCGGGGCTTATACACATCTCATTAAAGGGTCCTAAGAAACCAGGTTTGGAACTTCACCCTTGTCAAACAGATCTTTTCAAAAATACAAAGCCAATAAGCTTTGAACAGTGACAGCTGGGTTGTAACTGGAATCGCAGGTAATCTCCCTCAACACAACGGTGGGATCAAGGGGTAGCGGAAGAAAGCGTGCTGATGAAAGGCTGCGGACATGTAACCGCAAGCTCGAGGGTTCGAGTCCATGGGGAAGCACCACTGTGGTACCCTTTGAGGAGGGTATATACATGCTGGGAAAAAAACTCCTAAACTTAAAAAACGTTTAAAAAACGTTAAACGTAAAAAAACGTTAAAAAAATCAGATAAATTAGAACAAACGAAGAAATGATAGGGGAGGCGGACTTAAGCTCAGCAGTGGGGCGAGTCGGGGACACGGCACCAAGCAGGAGCTGGACCGCGGCAGCCCAGAGACTAATTACAGAAATGTGGCGTTTCCAGGCCAAATGCAAGAAAGGCTGCTCAAGTTCACCCCACGGGAAGTTCAACACCATTAGATCCGACTCCTCGACCGGCATTTCCAGAAGGAAGAGCATCTGACTGCACTGTCTGCCTTAGATCTGTATCAATTTGTTTCATAAAGCTGAAAGCTGTAATTACTTTGTCTAGTGGAAACCCTCTAACAGCCATGCCAGTATTTTTAAATTGCACATGAGTAACTAGAAATCACTGGGTTCTCTAAGGAAGTGGGTCAGACTCCCCCCCCCCTTCTGAATTAATCCCAGACTGGTAAACCGCAGTCGATAATAACGGGCCAGGTTTTTCATCCAGCACTTCTGAACTTTATTTTATACATTATTTACCGTGGTATATATAAGTATCTTGTGCCTATATAGTCGTATTACCATAAAAATGAATGATGAGCATACTGACGCTTCCCCACAGCCCTTTATGACAACGGGGGCAGGTCAGGTGACACGGGAGCTCATTCAGATCCCCTGCTCCTCGTTCGCCGTCATTATATCGCAGTAAGTTTTGTTTTCTCTCACGCACCCTGGTCACAAGCCTCACAACCAGCCGTAATCCGACACCCCGTCATGTCAATTATTTAGCTGTGTTTTCCCCTTCACTAACACATAAATACCTTTTATTGTTCCTCGAATCCTGTCCCTTCCGCCACCTTCCCTCCCCGGTGTCACTGGGCCTGCCCGCCGCGCCACCCGCACAGGATCCCACACCAGGAACGGGGGACTCACGCTCGCACTGTATGACGTCCAGGTTGAACTGCTGGATGGCGCCCATGCTGATCTGCTTGAGCTCGCTGTCCAGCAGCATCTGCATCATGGAGGTGGACAGGTGCTTGCAGGCCGACATGCAGGCCGTCTGCGCCACCTTGCCCTGTAGCGACAGACGGAGACACACCGATTCCGCCGACCTGTGAGAGCCGCCGGGCCCCGATCCACGTGACACGCAGACGTCACACGATAACAGACGATAACTACAAACGGGAGGAGATGGCAGGCCCCACCGCTACTGTGCTCGAGGGGGGCGGGGGGGGGGGGGGGGGGGGG
>JAODJU010000041.1:11272764-11294992 GCA_026776725.1 Gnathonemus echidnorhynchus
TCTGGGTCAGTGCAGAAAATGTCTGCTACCAGAACTGGGAAACAAACAACATATCCAACAGTAACTTGTGTGGAACCCCTTTGTGTTATTAGCACCCAAGTCACATGACATCCACACGGACAGGCAGACGCAAAGCTAAACAGCTTTGCCTGAACACGCCACTGTGAAATGAGAGGAAACACTCACACGCACACACACACACAGACATGCGTTCTTACAGCTAAGGACATGCCAATGGACAGCGGCTGCTGAAATGACACATGCGTTGGTAGCTGATATGGCTCATCCACTCTGCCCAAGACATATCAGACGGTCACATCCTGTGGAATGCGGTGAGAGACGTGGATGGGTCCATGCAGCACCCCCACAACCCTGCTCAGCTCCCCAGCAAAACGCCTTCGTCCGTGGGCCAGATTGACAGTTTTTAATTTATATTTCTTAGATTTTAAAGCAGCTTTTGTGTCGTATAGTGATTTTAATCAAAAGTAACCTACATAATGACAGACAGCGACTTTTCCGAACTGCCATCTTGTGGTTCTGTAGATAACATGAGTAACTCAATCCACAAACAACTGCCTTCCACGTGCTGGAGGAGAATCTACCCCGTTACTGGTCACATCTAAAGCAGCTAGAGAAAGATAATCAGCAGTCCTGGCCTGAAATGAATGCAGTGACGCATGCATGGCTTAGCGAGAGTGAGCGACGCAGCCTGTGCCCAGAACCCACGCGTGACGAGCCGATGGCAGAATGAAGGTCGCCAGTCGGCTCCCAGGTCAACTCCATCACAACAGGCTCTATTCGTCAAGCACAATGAGACGGATGCGAAAATGGGTGGAGAAAAAAGATGGAATGAACGATGACAAGGGAAAACCATCCTGTTACCAAGTTCTGCCCCCTAAAAGGGGTTCCCTAACATCGAGGTGACGCTCTGGATAAATGTCAGCCAAAACGAAGGACAGAAGCCATGAGGGTGAAGGAAACTCTAGTGTTGCAGGTGGGGGGGGGCACAGACAAACTCCACTATTACAGCCAACATGATGTGAGGCTGAGTCTACAAGGAACCAGACTCAGACTTAGTCAGAATCTCCACACGCGTCTCGAGTAAAACCATTCGCCATCTAACGCGCGCATTCCTGTGCCCCATTCCGTGTAATTAAAGACTCCAGAATTATTGTGCACCGACCATTCATGAAGAGCGCCTTCATGCTAAGCACAACCATTAACCCAATACTTTGAGGGCTTGATGTTCTGTAACTGAAAAGGCTGAGCGTGACTTCAGGAGACCAGTCTAATCCTGCTCCCAGCTCTAAACCCAACAGCGAAAGCTGCAGCCTACCAGGAACTGTTAACATGTTCCTCTGACTTAAAAATTCACCAAACAAGAACCAAAATTATTGTTATCTTAGCGAAACGCTGGTTCATAGGACAGAGAGTGGAAACACACGTGCTGTACAGTTAATTCACGGGGGGGGGGGTATATTCCAAAGAGAATCATAATTTACGGATGGAGAGAGAAAGAGTTCACAGAAGTCGTTAACTGCTTTGAGGATTGGGGGAGAGGTGGGATCACATATCAAAAGACTACTGATTGAGAAAATAATAATAATCGTGTTTAAAAAAATGGACTGTCAAGAATGACACAGTGATTTCATCAGGAATTCCCAAAGGGTCACCCACAGACACGGCTGTCTCCCATCCCCATTAATGAGTGACAGTGGGCTGGGCACTGGGATTATGGAATTAACACGCAGGTGTCTTAATCGCCATGGGCTGCCTGTTAAGGAGCCTTCATCTTTCACTCAAATGCCTACCAATATGATTTATCACCATAACTGCACTGGGTGGATGAAACGAATCCCTCAGGCTACAAGCTTAGCCGGAGGAGGAGGGACCAAGACACCGTAAAGGTGAAACGACACTGGCTATTAATGGGAGTGATGGTGGGACATTCCCTGATTAAAAAAAAAAAAAAAACAGGTCATTCCGGGTCGATCCCCTACCAGGAAAGAGGATCGATCTGCTGTGTGACACATTAGCATGTGACTAGCTGCTAGACAAACCATCACTCTGTATCTAGACGGACACGAGTACAACCAACGTATTCTGACAGAATAACGTGTGGTTACCCTTCACAGTCTGGAATGCTTACTTGACAATTAAGCAGTGCATCTCTTGCAATGCCTTTAAGAATGCCTTTTCTTAAAGGGTGTTGATTACTCCAAAACAGTGCTTCCCAACCCGGTGCTCTGGGACTGACAGAAGGTCCACATTTTTGCTCCCTCCCAGCTGCCTGCAAAAACGGGAACAGTCTGCGGGTCCCCGAGGACCAGATTGGGAAACACTGCTATTGGAAATAAACACTATAGACTCTCCCTCCCCCCGAGAAACAGACAGCATTGTCACATTTTCGTGTGGACGACACATTCTGGAGTATCAGAGTTTCACGGCACAAAGACAAGGTGGGGGGGGGGGGGGGGTACATAGACCTCTCGCCTCCAACCGAATCTGTGATTACATGTGGAAGAAGCGACAAGCTTGGAGGCGGCTCCACGGGACTGACATGAGCATGCGTTTCCACCTCCGTTCACGGGCGGTTACTCACCGACATCGCGGCATGATCATTGTTGTTATTCTGAGCGGAACCCAAAATTCAAGTATGAACAGGGAAAGAAAGTATAGCGAAAATAAATGGACAGGAAAGGAGGTAGAGAACCAAACATGTCTGGCAAAGAAGTAGAATATACAGGCACATGTAGCACAGGTCAAGGAGCGGGCGACACGGAATAGCTAATAACAGGCAAGCCTGAGACCCGATTTCACAGGCGGGCAGGAATGGAGGGTTGGGGAAAAGCAGAGGGGGTGGGAGATCGGTCAGTGCTGGGGAGACACAGCGGGACGTTACTGAAATGCACTGAGATGAGGGTCTAACTGCCATTCAGGATCACGCTGCTGTGATATTACCCTGGCTTCTGGACTGACGCATGACTGTACCTGGCTTGTCACATGTCGACATTTTGATTACTAAAATTACACTCTGGACAAAAAAAAAGCTATATGTCTACAGTAAAAATTAAAAGTGCTAGCAGCTTCCGGGATGAGCAAATCCATAGATGTAGATCAGGCCTGTTGATCGATCAGGTCTGGTGCTGAATACATCTCATCCGCCGCCTCTCAGGATGTTTGGGGCCCAACTTTACACCCCAAAATGACTGGAAGGCACCAGTAATGAGATCTTTGGCTCCATGGGCCCCTTTTACGAGGAAACACCATCAGCTACCGCAATTAGAAAAGCCCCCCCCCCCCCCGACACAGGCAGGCAGACAGACAGACGGCGTTTCCTGGACCCCCCCCCTCCCCGCGTGCCACAGCCGCCCGGCTCCCTCTCCCACCCTCAGAGCCACAGTTTGCGTTCAGCGAGCCACAGTGCAGACGAGCCTGCGGTCCCGCCGCCGATTTGGGCCTGAGCTCACCGGCAGGTGTGTGAAGACTTGGAAGGTGCTGCGGAGGAAGTTGATAAGGTCCATGAGGTAGCCGCTGGCCCGGCCGTCAGACTCCGCCATGCTCCACTCGTAGTCGGCCAGCTGGATGAACTCGTCTATCTTCTGGTTGAGTTTCGTGTAGATCTCGCCCTCTGCTGAATGCCTGGCGTCCTGAAGACCACCACATGGACGAGTCAGCATCGTTGCAGAAACTCAGTCGACTTCAGTCCATTCATTCAAAGTCACATCAAAGTATATCTACTGTCGTCTTGGCTCTATGATGCATGGATCACACACCGAGATCAAATTTCTTTGTCAGCCTTTAAATTGTTTACGAGTTCTGAGACAGGAAACGACACACGACGGGCAAGAAACCCAAAAGGTTGCATTTCTGGTCGACCTCCAAAGTCCCATTAATTTGATGGAACACATTTCCTTTGACCAAACTGCCCCCAGTGTAAATTTTCTCAGTAGGTCTTAAGTAAACCCTAATGTGGAAAATATTCGTATGTGCCAAGAGCATATAATTGCAAATAGGGATTTTATACATCTCTGACCGGCATACCTTAAACGTTGAAAGCCCATAAAGTCTTGTGGTGTGGACGGTTTCTGGGGAGACGTTAGTGATGTTTGTGATAAAATCTTCCAGGTACTTGCATGCTTGTTCCAGGTGGGTGGTGTTTATGATGATCTGAACTAGCTGAAAAGCAATAAGAACAGCTTACTGGGTCCAACCACTATCCTCCCTGCAACTGAGAAGACACCACCCAGTTCATTATTACTAGAGTTTACTCATGGTTACACTCGAAGTAAAGTATATTCGAAGTAAACACTCGAATATACTCCAGCTATAATGATTTGCTGATCATCTCACCTCTGAAAGGCTTTATAGAGAACTTTTCTTAAGATATGAAATCATTCCACAAAAAAGACAAAAACCTACCAAAAACAGGTATAATATGCTTATATGGATCACACATGCATCTTACTCCAGAAGGGAGTAAAGGATTTTATACTAGAAAGAGTCAGAGGTGGACATTTCAGGTCCAGAGAGTACAAATCCAGACCAAGATTTTGTTTCAACCAACCAGTTGAGTATAAAGAGTCACAGTCACAGAGTACTCAACTGGTTGGTTGTAACAAAATCCTGGTCTGGATTTGTACTCTCTGGACCTGACATCACCTCTGAAAAGAGCACATACCTCGGTGAGACCGATGTGGGGCTTCCGGATAAGACTCTGCAGGCCACTGCTCAGCGTTCGCGTCAGGAGGAGGTTGGTGGACTTCCGGAGCATGTCATCAATTTCAGTCGAGCTGAAATTCATTTAGCAAACAGCAGAAGCTACCGCAACCGTCTCTTCAAAGAAAACCGAGTGGATAATTTTTAGCAAACGATTAACCTGCAAACGCACCTTCTGAGGACAACCAATGATTTTCCATCATTTCCGTTTTGTTTCAATAAATTAGTTTTTATTTTTTATTTGTCTATGCTGCCACTTTAAACACAGCCCAGAATTTTGCCAAATAATTTACAGCCAAATATTTATTTTGCTCCACTTACTACCTCCAGGAAAAAAAAACAAAACTAAAGTCAAAATTAACCAACAGAGATCTGAAAAGCAAACTTAAAAATGTTTAAAATATACAGTACAGTACAGTGTTTTTCTGTGAGTGCCAAAAGGCAAATAAACAAAAACATTGTTTGTAGAAAGTGTGTGTATGCTAGAGGATGGGGGAATACAAGAGCTCATTGATGTTTGGGTTTGGGCAATCCAGCAGGACTCAGGACTCTCTGGTAATGAAACAAAAACTGTACCTCAGAACAGAAAAGGCCTTGCACGTAGGGCCACTGTTTGTTAATATAACCCATTTAGGTTTCAATCCCTATGAAAGTGCAACCCTTTGAGGTTTCCAAAGGGCAATTCAAATACATAGAAAATGTAAGTGGTACAGCTCTGAAACAATTTCAAATAGTGTGAAGAATTTATAACCAAAGGTTTAACTAAAAATAGGACGAATGCATGATGTGATATCTTGCAAAATTCAATGGACTGCATGTAAATTTTAAAAGAATTTGACTACTTCCAGTAGAAGGTATCTGTTTACTGAAGCACACATTGAGTATATAGATAAAATGCATAGAAACGCATTCTGGACATCTGTTGGTGCTTAAGACTCAACTGAGGTCCAGTATGGCCCATCAAGCAAATCCCTTTATATATATGAAGCTATGCTCAGGTCAAATTCAGTTCTGCTTGTCTTTGCACAGAGCTGCTGGTGATCGTTGATTTAGTAGATAGGAGCTGTGTGTGAGCAATTTATAGGGAGGGAAGGGGGTAGGTAAGTAAACATTCATATGACTGCTCAATAGGCAAGTCGTTACCAAGTGTTTAACCTCACAAAGAAACAATTAGCAAGGTGTGAAGGCAGAACCATTAGCATTCATTAAGGGGGAATGAAGAGGAAAAAGTGTCAGACAATCATGAGGATTTAAGAAGGCCACACCACCAATCATTCCCTGTGCTACCAGCATGTGCACAAAACTTATTAGCCAAAGAGACTTGACACTATCAGCAGAATTAAGACAGTGTCAATGCTCCAGGACAAGTCAGTGTCTAGAGTAAGACCTGAATACAGTGTCAGCGATTCCAAAGGAGTCGTCTTCTATGGTAAGACCTTCCCAATACGGTGCTGATGATTCAGAATGAGTCAGCTTCTATGGTAAGACTTTCCAAATACAGTGCCGATGATTCCGATCGAGTCGGATTCTATGGGCACTTTTCCACTGCACCAGGTACAGTACTTTAGGTGCTACAAAAAAAAGCACCAAAAGTAAGGTACTTCTTGTGTTGATTTTCCACTGGCATAAAAATTGGTACCAGTGCTGAATGGGAGGATTAAATTTTGCTAAAACATTTTTTTTCTGTCATTGGAAGTTTTGTAATTTCAATGATTGTTCCTTGTCAGGATTATCCAGTGTATGTTTAAAAATTCAGTTTAAAGTGTACTGTCTTGGCTTTTGCGCGAGTTCTGCTCTTTAAATCATTTACAGACGGGTTTGTGAGAAATTTATTTTGTTAACTGCTTTTTTGTTACTGTTGTCTTTTGGGTTTGTAATTTTTTTTCAGCATGGCGGATGAACTTTGTGTTTACAAGGCAGGTTATTTTCATAACGACAATAAACGCATTCGCAAGTCCCGCCCCAAAGTACGGAAGTACTGAAAAGTACCCCGGCTGGTGTGGTAATCGGAAGTTGGTGAAAAGGGGAACGTACTGAATTTTTAGTACCAAAACTAAGGTCCCAAAATCTTACAGCTCAATACAGAACCAGCCCTAAGACAAATTTATTACAAGCATTATATTTTAGTTTTTCTTAAAAACGTTACTCTGTACTTCTATTGCAAACATATTTGCCGGGAATGCTACATTCAGCAAGAAGTAGCTTGCTGTTGCTGTCTGAGTGCTGTTAACGTCGATCTCCATCCTTGAGGACCCGTTGCAGGAAATGTGTATTAAGGCAGCAAAAAAATATGTATTTTGGAAGGAGCTTTCAAAAGTAGTGAAATCATTCACACTCTATTGCTTCGGGAACTCGGCCAAAGCTGACAGGCGTGTTTGCAAACAGATCTTGTCTGGAAAAGTTAGTCCATCCCTGCAACTTTCACAGCTGTGTCTTGACCAAAAGTGTCAAGCCCGCAGATGGAAAACAGGTCTGATGTGAAAGATGCCGACGGGAGCAACAGAGTGTTAGTATGGACCCCAGCAGTGGGCCCCCACCAACCTGGAGCCCCCACCAACCTGGGGGCCCCCACATACGTGCGACTCAGCTGGACTGACAAGGTCATGTCGACATGTTTCCTGACACCATGCTATGGATGATTTGTCTTACTCCAAAAGTCAAACATGAAGACTCTGCAGACTACTGTTCAGTTGAAGACTTATTTTATACAAATTCACCTTAACACAACAGAAAAACACTGTAGAGAAGTAGGTTCAACACATACTTCAACCACATCAAAGGTATTAAGGGCAGTTATAGTAAAGCGGTAAAATTTAAATATAAGCAGCACAGGGGCACAGGACGGAATTTACACAAAAAATAAGATCAAGGTTTACCTGCGATGGAGAGACTCGGAGAACTTAAGGCTGGCGTAGATGAATTCCTTCACCTGAGTGTAGATCTGAGGCACTGACTGGGACATTGGAAGCTTCTTTGGAAACGGTTGCTGATGGGGGGGGGAGAGACACCAATTACATTTAAGTGACACAAGTCCTCCAAAAAATGAACAGTCCAGAACTGATATACACCCCATTCATACTGGGTGCCGACTGTACATCGTTCATAGGCTAAAATTGAATAACGAATATAGCTCTGTTCAGCCCGCTGGCCTTTTACGAAGCCTCAGCGGACTCTGGGCTCTACGCCGAAAGAGTGACATCAGCATCCAGCAGAGGCTGAATTCTAAGCTCGACAAACCTTTTCAAACTCTGCATCTTGGAACGGAAACCTACAGACGACAGACTTGTATTCTTCTTCATTTTCCACTGGGATGGGGCTGTAGTTGTCCTGCTCAAATATATCCCTGTCAAAAAGAAACATTGCCGTGAATTTCTCAGCAGCTGGGCAGCTTGTACTTAACTACTGCTAATGGGGGGTGCGCGTTTACGACTGCTGAGGGAATAACCAAAGTGGCCTGAGAAGTTAAAAGCCACTAAATCGAAGATGTGATGCCATAAAATTACAGAAGTACTGTATACTTGTACAGGGAAGGCGAGTGTCTCTCTGTGGAACATTCTCCAGCAGTTAACTTTTGCCTTGACTTAAAGTGGCCAGACAGTGGTTTGCAGACTAAAGGATGAACATTTCAGGGATGGTCAGTGTTGGACCATAATGCACCTATCCAGTGACCAGACCTCCTACTGAGTCTTCTCACTACAATCCCAGCCTTGAGCCTAAAGTGAAAACCAACTACGAGACCAGCTTTCGGTATTTAGTGGAAGAGCTGTGACATATGGTTCCTGGAGATGGGGAGAGGGTGCGATGTAATAGCTTCAGAGGCTGAGTGACCTGAAAACCAAGGTCCATTTCTTCAGCAACGTTTCATTGTACTGATCCCTTATTTCAAACAGCAGATCGAAGAGTCTGTTCACAGGAAACCCATAGCCCTAGAGAGAAACCACATGAAAACGGTATGAAACACTGTTCAAAGATTAATATTTAATCTCTCTTTGGATGCACTAGATAAATCACCTTAATCACCTTCACTTATTAGTGGGTTTATAATCAACAAAGAAAATCAGAAGGACACAAAGGAGTAGGTCAGGTCAACGGAGCTCAGCTATCCCGTCCAGATAAAGCCTGCTGTGAACAAACACTGGCCTCCACTGAGGGATAAGAGGGACAGCCGCTCTTAAACCCTCCCGGTGACGACTCAGAGCGTGGAAGGTGGGCCCCTATTAATTATGACGTCGCAAATTCAGATTCTAATGTCGATTCTAGCCCTGAGGAAGGAGGGAACCTACACAGACATTTACACTGAGTCGAGGGGGGGGGGGTGGACAGTGGAGAGAGGGAACGGAAAATGAAAAACCGCCGAAGAAGAGAGCAGAGAATCAGGATTCTGCTGAGATGCCGTCAGATCCCCGGGGTCTATTCTGGCAGCCAACAACAAGCAGTGCGTTCAGACACATAACACCACTGGGGCCTGTGAGGACTTGGCCTCTTGGGTCTGCCTGAACCGCTCAAGGGGCCCCCCGACTGTCAGCTGGGGGCGTGTGCTGAAGGCTGTGGTCATGGGACCACTAAATATAACAATTAGACCATGATCATTTAAAAGAAAAAGAAGAAAAAACATAAATGGTACATTAAACGCTCCTTGTTCACCTGCAAAGTGTCAGCAAATATGACTATGAGGTTCTTCAGCTCCAAGACCAGGTCAGGGTCACTGCAGTAGGACTGTTGGAATGAGAGAGAAGACATGCGGCACATTATGCTTTTGGCAAAGCGCACTGCTGAGATCTCAGAATTCAAGCAAAGTGGCAAGAAGAGAGAATCCCAAGTGTGGTAAATCAGTGTTTCCCAATCCGGTCCTCGGGGACCCACAGACAGTCCGCGTTTTTGCTCCCTACTGGGAGCTGGGAGGTAGCAAAAATGTGGACTGTCTGGCAGGGAGCCCAACTAATGAGATGCTCCCTCCCCCTCTCCCTCGCCAACCACCGCCCCCACCCTTCCAAAACCCCACACTTGTAAAACAACAATTAGGCTGCTACAGAGGGAGGCCTGGCTTGGGGGTTAGGAGGAGGAGGGCCGACCCTTAGTTATCCAGTCCTTAAAGCGTCGACAGGCCGGCTTTGAGTGGGGGGGCGGGGGGGCTCTCACGGCGGTAAGGACAAACACCCCCCTCCGGGACTGTCTAACCAAACCAACACTGCCCCCGTTCTCGCTGGTGGGCTCCCAGTGCATATGGTCACAAAGCACGGTGTTGCTACCAGAGCATCCATTAAAAATCATAAGAAAACAGCTCCTATCCCACCACCCGATTAACCAGGTCCACATGACCCAATTAAGCCTGACTTGCCACGCCCCCTTATTAGTTCTGTCCACCTACTTAACGCTAACAGGAAACCCCCTCGCTACCCGTCTGCTGATTTATGGCCGAGGACCTGGCCTGAATCAGTGGCTGAGTGCTCATTGGAGCAGCACACTGCTGCCCCTCTGCCCTCCTACCCGTGTCTCAGGCGGCGGGTCGGGGTGCGTAAATCATGCGGCCGCCGGCCGTTTGCGGATTCGGGACAAAGGGGAGCGCTGTGGTTTGCGAGGTCGGCCCGCAGACAGGAAGCCGACCCGCTCCGTCACCTGGCTTCCTGTCTACAGGCTCTGTCGCTCCCACCCAACCCCGGGGTGAAGTCCGGGACTTCTTGAGATTATTCTGAGTGCAGAGTCTGCGTGACCTCGACTGCACTTTTCCCAAAATCCCGGGCGTCCAGAGCCGAGCTCACAGCGAAGAAAGGCACGCTCGACGACACGCGGATCCAGAGCCGGGACCTCTTCTGGCGGACCTTTCCGGAGCCGAGCGACTCAAGCCCAATCTAATGCAGGGGTCAGCCGGGCTTAATGAAGACAGACCGCAGCAACAACAGCACATTAACTGCGAATATTCTGAAGTGCTGGACTGAGGGTGCGTTTAGAAGATCCAGTCAGTTGTAAATTGGAGGGGATTATGCGGATGGCCCAGAGCGGGGGCCCACAGCCAGAGACCCCTGGGGGAAACAAAGGGGCTCACTGTCCCTCTTGCACCACTAACTTTTCATCACAAAAAGACACGGCTGTGGAGGTGGTTCTTCGCATGAAAAACCCCACTCTGGGAGAAACGGCCGCCTCCATGCCCCCACCCTGTGCACGGCCCCTCTCCCCCAGGTGTGTGTGTGTGTGGGGAGGGGGGGAGGCGGACTCACAGAGTGGGTGCGCAGCACGGCGATGATCTTGGACAGGGCCATGTTCCACAGCTCGTCCGTGAAAGCTCGGCTCACCAGCCCCTGCGTGGCGTGCAGGATGTGATCCTCCACCACGAAAAACCTGCGGGGGTCAGACCGAGGGATCGGGACTAAAAACCTATATGCTATCAGCGGGGGTTACTCTGGGTCGGACATATACGAGACCAGCACAGGATGTGGCGCCTCATCATCTAAATGTGTCGAAAAGCCAATGTTAACCAGCAGACGTTGGCAGATAAACGATGAGATGAGGCACGTTACCCAACGATCTGATTGAAGTACTTCGTGTAGCCTTCCACGGTCTCGTGCTGCAGGACACAGGAGATGCAGGGTTACCGGAAAGCTCTGCAGGCCCTACGGATGGGCAACGCAGGGTCTCCTGCCTCTTCACTCACCATGTTGGACTGTGGCTGAAGCACCAGTCTAGCCTGTTTCTTCCTTTGTTTCCTGTAGTAGTTTTCAAATGTTTCTCTGTCACCCTATAACGCCCAAAGACACAGAACATATTGCAATATTGAAATGTTGCAAAACCGTAAAGAGACAATAATCAAATGAATGACAGATAAACCTGCTCTCCTGGCCCTATTTTAATAACACAAAAGGTAAGAATCTATGTATGTATGTGTGTTTCTCGTCGCGAGTTTGGCGAATTCTTTCAAATGATCTAAGAACCGCCAAACGTTCCGTGAAATCCACCACGACCGACTCAAAACGGAGTGAAATCACCTCTGGCTTGTTTCATAACTGAGCAGATCTGCATTCTAAAGCCTGGAGGTGAAAAGGTCTGTGGGTTTGTTTGACTTGGAACGAGGCCGCCTGACGTATAGGGGAATTTCAACGGGTTCGAGCAAGAATGCGAGAGGACAAGTTCAATTTTTGGACAAGAGGGACAGAACCTGGCAACTGTCAAATATGCCTGATAAGTGGAAGCCTCACACTTTACGTACAATGGGTATGGGAAAATGGCCAAAGACTTTCAGGAAACTTTCAGTCTGTTTACAGCAGTCTCAGACTGATCTTCAAAACTCCTGTAAGACGCAGTAACCTATAGATACCAACTAAGCAAGGTGATACAGTAGGAACTGGGGAAGGGATGATCTTAGTGGGATTTTTCGCCTCTCTCAACATGCCGATATGCGGTGACAGAAGTTCAACCAGAAGGAATTGCAGCCGGATCCAAGAATAACACGACTCTGAGGCAACAGCAACCTATTATTTGAAACAAAAACCCTCAACTCCTCTAATTAAACTCGCATCGTGCTCCACTGATCACCAAAGAAAAACAGCAGCACCTAAAAGTGAAGGAGTGAGAAGGAGAAGCCCCACACTGAAACCATGTCGTGCGGAGTCGAAGCTCTTGAAACAGCCACCGAGGTCACTAAGGGGCATATAGATCTACAGCGCCCCCCCCATCTGAGTTGCAAATGAGCCAGCCTGGCCCAACCTGACTGACACTTATGGGATTGGTATGTCCCTCAGCAGGGGGGGACCAAAGCTGGTCAGCCTCAGAGAGCATTTCAAACCGCAGATGTAGGCTGTCATAGAAATCTGTAGAAGACAAGCACAGGCAAGGACTCTGACAGGCACGCTGCTGAGGGACGACGGTTCAGGCTAGTGCCCAGAGGACGCGGGGTTCACCCGCAAGGGTCACAGGGGGGGCGCCAGAGCAGAGTCGGTCTGTGGGGATCAGCTGCGGCAGACATGCCAGCGCAGTCATTTGGGGAGAATGGTTCATCGACCCCACCCAGCAAACATGCCGCAATTTGTGAGCGAGATGAATGCGTCAGGCTGGTGTTTTTCTAAATGCTCGGCTTTTACAGAGGTTACAGCCTGGTCAAACGTTTTACGGGCTAAATGGCTCACGAGCCTTTCAAAATGCAACTCAAACCTGGCACTTAGGATTCAGAACACACCTCACACGCAAATGTTTTCATTTGCAGGAACGCAAAGTAATAATAATAATTTAAATGCCTTTAGAAGCGACGAATATGCCAGGCTTATATAACCTAATGACCTTATATGAACTATGCAGAGAAACAGATCACGTTTTTAGTAAATTACCATATGTAAACTTAGAGGAGGTACACACCCTCCGAGCCTGATCAGGCAATTTCGCAACAGCTTACCCCGAGACAGGGCCCCGTAGTGAACAGCATAAATACCAAATGCTAGGCTACAGGTAGAAAAGGAACTAAGTCAGGCTGAAATTACTTCTTATAGGACAAATTACTGTATTACTGACATGAAATAATGCTTCACCATCTGGCTGTCCTTTGAGACACAGACACACACACACACACAGAGTGAAACCTGGGGTCTGACCACAGGTCAGCCACATTGCAGTAGATGTGACTATTCTGCTGAGGGCGGGATTCAAACCAGCGACCTTCTGCTCACAGGCACAGAGGTCTAACTCACTGAGCCTCACACCACCTCCGCATAGCTGCTCATCATAGTTATGGTGATAATTATCTTGGTGTCATTCATTGGCACATTAACACCATGCAACCAAACTACATTAACTTCAAGGCTTTATGTTACTTATCGCTACTCCGATTCCATGGAGCGCAACGCAAAGGCAAAGGACCCCACCAACCGGGCGAGCCCGTGTGGGCATGTGCGTGACACGCATGTGGAGAATGTAAACACTGGCCCCTTTAACACTCACCTGCAGTGCTCTAAAAATGTCTACTCATCATGTCATTTTTCTGCCCACTTGCCAAAAATCGCGAGGCAGGAATGGGTGCTATAGGGGACACGGCAGCGGGCGGTTTGGGACTGCAGATTTCACTCCCAAAACAGCCAGATGACGACACAGGTTGGCAAGACTCAGACGGCGGACATTAACTCTAACGCAGTGTCAATAACACGAACACGGAATTCTACTGCCAGAATAAGCAAAAGCACGCTTGCTTCCCGCAAGTCTTCAAAATACCTAAATGGGTGCAAGAGAATAGTTTGCTTTGATAGCCATCACAATTAGCTGCAGTGAAGTGATAATACAAATCTTTTACAGTAAGATCAAGCAGATAAACTACCAGAGTAAACAAATTCAGGCCAAGAATAAACTGCACTAATATAGTACAAAGATATCTGACAGATGTTAAATACATAAACAGGCAATTATTGTCAGAGCACAGATATGATTTCTACCATGATCTCCATCACGGTCGTACTCTGCAAGACGAGCAACAAAGAGTTTTATATTTTAAATCAGGTCTTGAATCCTGCAAGAGTCCTGCAAGATTTGTAGTACAGATTTCTGTTTACTTTTATTTCTTATTTTATTCTGTTTTACAATTTTACTTGGTAACACTTTACATTAATATTAACTTTCATAATGCCTTCAGGATGCATTCGTAGAACATTCAATGCACCTTCATAATGCATTCATACAACATTCATAAGCAGCATGTAAGTATACCTTAACATCCTAACATACTTTAACAGCCTTAATATGCCTTAATAACAATGTATTAATAACAAACACTGTATGATAAATAATAGTATTTTAGGGTGTCAAGGTATACTTCTATGCTGCTTAAGAATGTTCTGTGAATGCGGATGAATGCATTATAAAGGTGAAGTTAATATAAAGCATCACCTTTTATGTTATATTTCTCTTTTGATTATTCTTAACATTACTATTGGGAGCTTTTTTTTGCATAAACAAGGACAAAGTCTAGTTTTTTCTAGACACTTTAATGAAAGTTCATTGGAGCCAATTGTTGATCACTTATGTTGAACCAAAAGCTTGTTAAGATGTTCGTTGAAGTGTTTAAACTGTATCTGTCATTTTTCATTTAAAATTTTATGTTGAGAGATTTGCACCTGTGATGCAAAAGGAAGCAGTTTTGTCAATTAAAAATAAATCTCTGAATCTATTATTATTATTTTATCATTAGATTGACTTGCCATTCTCTGAGTGTCACATAGTTGGGATATATTTAAGACACTTCAGAATATTTGATCTTTTGTTTGGTTTCACACTTGTATTGTCTCTCGTTAAGCAGCGAAAAAATGTTGCTCTTATGCTTAAGCCATTTCAGTCAGTACGCTTGTGAAGGAACAGGCTCATATAGGAGTACGTGAAATGTATTTTTAAAATACAAAATATTGTAATTTATTTTGATACTTTGCTTGGTGGTTGTATTTTGTAATTTGTTTTGATACACTTACAAATAGAGTACTTTGTATTTTGTATCAAAATCCATTTTCATGCATCTTTGCCCATCCCTGTGCATGGCTATGAGCTGCCTGCACGTTTATCCTCCAGGATTTGTTTCTTTGAGGTCAAGGGGCATCGGAGCCACATCAGCCGCACAAAGGCCAATCGAGCTAAGTTTCGGCTAATCCTGGGAGGGTCAGGGGCCCACAGAACAGAAGTATGAGCTGAAAGGTAAGCGGCACACCAGGTTCAAGCAGAGATACAGGGAAAGCTAAGTGTCATCTTACAGGCCTCTGTATACAGTGTTATTTGCCTCAACTTGACTGTCTGCTTTTTGCAGTGTTAAAATAGCGTCCTTTGTAACACACATCGCAATCACATATTGATACTCTGCAGGAGTTATAGATCGTGACATTTCTGTGGCCTTATTATCCAAGACTAACAAATAAAGATTAGAGCGAAAACAAAAACGGTATGTACGAGTGGTTGGAGTCTGTATTTAATGGAAATGACTCTCTGTTACACTTCCCCGTACACTATATCCCGTTTCAAGCAAATATTTCACAGAGAATTTCAAACTGCTGCTGCCAAGACAAGCATGCCTTTGTGTGAAAGTTCATTCACAGCGAAAAACGTTAAAAGCCAGCTCGCAAAATTCAACAGACCCCATTGTGTGACCACGCTTGAAAAACATGAAAAGGTTTCATGGTCAATTATAAGCTTATGCTTATAATTACAATCACCAGGACAGAAGAAAGGCTGAATTTCACTGTGTTTCAGATTTTAAAAAAAAAAAAAAAAAAACAGAACAAAACAAAACTTACCAAGACAGAGTAGATGTGAAGACAGCGGTAAACGGGTGAGAAATCCACTAGGTCAGGAGCTGTTAAAACCTGCGAACGTAAAAGGGCATCAGTTCGACTGGAGTAGAAACTCACGAAAACAAATTAAGTGCACAGCTTTAAGGGCGACTTCAGCAAGGAATGCGTGAGGAAATTCAATCTGATGACACAGGGACAAAAAAACGACCCCGGATCTCATCTACTCAGTCTGTAACAACGCAAAGCTGACTGGTCACATGGTCTGGCGACGACGCGGCCGTTACTGGCGCACCTCCTCATCTGTGTCTTCCTCTTCGTCGGCCCGCTCCTCAGAGCCAGGTACGCCGGGTCGGATCACCGTCCTGCCGTTAAGTGCGTACAGCGGCTTGGTGAAGCACGCGCTGGCCTGCTTCTGTAGGGCGCTGTTGAAGGTGCGGTGCTGCTGGGCCTGGTGGAGGGCAGGGGGCAGACAGTGAGGCGCAATGCTACTCCTTAATGTCCCCCCAATAGGAGCTCCATCACCGCAAATGCCGGAAAACTACAGCGACATGGAAACCGCCTATATATCTGACCTGCTGAAATGTCTGTGGGATAAATTATACTGCTCTTCACTTAGAGGATCTTAGTCATGCTTCATAGGAGGACTGGACCACAAAACCAGTGGGGATCTTCCAGAAATTAGAAGGAAATTCACTAGCCCACACCAAAGCCGCCCCGAACACCCCAGGCAGCACTTGATTAATTATTCAAAATAAAGACTTTTTATTGGAAGCAAATGCATCAGAAGTTTTCTGGCAGATTAATGTATTTAATATAAGCTCTTCTGGGGAGACCTGCAATCTCAGCGAGGGAGCTGGAAGCCATAACATCCCGGTAAAATTAAGCAGATGAGGACTCGAGCTCAATCAGGTTCTTGGTGGTTCGATTTAAATTAGAGCCCCCTTTCACCTGTTTCATGGCCGTCTCGCCAATCTTATCCGAGTGTTTCCTGATACTCTCCAGGAAGTCTTTCAGGTCAGACATGGAAATCTCCTTAATTTCCTCTCGGAGCTTGGGAAGGTTCTCCGCCATGATTTGACAGAAGCGGTACTGGCCAACTCGCGGAATGTAAATGTTTTCAAGCTGCTCCATGGTCTTTAGGGCGGCGTAGTACCTGTGTGGGGAAAGAAGGACAAGAAAAAGCATCAGAGGCAGTGAAGAGGAGGGTCGCGTTGCAGCATAATTAATCACAGTCTAATATTTGGGAAGATATGCATCAATATTTGGACTAGGCCGAAGCCTGATGAAACCTCGGCAAAACCGCACTCCTCTCGTAACCCTATCCTGCTGGGGAACACACATATAGACGACTTCAGCCCACTGGCCACATCCTCCGATTCGCTCCGGTGAGGGAAACGCCTGCCCGTCCCTACGGCTCGATCCGACGAGGCCCCGGCGCCTCCCCAGACAGTCCTTGGGGCTGCGTTCAGACACTGTCTTGCGAGTGATTTCTCTTGGGTTGCGAATTAAAGGCAGCCGGTTCCTCCTCCAACGAGCCAAGGAACAGTAAACCCTGAAACACTCTTGATCTCCTCCTCACAAGCAGGGGGATTCAATTCCAGCACTAATGAAAGCCCTTTTCATCCTCCTGAAGACAAACGCGGTAGATTGCAGCTTGCCGCCGCGCTCCAGTAATAAGCGCACTGCATGGCTGCGCAGGCAGATTGCGGCCTTATCGCTTAGCAAAGTGCATCGCTACGCAAATCCGAGACGCAGCCTAAATCCGTAACAGCACCGCACTGATATGAAAGGTCTCATTCAAATCGCCGCAATGAGCTTATCACCGCAACTGGCTCGACTGAACGAGGCGACAGCTTTTGCTGGTCTCAGAATTACGATAATCCAGCTCAGATCCATTCAACGGAAACCTCCTAATTATTAGCTACCCGGAGCACAAGGTCTTGCCCTACAAACATCTATTTCAGTAACATATTCAAGCCTTTGATTGTGAAAGTCACTCAGAGGTCAGGATTTAAACTGCAGAAACTTTGTACGACATGCCACATCCAATATTTATTCTTTTATTTCAAAATCTGACACAATGGGATAATTCCAAAAAACATCATTATTGAAAACTCATAAGAATAACCATAGGCATTTGAAACCCAAGCGGTTAGAAACGGGATTGTTCTGGGAACGGGAGTTCAGGTGACCGTTAGGATATAGGAATTACATAAGGATCTGCACAAGGTGTCAGTGGATCTAATGATTAGATGCAAGACTAAAAGAAAACGGGGGTTCCGATTCCAGTTAAAGCATTATTTTCAAATTTCAAATATTGACTAAATGCATCAGTTTCCTGGGAATGTTAAGCCTGATGCTAGATTTTTTTTTCGGTTCAGTAAGGAGTCACTGTAGAACTGCAAGGGGAGAAACAGCGGCTTCTCGGAGCATTCCAGCATAAAACTCAAATACTGACTTCTTCTCTCCCTGCAGCAGTCAGACTGTACGATATCAGTCAGCACTACACTCAGAGGAGACACACATTCCAAGGCACGCTCAGCCTCTCTGCATAGTATTATTAGCAGTACTACCATTATTATAAGTATTAGTATTACCACTACTCCTACTATTACTAATAATAATAATTATTATTATTACTACTGTTATGCGACACGTCTCCTCACACTGAACCGCCCAACTTCTTGGACTAGATTAACATATTCTGGCACCTGTAAGTCTCAGGTCTTAAATTTTGGCTGCTGTGTGTTAGTTTGTATACAATACATTGTTTACACACACACATACATACATGCATATACATACATACATAATATATATATATATACGTATATCTCCCTTCATCATTGTGCTGTTACGTTGTGTGTATTGTCTGATTCTGTTTATAACATACTGCTGTAGCGCTGAAATTTCCCTTTGAGGGATTAATAAAGTTTATCTTAAATATAATACAATCTAACAGGTACCGAGATACATTAAGACGTTCCCTAGAGTACAAATGAACATCATCCCTGTCGATCACCATACTGAGCACAGGAGAGGTCAGAAGCCTCCATGAGCTCGTCCAGATTCCCTCCTCTTTATCTATCGACCTCCTTCCTGAACTGACTGCCTCTCACCGTGGGACCATAATGAAAAACACAACTGAACTTCTGTCTGCGATATATATATTTCATCTGTTCTACTCCTTCCAGATGCTCTGAGGTATCTTGTACGGGCAGAGAAAGCTGCGCACCGTTTCAAAAACTGACACTTAAAACCGTCTGAGATACATGTGTGGACGTGTCATGAAATTAAAAAGAGATGATAAAACCTCAACCACAGTTACACAACGAGGAGGATGAAAGGAAAGTCTGAAAAACAAAAACAGCAGCATCCCCTTTAGTCAACAGAACCAGTAGGATCTACCCAAGCAAAGAAATAAAGGAGATTCTCTTACTAAACAGACCGTATAACATATATATCGCACATTTATGAACACCAGCTCAACACCGGGAAATCAGTTGGGGTCATTCCATGTGACTCAAGACAGAATCTGGGCCTGATTAAACCGTGTCCAAGCTCAGTCATTAACGTGCAGTGCAGAGCAGGCCAGCAAAGACACACAGATTAATGGAGGAGGGCACTGCGCTGATTGCCTCAATTTGGGTGAGGCCTGTGACAGGTCTCTGGCGTGCGCTCGTGCTGTGAAGAAGGGCACACACAAGGTCAATTGTCTCGCGTTTGAATAGTAGACTCATTTATAATGTGTTATGATTGATTAAGGAGACATTAATGGACAAGGAAGGGTCATTATTTTCAGGTTCGGTGTACAGTTCATAGGGGTAGCAACCCTCCACAGCTATTCACAGCTATGAAGTTATTCACGTCTATCTTTTTATGAATGACTTTAGGTCAACCAGTTTGCACTGTGCAAAATCACAGTGAGCATTCTGTATACAATTATTATAAGCCAGGAAAAGTTTAGTAAAAACAACAGAAATTAACATCAATATGCAAAATAAACCAAGATCTTTCTAAAAAATTATATACAGCAATTTACCTTTTAGATTCCAGCTGCTCCTTCAATTTACTGTACATTTCAAGAACTGCAAATAAAAGGAGACAGTGAATAACATGACTTAATTCATTGCTGGTCAGATGTTCAAAGGCTATTGACATTTTTAGTTAAATACTTCCTCATCTGAAAAACCAAGGATCGTGCCTGACAGACATCAGAAAAATGTGTTTTCCTTTGCCTCCAAAATTATTGCTTAATAACACCCATTTACTAATCATTTCCTAGAGAATATAAGACTTTCCCTTGTGGTAAATGTGGATAAACAAAACTTGAAGGAACTTCACCCTGAAATGATTCATTCCGCTCAGCAGAAGACCTCCTACGTATCCAAATGAAATTAACACACGCGCCCTGAAGCGATGTGATGCGCTTACCATACTGAAAGATTCTACCCTCTGACCTTATCCACCACTGTATGCATTCCTGATCATGAGCTCTGCATCGACACGTTTGGGAGGTTTTACTACTTGGATTGTAGATGTCTTGGTTAAACAATGGTATCCCCGTAGCTTCAGTCCAAATCAACAGAATATAGAATTTACTCTGCAGCACCGAGACAAGCTCTCACGTATACATTTACCACCTGTATAAGAACTGCATGCTTTCCTGTTATTTACTGCTTACGTGTCGCTAAAATACCCTTTAAGTTACGCTAAGCTTTACGTTATGCCAACAGGCTTATCAGAAATTTACATCGGGAAATTAACGGTAACTGATTATGGCGGAGGATGAAAACTGAGAAGATGAAAACATCGATCAGTCCAGCAGTTACACTGGGGGGGGGCTGCTGGTTTTTGTGCCTGAGGGGGCCGCGGCGTCCTCACCGGGCATGCACAGCTGCAGCTTCTCCACGGTGGTGACCATGTTCCTCTGCTGAACCCTGCAGCGGATGACCTCCTCCGTTTGGGACGTCACCTGACACGGGGAGAGTGGAGGCGGAGAGGTCAAAGTTCAAACCCTTGCAATTAGCGGGTCCATGCTAGCGCTGCTCCCGTCAAGATCCGTACCAGAGGGGAAACAAGGGAAAATTTAAGTTTCATTTCTTACCTCTTTTCCGGCATCTTGGAGTCGGCGATTGGTATCGGTCACTTGGCCCTGAAAAAAAGAAAAAGAAAAAAAAAAAAAAACGTCACGTTGGTTAATGAGTGTAGAGCGCCGTGTTGTGACTGCTCACCCTTGTGATCAGATCATGGCTCATAAGGCACAGGAAGACGCACAGAAAGACGCAGATTCAAATTAAATCTGCAGCGGGAACTTGAACTTTTCCAGCGCGGGGGCTTTTCATGCACCGTAATCGCTTCTGACAGCTCTCTCCAACAGATTCTGTGACAAACTTCTCAAATCCGCACGGGATTTTTGAACCTTGCCCGTCCCTCCGGCTCTGTCAAACAATTCAAATCGACGACCCAATTGACCACTGGCCCTTTCCTGATAACCTCAATGGGCTCTATACGCCTCCCTTTGTGTGGCACGGAACGCCGGCAGCAATTCCTGGTAATTAAACATTCTCTCTGGCTGAATACGAGCGCCGGGTGGCTGATTAACGGGCGAATGCGACGGCCTCTGCCATCTTGGGGCTGCAGGTGCGGGGGGCAGAGTGACCTCAGACTTTCCCACATACTGAGTGACTCATTAGGTCATCGCAATAAGGAAGCGCATTTTGGGTTTATTAAAAATCTCATTCATTTCCAGACAAAAGGTGCCCAGCGACCTCAGCGACGCCGAATCTGCTCCCTTGTTATCTGAATATGCTTTATGTTCCCTGTCTAATTACAACCCCGGATGAACTAGACCCCGGCACAGTTTAGGGTGAGTATCTCACTCCTGGGAGTGTAAAGGGAGCTAAAGAGGACTGGCGAGGGGGCGCAAACTCCCCTAATTAAGTTCAAAGTCCCTTCTTAATCATATATTCATGGCTGGCAAGAGAAACAGTTTTTTTTTTCTGTTTATTCCCACAATGCTTACAAAAAAAAAAACCCAGACTGCAATTTGAAACAGGAAAGAGAAATTACAGTGGGCAAAAGATGCTTTTAAAAAACGGGACCGAAAAGTCCAGTGGCCCCCGCAGCGGCCCGGGTCCAGCCGCTTTTGCAGAACGGCCTCGCGGCACGCTGAGGGACGGCGGCGCGGACCCCCGTCCACAAGGCCCTGTAATATAAATGCTAATGGGCAGGGGGTTTCAGCAGGCGCTGGGGTCACGGGGGTG
>JAODJU010000041.1:11295092-11341258 GCA_026776725.1 Gnathonemus echidnorhynchus
GGGGGTGGTACCCAACGGGGGGCCCAGCAGCCGGAAGGACATGACAGGCCTTCGGCAGAGGGGATTCTTCGCACTGGGCTTTAAGCTGGGGGGGGGGGAATTAAGTGGCTGGCCTGAGGACAGAGGAATAATGTATACTCCCCAAGAATGAAAGGTATGCGGAGCTTTTGGTGGGGGGGGTGGGGGATGCCGTGCTCTGTCTATGCTACCATACTAAATCCCACCTCCTCCCGTAACCAGGAGTCGACCAGCTCCAGCGAATCCGCAGACACCCAGCGCGAGCCGGAACCATCGCGCAGACATACTGAGAGTATCATCACAACCACAACAGCTGCCACAAAAGCTCTCTTACTCAATGAGAACACTGTGTATAATCATGTGAATGAATCTCGTAAGGGATGGACACGCCCCCCAACAACGCCCCTCGGCCAATCGCGTAATCCTTACCATCAGCTTCTCTGCATCCGCCCTGACCTTGAGCAACTCAGTGATGGCGTCGACAAACCCCTGGTGGTGGAAGTTGCACATTTTCTCGATCTCTCGGTCGTGATTCCGTATGCGGGCATCGAGTTTCTCCATAAACCTCTTGTGTGCATTAGGCTGGTCATCGTACACAGATCTAAAAGACAAGGGAGAGAAACATTATCCGCTGAGAAAAGCTCCTTACCATCTGCGTTCATGCTTTCGAATTAAAACCCTTCCTGGTTTTACGACGAGGCTCACTTTCAGCTGACAGCAGCTTCGAAGATGATAAATACGTGTGGCGAGTCGCCAAGGCCAAGGACAGGACACTCCCAGACGCGCTGTCACATCACAGAATGTTTTTACAAAATTAAGCTGCTCGTCTCAAGCAATGTAAGAGAATGAAGCTTTGCCTTAGTTTCCAGGAAATTACAACATGCTCTTCAAGAGAAACATATTGAACTGTACTGAAAACTGGGTATGTAAAACTGGGGGGGTGCAGTGGTTAGCACAGTCACCTCACACCTCTGAGATCTGGGTTCGAGTCTCCGCCAGGGTTCCATGTTCTCCCAATGTCGACGTGGGGTTTCCGCCAGGTACTCCAGTTTCCCCCCACAGTCCAAAAACATACTGAGGCTAATTGGAGTTACCAAATTGGTAGAATTGCTGGTTTCATTGCAAGGTTCATTTATTCAGCTGTTGTTGTAATTTGAAGGAGGTTAATCTTATAGTGATATGGTATGAATAGGGAAGGACCAAATAATTTTATACTTCTGCCTACTCCTTTTCAAGCAAGGAAATCGAAAGCTGTGATATTATAATGGAGAATGTAGAAATGTTTTTATTTGTTGTTTTTTTGAAATAAAATAAAAACTGAAATGAAATTGCCCATGATGTGTGAGTGTGCCCTGTGATGGGTTGGCGCCCCATCCTGGGCTGTTCCCTGCCTTATGCCCATAGGCTCCGGACCCCCCTGCAACCCGGAATAGGATAAGTGGTTTCAGAAGATGGATGGATGAAAACTGGGTGGCATAATAAAATACTCCTAAGCACAGGCTGAGCAGGGCCCCTTGAAGGATTCAAAACTTATTTGTCACATGCAAGGCACACAGTCAGGGTACAACCTGCAGGGAAGAGCAAGGGGGTCAATCCGCCGTAATAAAAACAACGAAAGCAATAAAGACGAGAAGTGCAACATCATCATCAATTTGTACTAAATAAGGAACAGGAAGTTATGATGAAAATAAAGCCCAGAGATGCCTGTGTGTGTCCTGCCTGGAAGTTCAGGTCATGCTCATTTGACACATTAGCAGGATCTGCAGTTACCAAACAGTAAAAGCGGAGGGAGGGTGATAACCAGGACGGTCACGGATTCAGGGGAGTCAGGGAAGGGGCCAGCGAGCCCCCCCCCCCCCCGCGATGACTCGGCCCAGCCGTCACTGCGCCGTTTCTTTGTGGGATGTGACTCATCACTGGGCCTCTGACTCCAGCCTAACAAAACCACCCACCCAGTCCACTTTCTCCAGGGCAAAAAAAAAACACCCAAAAGCACTAAAACTTCACCTTTTACCCCGGTACAGCGCACTTACCCCCGAACAAATACGCACGTACGTGGAACCACAGGTAATTAGCGCATTCCAGACAACCATGATGGCATCTGGTACATCTTGTCTTCGGGGATTTCGCTAAATGAGGGCTTGGAACAGCCGACCACACCAGAAAGATGAGAGCACATCTAAACAGGTAAAAGGGAAAAAAAACTGGGCTCTCTTGCGGCTGCCCTGAGCGCTTCCAGCTTGCAGTGAACCGGCTCTGCTCCCTGCGCCATAGCTTACTTCAGAAAAGGAGCCGTTTTATTAATGACGCAGGATGACCCCAGGGTACCATTCCCGGTCCCCTCTGCAGAACTGGCCTCATTTCAAGATCCCCAGACAAAAACGCAGACAAGCTCTGTTGTTTGAACGTAGGAAAGATGGAATGTAGATCTTAATTCACCTCCTCCAGGGGATGTAATTTTATGGAACGAAGAAAACTGAGACCTGAGCATCATATAAGATTACATATAGCTCTACCTTCTTTACCAATTTAAATCGCTCACTGATATTTTTCTTGCAGACTATTCAAAACACATCCTATCTCCAATTATTTTTATTTTTTTCCTGTAAGCATAATAATGCTAAAGACTCAATTACCTGAAATTAAGAGGAAATCCTCAAGCAAAGAAAATGAGCCAAATGCACTGTGAATGTGTGACAAGTTTAGTCTGCCTTATGTCAAAAAAACTAACCCCAAAAGAAATGTGTTCACTACCACAGGGCAGATGCTGGTTTGCCAAAAGAATACTCTAGAAGGAATGTTTAATAGGCCAAAAAAAAGGTTTAGCAGTTTAAAAAGGAAGCCTAACAGGCCTCAGCCGGCAAAGGGATTTTTCAACCTTAGCATTAAATTCTGCCCTTGGCAGAATTTCTTTTATGGTACAGTGCTTTGATGACCCCACAGAGTCAGTTTTTAAGGGGACAGAACCATCACTTCCCAAAGATTAAGCATAAGAGATAGGAACTGAGATGTTCTTTTATGATTGTGGGTGAAAAAACACATACGAACCTTGTGAACTGTTCTGCATTTTGACTATATGTTTAAAAATTATCTCGGTGCTGAAAAGGTTTTATAATACAGGCTAATCTTTTTCCCCCTGTATAGTTCAACACTTAGTTTAACAGCTCTTTCATGCTCCAGGTGGAACATGTGAAATTACTTAATATGAAACTCCTAAGTTGAAAAACATGCCATTTAATACAGGAGTAACACAGTATTTCAAGAAGTGGTCCAATGTCTCTGTATTACTCAATACAAACAATTTTTGGCTTCAAACATTAATCACCAAATATAAAATGACTACACCATCAACTGACATATTGTTAACTCACCCCTTATAAACTGCTACAAACACGACCACATCCTGCTGTGAAACCGTGACCTCGGGGTGCCGATTCAAGCAGTGAGGATAGCCTACTAGAGTCTTAAACATTGACTCCCCCTGCTGGCTGATGATAAAAATGCTTCTCAGCGCCTAGGTAGGCGGAAAAGGGATAACACTTAAAGTATAAATTTATACCAGTATAATTTATGATTTGTTTGTAAGAATGCATGTATGTTTTAAGTTTAATATCCGAAACTTTATCCTAAGCAGAACACAGATGTGCAAACAAGAATTCACACAAAAAGTTTAACATAAATTTCCATAAATGAATCCAGATATTTTACCTGAAAGTTGTTATTACAGAAATTTCTTCATTGCATACAGCACAATTTGAGTGAAACATTTTCTAAATTACAATTGCACACAAGGGGGCAGTATACACTGTTAAACTGTAACCCACGAGGTCGCTGTGCAACCATATGTCACCATCTAGTGGCCAAACAACAAAATGGCACTGCAGAAAACACTTTTTACAAATCGAATTTCAAAACAAATTTCGACACCAAAAACGTCCCCATTGCTGTAACATAAGGAAACCTAGTATCTCATTACTCGATGCAGGCAAAAAGTGAGATGATGCAATAAGACACGTTTGCCAGAAGAGGCCTAGTCACGCAGTGAACCCACAACTCCATCAACCACTGGCCCTGCTACATCACACACAGCATTTGTTCAGTGAGTGAGAATGTTTTTGGGGCTATCATTTGCTAACATGTCATTTCGCTTTCCCAATAAACTGCTCATTACGGAAAGTCTACATGACAGCTACTCAATTAACAGCCCTCCAGCTGATTTTTATTGGCCCTTTAAATAATGCTTGCCAGCTAATTAGCAGAAAAATAAGTTTAGATTGTCATTATTGCAGTGTTTTACTGAGGCGATATAAGAGATCAGTTACCTCTTATCAGCGCTAAGTGCAAATCATAATTAACCATCCAAAACATATCAACGTGCTCAGGCTGATAGCCTTATCTCCAGCAGCCTCCGTGCTTAAGATCTGTCATCCTCTTCAGAACCTGGCCCTAACTTGCAGCTAATGCTTGCCTACACAAACGTGGACGAGAGCTGCTGTCTGCTTCCATCATTTTCAAACATCCAACAAACTGACACATAAAATCAGACAAAACACCTAACAGCATCTGAACATTAAAATTAACAAATACCTACTCTACATATATGAAGTTCAGCTGAACAAGCACTGCATTTCTGGCAAATCCATCAGAATATCATACAGTTATCAAACACAAAATGTACTGTAAAAGCTACGGAAAAAAAATGTGTTGTGGGTGCTTCCATGTGATCTTCACAGAAAGATAAGAATCAGCTTGGTCTGTCACCAACCGTGGAAGCTATAAAAAAAAAGGACAAACCATCAGGACGTGTAAGGTCACAGTTTCGTATTAGCAAGCGACTGCACGGCTGTTGGTCACCCTATCCGATAATAAGGCGGTTTCTGTTGGTCTCCTCTGATTCCAGAAAAGAAGGGATGTGGAGCAGCAAAACCTACCACTGTACACACAAACATGGCAGATGCTGAACGTCGGGCCTTCCCTTTGATATAGCTATCTGATGTGCACTATCCTATCACTCTGAGCCTCATCAAACAGAGCCTCAAGTAAAGTGGCTTGGAGAGCATCTTTGAAAACAAGAACACAGCTACTTCAAATGCAGGTCGAGTACTTTTTGGTGTCATGAAATAAAAGCGCAAACACATAAATGAGAACCTAGAAACCTTGCTGTCAGACCCCACACACTGCTTGATTGGCCCTTGCATGAGTGATTATCATCCACTAGATGCTGTAATTGTACTAATTAGTGGCTTTTTTTTCCTTTCTCAAAAATATGTGGCCCCGGCCGCTTCCGCCGTCACCAGCACCGACCCGCCAGGCCTACTGAGGCCTCCGAACTTGGTTTCACAGATTATTGGACTCGATAAACCACAAAATGCCTCAATTGTGAAGGTGAGAGCAACGTTTGGTGAACTATCTTCAGACCTTACCAACAGGCTGAATCATATCTATAACTTTGTGGTGAGCTTTCCCATGGCAATCGTATTTCAAAACCGTTACACGAAGCAAAACCCATAGGCAGTTTGTGGTGAAGGGGGGTGCGAAAGGGGAGGAACTCCGAAAGCTTAAATTAAAAGCAGGCACAAAGTAGTTCAACTGCATCGATATTTCAAATTGAAATAAAAACACATAAAACAGATTTTAAATATGAATAAAACCACAGGCTACCACTTTAATCTGTAATTTAAATGTTCAACTCAAATTAAGAAAGCAAGCATCAGGGGAAAAATATAAATTAATGTGACGTAAAAACAAATGTTTATAGCATTTCCACTGAGCTGTGCATGGCCCTGCTCACAGGCCCAAATATGTGGTTGTAATTGAGGTCAGCAGCGTGGAGATCCACTCCCAAGAGTGAGAAGAACTGTGGGGAAACTGACACCATCAGGCAAGACAATGACCACTGGAATGTGCCACCTTTCATGCACACAAACCTGAGGGCCACCACTGGACCTCTGTCATGACAATTTGGGTGGTAGCAGGTCTCAGCAAAGCAGGTCCCGTTTGGGGTCACGCAAGACGCGACCTCAGCTCTCCTCGGCATTCCTCTGACAGTCCACCGTCACTTTCTCCCTCTCTGCCCCGCGGGAGGTGCCCTCATGGATTTATGTGGAATCAGATAAGGGACGAAGGTACAGGAAGAGGGGTGCGGCCCGCTTGCCAAATCGCGGAGAAGCAGTTTCCCCGGGAGAATGAGGCAATTTTGTCACGACAACACTGGAGTGCAAAGCCATGCTGTGCTTTGCCACTCCTGATTTATAAATACTTCTACTTATAAATATCATCTCTAATCAACTGCCCCCAAACAAAGAGAGAATTTGTGCCAGGCGGTAAAATGTGGACAGGCCTCTGGGGCACCAGATGTTTTCCTCCCGCCACGCTGCGGGACAGCGGATTCACCCGGGCCCTTACCCCAAGGCCGCTCACACAATGGGAAGGGAGAGGGGTCTGGGGCCACAGGTGCATCCTGTGCATGCTCCACCCTGTCACCAAGTCCACAGTGACCAGAGGACCAGCCCCTTGCATGTAACGGCAAAGTCGCTCGGCCTGTATGGCATCTCCTGGCAGCAGAGTCCTGTCCAACCTTCTGACTGCAGAAGCAGGCTTTAAAAATCAGCCGTGGCCTTTCAACACAACGGAAAATTCAAGCCTAAGGCAAACTGAAGACACGCAAAACTCAGGTGTGACCATAATACCAAAGGAATGATAAAATCTAGTAATTTCCACAGTAACATTTTCTGAGTTTCTTCACCACTTTTAAAAATAGGACTAAGACACTTTGCCCCCTGCCCCCCCCCCCCAAGGCATCACAACAAAGGATGTTGAACTCACTAACTGTAGTCACTGTTAAGAGCAAGCAGGTGACACGTACTGAAACTGTCACCGAAAGGCATCTACTCAAATGATCTACAGCAGAAGGTCATACAATCAGCAAGGGAAATCTGTTTGGCGGGTAAACCGATGTTTCCATTTCGGTCCCCAATCGAGAAAACAAACCGTACCTGTAGGCTCACAGAAAGCTCGCTGCGGTTTTCACGCTGGCGCTCATTTAGCTTAATTACCGTGAGCGGATCAATCGGAAACACTGCTTTGTTAATGCTTGAGAGCACAGGGATTGATACGCATGACCAAGACTGCCCTGCCTGCCATCATCAACCGAAACGACAAAATCTGCAGTACAGTTTTAACCTAAAGCTTTAAGATTTCAGAGAAGTATTTTTTTTGCTGCTACCATGTAACAAGCATGCCCTCCACCCTTCCCTAGGCACCCCCCCACACACTTTGTTTTGCTGAATGCCCGAATCCTGTAAATTGTTCTCAATAATCATATCCTGTTTCCATAAGGAGGAAAGGTCTGGGGCCGATGTTTCAGTTAACATTGCTTCCTATAACCAGGGTCAACACACCCTCGTAATGACACCACCGCCATGACTGTGCATGAGGCTGAGCGACATGCATCATCCCCGCAGCCCTACTGGACATCCTCCGCACACGGCCCCCGCCTGCTAATCAGCAGTCCAATGCTCGCAATAAGCTTCCTCCTTCCTGTTTTTTTTTCAGACCACGCACCAAAAAGGATGTACCTTCCTGCCAGGACACTGGGGTTGCCGGGGGGGGGAGAGATAAAGGGGAACTGCCCCAAGACCAGAGAACAATACATCCCCCCACCTCCCACAATCTCCTCACTTAACCTGGACAAGGAGATAGAAGCCTGAGTGAAAAACTTGTGCGTACATCCTTAAACCCAAAAATTACGATCCTTCAAGCTATTTGGTTTGCACAAACCTGCAGAGAGGAGGGAGCCCAACATGAAAAGTCTCATCGTCTAAACATTCCCTGAAACCATTCGAGTCATGTGATCAAAAGAACACGCTGCGTTTAACAGAGTAAGTGAAACTGTCAGGGACCCACATCAGTTATTTAAGTTATTATTGGTTTTAACAGGACAACACGCCATGTGACACATCAGTCATTCTGCCAAATATGAAATGTGTCAGATACCTAAAAAAATATACTAGCAGCCAAATACGAATAACCATTTGTCAAAAACAAAATTACCCTGCAATTAAACACTGAACACCTGTCGTGCTGAATTGCACTTTAACTCTCCATATCAGTATTTAAGTACATAATAAACAAATCTTATTTGACACAGCCCTTCACACTCTGCAATTAATATAAAATATGTAGCAATAATAGACTAGTAATTTAATACAAACATCAAATTCAAACAACTGAAAAAGTAAATCACGTTTCAGAGATAAAAACCATGAGACTTTGACAGAGTTCAACTTAGCAGGTTTAGTAATAATGTTATTTCACAGTGTTATTTTATCTTATCCAAGAGAGAGACAATACTCAGGGAGCCTGGCTTTTCTGTGCAGTTGTCAGCTTGATAAAAACTTCAAAGCACGGAGGTCACAGCAGCCCGTCTGTCCGTTTATTGTTTTCAACATGTGGTTTCCTTGAGCTTCCTGAGAACTTCTGATGCAGCATGAATGATAACAACCTACTGCAACCTACCATAAGCCCGATTAAAACACGGACGATATTTCTGAAACTGATGCATTGCATGTTTTTCTCTTTCGGTGATTTTCAGTAAAACTGCAGAAACTACTCTTTTCCTCATTTCCCTTTTGACCAGTGTACCATTTGTAAGACATCTGACCACAGACGACAGAATATTCCACCCTACTAGCCCACGGGACAGCATATTTTTAGGATATACATCTTTGACTCATGTTCAAAGGGGAGATGCTCTAGGAAACCTCTGACCAAACCTGCAAGAGAAGCTAATTATCCAAGTCAGCGGTTCAATGTCAACCTTCACCTCAAGAACAAAGTTGTGGTCAGGTTTTTAAAAAGCAGCTTCTCCTGACATGACTCCTGTGAAATGCACATCAACAGATTCCTCACTGAAAGTGTGAAACGAACAACTATTTTCCTTTTTTTTATTATTTCTTGACGTCATTTTGCGTGCATAGTTTGGTTGCTAAAGGCAGTACCCCAGTAATAAACCTGTTCAGATGCATTACATACTTCCTCAAAAGCAGTTCCATCAAAGAACCCAGATGTGGCCAGCAGACCTGCCACACTGCATCAATGAGAAGTTAAGTCATAAGTAAATGTATAATTCTGAGCAATAATGTGGGACAATGAGTGGGTATGCTATGAAAGCACCAGGATATTCATGTCCTTAGGCCAACAAAAGCAGCACAAGTAATCAGCATTTAGTTAAGAACTGGTCGTACTGCTATATAGGTTAATGTTCACTCTATAACTGTTTTAGAGAGGACAAGGTCCCACAGAAACGCATTTAGATGTTGTGTGACCTTAAAACGCCGTGTTTTGAAGGAGGTGTAAAGCCTCAAGCTTTCAGCTAGGGCAAGGTCAGAGCGATGCGGAGCAGACAAAGGAGACAGAGAGGCAGGCTCCGGTCTGTCCAGCTGTGGCGTCTGCAAACCCTAATGGATGCCGATCATCGGCCTAATTAAACACGGCAGTCTTCTGATTACCATTACAACGAAGGCATGCAACATGCGTTCAGTGTGGTACATAGTCTACACGTCTGCCATGGCTAAATGTTATGTCTGGTACATATCTGAGCCAGTAAAACACTTCACAGCACTGAAATATGTATGTAATTTATCGCTTCCTCCTGTTTCTGTGGCCATATTTTGACAAGTTAACATAAAAGAGGTATGAACTGTCTACTAGCGATGCATAGGACAGCGCCATGCTGCCGGGTATAAGGTGTCAATCACAGCCAGACACTCCAGAGCCTCGTGCGCCGACCCCCCCCCCGATTCACATACACAATAAAGAGGGCGGTCAGTGTTAAATAATAAACGCCACACGCCTGTCCAAGGGCTCGGCCTGCCTGTGCTTCATCCAGAGCACCATTATTCCGGCTCACCCTCGACGCACGCCTGTCTCTCACTTCCTTTGGTGTGAAATACGAACAATGGAGAGCCGGGCACGTTAACAGGCTAACGGGCGCTAACTGCAGCCTCCCCGCCGGACGCAGCGCCGGCTTCCCCTCCCCGCCACACCCACCGGCCCTTCAGCTCTCCGGAGCCCAGTTACTAGGGGCGACATGTCGCTAAAGCTTAGACTATTTTCACAGGAAAGGCGACAGGGTGACAACAACAATAATAATTAACAATAATAACATTATTTACTGGTCTTTTAAAGGGCTTGTGTAAAGGAGCCAGCGAGCCGCAGAGAGCCGCCTGAGGGCATCCCGGGTGACAGAGAGCGCGCCGAGGGAGTCGCGCTTCATCATAACCTGTGAATAAAGTCCCGCCGCCCGCAGACTTTAAAACAGCCGCCTTCTCCTGTCGAATAAAACGTCGCGTCGAAGCGGTGAGCCCGCTACACGACAGGGGGCCGTTAAACGCGGCACTTTACTGTGCAAAACGTGAGGGTGTCGTTATTGAATTGGTACACAGGATGCGTATAAGACAGCCAGCTTGCTGGGAAAAAAACAAGCGATGCTGCGGCAGCCGGAGACCCGGCATCCGTCACTACGCCGCTAGCTTAGCTTAGCCTAGCTTAGCTTAGCTTAGCCTAGCCAGCGAACAAAGGCCTAATCGCGGGTCCACCCCGAGTCACGACAGGCGACGCGAGCGGCGCAGTGCGGCCGCTAAATCAGAACCGGTTTCCCCTACCGAAGCGTGGGGCCGACGCAGGCAGTGTCTGTGCTCTCGATTTCCTGCAAGATGCGTTCGTGCTCCGTGATATACTCCAAGGTTTCGTTCTCCGCCATGTTGATTGTATTATCGGCGGCGACAGAGTGACTGCGGAGACGGGCGCCGTTGCCGTGAGCGGCCGCTAGGGGGCAAGCGCGCGGCGCACGGGAACAGCGGAGTGCAGGTGCGCAGCTGGGGTTTTTGCGGTACCTATTTGAGCTGGAGATGAGCGACAAGCGCTGCACTTCGCAAAGGTCGGATACGCTAGGATGCATCTCTGTTTGGGGATCCTCTTTGTTGTTCTTTTCCTCCAATATACTAACTTCAGTATAAAGTCAATTGCATATGCCTTTATCTGTGAAGCAATTTGTAGTGTGAATATATTTCTCAGTAATCGCTTAGGGAGAATGTAGAGAAGGATGCAACTAAATTCAAATAAATTGAATGATATTCCATACATCTATCTAATTCACCTGCAGGTACGAATGATTATTTTCAGTAACAACACAAAGACATTTTATAGCGTTTTGTATGATATGGATTAAATGCATTCAGTGCAATTCGAATGCAATCCATCCCCGTTGAAACAGCCTACAAATGTATAGCTTTTAAAAAAATCAAGCACTTAAAAAAAGAAACGACTTTTTTTCTTTCTTCTGTAAGTTACCAGGAAATGCCTGGAGGTATTGTAGTTTAAATATTAGCCTGTTCGGAAAGATCACAGTCCATTCATTTTACCTCATACAGAGAAATATGTTGTAACCTACTGTCTAGGGCCACTAAATAGAAGGATATTATCCCAGTGTAGATGCCGTTGTGGTTAGTTTGAGGTGTCCACTAGGCCTACCTTAATGTCGTTCCTAAAGGCAAATCCACTGATTCAAGTTCAGCAAAGTCATTTCCATAGACCCTCTCCTCAGTGCCTTCCTTGTCTGGGCTGTTCAGTGACAGAGTCTTGGTTCTGTCGCTTGCCATTTCTGCACTGCTGAGTTTGAGCCGTATGACAGGGACCCCCACTGACCCACTGAAATCCGGACAACACACCTTCCAGGGTCAGCAGAAAAAGAGCAGCAGAGGCATAAATCTGGCCTTGTGATCTGTGGAACTTTGAATCCACGGCGACAGACTTTATTGCTTTTTTGTTAAATATTTTCACGAAGCTTGCGGCATCTGCACATATTTGTGTATTTCATTAATGAACGTGCACTTCATAAGTCGGACGCCATGATTTAATTCCTGTCTATGTAGACTATGTTTTTTTTGTTTTTAAGATTTGTTTATTTTTTTTACAATACGTTGTTGGTACACTGTTATGTTGGATTATAGAACGGCAACAAAAGCCTGCTTGTAGTTCCAAAACATATGTTTATACCTCATTTTATCGATTGCCTTATTTAAAAAAATGACTTTAACATTCGTTCTTCATTAAACAAATCGTCGTTTGATTTCTAGCAAAATCTCTAACAATAGCTTTCCTTATTGCTTTGGCAAAAACAAGGAGTCGGCTATGATTGCACACATCAGTAACGGAAATGTGTCTGAAGTACAGGAACAGCAGGCGGGTGGATGGCATTGTAAAGCTGGAGTATTTTCCTGACATTTCTCCCAGAGGTCATTTATCAGGCGGATACAGTGTCAGCTTGAGGGCTGCATCACAGCAGAAATGCTCAGATAACGAAATGTTACAGGAATCGCCTCGACCATCCCGGAGGGACACACTGAGTTCCTTTTCACTACCTTTTCATTCTTCCCTCTCTTTAACTGTTTTCTGCCCTTCCACCAGTAGCTTTCCATAATTTATTTTAACCATTAACACCAACATTTTTTGACCTCATCCTCTGGATAGTGTGTCTTTTGGTAAAGTAATATTATACTTAAATATTGTATTATTTTTGGTGCAATTGTATTAAAATGTTTTTGTTTAATATTGCACATTCACTGTTCTGTAACTGCGTTGAGTTTATCTAGGTAGGGTGATACTTTAATTAATTTGTTTGTTTATGTTGAACATAACAAGAATGATAAAGTTAATATTGTTTATTTTCTCCTGTACCATACTTTTCAGCAATAACAATGAAAAGGCACAACTGATTTTCCCTTCCATAAATCTAGGTGGAATTATTAAATCCCAATTTATAGATTGTTTCTGTTTGAAGTTACTTCAGTTGTTTGTCACGTTCCCCGTTTTTCCCGATATTACCCAGTTTATGTGAGGATTCGCCAAAAGTAATCGACATGGCAAAATATCACAAGAATATTCCGGATAACTCCGTTTGGCCTCGAAGACTGTAAGTGCGGGTGGTATTTTTGTTCACATGTGGTTTTGTTGTTTTCCACCAGAGAAAAAAAATAAGTATAGTTGTGGTTAGGAATATTGCGGTTCTCCAGCAGAGGGCAGAAGCGGGAAATTAGGACAGGCTGAAGGCCTCAATAACAGAATATGAAAATTATCATGTTGGCATAAGTGTGTTACATGCACACCCACGCGCCCAGCTTCGTCTGACTCAGTGATATGCAAAACGGTTCTGTGAAACTGCCAAATTACAAGTATTTGATGCAAATGATGCAGTCTCATGCAAGTCTTGTTATGAAGCGGTCGGCATGTCTACTAAACGTTTAATTTTACAAATGGAATTTGCTATTTTTTGTGGAAAATCTCCGAATAACTCTGAAATCGGTCATGCTGGGAATGTGTGCATCACTTTCCACCAGTCCACCAATAGTATGACAATTATGTGCGGGTTTGCCTCTAAAACAATAAATGCAAGACGTCCAACTCCACACATGCTTTTGGACACGTCCCCCCCCCACCGCCCCACTTAGCAGAGTCTGAAGGATGGCAAAGCTTCTGAAAGCTCTTTGTGTATCTGTGTCATACAGCAGGATCGTCAAGGGGCCCTCAAGGAGCATTGTGGACCCAAACCCCCCACAGATGGATCTCGACTCAGGAAGGACCCTTCATGGGGCACACGACAATGGGGCTGTGATAAAGTGGCATTTTTTCAAGTGGGAGGGGGGCCTGACACTTCAGGACCAGCATCCAGTCTGATAGGAACCTGTAACATTTCATTCTGGCACTAATCACCTACGATCTAATACAAATATTTGTCCCTAAATACATTCCCGGCAATCAGGCAAGAGCATGAGCCCCCCCCCCCACAGAGGCCCTCATCCAGGTAAGGACGCTTTGAAAGATTTCCTCATCTTGGTGCTTCACTAACTACCCAGTCTTTCTCTGCAAATTCATTCTCCTCAGGAAGCATATTTAATATAATATTACTACACTTGTATTCAATCTTAAATCTGTTTAGGAAACAATCACAAGGCTTAGCTCGACTGCGCGCTCCATGAGAATTAATCACAGCTAAAACTTTTAATCGCGGGTGGGGAACCTGTTCTATGGAGGGCTGCCATTGGTGCAGGTTTTTAGGATGACCTCTCAGTCAGCCAATTATAAGGCAGTGGGTCTCAACCCTAGTCCTGGGGATCCACTGTTATTGGCTGACTGAGAGGTCATCCTAAAAACCTGCACCAATGGCAGCCCTCCATAGAACAGGCTCCCCACAAATACTTAGCAATAACTAAGTTATTACTAAAGTACAAATCATGAACAGATTATGAACAAATATAGTCATTACTGGAGATAAAATGCATCATGATTCATTAATGAAGAAACATGTCATTAGTATTTAACTTGTGTTATTCATTACTTGTTCCTTCAGTAGTTCAGAATGGTTTACAGAATTAACCGATATAGTAACAAATATAGTAATTGCTTGATTAATTAATGATGAATTCATGTGAGGTTAGAATGTAACTAAGACTTAGTTTGTGGTTAATTAATACATAAGTAATAGCATAATACTACATTATTTGTGCCACATCAAGTAAAGTGTTACCCTTTAAGGAAGCAAATCAGAATTTTTACAGACCCAAAGAAAGGCACTGAACTTCACTTTTGATATGCGGCTGCAGTTATTATAGGGCAACACCAGTGTAATATAGAGAGTGAAAAGGGAGAATGATCTTCTAATCTGGCTCATTGTCTGCCCCACGAAGCTAATGCCGTTTCCTCTTTGACCTGCCTCGTTGTGTCAGCTCACGCTCGCCCGGCTGCCGCGTTGTGAAATGGCACCGCGGCGATTCTGTGTCATCGTGCTCTTTCAGAAAGGAGAAGTGAAACCCCGCTTTCTGAAATAATGCCAGGCAACACGGGGCCTGGGCTGCAAGGAGGCCGACCGAGAGATCTGTCACCTCCTGATAGACTCTGTTTTCATACATGAGAACATATGCGATACTTGATAGTGAATCCCACGTGCCTGCACTTCTGATGAGAGCAAGACACAAAAGACCCGACTTCGATGCAATCTGAGCGTACGGCAAAGCCCTAAACAAACTACAACTGTGAGGAAGTGATAAACACGGCTTCCTGTAGCGAGCCGCCCAAGATAACACTTTCCATGGACAGCAAAATAAGTCAAAGTTCTTACACAGATGAGAGGGTGTGCAGTGACCATGACTACTGTGTGTGGCCGGTCCGCTCTCAACCACCATGGGTTGGTTACCAACGTTGCCTTGAGTGAGGCAAAGTTTGTAACTGAGATCAGGCCATTCACAAAAATCAGGCATCGCGTCAACATGAATTAGTAATATTTTTTGTGTTTTGATGCTGATGGCCAGTGATACGTGTTTATTTGCATCAGCTGCTGAAGCGCACAGGCAATGAGTGAATCAGCGATGAAGTTAACATTTACTGTAAGTTGCAGACAAAACAGCACCGACCCAGAAAGTGTAAGACAAAAAAATCAGCACATCACCACAACACTTTCAGGCGATCTTTGCTCTGCTCTCGCATTGCACTTTCATTACCAGTCATTTCTAGTAGGAGAGTGCCACCCCCCACCCCCCGTCGGTGCCTTTACTGAAACTGCACAGCCTCACGCTGAACTGATTCATTCTGGCAGGAAACTCGTCTACCTGGAGGAAACAGGTGGTGTAGCAGGCCCGTGCAGAGGATTACAGTGTTTTTAAGCCTATTACCTCATACTGAAATCTTTGGAGTCCTCCACAGATACAAAGGCAGCATATCAATGAGTAAGACAAAGGTCTGAGTCATCTGAAGTCTAATTTACCATCCTAAATGTTATCCTTACGTTACTGGACAAACCCCAGCTGACAGATGGATTTTGGACGCAATAAGGAAGATGTTTATTTTGCTGTTATAATTGTAAAAATTAAATAATTTATCCTGCAATGTTCCAATTGCTTTTTGGTGTCATTACCAAATAATTTGGATTTTCCCTTCTGTTTAACTGGTAAAAGTTGTGGTGGCAATGGTTTCAATATAAGATTATCGAAGATCAGACAAACTGTATCCCGTAACAGCCTGTGATGGTGGTTGAAGCTACTTTGTTAGCATGTATATGGATCCGTGTAGTTATTCTGGCCTTACTGTTGTCCACAGACCCAGTGTAAGCCGCTGCTATAACCAAAACAATTCTATTTGACCTGAACTGATCTGACTTGGGTCTCTCGGTGCCATTCTTTCATAGTTTGCCCACAGCGTGACCTTCCACGTCTTCTGCCAACACACCAAAAGTCCACTTAGGTTTTGATGATAACTGTTTTCTTTATTACGGGTTGAAAATGTCGATATTTTTTGTAAAACTTCCACAGTTGTGTAAGACTGAGAAATGCATGACTTAATGCCCTGTCCCTGCCTATTAAGGGGTGGCTACATTTCTTGTAGAATCTTTAATATTCCTCATGAAAATTAAGCATTTTTCTGAAAGATCCTATTCCAGCACAACGCGAGTAGGTTGATTATGTTGCATTTTGGTCTTATGTAAAATACAATTAACGTTTTCGTTCCATGTAGGCCGGCGGACACTCAATCCCCTTCCACAAGTTCAGTAAGAGCTTCCATTGCAAGTGTGAGGGCACCTGCTTCCCCACCTGATGGAGCTGCAGCATGAAGAGCGGCCGTCATTGAGCGCCACAAAGACGACAGCCAACAGCAGATGTGCAAAAAGTCCGCCATGCACTCAAGAATTAACATTTAAGTAAACCCTCCTGAGTGTATGATGATAAAACAGGCGGCAATAACAGTGCAAACTGTGCCAGAATGATAGCGATAACATTAATAACAAGCGAGAAGAAGGAACTGTCAACTGTTACACAATCATCCCACCATAGATAGCTGAGATTACAATCTGGCTAAACCGAATCCTTGAAGCAAGCAAAGGTGGTGATAGGAGGACCTTCACCATCAGATCCACCTCTTGTCGGTGTCTAAAGGGGGATGTTATTGAGTTCCAGCAGGTCTTCCTCTAGAACGTGACACATTTCCTTCACGATTCTTCACGGCTGGCTCATCTTCTACTTCAGAGTCCATTTCGGCTGCCAGCCACCCTCGGTTCCTTGGTTCTCCATTTAGGGTGTTTCCTCGCATTTTCTGCTTTGTTTTCGCAGTCTTTGGCGAGGCAGAAAGGAAGAAAAACAAATTAGCGGCCATTGTTCGCTAGCTCCAGCTCTCCTAATAACATTATTTGTGGAAACATACATGCAAGAATAACTTCCTGAAGAAAAGAGATTAATTGTCTGTCCCATACAAATGTGAGTGAACTCAACTTCTCCAACCCTGCAGTGGCTCACAAGCTGCTGGAAAAAAGAGCTACCACCTCTCGCCTCGTTCTCTCTGCCAGTGGTGAAATGCGGGAAACAGGATATGTTCTTGGCAGAGGGTTCTCTCTCTTTTGTTCTCCTTCTCGGCCAAGTTCTAAGTGTTCCTGATGTATCTTGTTGGCTTGGCGTTGGTCGTTGGGAGATGAGCTTTCTGGCGAGTCCATTTGGCATTCAGTAGAGATTGAGACTCGGATCAGTGAACATGTGTTTGTTTCAGAAGAAAATCGTGTTATTTCCTGAGATTTATGGCCCTTGGTGAATCATGGGGAAATAATGTCACTCATAAATTTATACTAATAAGTGTAATTTTTTGCCGAATATTTCATGAAACCAAATACATTGCAAATTAGATCAAGATCTTAATGTCACAATTATCCACTTAAAGCAAATTAACCTGCACCGAAGTATCATATTATGGTCACAGGCTTTAACTGCTCTGAAATGCTTTTTGGTAACATGTTACAACTGCACCTTCATAATGCATTCATAATATATTCATATGACATTCATACACAGCATGTAAGTACACCTTAACATGCTGCAAAGCATTACTTTCATAATACTTTCAGGGAACAAGACATGACAGTTGTGTATATATATATATATATATATATATATATAAAAAAATAAGTAACATTATGATCTATAATCATATAATATTTGTTATTAATGTATATTTAAAGCTGTTAAAATATGTTAGGATGTTAATACTTACATGCTGCTTATGAATGTTCTATGAATGCATTATGAAGGTGCCGTCAATGTAAAGCCTTACCGAATAAATTGTTGCTTTTTGTAAAAAAACAATAATAAATTGAAAAGTAAATTAAAGCCATGAAATGGATCTTTCAGAGTGAAGCAGAGGTTTACGCTGAAATAAACTCCCAGAATAAGACTTCAGCAATGGCCCCTTGATTGAGAACCTGAAGAGCCTTTCATGTGTCACGCAAAGCAGCTTGCAAGTGCTCAGTGTCCCTAAGACCATTATCTCCCACTCTCCTAATAAGTGCCGTTTTATTTGTTTAACCTTGTTGGGGGGGGCTTGATATTTTTTTTTCCTGGTTACTGGGGCATCACTCTTGTTTCAGGTTCTCTGTCTTGGTTTCCCCCCTCCCACTAAACAGGCACCAAAAAGTATACCCGTGTAATCTGAGCGCGTCGAACCCTCTTCAGTGCGACATCCGTGTGCAGCAGTGTTACTGTTACTCGCCGCTGTCGCCTTGTTTTTTTTAACACATGGTTGCTTTTTAACACAAGACGTCTTGCTGCTTCAATAATCACACAAACACCGATTTGAATCTGTCTTCACTTGTGTGCATCTTTCGTATCTAAAGGGGAACCTTTACATCAGCTACCCAAATCGATGGACCTGCCATAATTATGATGTCACCTGCCATAAAACTGTCCGAAATCGATAAGCTTCACGCTGGCCAATGGGAGCCGCCGTCTCTGGCCGATGATAAGGCTGGCTGTACATTACCGCCATGATGGGTATTTGCTTTATGATCTGAACACAAGGGTCCCTAGATAAGCCTTTTTTGCTACTTTCATCCAGTTGTTTAGAATTCCACTGCTTCATTCATCAGATGAGTTCCGTATCACATAAGAATTCCATCTTTGTTTCAATGAAATTATATAATAATTTACAAATCATCTCCCTCATCGCCATTGTGTTTTTCCACTAATTCTTTTCCCAACCAAACATCTAGTCTATTTATAGAGGTCTGGACGTCTTCTGCATGAGTAAGGTTATTGGGTAACATTTTATATTGACTGCACCATCACGCCTTTGTAACACATTCATGGAACATGGAACAACTTCATAATGCATTCATGATGCATTCATAGGACATCCATAAGCAACATGTTAAGTACACCTTAACATCCTAACATAACTTAACAGCTGTGATATACATTAATACCAAACATCATATGATTATATGAGTATAATGTTTATTATGATATTTTGTCATGTTCTATGAATGCATTATAAAGGCATTATGAAGGTGCAGTTAATGTGAAGCATTACTGATTATTGTATTGCATATATAAAGATTATGATACATCATCATACCGCGCAACGCCAGTTTGTGCCTTTCCAGATCTCCCTTTGCCTGGAACGACAGTGTCTGGGACTAAGGATTAGATATGCTGTCCTCTGTTGATCATTTCTCTCTCATTTCTCTGACTTGTTTGCAGCCAGTTTTTATTTTATTAGTATTAAAAATCAAAATCTGTAACAGCGTTTGGATGTGCAGGGACAAAAAAAAAAAAAAGCCAAGGCCGAATCAAATGAAATGAAAATGACACAACTGGCGGAGATATCGATCTCTTCCTGGGCAGAGGACTTCTGTATCAGCTCGGGACTTGATCTGCTGTTTGTGCAAGGCTTGTTGTCACTAGCCGACATGCAGGTGTAGGCATCGATTCCATCTGGTCTGAGATGAACCTGCTCCTTCTCAAGGCTGGCAAAGTGCTGCGCAGCGGGGGACGAGCGCGACGTCCGGAAAAGGGAAAACGAATAAGCGACGGCTTATTGCTAATGTCGATATTTGCTAATTTAAATTGCTAATTTTTCGCCCCCAACCCACAAAAAAAAGACAAAAAAAAGAAGTCAAACGTCAAAGATGGGGTCTAAATACAGCACTGGCCTGGCTGTTATACTTTAAAACCACTCAGACCTCAATAGCCTTTGTTCTTAGTTCTGGAGCGAAGAGCCACGACTCACACAAGTACAGCAGAGTTCCGGAACGATTCTGTAGCAATTAATCAGAAGGGACTTGAAAGACATTAGTTAATGTGTTGTTATAATTGAACGACTGAGGAATGTACCTGCCGTGCTTGTTGACCTTGGATAAACTAGCACCATTATCTCTGTGGCCAGTGATAAATTAATGAAAAGACAGTGTTTGCATTGATACTGTATCTCTTGGCTGTTTTTTGAAACTCCTGTCATTGACTGGAGTGACACAGATGAACCGAACAGCCAAATAAATGAACACAAGTGCGCGGACAGGGCCATTACCGGGAACGGCTGAAGCTAGGGGAGGGGCAGGTGCTATAAATCTGTAGCCTGCAGTAACACATTGTTCACTGCACTCATTTTATTAGCTTAAGGGGAACAAAATGTTAAATTATCCGTGGAGCAATTAGTTTGAAACGATGGCAAACAGTGGTTCATCTGGACAGGCTGCACTGAAAAGGCAGCCTCTCTGTTCTGTGTTAAGTCACTATCTGCCAGTAACTGGCCTTTTGTATTGTTCGATGTCGATAGAAAAATCTGGGACCGACAGAATTAAAGGGTTAAGTTCTTTATTTGCCATTTGCACAAGAACCGGTACATTGGAGTGCTTCTCTTCATCTGCCCCAACTTGCTCTCCATAGCTTGGGGGGGGGGGGGGTCACAGTGCAGGGTCAGTCGATGTGCAGAAACCCCTGGATTTGGGGTTTAAGGGCCTTCTCTAGGGCCCTCAGACATGAGACTATTCTGCCAAGGCTTGGGCTCAAACCAATGATTTTCCAATGACAGGCGCAGAGCCTCTCAGTGCCCCTGAATTAGTGACCAATACAATGTGGCTGACTCTCAATCATGGCTACCATTAATGATTAGGATTCCCCATCAACAGCAATGTCTGTACTGCAGTGTTGCCCATAGTATATGATGTATCCTGCAATGAATAGTATCTCATGCAGGCTGATTCTCTGCCTGGTGGTGCTCTATCTTATCTGCCACTGCCTTACCACAGGCCTGCACTGGGGGAGCAGGTGAAAGATCGATGGATGGGTATATCTTGTCGAGTCATATCACTTGTTTTGGAATTCTATACTGTGCACCTAACTATTGGATGTTTGATCACGTACTATCAAAAACATCACAGAGCATTTTCATGACTAACTTGTGAAAATCTACCAGTTGCCCATAATCTCTCCTCCTTAGCTGCACCTATTGCTGAGATTAATGGGTGATGCAAACCTATTTGATGTACACCATTTTTGCAGACTGGTCCAAACCTTGAGCGTGGTGTGCAGAAACCACAGGCAATATGAAACCCGACCTGCACACAACAAAACCGACTGAACAATTCACTTAACACGACAATCACCGTTATTAAACTCCATGGTACACATTACTGTTGCTGAAGATAAGTATGCTTTTTAATCCATATACCTTCAGAATGATTTTCTTGCATGGCACCTGATGCTGTGTATGATTTGCATTGTAGGTAATGAGGCGGATCAAATAGTCGCAGCCAATTTGCACCTTTAAGGCTGTGACAATGTTAACGTTTCACCTTTCAATTATAAGGACACATTGAATTCTAACATCGTCTTTCTTTTGTTGTTTTACTTATACTGGTAGGAACTAATGGCCAACCCATTAGGGCTGGACCGTTGTCATGGAGACATCTGATTGATATTTACGTACATACATTTAGAGCACGTAGAACGTAACGTACCCCCCTACTACTCCCCCCCAGAGATCACTTAATGACAGTTGACTGGTTTAAAACAGCTTAAACAAGGCCCAGTGATTGACTGATGGAGCGAAGCTTTTGTTTTCAATTAAACAATTAAGACCGGTGGCAACCGAATCTCGTCCTCACGGCTGAGTCAATATTTGCTTAGAAGTTGTCACAGAGACCACTTCCTCTCTGCAGCCGGAGAGCAAGATTAAAAGCATAATTTCTGAAGCATTAATTCATTAAGAGCAGCATCGTGGAAAGTAGTGGAAATTCTAATGAAATGAGGATTCCATTCGCAACCAAGGTACGAGGGGCCGGTGTTTTATTAGGCAGTCAGCTGTGCTATTTGCTTTTCAATTAGGCTCAATCCAAACTGAGATACGGCATTTTAAAAGTATTCATGCACTACTTTAAACGATAACAGCCTTTTCTGCTTGAGGATGCAGTTTAGATAACATCACAATAACGATGACTTGTTCAAACACAGTAAAAAAAAAAAGAGAGATGCACTTTGTCATCTAAAATGTGCCAATCTCTGTCATGGTGCTGTACATTTAGGCACATGGGACAAAATGTAATGAACAATAAGTACATGTGGTTTATCCATCCCAAAGCTGTGCTATGGGACTACTTGCGTACCTATATGATTCAATTTGCTAGCTCTGATCTTTGAATAAAGTAGCTAAAGTATATTTAAGGGCTTTTAATTGAAGAATGATGAAGAATATCAAGTTTGAGAAACTGTGGAAATATACGTTATAATCACATGTATCACATCATTGATTCCCTGGGATTCATTGTTGAATAAACAATTGAAGGATGGATGTTTGATGAGCAAATGAATGAAGATAATTTGTTCACATACTTGGCACTTTCTGTAAATCCCACTGTAGCGTTTTTAAAAAGAAGAATTTCATTGCTGAGGTTTTGATTCATATGACAGACTGACATCAGCCAAACTTAAATCTACAGGCTTGTATATCCATCAGTTTCTCAGTGTGGGTTTTCCATTAGACACCCCAGTCTGAATATAAAAAGTATAAACTATTGCATGTCTTGACAAAGCTAGATAAACTTTAAGATAGAGCATATAGGTGTCACACGACATTTCTATTCACTGTTTAATTGTGAAATAGAACAAAAAACGGTCAGCGAATGATACAAATGTATCCACTTCCTGGAACTGACACAAAAAATAAAGGCAAAACCGCAAAATTGGAGCAGTGAAAACATTTGATATTGCTTAATACAGCTCATCGAAAACCCCTTCAATCAACTGTGACCCATCAAAAGCCGACGTGACCCAGGTTCTTAAAAAAAAGAAGTTTCATTAATGTCCGAGGATGACTGCAGTTACGGTTCCCGGGTGTCCACAACAGTACAAGTTTCTCCAACAATGGAAAGCAGGGCATAGCTTAACTCAGAGCTGGCAGATAGGTCATATAATAAACAAACTTTTCATCAAAGCTCCAGTGCAATACTTGTGTGTTTTCTTGTCAGTGTTGGCTTTGCGTTTGCATGACTTGTGAACCATTACACAATACAGGAAAAATCGATACGTGTCCTATTGGTTTTGGAATGGTTTTGCATAATTTAAGGCCATTGAACTGCATGAGTGTACAGGCAGGTGCATACAACTGAAGGATTAATCACAATGTCAGGCTCGAATCATTACCATTAACTTTTCCAATCATTAACGATGTGCTCGCTGAAATCTCTTCTCTGTTTGTCTTTCTGCTAAATGATAACCTTTTTGAAGTTGAATCTCCTGATACGAGTCAAAGACAGTTGCAGACTGGGTTCTGTCTAATGCCGATTTTACGGAAACCGCGTGCTTACAAACTGCAAGCACGCGGATGTCCAGAATGAAAGCGCTGCAAGTGTAACAAAACATTTTGCCGGAATTCCAGAAAGTTCCCATAGAAAAACATTTCAGGCTAAACTACATTACCACCCTGTACCACAAAATGCTGTTGATTACGAGCACAGAAAACGAATTCAAATAAAACACCTATACAAATAAATCATGTCATTCCTTTTATTGCTCTAAAATCAACCAAAGCTGAAGTGACGGTCGAAAACCATACCGACGATCATTCCTATGAATTTTGCGCATCCGAAAACATGCTAAGTTTGATTTATCTAAAACGGCCGCGGCGCGTTACACGGACAAATACCGAGCATATTCAGTGTGAAACAGTTTAATTTCGCAATTGAGTGAGGGCCCATAGCACACTTCTTTATCTTGAAAGAAAAAGCCAATTTCACAATATTACAGGAAACCTTGCAGCTCTAAAGCGCTCTAAAATGTGCCGCTACCATAACATAAGTTATTAAACAGGAACATCAAAAGCACCATTTAAGAGGATGGACATTTGAGTGTCTTTATTTACAGAAAAAAATATATATAATTTGACGAACTTTTCAGTAGAGTTTTTACAGGTTCCTGAAATTTTCACAAAATATTAACTATATAAACACTGCAAGCACAATTCATGTGGCGAAATAAATTTACAGACTTCATTATTCGATTCATTTATTTCTTGTATAAATCCGTGCTTAAAGTTAACTATACAACCCACAGTTTCTTAAACGCTGTGCTAAAGATATTAATTTATCATCAGAAAGGCATTTTTCCATACAATATGTACAAGCATATATATATATAAACTCCAGAAACTCAAACGTTCACTGCGGAAGGATGTTTAAGTGTACGGTTCATATTGGGTCGTTTAGGGAGCAGTTCTCTTCAATGTCCAGCTCCTGGTCCGAATCGTCCGACACTTCCGATTCGAGTTCCCCCTGCGATGCTGGGGAGGCGGAGCCGTGTGACCGGCTCTTCTGATCCGAAGTCACCGCCAGCTTCGGCCGCGGCTCGCAGCTCCTTTCCTGATTGTCGCACTCTGCCTCCCGCTTACTGCTCTGCGGATTCTCCTGCAGGATAAAAATAAACTAAAAATCACCGTCGGCGCAAATTTCGGGGAGCAGAATTAAAACCTTCGCGTCAAATTGCATGATAGTTTTTAAGTGAATGGGAAGAATTCCCATCGTTAATCTGATACCATTATATACACATATGAATATTAATATTTAATATTATTTTAATCTGAGACTATATAGGCTTATGATAAAAGCAATTTGCACTGGGTGCCCAGCTAACGGGTTGGTCTACACAACAATAAACAATCTGCGCACTGAACGTGTTCATTTCTGACCACCGATTCAATTATTACAATGTGCTTTTTTAACAGCAAGACATTTTAATTGCATGAGAATTCATTTACTGGTCTAATTTTGCATTTTAAAATGGTTACACAAACGCTGAATTTTCACGGTTTAAACCATTTCAATGTTTAGCATTATGCCATAATTAAATTAGAATTTTGTAAGAGAATATACAAACTTCAAATAATCTAAATTTCGTCATTGTTAGCTAATACCTTAATATCTGATGTATATGGACAGTGGCTGTTAATTCAAAGGCTACGGAAAATCACAGCCTCGGCAGCTGCATGGTATTTGACGTTTGATTTGATGTTGAATGTATGTTAATCTCAGTTCACACAATATATTTAATTGCAATCTAATCACACCTGTTTGAGACGTCGCCATTTTGCTCTTCGATTCTGGAACCACGTCTTTACCTGTAAGTATCACAAGAACATATATGTTAAGATATACCAAAGCGCTAATTAATTTTTATTTTTATTTCATGCATTTCGCTTTATTTTAATGTTTATATTTAAAAACTGGCGCCTTTGATTTCTTACTCAAAAAAATTCCCGGAAAACATGAAAAGGTGCTTTCTAATAATAAAACGTTTTTCAACTGGTGTATTAAGTATTATTAGGCTATAATTAAACAATAAAGTAAAAATTAAGTATAATAGGCCGAATTCTAAAGTTACAATTTATCTCGTACCGTGAATATATATCTAAGAGTCAATTGAACATCAGTTTGTTTATTTGTTTGTTTAAGTACAACAAAATGCGTCTTAACGCTTTTTATTTTTATACCTGTCTCTCACTGAGCTGGAGCATCTTGGCCAGTCGTTTTCGTTCTGGCGGCGACAGGTATTTCTGTGTCTCAAACTTCTTTTCCAGTTCAATTGTCTGGTCATTGGAGAATCTTACTTGACCCCCCTTTCGTTTGTGTAGTGGTCGTTGTATGAATGGAGTCCATAAAAGTGGTTTCCCTGAAAGATGAAACGATAAAGAAACAGAGGAAACAGAAACAAGCATTTCGGTTACACAAAAAGGCTTCAATAGGCCTATTGCAAATATTATTTCATCAAACCACAATTCCCACAGATGGCAACAGTTATTAGTAATCAAATTGGATTTTTGCTTTTGTGCTTAGTACGTCATTTGTGCAAAGAATTAGCCTAAGGGAGCTTTAAAAACTATTTGTTAGACTGAGGCTAACATCCGTTTAGCCCAGGCATGCGAGGAAGGCTGTCGGAGCCAAAAAAACTATGGCAAAATTTCCGTCAATGTGTTTCCTGTTGGTTTATCTTGTAAGTCACTTTAACATCCGTCCTATCCATCATTAAAAATATCCTATCTGAAGGAAACTGCGATTTATTAATTGTTCATACATGTGTTGTGGAAAAACTTTGTCCTTAAGCAAATTGTTACATACGTATAAAAAACATTAAAAATACGTAGCTCGGCAGCCAGCTTACAGTTCATGAATAAAAATATTTGATGCCTAAAAACACTCTTTTCCACCTAATATTTTCTCATTTAAACGGAGAGAAATATAAAAATCAGCTAGTCATGTCGGCTTATTTCTGATTTACTTTAAATTTCTTTTGTTTAAAAAATATAACATATAACTTATGCATCAACCGCTTTAAGTTTGTAATTGTACGTTTTGTTAGTAGGGCCTAATTTATAAAATGCCGTGTTTTTTTGCATTGAAACAAAATGTCTCTAGCTTATCTAAATTGCTACAAATACCGTGTGTTTCTGTGCATTTTATTTTAAAAGTAATAGATTTACTTGTCAGTTGAAATTTCGTTTACTGTGCGGTTTGAAAAATAGGAAGCAACTAGTTATTTTAGCTGCCATAAAGTCACATCCCACTCAGAGGAAATGAACAATATCAGAAAAACGGATCCCGGCTATCAGAAGTCGAGTGTTTCCTGAATATGTCTGTATTGAGGATGTCGATAAAATAATCAGCACCGTGCACGACTCCCGGGGAAGAGTCTGCTTGAGGCAGCCAGGAAAACATTTAACAGCTTCTGAAACCAGATTTACTCCTATCGAGAGCTCAAGATTTCCTGTATGAACGGAAAAGGGTCAGACTTTCTGAATACCGGCTGTTAACCCTAAACCAAGCACGTTACTGCTAACATAAGTGAGCGAGCGTATATCCCGCTGGCGGACCTCTGTTGTTTGCACGACAAATAAAGTTTTAAAAGCTCAAGGTCGGCTTAAATTGTCCCATGGGGATAAAGAGACATTATAAATAGAATTGATCACAGAATTATATTAATTAATCACACTGACAGTTACTTGCGGGGTAATGTAATGTTTGCAATTCAACGTAAAAGAAATTAACATAATTTTTGCCAGCTTGTATCCGTTAAACATGGGGTGATCAAGAATAAATACATTTAGGCCTGCATGAGATGAAAAGATTGCAAGATTTCGTTTTTAAAGTTATCACTCCTTACAATAAAGGGACCACCTGAAATCCCATTTGAAACTTTTTTTAATGTAAGCCTATATCCCTTAATTCAAGTTAACCTGTCGATTATTTACGATTATAAGCATACATTAAATAGCTACATTCAAATGACCATATCTCGAAGCGAACAATTCAATCGGCTATGGACTACCTGCACATCAAAAGTAAAGTTTTAACGTATATCACAAAGAATTATCAAGATAATAATGTGAAATATTAATCGTATTATACATTACGGTTAATTACTATACTCCTGTCGTAATCGAGACGCTGTAATTCAGAAAATGCAAATATGTAGGCTACATGTATATATATTATACTGATTAAATATGCAATAAAAATACTGTACAGATTTTTTTTTCTTTGACAGTAAATACGACTTGATATGGCTCGTACTTACCTAAAGGGTCGTGTCTAATCAGTGCGTGGGGGTAATCTCCGCGGTGAAACGGATAGAGAGAGTTTGCAAGGGGTCCAGAAGGGTACGTAGCTGTCAGCGCCGCGGGGTGCGAGAAAGCTGGATGTATCGGTGTTGGCTCATAGATGGGAGCTCTGTACGGCGACACCAAACTCGTAAACGACGAATTTGGAGACGGCAGAGTAGGAGCAGAAACTACTGCGTTTGGCGTCGCGGTCGCGCTTCTTCCCAGGATGTCATCAATGTAAAAGGGAGTCGGATGCACGGGCTGAATTGGAGTTGGTGCGTAAAGAGGAACATTTGCGTTCATCGCAGAAGAGACGGGATGCTGGTATTGCATGGTGGTTCCCAGTTACAAAGCAACAGCGTAACAGCACGCTATAATCCAGTTGCCCATAAAGTACTAAGCACCAGAGCAATTAGGGCAAGTAGCTCTCCGCATCGGACAAGGACCCGTTTGTTGGTAAAGCGTATAGCCTACAAGTCTAGTCGATATGTAAGCAATGAGAGGGTGGAGATAGCTGAATGGTCCACTTCCTGCAGGAACGCTTGCATTCTGATTGGCTCCCAGACTAATATGCGGTTTACAAATAGCTCAAGTACAGCAGATCTTTAAGTGAATCCTATTCACTATTTGGAGCGTACAAGCGTCATTTATACCGCTGAATAAAAACTACAAATATATGAAATATGTTTAATTAATGTAAATCATATAAACTAAGTCTAAGATGCCTAATGTTTACTTTTATTTTCAGTTCATTTGTTGCTGTCTGACACATTTTGTGCGGCCAAACAAAAAAGTGCAACGTAACTTTTACTATAATTGATACACGTATCAAAACAACGAATAGGCCTGTAGTCTATGTTTATTGTGCGGTTTACTTACGCCTTCAAATTAGCATTTATCAGACCTGCTGGCTGCTGTGGGGTAATTTGTGGTAAATTCGATGATGATCTTTGAATTGAGTATGACAGTTACGCGTAATTTCTTAAGCCATTTTGGCCTAAATTATTAATATAAGTAACAAAAACAACAACAATAATAATAAATTGGTAAAATATGGCACTATTAAGACAATAGCCTATGTATTTTTTTTGCTATAGTAAGCTATTAAAAACAGAAGTTTACTACCTTGGTCACGAATAATAATTAACTATATTAGATGTTTGCGATAAACACAAAATATTAGCATAGTATTCCTACTTTTAGAAAATATTTAGAAAATAAACTTTACGGACATGCATATCATACTGGGCCGTCTTCTGCCTTCTGAGGTTAATGTTAATTGTTGATTTGTAAAATGGATATTATCTTTAAGGCTAACAACTAATTAAATATAGACTAATTGGCGCAAATGTGGCAATATAGGTCTATGATTAAATCACTTATCGTCTGAAAAGTTTATTGGACTATTGTTCTAAACAGGGTGCTAATTAATTGAATTTGACGTGTATTTTTTTTTCCTTTTAGCTCTAAGTGATACCTAAAGCATAAGCAACTCCATCATTAATATTTTAGCAAAGTTGCATAGAAAAGACATGTTCAGTTTAATTAGACAAACAAGGATATTACTAGTGGAAATACATTCGCAAGCATAACGATTGTAAGAATAAACAAGTGCTCTATGCTCGCCTTCAAATGCAAGTTAGTAAACCCGTTATCTGCATTAGCTTCGCTTCGACTTTTCATTCCAGCTTTGATAAACTGCACTTTCTAACCCATTTAAGAGAGATAGACCGGCTGGGACCGATGACACAATACATATGGGCGTCAAGGGCTAAATAACTTCATCCGAAAGTGTGCAGCCTAGATTGCTAATATTTAAAGTTCTTCAATCATTACGGTTCATTGATCGGACTGGCCTCCGTCGGCGTCTCTACTCTTGTGCACAAAAGGTTGTTAAATATGGAAAGCAAGTTGGTTATCTACGAGTCTGCTGCGTTTCAGATAGGTAACTGTTGGCGCCATAGCCGGGTATGTCACGGGTCACCCACCTAATCCAGGTCCATGTCATTTACCCAGTTCATAGTATTACCCTTCATTAAACTGAACCATTTGGAAGCAAAACATGCAGGCCTATTTGTGAGATCCTTATTTTATCACCAGTAAACTAGCGGTTTCGTGCATTTCCCAACATTACACTTTTAATAACACATTTTACGTCGATAAAATCTAAGCTCATCTGGTACTGCTGATACTCAGAAAAAAAGAGTATTGTTGAGCAATACGTTTTTATTCCAATAAAATATGAGAAACAGTTTTTACACCGATTGTAAGGATGGTAAAAACCAGGGGGCACAATAAACTATCGAATTGACAAGTTTATAAAAATGTATATATAAAAAAATGCATTTAAAGTTTAAATTCTCTACGCATTAGCCCTACTGTTTACGGTGTATACGGTACGCTAAAGAGTGAATACGGTAAAGTTAATCAGAATAATTACTCAATGAGGATACATACAAATTATCCATGTATAGGATACATTATCTTTTCGAATGATTAAAGTGACAATAAATAATGAACTAGGTAAACGAAATACGGAAGCGATTAAGTGATTAAACGGAAGTTCCTAGAATAAGTCGAACAGAATACACATCAGCGGGAGACGTATTTACGAATCTGTGTACATCACACTCTAACAACGGCATTAACAAAGCGGTTTAAATTCTCCTCGCAGGCACGACTTTTAATTTAGAAATTAATTTACCCAAAACTTAGAATGAAACCTCTTATATTCCCTTATTACCGCCTCCATCATACAACATGGTTTCCCATGAACTGATCATTTTTGGTATACATTTCCACCGGCGTATGGATGGCTATTTAATAAACAGCGTCGCTCATCAGTAGTTTCGGACGACTGCAAGTTTAAGCTCCCCATCGGTGTGTTTGAGGGGGACGTACGCCCTCTAGTGGTAGATGTGCTCCGCTCCCATCGTCTGTACGCGTATTAAACTGAAGTCGCAGGTAATGCATCATTTTCCACGCTCCCATATTCTCGTGCATTTAACGATGCCATGACTGAAAGCAATAAGATACAACAGAAATTTCTTAAAATTTAATGTTTAAAATATTCCATCAAAAATTATTTTTTGGAAAGACAATGTCAATTGTTACAAAACACACCCTCCAACATCAACACAAAGCCCAAGAAAGTGAAATAGCATTCAGAACAAGGAAATTAGTATAAACTTAGTGACAGAAAAATCAGACAGACAAATCATAAACAAAATCAGTCATACAGCCATTAGTTCTGAACTCTCAGAGGCAGCCTGGATCGCTGAGGGGTCAAGTTCTTCTCATTTTCCACCTTAGAATGATCGAGGGAAGACTTGTTTTCCTTCTTTCCACCTCTCTTGTGCTTTAATGGAAGAAAAAAAACAGTTTTAAATCCATGGATTCAAATGATGCAGATTTTACGACAATCTAGTACATGTTCAATTTCTACAGGCATTCCTCTCACCTTGAAGAATGGAGCTCTTCCATTTTCATTGCACATAATGTTATCCTCATAATAGGAATGTTCAGTGATGACACTGTCATTACTGACGCAAACGTCGTCTTCCAGGGTGTCCTAAGTTACAGAATGAATTATAAATTCTCTTCGAATGACGGCACATAATGCACATCGAGATCGAGAACTTCCATACCTGGTCGACTTGTTCCTCTTTTTCCTCGTTGACAGTCTCGCATGTCAAAAGAGCTTCTTGCAGCTCCTGCTGCTGTCTCCGGAAGTGCTCCAGTAGCTCGTGCCGGTTCTTGGTTTTAGCGAGGACTCTGGGGTAGTCGAAGTCTCTGCGCTGAGGAGTCCGGCCTGAAAGAAGGTGAGAGATTAAAACACACCGGAGGTGGAAAGTTCAGGTTCAGAAAGCGCAAATCCAGACCAAGATTTTGTTCATCCAACCAGTTGAGTACTCTATGAATGTGACTCCTTATACTCAACTGGATGAAACAATTTCTTGGACTGGATTTGCACTTTCCTGCACTTTTCGCCCCTGAAAACCACCGGGGGCAGCCTACCTGTGGGGAAGTCCCTCCTAAGCTCCTCCTTCAGGAAAGTGTTGACCTTGGAGAGCACCTCCTCTGCGTGGGCGGCCAGCTCAGCCCCGTCGCGTTGTAGCACGGCCTCATCCGAGCCAATCTGTTTTTCCAGATTCGTCAGGGTCTCCTCCACTTTGGTCTGCTGCAGTTGGAGCTGGCCGTTTGCTTGCTGGAGGGCTTCTTGACAGCTGGCTTCAATGCTCTTAAAAGGGAGAAGAGGATCAGAAACAGTTTAGTGAGTGAACTGACTCTTATGACCATGTTCTACATAGTTGAATCAAAGCTAGCAAAACAATGGCACAGAACATTCCCATATATAATCCCAGCTGATAACGCAAGTAGGATCGCAAGCTACCTAAGCATTCATCTTTCCTGAATTACTTAACCCATTCCCCTCTTGGCAGAATTCATTAGCAGTCTATAAGAATTGGGAAATCTTTGTTTATGGGAGTTACATAAAAATGGCCTGAGGGCAGAACAAAAAATAGATTGGTCCAAAGAACCAATCAGATTGTAGAGGTGGGTCCAAACATCAAGGAGATGGGAACAAGACTGATTGGTTGGTGTTGCCTCCGAATCACTTGGGCCCACCTCCTCTACAATCTGATTGGTTCTCTGGACCAATCTTTTTTTCCATTTTGCCCTCAGAACATTTTTGTGCAAGTAAAACTCCAATGAGCGAAATCGTCAAGCCAGCTCAGGATGCACTGGGAAGACCCAGATCCAGTAAAGCGACTCCAACCTGCAGCATGTTTTCAGCAGAGGCTTTGCGAGTCCTGATCATGGACAGCTGGCCCTCGGCGAAGGACACCACGCCATCCATCACGGTCCCGCACTGCGCCACGGCCGTCTCGGCCAGCCGGCTGACCGAGGTCTTCAGGTAGGAACACTGGCCGAAGCACTCCTCGGTCAGCCGACCTCCTTCCTCAGCTGTACGCCGGGCCTCAGAGATCAGCACGTCGGTCGTGGACTCCAGGAGCCCTCTGCAAGAAGAGACAGTCTGCTCCGACTTGGTGCAGTGCCTGCCAGGGATTTCGGGGATATGGTTAACATTTAGGTGACGGGTGATCAAGCGACAACTGGGTTGTCTGAATCTGCGCATGACGTAAAATACTTTGATAAGTCTACTGATACAATGAGTATCATTCCAAAATTACTTACAGCTGTATGTCTTGCTGCAGGTTACCCACTGGGACCTGCACTGCATCAGACTGTCTCAACAGGCCCTCAAAGTCATTCTGGGTTTCCACTGTCAGCAGGTTTAACTGATTCTGCAGGCAGGAGATGACCTGGGACATTCCCTGTGGAAAAAGGGGCGCGAGCTGGTAAAATGCACGCATCCGCGAACTGCTCGCATTTCAGATCATGCATATAAAATGGAACTTGCATTTCATGCAAATAAAGGGAGCACGGACCGTTGAGTGTCTCTCATTTGCCTTGATGATCTGCTGTTTCAGGCAGTCCTGCTCCGCCTGCAGGGAGCGAAGGCCCTCTGTCGCAGACTCACGCATCTTAGCCAGAGCCGAAGTGTGCTCAGTGAAGAACGAGGCCATGTCGTGCTTCATGCTCTCCATCTGAAAGCCACCAGGTTACCAAACCGAGATGTAAGGAGAATCCTTATTCGAGAATAATACATAAGATTGGATCTAGGGTTGAAAAATATTTGAAGTTCCCATTCCAATGGAGAAATCTGCAATAAATACTACAATATACTTTATGACTTTACCCAAAATAAACCACAGATGCTCGTTAACTTACGATGGGTTTATGTTCCGATTAATTAATCATAAGTTGAAAATATCATAAGCCAAATACGAGTGATCAATATCTCATACAGTGTTTAACAATGTGTTATATGTTTATACTCAATCACTACAGAGACTGGCAGCATCTATGCAACCACGCCTCCAACGTCTGGCATCAGTTGAAGGATTGGTACGACACGTTGCCGACCCGGGCACAGATCAAAAGTCAGTCTGATCTGATGACTATCGAGCGTAGATCGATATCGCGCCATTGTAAAGTCGAGATATTCTAAGTCGGCCAACACAAGGCGAGGAGCATCTGTATAGCCAAATATGTCAAATAAGTTGGCAGTGTTGCCACAAGTTGTGCCAACAGACAAAGCAGTGCTGACAAATCATTTGCTTTTGCTCAATCTCTATGGAATCCAAAATATTTCCAAAGAGCGGAAGACTTTTGGTGACTGGTTCTTATTTGCTTTTCTTCTCCTCAACCCAACTGACCGCTGCAGCTCTCATGAGGAGATAATTGCATGTACATACTGCACCATGATGATATTAAAATGACTCTTCATGCAGGGCTATTTAGATCTGAAGTGCATCAGTAAATTAATGCTTAGACATACTTTTTCCGCCAAGATGGAATTGCTCTGCAGGGTTTGCTTCAGCGTTTCATTCATCTCCATCACAGCGTTTATCCCCGGTAGGATTATCGCCAAGAGGCCTTCTTCCATCTCAATCTTATGCTCCTCCTATAGAGAATCACACGATTTAATTGTAGGGTTATAGGAGTATGTGCATAGGCAGGGATTAGCAGGAGTTAACTCTGGTTCAGACGATCGTACCAGAGCATGGTGAAGACGATCCTTCGTATTCTGGCACAGCGATTCCTGCTGTGCCATATCAGCTTGGCACTTGGTCATGCTATGGCTGACAAGATCCTTGATGCTCTTAAAAGACGAGGCTACGACGGACGTGGCTTCGGTGAAAGCGGTGCGATTTCGGGTCAGCAGGTCCGCTGGCGGGAGGGGAGAGGAGGGGATTTAGCACGAGGTCCTCAGCCATCGCGAGCTCAATGGAAACGCAAACTCACCGACTGATCCGGAATAGAGGCTCAGCATCCCCTGATGCTTGGCGCTCTGCTCTTCGATGGATTTCTGCATCTGGTTAAAGTCGGCCTGCATCCGGCTGGCAAAGTCCTGCTGCACTTCCACGTTGTGTTGTTCGACGGCCTTCTTGCGGTCCAGTTTCTCGTGCAGACCAGAAACATCACTGGTACTGGCTTCAACGGTGGCCAGCAGCTGAAACGAAGGGGTGGGGAAGGTGGCCCAGTTCATCAGACGGCCCCGCCATCACACCGAAGGCTCGGCCAGACTCTCGAGTCGGCCCGATGCAGAGGTTGCGGCACCTCACCTCGCCCGCAGTGCTGTACAGTTTGCTCTCCGTGTTCTCCAGCTGGGAGACGATGAACACTTCTTCGCCGAGTTGCATCCTGGTGAGCTGGAGGTCACGGTTTGCTTCATCCAGCTGGCTCCTGACCTCTCTCAGCTCCTCTGTGCACTGCTCCAGCTCACGTTTGCCGTCAGAGAACATGTCTACCACCTGCGATAGGCCATCCAGAACGGGAAACAGAGCTCCAGCATTGTACGATCATAAGAAACAAATCGGCTGCTTAGAACTTGACACAGATCACAGGCTTGGGGCCTTAATGAGCTTTTCAGGCAAGACTATACTTGAGGTTCTGCGGTTTCCTTTTCCCAGTTTGCCGGTACATACCCTTTTCATTTCTTCCTCCAGTGCCAGCATTTTCTCTGTGAACACTGCGATCTTACTGTTCATCATACTGTAATAAAAACGGAAGTTAGTAACGTCAAGACATTAGCGCAGCATTTAAAAAGTTTCCCTTGCACTCGATTTTTCACAAGTTCAAAAAACAACCAAGTCAGCAATCAGACTTGTTCAGACGTACTCAAAGTTCTCTGAGGACAAATAGACGCCGTTCTTCTCCCGAGAAGCGGCCAGGTCTCGTTTCAGACGCTCAATCTCTTCTGTGTATTCCTGTTAAGCCAGTCAACACAAACCGGTTAGAAATGCACAGGATTCAATGACCAGGGTAGCCCAGCGTCCAGGTACAGGAGAACCACGGGTTTTACCTTGATGAGCGCTCTCTTAGTCAACTTCTGGTTAACTTCAGGCTTGTTCATGATGTTCTTTGCTCTGTTGGCGTACTCCAGCGTACTCAAAGTTTCCTATGGAGAAACAAAGTTACACACTTCATTTAGAAAAGTATCACTCCAATACCAAAAAACAAAAAAAAAATAAAAACTAGTTTACACGCCTTCCCCAATATTATTCAGCAACTTTAAAAGGTGAATCCGACCAGAGTGCAAGTGATCCCTTCACAAGAATAAATAAAACATATATGTTTGAGCTGAATTTCAGTTTGCATCGACAAAAGTTCTCTCCGCAAACAGACCTCCAAGTTGATGGAAGCCGGAGAGACCGTGGCGATGATTGAGGTCTTCGTTCGACCACCCAGAGAGTCCTGGAGGATCCGTGTAAGTTTTGACTCCCTGTAGGGCACGTGGGGGGTCCTCTCCACCAATGCCGTGATCACGCGGCCCAGCGTCAGGAGGGATTGGTTGATGTTGCCCGCCTCTCGGGCCCGCTTGTCCACAGCCCCCGAACGGCCAATGTTCTCGCTGCCGGCGAGGTCAACCTATGTAAGGAGGACCCGGAAGGGTTTTGTGGAGCCAAAACGTCGAGCTGCCATGAGCGGACCTGAGGGGAATACGAGTCTTACCAAATTCAACTTGCCAATCTTGACAAGCTCCTCCCCATCGAGTGTGGTCTCCTTCATGTGAATGGTGATGGAGAACACGGAGTGAGAGCGGCTGAAAACAGAAGAGACGCTGGTAAGGCTTTCCACAGCAGGCCGGGCAATGAAGGAGGGACCCGGTCTGCGATTCACACCTGGAGTAGGCATTCATCAGGGTGGACGCCGTCTTCCTTTTGGCAGCACCACGCTCCAGAATCTGATAAACCTCATCTTTGTTGTGTACTGTGACTTCCTCAAGGCCCTTGATGATGACCCCTCGCTGAAAAGGGGGAGAAAGTGTGTGTGTGTGTATGGTGTCACTGAGAACGACAGGATTCATGGTGTTCATGCGTTTCTTTTAATTACAGCAGTCAATATAACAACTGAACTAAACATCAGAACATTTCTTGTAAGTGTGGCCACTAGTTTAGGAACAGGAAATATCCTTACATCAAAATAACAGGTTTTTTTTATACATTTGGTGCCCACAATGCAATGCACACACACATTCTGAATGCATCACAAACACAGAATATGGGCATAGTGGGTAATGTCCACAGTGAGCCCAATGATAATCCAAGCATACAGCAGAGCAAGAAATCACTGAGGTTCCACTAGTTCTAAAAAAAGGGAAAGGCAGGTTAATTTACTAGATGAATGAACAAGGATACGTGCCATACCTTATTACGAGGGTCATCAAACATCTGAAGCCTCTCTGTAACATCAGTGGAAGGGCTGAGAAGATCAAAGAGCTCCTCATTATAGATCTCCAGTAAGGACACCTTCACTGAGAACTCTGTTCCGTTATCGGACAGCTTCTCGAAAATCTGATGGAGGGTTCGTGGGATGACACCTGCTAGTGGATCCTAGGAGGGGATATTCCCAGGATGAAGATATATATATATATATATATATAAACTACAGTTCCAACAAGCATTCCCAACATAGTGACAGATAAGGTCACAGCAAACAAGAAAAGATTCTGTGATGACCCAATAGCACCAAGATCAATGCACTACTTATTGCCATCAGAGGGAACAATGTGGCAATTTAATGTAAGATTATCTTGTGGTAAAATAGACACCCATACACAGGAGCATTCATTTGCAGTCTTGTGTGTGTGTGGTTCCTCATATACCTCTTCCCATGTAAATTCCTCATTTGGAGACCTTTCCCCTTCCATTGTGAAAGTTTTCCCTGTTCCAGTCTGTCCATATCTGCAGATTTAAAAAGGCAAAACAAATTTACACAAAGACAGTTCCGTCGTACATTTGCTTAGGTGGATCTGCGGTTCGGTTAACCGTTTGACAGCTCCTATCATTTCCCGTTTGGGACCGACAGACTTCCCGAATAATACTTACGCGAAAACCGTGCAATTGTAACCCATAATGACTTCATCCAAAATCGGGCAGACGACACTTCTATACACCTCGATTTGCTTTGCCGAAGGTCCAAACACCTGCATTGCGGAAAATAATAGAACTAATATGACAACCACAACATAACGGATCCCCTTTTCCACTCTTCACCCTCGCTTGACAGAAATGGTCTAAGCCCTTCAGATACAAGAGGATTTGTGGGCACAGCTCACCATGTCAAACGTGTAGGTCTTTCTGGCAGACTTGTCGGCTGCCCCTCCAGTGCGCACATTCACCTCCCTCCGGACCTGGTCGCACTCGATCACGGAGTGGGAGGAGGACTTGCGCTCCGCCGTGTTGAACGGTCTGTCAGGCGGTGACGATGGAGAGATGGAAGTCAGGATGCGCTCAGTGTTCAGAGTGAACATAAGGTGCCAAAAGACCCCGAGGTTAAAGTGACCGTGCCTTTACCTGCATCTCACGACAACCTGGATGTTTTTCGACTTCTCCTCCTTTTTGTTAAGGACCGAAGAGTTTGCCGACATTCTGGCCCGATTTAAGGTCTAGGAGAACGTTAGAAGCAATATAGGTCACTACAGAACCAGCAAGAATAAAAGGCAGCTAAACCCGCTGTATAACTATCCAGCAAACAATGACGTCTAAAATTACCCGAAATAACCACATATAAGAATGACAATATTAGGTGTAAATAGTGATTAATCGGTCAACTGAATAACGTGGAAAAACATCGGAAAGTGCCAAAGCAGACGGATTAGCTCGGCGCTAACTTTTTTACGAACTGCTCACGAAGTAATTTTAGCGCTTTACCTGACACCCTTGTTATTCTTCTGTCAGTCGCTGTCTCCTCCGAGTAAAACAGGAATAGTTTCTTGCCAAAAAAGCAATTTTTCAAAAGCAAGTGCACCACAAACACCCACCAGTACGTCCACTACGCTTATCGGACTGCTTTTCCCTTCTGGACTGCTTGGGGTATTTTGAATGTTGCGATGATGTTTTCTTCGGCCAATCAGAGAAGAGAACGACCCAACCGCATGCTTTCATTGGTGAAGACGTAAGAGTGCCTCGAAGGGCACCATGGGAAGTCTCGCGAATTTAAATTAGAATAGAAAGAGGAACTGCTCGTGGATATTGATGTTTCTCGCCTTAGCAACAGATCTAATGGGGCGTATTTATCGTTTGCTGGTTAGTTTTATTTTATGCTGTGCACGATTCTGCAACTGAACGCGATTCATCCCCTGAGAGCTTGGTTCGCCACGGGAATACGTCGTTCTCAATGACACCGAACAATTTCTGAGTTTGTCTTAATGTGATATTATTACATCCTTTCACAACATAAGAATTTCATATGCTCCAGTCATTTCTTTCCAATTACGTATTAGTTTATTTACTTAATATTTAATCTATGTTACTTAGATATAGAGGCTGCCGTGGACGTGAAAGCTGCAGCACTGGAGCAGTTTGGAGAGTCCATTCAGAGACACTTGGATTGGCTACAAAGATTCGGATGTTTTGGTAAACCATTCAATGCTGTAGGAGGGGTCAGGAACATTGGTCAGGGTGGGGATGTGTTGATTAGCTCTGGGGATACTGAGTGGTGGAAGGAGCAGTTCGAGGGCCCCCTCAAGTGAGTGAAGATGTCCTCTCACCACAAAGCATTGCTTGAAACTTTTGGTGGATTAGAGCAGTGTTTCTCAGCCCAGTCCTCGGGGACCCCAAGACAGTCTACATTTTTGCTCCCTCCCATAGGCAGATGACATTGTTATGGTGGTCAGAAGTCTCCATGGCAGCAGGAGGGATGAGATCCGTAGAGAGCTGTTGAAAATATTGTTGTAGTGATGTGGCTTTCATGTCTCTTTAATATTACATGGAAGGTGGGCAGAGTAATTCTGCACTTGCAAACAGGGATGGTGGTCCCTCTTTTAAAAAACTATAAGGGGATCAGACTTTTCTGACTCCCTGAGAAAGCCTATGCCAGGGTATTGGAGAGGACAGTGGTTGAACCATAGATTCAAATCAGACCAGCAAGACACCTTTTGTAAATGCAGCCTTGGAGAAAGCATATAACTGCATGCTCCAGCACATACTATGGGAGGCATTGCGGGACTGTGGGTGCCAGAGCTGCTACTGTCTGCTCTTGGGGGGGAAGTGTGTGGCTCAGTGGGTTAAGCTGCTGTGCCTGTGATCGGAAGACTTGGTAAAATAGTCACACGTCAGTGGGACCTTAAGCAAGGCCCTCAACCCCCAGCTCTAGGGACACTGCATGCTGGCTGATCCTGCACTGTGACGCCCAAACTCGCTCTCACCCATATATGTGTCTGTATGTCTCGGGGAGAGCAAGATGGAGTAGGCAAAAAGAGAATTTGCAGACTGCAGATGATGATGTGCTTCTGGCTTCATGCTACCTGGACCTCCAGCATGCATTGGAGTTGTTCAGTGCTGGGTGTATATCGGCAAAGATGAGAATAAGCACCACCATATCCTAGGCCATTGTGCTGTAACAGAATGGAGTCTCTATCCTCAACTATGATCATGAACTGTAGATAATAATCAAATCAAATTTTATTTGTAGAGCACAATTAAAAACAACAATGTTGACCAAAGTGCTTTACATTTCTATGATTGTGAGACCACAAGAGCTCTGCTCTGGGCACATACCACTGAGTGGAGGCCCCAGCGGAGACTCAGGACATGCTGCTGGGACTCCAGGAAAAGTAGTGAAGAATATGATGATCAACATGAGAAATATTATACAAATAGACTTTATTTACCTGTACAGTATAAGTCAGGTCACCAATATTTTTTTATATTCAGATATTATAGTTATTATGAGGCTGAACACTATGAACTGAAGTATAACATATTTGACTTAGCATAAAACGCCTCGGTGGGGATATGACATGCTTGATATAATCTTCTTTTCTGGAGGGGGGCAGTGCTCTCGTGACAACATGGTCCCCCTAAATACGAATGCTACTTGGGTCTGAAACAAATGCATTATTGTTTTTACTATTATTATTTACATTTATCTTTGTAGTGTAAAATTTTGTACCCTTCTTGACAGACGCTTAAAGTGGGTGCGCCGGGTGGTCGAGTCGCTTAACTTTGTGGGGAAAAAAATCAAGCTTGTGGAAGCAAGCAAGAAATCAGAGTGAAACTCATTTGTAAAAACTTATCAGCTTTCAAAATTGTGTTTTGTTTCCTAATTCAGGCAATCTAGTGTAAGTAATACTTGGAGGACATTAAGGTCTAATGTATCCGCCAGTCGAACAGAACAACAGGCCCCAGTCTGCCCCCAAGCTGAAATGGTCTAGAAACGTCACTAACCATTCCGCCGTCTCCGTCTCTTTCAGGACAGAGCAGGGCAGCATCGGGACCGAAGTCTGGGTTTTCACCCGGAATCTCTGAAAGGACGTACCGGTCCGCCCGATACGCGTCCCGCCCCCCAACAAGGCTCTTTGGTTGGCTCGCTATAGTTCCGCCCTTCATCGTCGGGTCTTTGACACTGCTGAACAGCGCCATGTACCGCTCTCTCCGAAACCTTCAGCGATTAAATAGCAGCCTCCTAGTTCTGCAAAGGAGCGCCAGTATCAGGAAAGCTGGGCCTTGCCTCTCTGCAGCCTTTATTTCTTCGAGAATGGTGAGTTTAATGCAATTTTGCTGCGCATTTTCTCCTGCATGGTTCTTATAGGCCCTCGGATGACCTTTTCTACTGCTATATACGACTAGTAAGCAGCTGCTACTAAGACATCGTGTAATTGATGAATCATCGAATGTATATTCTGTTCTACCAAAGCTGACGTTTTTTTTTGGGGGGGGGGGGGGGATATGATGTAGTGATAAAAATATATATTTTTTTAAGTATCGTTACTCGCCTGTGAGCAAGCGTGGTTGAAATACCATTATAAAATATCGCACTGGCTCTTTAGCTAAGAAGGTCAAAGTCAATATTATGGGATTAATAATTACTGTATATCCCGGCCACTTCATAGGCCAGCTCGGAATCATATAGAATCGAGCGGGACACCTTTGGTGAACTGAAAGTCCCCAACGACAAATACTACGGCGCGCAGACTGTCAGGTCCACGATGAACTTCAAGATCGGCGGTGTAACTGAAAGGATGCCGGTAAGCGTTTGCAAAGCATTTTATTTTTAGGTTTTTAAAATGACAGGTTCCCTATCTTTCAGGATATATGTGCAGTGACAAAACCCAGTGTGGCAACAGGATTTGTTATGCAATTCGATGTATCTCTTCAGTCAGTACTGTTCTGCACAGAGATGGCACCGACCCTACGCGTGAATTGTTTCCGTGTATCTCTCAGATTCAGGTTATTAAAGCCTTTGGGATTTTGAAAAGAGCTGCTGCGGAGGTGAACAAGGACTACGGCCTGGACCCAAAGATTGCAGATGCCATTGTGAAGGCTGCAGACGAGGTGCTACATCTTTGATATTACAGGCAGGAAAATTTGATATTGATATTACGGGCAGGAAAATGCTCACTGATGTTCGGATAGTACCATTAAAACTGTATTGTAAAGCGTGTGCTTTTAGTGAGACCTCTGCAAATGTCGTTGTTTTATAATACATACTGTGTGCACTACACTTTTATATATTCCTTATAGTATTACAAATACAGCTGTAAGTTGTCATGGAAAACCATAATTAGCAAAATGAAATTGAAAAAAATAATTTCAAGGGGAATTTTCCCAGCACATTTTATTTTACTGAATGTATTGTGATATACTTCCTTGCATGTTTATCATTCTCAGGTCATAGCTGGGAAACTGGATGAACACTTCCCCCTGGTGGTCTGGCAGACCGGATCAGGCACTCAGACTAACATGAATGTGAATGAGGTCATCAGCAACAGGGCCATTGAGATTCTGGGAGGGAAGCTAGGTAGCAAGGATCCAGTGCACCCTAACGACCACGTCAACAAAAGCCAGGTAAGTCGTGTGCCTCAGTAGCCGCCTTTTTTAAGCCAGAACCTGTAATGGTTTGAGCAGGACCCCTTGATCATTACACGGTAGTGATACGACTGTTTCAGTTTGCTTGTGTCAGGATTGGCAATGCCTTAAATTCAGCAACGCCCTCTCTCGGCAAAACCTGTGATTCAGCAGAGTGTTTCCTTCGCAGAGCTCCAACGACACGTTTCCCACAGCCATGCACATTGCGGCCGCTAAGGAGGTCCACGAGGTGCTCATCCCCGGGCTGCAGACTCTGCACGACGCCCTGGCGGTGAAGGCGGCGCAATTCCAGGACATCATCAAGATTGGGCGCACGCACACGCAGGACGCCGTGCCCCTCTCCCTGGGACAGGTGCTGAGCTGCGTCTTCGGCGTGGTCTATACAAAACGTAGGGACACGCCTCACTGTGATTTGAGCGGGTTGGCACATCTAAGCAGGCCGCATATGTTCAGTGTTCTGTGCGCTTAATTACTGTAGCTCCGATTTGTTCCACATTATTTGGGGTACCGACTGTTAATCTGCATCGCATGCACTGCAGATGCATGTGATTAATTACATATAAGCTTTAGCTTCTAGCTAAAACTTTAAAGATAAATATGGATTATGGAATAAATAGAATAGTGATACTTTATTCATTGCACCTTGCTCTCCATGAGACACACAGACAGGTTTGTAGGTGAGAGCAAGCTTGGGGGTCGCAGGATAGGATCAGCCAGCGTGTAGCTCCCTTGGAGTTTGGGATTCAAACCGATGAAGGTCAAATGTTTGGTTTTTGAAATGTTTTGCTCGCAGGCTGTTTCGTTACGATGACTGACAGCTTTCTGTGCATGTACCATCCAGGAGTTTGGGGGCTACGTCCAGCAGGTGAAGTACAGCATTGAGCGCGTGAAGGCGGCCATGCCAAGGGTGTACGAGCTAGCGGCCGGGGGCACTGCCGTGGGCACCGGCCTGAACACGCGCATCGGCTTCGCTGAGAAAGTCGCAGAGAGGGTCTCTGCTCTTACAGGTACCTTGAGTTTCCATTATACAGAAAATGTCAAAGCTGGCATCTTCTATTGTGTTTGATGTATGATGTTCAGTTCTGGTTCTCCAGGAGTTATAGAAGATATTGATGCTTGAATTAAGTTTTATGAACAAAGATGTCAAATACACTTTAATCCAAAGCTGCTTTAAATTTTCATCTAGTTACAGAGCTGGATATTTTATTGGTGCAAATTCATGTTAAGGGTACTGGAGCAGGACCTGTTCTTGGATTTGAGACAGGAACGGCCAGCCTGATGTAGCGTAGTTTTAATCTTTCAGATGTTTCTAATACTGGTGTTCTGAAGATTTTTAAAACGTGGAATATGTTTTGTCAATCTGGCTCGGATAGGATGTGACCCAGGTCCAGTCCGACCCAGGAGCTGTTGACTCTTCCGTGCTCGATCGTGCAGGTCTGCCTTTCGTGACGGCGGCCAATAAGTTCGAGGCGCTGGCGGCGCACGACGCCTTGGTGGAGCTGAGCGGGGCGCTGAATACCGTAGCGTGCAGCATGATGAAGATCGCCAACGACATCCGCTTCCTGGGCTCGGGACCCCGCTGCGGCCTGGGCGAACTCACCCTGCCGGAGAATGAGCCGGGCAGCAGCATCATGCCCGGTGGGTGCCCGTCATCAGTCGCTCTCCCCTCCTGCCCACCCGTCCCTTTCCTGTACCCACACGTCCGAGTAGCGTCACGCTAACCTTGAGCTTAGCGAAAGGTCGTGAGAGAGCCACACAATGAAATGTTTACTGCCGCTCTTCATTTAGCGACTACCTCAGTTGGCGGTCTACAAATACGACGGATATAAAAACTTTATTTTCTGACCCGATGCGCACGTTTACGACTGAATTTCATACGTCTGACAGCATGCACCGGAGTGAGATGTCGTAAAAAAAAAATGTTGTTAAAATATGTCCACTTCGTGCAGGATGAAAGATATTGGAAGGCCGAAGTAAAGTGGTCATTTTGCTTTAACGGTCTGGTGGTTGGAACGGAACTCGAGCAACGTGGAGTGGTTGTTCTCACATTTGAGGGCAGTTTGAAGTCTGTAAAACTGGAGAAAACTGCACACAGGGAAGATGGTAGCATGAAGGGAGGTGGAAATTTCAGGTCCAGAAAGTACAAATCCAGACCATGATTTTGTTTCAGCTAACCAGTTGAGCACTGTGACAGTGACTCTTCATACTCAATTGGTTGGTTGAAACTAAATCCTGGTCTGGATTTTTACTTTCTGGACCTGAAATTTCCAGCTCTGCTTCTCAGACCAGACCCGTGTTTGATCTGCTTCTGCCTCCTCTGCGCCTGTCTGTCTCTGGCCAGCATTCCCATTGGCCATCGATGTCACCTGACAGCTTCATTAAAAACAGAAAAAAACTGACAACCTTATTTTTGGCTGCACTGTGAAGGATACTTGATTAAAATAGAAATGGCCTTTTTTTAAACATGCAGATTCAGTCCTGCTGTCACTTCTCAGCTCAGAGTGGCTGAAGGCCATTCACAAAACAGAAGCTCAGCTTCCAGCCTGATTTAAAGGAGCTTTACCTTCTGCTGAGCTGCATCGTTGTTTGAATAGGGGCAGCAGTGAATGGAGGTCTTTTTGGAAGCATAGGAGTAGCTTTAGGCTGTTTGTCCACAGCTGTCACTGCCATTTTTGGGGTAGGGTTAGGGTTCGGGTTAGGTTTCACGCAATGTTTGGTTTCCCCTTGGCATCTCTCTGAATACACCTCAAGGTTAGAGGAAGGATGTGAATAAAAACAGTGCAAAGGTTTCTTACGCATATTGTCATTGGCTGTGCTAGTTGATCTTCAAGATTTGCACACCAATGAAATAGTATCATAAAAAATAAGTCACTGTAAGGGAAACCTGTTGCTAATTCTTCAGTGGTTTGTGTTTCAAGCTTTGAAATGCTTCCAGTGTTTGTAAAAGGTCTCGACCTCATCATTTGACGTTTGCCCAAGAGCGAGTCGCTGTGCACGTCTTTCGATCGTATCCTTTGCAGTCACGGTCTGCCATCTATCACAGGCGATTTTAAAGGGATTTACTCAACACTGTGTGGTTATTACACATGGGACCTGAAACCAGGGACTTGGGAGATCAAGCATTCGTCAAGTGTTTTGGGGGGGGGAGGTATAAAAAGAAAAGAGTTGTCAAAGAAGAGAGGGAATAGAGCAAAGTGCATGAGGACGGTATTGCTGTTATATAACCACTGTTGCTACAGGGACAAGTTTTGG
>JAODJU010000041.1:11347130-11359407 GCA_026776725.1 Gnathonemus echidnorhynchus
TTTTTAGCGGTAACTATCACGTGACCGAAATTTGTTATTTTTTCTGTGCAGCCCGCGGACCGGTACCACATGACCCACGGCCCGGTACCGGTCCGCGGCCCGGGGGTTGGTGGCCACTGCCTTAGACAGCCACACATGTCGCCTATAGGATTGACCGGCCCTGTTAGGATCTGCCGTCTGAAATGAATATTAAATCGTCCAATGGTTACCTTACTAGAAGAACGATGGGTCGTTCTCTAACATTAAAAAAAAATGTTTTATTTACAGAATCACTTATTTTCTCATTTTTAGAGCAGAAACTACAGGAATAGTATGTACTGGATGTTTTTGCCCTCAAAATGTACACAAGACAGTGGACTTTACATTGCAACATATATTCAAATATCAAAGAATAGTGATATTGACAGGCAATTAGCCAAGCATATCTATATGCTATTTCAAAAATCTGATCCTCTAACTGATTATTTATGCGACACATTTATTACCATAAGACATCTGTTTTATAGGCCTATGTAATATGTCAACACTTGTTAAAGGGAGCAATGAAAATTGGCTTTTAAAAGTCAGGGTTCTGAGTTTTAAGTGCCGATGCAGCTGTTGATGTCCAAATAGAGCCAAGTGAGTTTACTGCCTCCCAGAGTGGATGGAAATCATTAAATATTAAATTGTAGCTCAGCAGTGACAGGATCCCTTACAGATCAAAGCAGGATTTGGGGTAATATTTGTAGAGCCCATTGGTTTGTGTGTGTGTGTGTTTTTTTTTTTTGAGTGAGCACACACACTTCACTGAGAGAACTCAGAGTACCCTGGTGTGGATGAGTAGGATGAGACTTCAAGCCCACGGTTGGTGCGATTACCATGTACTGTCAATCAATCATCGCCACTCGAAGTCTGATTATCCAAACAAACACAGGAGAATGTTACAGATTCCACACATGAACTGAATTTAAACCCTTCACTCTAGTGCTGGGATGCAATGATATTGCACAACAAACCTGGCTGTCATGTAAATAGTTTAACCACAAATTATTTTGTTCTTAACAAATGAACCTGAGTCAACTGCTTTTTGGCTGATTCATCACAGAACTCATTCTCTAAATGAAAGAACTTATAAAGTATGTCAACAGAGTACAATATTACATTAAAACGGGTGAGGAATGTTTCATATTGACATTTTATACTATGTAGTATTTTTGATATTGGAAACTACATAACATTAAAATTCAAAATATTCGGTTGCATAGTATTTCTATGCTGCGACACACACAGCTAAATCTATTGTTCCTGTGTTGCTTTTGTTTATCATGACTGAGGACCTTGTTCCCCATTATAATGCAGACTGATGAAACATAATGTGAGTCTGTTGCATTTTTTTGTGTTTTGTTTGTTTTCTTGTATTACATTAGTTTAGTAAATTGACTTACATTTATTTACACAATTTTGTCCAAAACAACATAAACGTAAAAGAGATTGGGGTCAGTGAACAGGACTAGTCAACATCATGGAACACATTGGGGTTAGGGCCTTGCCGAAGTTCTGGTTATTACCCGACTAACTACGGAATTAGAACCCACAGCCATCTGGGTATGGAAACAGATCTCTAAGCTACTTTTCAGCACACTGTCTAACACTAATAACTTGGAGGGTGAAAAAAAATATTTTCAGAATTTCATTGAGGCCATTGCATGAAATTTCCGTAATGTTCTCCTGATGCATTCATGACCCTCAGAGTTTCACATGTACCTCCAAGACATTCCCATGGCTGGAGAACGACTTGAGACCCTGCGCATTTTCTACACAGCCACTGTGAGAACATAAATTCCTGCATCAAATGAGAGCCGAACAGGGCTGGGCAGGAGGAAGACCAGCTCAGGGAGGGTGACGGCGGGGAAAATGTGTGAGAAATAAATCAGAAACGGTTCAGAACCAGACTGCAAAACTTATGGGGCTGCCAGAAATGTGATGGCAAAAACAAATTGTTAATGCCCTCCTCTGAAACAAAACAAAGACAAATTTCTGAGTCCTTTATGGTGGGGAAATATGGGCCAGAGAATATCATCCCCTCTGTGGGCTGTGGTTTGGACCCACCGTTCCAGAAACCAGTGAGGCTTGATAGCAAAACAGAGCATAAGCCACAGAATCCTGAGAAATAATGGGGCTTGTATTACTATGAGTACTGACAATTACTAACATTGTGTAAGCTTATGCATTTTGTCCTATTGACATCTAAAATAATATTGTTCTACAATGTAGGCATTATGGTACGAAGCAGAACATATAAATATAGAATCTCCAAATCTCTTATGGACTAATAAATAGCTAAATATATCGTACGACTAATGCTATCTTCAGATGAATCGACACAGTTCTCTGTATTTTAATTTTTTTCTCTCTAACCTTTGCAAGAAGGCAGATGCAACGTCAAATTTTAGTCCAATTTGAATGCTGCTCTGATGAATCACCAGGACTTAAAATCATTTTAATTTGTCACTGGAAGGTATAATTGCTCAATGTGTGTGTGTGTGTGTGTGTGGCGTCTTTTTACCAGTTACTCATTACAGAATTTCTCCATATCAGAGTTCATTCAGTGTGTAGAGGTATCAAATTTGACTGTGACAGCAACCGCCGGCTTACTAGCCATATCTGTACATTGATCTGCCTCCGCGTTCATGTCTGTCCCTCTGCATACGCCTGCTTCATCCCTCCCAGCTCTTTCCCTGTCTCTGCCATCCCAGCCAGGAAGTAGAGATATCTAGTTTCTCCTCAAGAGGCCTGGGGATGAGCGTCAATGGTCCTTATCTTAAAACAACCCCGAATGACAGCGCCGACTTAGTGACCCGTTTTTTTTAATCACAGCTCCATCAAATCCCATCTTGTCGACCGAGGATTGATTTTACGCCTGTTGTATTATTCACATGGCAGAATGAAATTTTCCTTCCTCTGATGAAGGCAAGGACTTCTGAGGTACAGAGAGCCCGTGAAGGGCTTTTCTCGCAGTGAGAGTGGACATAAAAAAAAAAAAATGCCCATTTGCACTGGAATAAAGCAATCCAGTATGTGTGGCATAATCAAGTAACAGTAAAAGCATCTGACCCTTTTGTCTACTCGCCGGTCTGTACATAAGCTCTCTGAGAGGATACAGAGCGGGATACTGTAGTTGAAGGAGCCGGCGCAATAAGAGAGGATTTCAATTACAGATTCAGGGCTGCGGATTGTTACCCCAGGCACAGAGGAGATGGAAACTGATACAGCAGTTTGGTACTTCTGTTCACATCGCACACAAATGCACTGAAAATTTCCACCATGAATCAGTAGCACCGACTGTGTTAGCTGATTAGCTTAGCGTAAACGTAGAGCACGTTAAAAGCAAACCAGGATGAAAACAGCGATGTTAACTGATAACTGATAACATTGCACGCTCTCACTAGTAATTGTTATGGCGCTCACATTGCCTTTGAATCGATATGTGCCCAGCCATTCTTCCATCTAATCTAATTCTCCATCCAAAATACTAATGCAGGCACTTATGTAGCAATAAGACTCCAAAAATAGTTGTTTTAAAAAACAGTGTCAGTTGTTCTTGTGAGGCATTCATCACCATAAGCTAGACTTTATCCACCGCCAGTACCTGCTCGTCCTAAGCAGGGTCAGGGGAGCCGGAGCCCATCCAAGAAGCTAGGCAGGGACTAAAGGCACCAACATCATTCACACACAGACTCAGGGCAAAGACTCGAACCCAGGTTCCAGAGGTACGATATAGCAATGCTAACTATTGTACTACCAGCCCACCCCACTAGATGTCATAGTTATTAAAATCGATTAGCTTTTAATAGGAATTCCAGTTATAAAACCTACATACATGAAGAGAAAGAAGAGATGATTTAGGTGTCATTTTATAAAGCTTAAGTGGCTGACTATTATAAAAACCCCACCCATCCAATCTCTTATACCATTTTAATATAGAATGTTGAATCACATGTTTCTGTGTGGCACGGAATATATTATTCTGAACTCAAACAAAGAATTGCATAAATATGTATAAGACATTAATTATTCCCTTTCTCTGAGACAGCCCATTTTCACAGATTTCATATTAAACTGAAATAAACTGTTATGTGAAATAACATCACACTGGGTTACAAGTGAGAAACATTCCATAATTATGCTCTGGAAATATCGTAATGAAGTTGATTTTTAGTATATTGGAAATATATGACCCAATTCAAGATCCCAAGTAGCACTGGCCTTGAAAAGGCTCCATTTTCCTGTTAAGTTTGCCGTTAGATTATTCATTCACCTGTAGCTGAGTAGATTATAGGCAATGGATTGGTCTTCAGTAGGTGGTCTTTTAAAAGGACTGTAGTTTTCTTCATAGTAAGCAATCAAGCCGTCGATAATTGTTAATTTATGCCATTAAAAAAGGGGCTCAACACAAAATTCTGAAGTATGACCAAAGACTTGCCAGGGACACAAGGCACTGGGACACGAGGCAAGAGAACACACAGTAAGACTCAAAAAGATATTTGTCATATCGGCAAGAAACATGGAAATGGTCAACGGGCTATTGGACGCCGTGGAGACACAAGCGAACACAAAGACTTTGGTCCGAGGATTGAGCTTGGAGGAACGCCCACTGTTTAAAGCTGCTTGGTTGTGGTGGTGTGACATTTCAAACAGAGAAATGTGTTAGGAAAGTGTTAGCTAGGAGCCAAAAATATCTGCTGAGAAATCCTGTAGAATAATTAAGGGTCTACTGTGTTCCCGATATGTAAAGGGAATCTGTTACTAAAATGACGGCCATTTAATTTTACGCGAAGGGGAAACGGAGCTCGTGCCCGCCTGAGTTCAATACTATTTTCAAATAATAATTGTTTTATTATCTGAAAAATCATTAAAAAATTGAGAATAGGTTAACGAAGGTTTTTAAATTTAGGCTGCAATATGGCTGCCCTTCCCAGTTGCCAGGATATCGTCATAATCGCTTATCCAGTACAGTGTTACCGGAGGGCCTGCAGCCTATCCCAAGCATCGTAGGGCATAAGGCAGGGGGATGCCACACACAAGATGCCAGTCAATCATTGGGCATCCCCAATATAGACAATTTTGAGATGCAAACTCACATAATTGCACATCTATAGACTGTGGGAGGAAACAGACACTGCACAAGAACATGTAAACTCCCCAGAGGTGGAAAGTTCAGATCCAGAAAGTATAATTCCAGACCAAGGTTTTGTTTCAACCAACCAGTTGAGTACTCTGTGGCTGGAACTCTTTAAACTCAAATGGTTGGTTGAAACAAAACCTTGGTCTGGATCTGTACTTTCTGGATCTGAAATTTCCACCTCTGAAACTCCCGGGACACCAAGGCATGGGTGGGGTTCAACCCCCCAGCCCACAAGGTTTCATGCAACAGTGCCAATATAGAACCATGTACCTGCCAAAAATACTAATTAAGCAACAGGGTGTGTGTGTGTGCGGGTGGGCAATACGATCTGGTAATAAAGGTTGCGCTTCCTAAGTCAGTTATACGCATGCATAATATATTCTTAGTGGATTAAATAAGACTAATATATGCCAACCAATTTATACAGATACACGTTGGCATAATAATACCAATTTACAGAGAGCCATCGCCACTCAAACACCGCCGCTGATGCACAGCGCCCAGTTGCCTAGGCACTTACAACCTTTCAATTCCTTGCACGTGATTGGTCAGAGGTCGAGGCGCGCTCACGTGTAAGTTGTGGGTGCCGCGCGTTCCTGCTGCCTCGGCTGGATTTGAAAGAGGGAAGCGGTAGCAGGATAACGCCGAGCGTCAGCTTCTCATTATTTCCAATGAATTATCATCGCATTCCAGCGCCTGCCAGCTGACGACTGCGCCGCATATTTCCCCGTGAAAACAGGATTTTGTTTCCAGGCTGCGTTTCCTTGAGGTAAACCACGATTTACCCGTTAATTGCATCTATTTGTTTTTTTTTCCCTCTTCTAAAATGTAATGGATTGATCGGGCGCTGCAGAGCTCTCCGGTACCGAAACGGCTCTTGTTTCGCTGTGGAAATAGCTACCTGACAGGCGTTTCTTTTTTTGCATGCAAAAAAGCAACAGTAAAATAAATGCATAAATATACATTTACATCTTACGTCAAGCACGGCGTGCATGTTGATGATGAACAAGACCGTGCACCTTATGCTGAACGCCGGAGATGGGCGATTTAGGACGGTACTCGGATGCAGGATACCTTCATTACTATAGGCTCGACGTCAAATATTTGATTGAATCGGCTGACAGTTATAATAAAGCCGTCTGCCATCAGCCACACGTTTTACACCAGTCCGTCACGGTGAATGCTTACATGGAAGCGTGCATTGCAGCTCATTACATTGCAGGACAAATAGATGGTGTCTTGCTTTCTCTTTGCATTTCAGAACATTGGTGGTCATAACGTAAGCCTTATAGACGCTGATTTGTGTTGTTATTTTTGGTAGCATCCATGCCTAGAAGGAATGTTACTGTGGGATGTTTAACGTAATCGTCGCTATTGTAAAACGAGTATGTGTGCAGATATGTTAACCCTGTATAATTATTGCTATCATTATTATTATCCTTGATATGGTTCCAATTAGCCAACGGTTCCCTTTTCCTGAAGTACCAGGCTACACGGTGCATTGGATGAAAATGTCGGTATTGCCTATAGAGACACGGCAGCTCGTCTTCGGCTGGGTCCAGCCTGGCTGGCTTTTTGCTAGGGATCGTGCATAAAGACACCGGCTTCACTCATGTCTTTCAGCGGCACTTGATCACCTTGGGTTATGGCGCAGACAAACAATTATGGGCAAAGCAGCAACGGAGTGGCTGACGAGTCTCCCAACATGCTGGTTTACAGGAAGGTAAGTTGCGGGGCGCCGCCGCCTTAATGATACGGAGATTGGGCGACGATGGCGAGTCACACGACAGCCTTCTGTGACCTTTTGCGAAGTCTTTATTTCCATTAAATTGAAATGCATTGGCGAGAGATGGGATTGCATTCTTGTATGAGTGTCGCCACTTGCAATGCACTCGTGGTTGTGTTTTTTGTGAATGCATGAAATAGGGCAATAATAAGTCAATAGTTCAGTTTTTTTGTCATTATCTGTCCTTAGGTCAGGTGGTGCACCTTAATGCTGCCTCCTACACTAAACTTGGGGGAATCATTTTTTGACCATCCAGGAAACCTAATTGCATCCTGTCTTTTTTCCTGATCAACGGGTGTTCCACATTTTCGTTAATTCCCTTGAAATGGGTTAATTTTCCATTTGCATTTTTGTAAACTGGGCCATTTCTTTATATTATTGGGACAGGATAATATTGAGTTTGATTTAATCACTTGCTGCTTTTAACGTGCTATTTTATCCTGGTGTTTTAAAGTGGGACTTTTGGTTGTTTTTGGTGTTCACGTGTTCGCCTGTTACTCAGAATAGGACTCCAGAACGTTCTGATCACTTTCTTTTTGGTGGGTTGGGGGTGCATGTGCAGTACTCATGAATCCCCCCCCCGGTTCTGCTTTGAATCCAGCAATGTGAGTGTCGCGGCCCAGGTGTGGCCGTCGGACATGCAAATCTCCTTTTAAATAGTGTTAGTTCTTCGCTGCATGTGTTCGGAGGAAAGTTTTATCTCACCTGGGAGCCACACGCTGTGAACTTTGCTCCAAAGTGCAAATGTAATGAGATATTGCACTGCATGGACAGAGAGGAGCAGAAGCGGACCAGAATTGTTGCCATTTTGACTCGCGAGGTGCATTACCTGCTCTACGATGCGGTTATTTCCATGAAAATTAGCTATTAGCTAATAAGCTGTTAAATGAGATCATCGGCCCTGCTTGTGAGTCTTCCATAGCAGGGACACTCAACTACCATGCTGTGCATAATAATTGTATCAACCGGATGAGGAACGCTTAAAAAGTTGTTGCGCTTATCACAAGCAGACGTTGGAGCGATCGTTCAAAATATCTCCGCAGAGAGAAGGCCAGCAGGCTAACTTAATGCAGCGGTGTTACATGAGAGCACGTCATTGATATGTGAAGATGCTATTGGATGATAATGCAAAATACTACTTTTTTAAGACTAGAAAACGTATGGATTGAAGTTTCGAGCTCCTCGTAATCTTTCTGATGTTCTTTAATGTCCCTAGATGCCACAGCTTAAAACAGGTAGCTTGCCTCGTGAATTGATAACCTGTTATTACATTCCCTCTACAAAATGCTTTGACTCATTGCACATGCTTTATCCAATCTTCTTGTAAAAAGCAAATTAATTTAATAAACTGAATCGCTTGAACCGGGAGAAAATTATGTAATCGATGCCAAATGGAATTGCTGAATACAGTAAAATCCTTTCTTTTAATTATAAAGGATAAACTGGCTCTATCAAAGCATTTAATGCTGTGGATTTTAAAACGTAACATGGAAATAAAATGAGATGGCACACTCCCTTCCGAATCACACGTCATCCACAAAAATCATGCAACACTCATGAGTCATTCGGGTGAATCCAAGGATCTCTGATGACAGGGCTCGCTGTAGAGAGAGACGGACGTACAGATGCCCGTCTGCGAGTGGCCGCAGGTTCCCATCAAGATCCCGCGTCTGGCGTAAGAGCCTCCATCCCTGTCCTGTCCATTTCCACCGTGACACCCTCCTGCCATTCTCCCCTGGCATGGGTGGCAAGTCACCAGGCTACCAGGGTGCTGTAACAGACTCTCCACTCCCAGGCTGAAAATAATTTCCCAATTAGATTCAGAAACATACTGATCAGCCGAGACTCGAAGCAAACTATTGTTGTATTAAAAGTGCTTAATGGATGTTCATGGTGCTGTAGAACAAACAAGCGTCATTTCTGTACATGGGCGACCAAAGCCATTGTGTAGCATGTCTAAGAAACCGAACCAATGTGCTGAATTTTGTGGCTTGCACATCTCCTCTGACGGTGCTATCGCCACTCTGCTCCTGGCACATCTATCGGCCAAGCTTTGGGTAATTATGTTCCGTGTGTCACGTTACATGCATGTATCATATCTGATGTCTTAATGATGGCACTGGCCGCGCAGATTTGTCACACGGGCAACGTGGTTGGCGAGAATGAACCACGCGTGTAAACAGTCTTTAGCGTAATCTGATACTGAGAAGAGCTGCCGTTTTCACTTTTGGAGAATTCCCAGGTGGTTAAATGTTTTGCATTTTGGTATTTTTAAGTTTTGTCTTTTTTTTTTTTTTCCTTTTTCTTTTTCCAAACCAAGCCTTTTGAATTAAAAGCTTTGCATGTAACCTGACTTGTGCATAATGTGTCAAAGCCTTAAGGAAGACAATAAAAGTGGTATCTGCATAAATAAAGATGGTGTGTCAAGGGTTCCATTGCCATCTTCATTGGAGGTACGGGTCCGTGTTTTGCAGACAGCACAGACACAGAGTAGCGGCCCAGACTAGAATCTCTGAACTTATGCAACACATGCAGCTCCTCTCCAGCTAGAACATACAGAATCAGCTGTATGTTGCTCATCTCTCTGCTCCACCCACCCCAGAGGTCAGAGTAGGGCCTGCAGCCTATCCCAGGAACTGTAGGTCTACCTTATATGGGATGTCAGTGTATATAAGTCATTTATGGAAATCAGGTAATGGATGGGAATGGACAGGAAATGTGTGAATTAATTGGAATACAGTGACATAGTAACAAACGCGCAGATGGCTGTAATCTGTAATCTGTGACAGATGGCGGTCCGTATTCTGTGTGAATGAACGTACTATATTGTATTGTAGGCTACATTAATCTGATGAGTTTGCACTATAACTGGGGAATTATCACACACTGTTTTGAATCTCAGATTTCCAGGTCCTGTAAATATATCCTGTTACAGCACTGCTGTAGCTGAACAATGAAATTAGTAAAGAGTAAATAATCTGTTGTTTATCCATGGGGGATATTCGAGGGAGTACGGTGTGTTAGGGTGTCTCAGAGTTAAACATTACGTTTTGGCTGCAGAATTCACCTTTGCAGCTATTGACTTATGACAGCTGCCATGTCTCCTGATTTTTTACGTGATTTTTTTTGGAGCAGGATTTTGGATGTTGATATAAAATTGCCGAAGGTGCTTCTGACAGTCTTCATCGATGTCTGCTGATGGAGCTCATGACTCAGACTGAGCTCCCTGTGGACGTGATTGTTGACACGCCTCTTGGCCTAAGTAGCTTTGACTGAGGAAACACATTAGAGTTAAAAGTAGTGAATGAAGTGGTGGGCGGGGCTAACCTTAACAGCCATCCTATAGGGTTAACTAGGGAGTGATTGACAGCACTCTGTAGCCACACCCACCCTGTGATTCTTTGCTTTATTTTTTCCTAGGTATCATTCATTGTTGCATCATGGGTTCTGATGGGCTGTCATCTCCTCCCGGGTGTCCCTGGGCGACTGAGATAGGCCCTGGGCTCGTCCCAGTACTTCCCTGGCTGTGCCATTCTGGAAAATAGATGATTTGGACAGTTCTGGAGCATAAGGAGTCTAGAAATTGAGAATGTAGCAAAAGGGCCTCTGTCAGTCCTGGAGACAGTTGTACTGTGTTGTTTCATATCTATCAATGATATGCTTGGGAACGGGACAACAAAGCAACTCGTTAGTTAGAAGGACAGTGCCTGGCCTGCCACTGAATCGCACGGGTCTCCTAAGGGATGCGATCCGATCGCCAGCCGGTAAATGACCAGCGTGTCGCTCAGGTCGGTCCTGAAACCGGTTTGGTTTTGATGTCTTGCATCCTGACCGGAATGCACACCATCATGGCTTCAACCTTCTGGCTGGGATGAGGATTCAGAAGTACACAGATGCCGATATAAACCGCACATGTAAACACTCAGGCATTCTGCGTGAAATATCGTTGTTGATTTTTGCCTTTTTCTGACTGAACTAATTTGGTCCCGGCGTGGATTCCGTGCCTTCGCCGAGCACTGATTAGTCATACGTGCGTTTCAGACTGAAATGTGCCAACGGACGCATCTGTACTCCATGTTTAATTTGAAAAAGAGCAGAAGCAGCCTTGTTTTAAGAGGCAAAATATGCGGGAAACACAATAGGATGTTTAAAGGGAGGTTTAGCTGTGAAAGACCCGGACGGATATTGTAGTGTGTAATTACACGGGGTGACCAGGGTCCAGGTTGTTTAAACATTGTCTTTATGTCCACAATTTCATCTAAATATCAGCATCGTTACATTTGTAAATATCAGCAGCGATTCTTGCATTATATAATTCGGCCGTTTGATGATATACTCTCAGAGGATGGTACTCTGTAACAATTACGCTCCTGACCACTTCCCCTTAGTACTGTCAACAAGAAGCATTAACCTCGTTTCACTGACTGCTGACCAGCATCAATGCTGGGTGCCCACCACAGTAGAGCTGCATATATAGAGTTTGTTCCTGCTTGGAATTCTGGGTATTTCTGTATGTTTCAATCCCAAGGGTTTGGCCACATGAAAGCGGGACAGGCTTATGATTTTTCAAAGATGAAAAATGCTGCGGATATCGAATTTATCATATTTACGGGGGTAGCATTCGCATCGGGAGGGTTTGATGGCAAACTCATAAGCTGTTCCATGGGTCGCTTTTGACGCGCGTATCCTTGGTGACCTTTGACCTCGTAGCGTGTTCCTTCCGACCTGTCCCTGTCACGTTCCTTCATTTATTGGACACTTTTTCCCTTTTAACCTTCCCTCCATGACATGGCTAGTAAGGCCGCATATGTAGGTCAGATGTTGAATTTTTCATGCGAGCCAAAAGCAGCCTCAGCTCCGGATGGGGCGAGGGGGGGGGCGGCAGGCGGCCTCAGTCGGGGTGTCCCGTGGCCCCTCCCTCCAAACGCTTTGATCAGGGGGTCCCATCCGCTCGCCACCACCCACTCAGAGCCACCCCTGTGATCTTCTGCACCCTGTCTGAGCGATGACGCAGCTCCGATCCAGAGCGTATGGTACCGGGAGACGCAGCCGGGTGGAAAAGCGATTGGGGAGTGGCGACGGCATTGGTCAGAGACAACTACTGAGATTAATCTCCCCCAGATGCCTATTAATCCACATCACCTTGGCTCCTTCACTCTCTGCCTCAGTCTAGCCGTCTGACCCCGTCTCTCTCAGACAGCTCCTCTATCTTTTTCTGGATCTAGTCCTCTTGTCTCTCCTCACCACTGTCCCAGCTGGGAAAATGTCCTCTTTATTTTCTTCTTCTCGTCAGTGGATAGTGGCTTGTTTTCCGGGTCACTGTAGCG
>JAODJU010000041.1:11380491-11394708 GCA_026776725.1 Gnathonemus echidnorhynchus
CCCCCCCCCCCCCCCCCCCAACAACCCTGGCCCTCAGCACTGCCCCATCGTAGGAGATGACAGATGGATGGAAGGTCAGACCCCCCTGTGCCACAGTCCAGCATGGACCAGAGCTTCAGCTTCAGCTCTTTGGTGAGTCCCCTATTTCAGCCCCCCCAGGAATGATGTGCACGGGGCCAGAAGACATCCGACATCCCCCCCCCCCCCCCCCACTCAGTCACCATGATTAGCATTCCCAGACACACGAGGCTGTCATTCACATCCGTTTCCTCGTGTGGAGGGATCGGATGTGAGTCCCCCTCCTCCCGTCTCAGGCTGCACTCACCCCCCCAGCCCCCCCATGGATGGGCCGGATGCAGTGAAGGCTGTCCTCCAAACTTACGCCCCGCTGCAGCTGAAGAACACCCTTGTCATGATGCTCCTACCTTCTTTGTCTGGCTGTACTGTTTTCTTCTGTATTGAAGCTCAAGCTGCCACGTCCAGTGACGCCTCAGCGGGGTCCTGTCTCGCTAAAGCGCCCCCCTACCCCCGCCACCCACGGATGCAGGATAGGCGTGATTGTTCAGCTAGGGAGTTGGTCTTTCCACCTTTTTCAGGACCCCTCCGAGCCAGGAGTAGAGCAATGAATGACATGAGGTTGTGTCCGTGGGAGATCTTGGTGGGAAGGATGGAGATAGACAGTTTGAGTCTGTAGGCCTGCTGAAGTGTGATTGGGGGTCTCTGAATCAAAGCGTGGGGAGGATACATTACATCTATCTCGCAGGGATTTGAACCAGCAACCTCCCGATCAATAGCACAGCAGCCTCACCTGGCACACAGCAGTTATGAACGGTGAGTGGGTCTGTATGATCGTATGGTGGGCCGCAAGCTTTCGGGCTCGTAACGTTTAATCAGCATGCGTGTTTAACGTCACCTCGACACAGGCGGAAATGCTGGGCCACTCAGCCAGTGATATGGAAATTTGCCTCATTGAAGAAGCCAGCTCCGGGGGGGGGGGGGGGTGCACACGGGGATGGACAGCGCCACCCACTGGCTCCTCATCTAATTAAAGTGAGGGCCCTTAAGGCCATGTTTTAAATGCACAGTATTTCCCATGTTGGATGAAAATAAATTAGTCCTTGGCTTCCCTGTGGGGGAAGCAACAGCAGAGGCTTTTAATGTTTAGAGTGAAAGCTCATTTCTCCAAAGTGGGCGGAGTCTTAGGTTACCCAGGTAATCGAAAAAGGCCTCGTTAATACTTCAACCTATCAGGAAGCGGATTGGATTGGAATTTCAAGCAAAGGCCATTGTGGACTCTGTACCGGCATGAACGGAAGCTCAGCTACAGACCCTGATTAAATGCGGTTTTGTGGGAAGTAAAGAACAACCTGTCAGATGATTTTATTAAAGCAAAACAATAACAGTAAAATCGTAGTTGCGGCTTTTGTTGGTGTGTTTGGGACTGAGCGATTCTACTTCAAAGCTCTGGGGTGTGTGTGTGTGTTTGTGTGTGTTTTCTTTTTTTCTGGCTGTCATATGGTGACGTGCTTGAATAACGTTAAACGTCGTGTAATTGTGTCGTGTTTGGGCCGCGATGCCGTCCGGTTATTATGTCCTATCAGTGGAATGGAGGCTCCTTTCGGTGTGATGACCTGACCTGCGGACCATGACTGCGCCAGATAGCCGAGCGACCCGCAATGCATGCTGGGATGGACTTCGATGTAGCTTTTCTTATTTAAGCTTTATAAAAGCTACTCCCTTAGACCAAACATTGCAAACCGCTTCCTCCTGTCATTCACGGCACCTTGAACGCGCTGAGGCCACCTGTGGACCAGGCTGGATCTGCGTGGGGTTCTGGTGCCCGTTCCGCTACCGGCCCGCACCACCCCATGGAGGGGGGGGTGCTGCTGAAATTAGACGAGCTCCCGTTAACCTGCTGATTCTCTTTAATATTTAATATTCGACACTGCTCTCTATTATTAAGCTCTCAAGGTTATTTGTCAGCCATTTCGGGCTCATGTATTTCAGACAAGATCGTTAATATTTAAAAACTTTTAAAACAATGAAGCCCCACCCGCCCCGGACAGTTAGGGCAGACATCCTTCTCAGGTGTCCACGCCAGGGGGCGCTGGTCAGTTGGACATCATCATGGGGGAGTCTGAGTGATCCTCAGCTGTGGACAAGCTGTGGCGCTTGTGAACATGCCGGTTAATGCCTAACCCGCCAGTTAGACAGCCGGCAACTGGGTAATGTCACAACAGCGTCACCGAGCGTGTGCCCTCCGCCGTGCCCCCCCCCCCCCATTACGGATTTATTAGCGGTTTGAGCTGACAGCCTAGCATTCACGCTGCTCGAAGCCCCTTAGAAGCAGTTAAACGTTTACCATAAACTCAGTCCTAGGATTAATGCTAATACATATAATCATTTTTAATTACTACCATCAGGCAGTCCTTGTTCTCCTTCTCTGCACTGGAGGTCTGAGGTCTGGCCTGGCGGGGGGTACATTTATTTCTTTTTTCCCGCAAGATTTGCTTATTAGAATAATAACAGAATGTGCGTCTCGCCGGAGGGGGGAGTGACTGTTTGGGCGGTGGGGGCTTCTTTTGTCTCCTGGTCCCTCTAGCTTCTCCCAGGATGATCATACCTACTGTGCATCTCCCACCCCCACCCACCCCCCCACCCCCCGAGCTTAGGCTCCGGACTTCTGGCGGATCGAGGTGGGTTGGGTCGGGTCGGGTCAGGTCGCCCGATCAAACGCTGCCCCCCCAGAAGTGTTGGTACTGCAGGCTCATAGCCTCCCTGCGCGGGCAAAGCAAAAAGGTGCTGCTCACTCATTTCTGCATGCTATTTACTCTCATTTTTCTTTCTTTCCTTCCTTCCGCATCAGTTTGCAGTGTTTCTGTGACTTTATGAAGGGTTAATGGTACCCTCTTATTCTGAATCCAGTTCCCCCAGCCCTTTTCTCTGATGGTGACCCCCCTTGGATTATTGCTAGAGTTTGATTGCTTGGCTCCACATTCTTACCGTTTCTTTGTGCCAGGAGGCTGACGGTTGTGTTTTCTCGCGATCCGCTTGCTTCTAGGAGTTTCCATGCATGTCTGTGGTCCAAAGCAGCCTCGACTTCCACTCTGTCTCATAGAGCGTTTCCACGGCGATGGGAGACGAGGCCTGGAAGCCCAGTGGCGAGTGGAAGTGTCGGCTGGGTTAACTCACTCCACCATACTTAGCTTTATCAAACCTATAAACCAATCAGCTGATGGTCTCCAGTCCTCTTAGTTGGGTCAAACATGCTGACTAAGCAGACACTGTAATTAACCCCGGTTCTGCTCCCCCCCCCAGATGGAGAACATCATCGCACGAATGCAAGATGAGAGGAATGGCATCCCTATCCGCACAGTAAAAAGTTTTTTATCGAAGATCCCAAGTGTCTTTTCAGGTAAGGCGTCTTTAATGGTTCAGTGAAGTAAATGACCATTGGTTGGTTGGGGGGGGGGGGTGTGTGCTTGTTGAAGCTGTGGGGGTCTGACGGGCGTGAGATTTTCCCTGCTCAGTACGAAGAATGTATCAGGGACCTAGTTGCTCATTTTATTTGACGATATGCATCGGCGGTAAGCATACGCTGTATGTTGAGCATTAAAAAGATGTGGAGCAACAAAGGGAACGGCAGTCACCATGGTAACTGCTACGGCGACTATAACTACTGAAACATGCTTACATCATTACATCATTTTAATTGGTTACTGTTGAAGTGGCCGGGACATGTGTTGTAGTTAATCCCACAAAAAAAGGTTGACCATAATACAAAAATTGTAGTATTTATATTATGTCAAATATTTGTTGATAATGGCAAGAAATGACCAACAGGGTCCCCAAAAAACAGCAGGTACACGGCACATCTGTGTAGGGGACTTGCTGGGGACTCCAGGAGTCACTGATGATGAGTTAATTTATGCTTGATTGTGTGTGTTGACGCACAAGAGTTTCATGGGTCAGTAGGTGGGCTGTGTCTTCGTTTGAAGACGTTCCCCCTGCTCTGCGTTTCTGGACTGCAGATGATGTCAGCCAATGAAGGGTAAGAATCTGTTCAGGTAGCAGCTGATTGGATGCCCTGAAGACGCCATCACCAAGCGGTTTGCAAAATCCTACAATGAATCACATGTGTTGCCTTGAATACTTTATGTGATGGAGAACATCTGGCTCATTAGGAAACATAAATAGTGGAAAACATAAACAGGAAGCTCAAAATCTTGGTAGAAATGCTTTTCTTTTTTTGACGATTCAGTCCTCTGGTTAGTTGGTGCTGGAAGGTCACACACTTTTGGCATTTCGGTTCAGTGTGCCTTTGGTGATATGGGCCCTCATCGGCGGAGGTGCGTTCCTATAACCCAGGTTGTGGGTCTGGAGGGGGGAGGGTGTGAACTCTCTCATTCTCACACGCTGCTTCCCCTGGAAGGCATTTTGTAAACCTGAGATCATATCTCCGCTATGTTCCCTGACTCACTGGGAGAGCCTAAAGGTTTAGAGTTAATATTTGGATTTTTTTTTCTAATCTGTTGATTGCTACTCTTGACCTTCGCAATAATCCTACAAATTTTGTAAAACTTGCGCCGTATATGTAGCACAAAGTACAGGGAAAAACAAAAACATTTACTTTACTGTATGTATATATTATCTGCAGCTGTGATGCAATCTTATTATTTTAATTATACGGATAACATTTATTAAGGTACATTATCAAAATGTGACTGCATGTATTGTCGCTACTTTGTTCTTTATGAAAGTGCATCGCAATTAGCCGTTGAATATTCTTGGAAAAGCATTGAGTATTACACTTTGCGATTATAGTGACGTGTGGGGGCCGTGACTGGTGTAAATACAGGGTGATTGTACGTACTCATGACGGTTAACGCCTTGCAAAGTAAATCATTCTGTACAGATTCACAGGAGGGAACCATTGGAGAGAGAACTGAGCCACAGCAGAGCACAGGAAACAGAATCACGTGATACTGCAGTCAGTCTGTAGGCAAATCACGTGTTTCCAGAGAGGATGGAAATCAGAACCCTCTTACCCTTGAGCGAACAGCCCAGCGACGATGCGAATGGATGGCATGTTGACCCAGTGGAGTCCGACATGGATGAATGTTTGAGGGTGTGATTATGACTCCCAAAGGAAATGGTACGATGACGATGGATGATGATAATGATGGTCTCAATGATGGAACGAAATCCAAACACACAGGACGCTGAAGCTCAGATAGAAGAGACGTGGAATCCAAACGATTCTCGCCCCAAACTGTAGAGCCACTCAATTTTTCTACCCTCTCCTTCCATTTTTCTGTTTAAACCCCTTCCCCTTAAAGCTGAGGGTTTCTTAAAGGGACATGTGCCCTATTACATGCAGAACTGGTCTAGTGAAAAGCGGAGAGCGCCCCCTAGCTTTACGCGAGTTCATGCTATAACATACCACCTACTGGCCCCCAGTTATTTCATGCTTTTAATGTGTGCCGTGTCACAAAAGAGCATAGAAATTGAGTCAGATTTAGTTTTTCCGATTGTACACAATTCCGGCATTTAAAAGAGCACTGGCTCAAATCACCACCTGCTTTATGACATGATCCATGAAGGATGAGAGAAGCAGTACCATCCTCTCCCGTGCCACAAGCGCACGCCAAAATGAAGAAAACCATAAATACTGGGGAGGACCACAGAGAAATGGAGGGAACGAGGAGAGGAGGAAGCGGGAGTGATGAAGGAGGACAGGAACTGAGAGGAGGAAACAAGGAGAGGAGGAAGCGGGAGTGATGAAGAAAGACGGGAACTGAGAGGAGGGAATGAAGAGAGGAGGAAGCGGGAGTGATGAAGAAAGACGGGAACTGAGAGGAGGGAATGAAGAGAGGGGAAAGTGGAAGTGACAAAGGAGGATGGGGACTGGATGGACATGTTCCTCATTACTCAGTGTTTGGTTCCCTTGACCAGAAAGGAGACGGTTCAGCCTAAAGAACAGGAATTCCGTATTTGTGAGAATGACGTCCCCCTCCACAGTGGTATCACCCATTCTTCTTCCATTGTTTTTTTCTTTTTTTTGGACTGTACCATTTTTCCAATATTCGGTCGCTGAGTCTTGGTACCTTGGAGGCACTGGTGAAGAGGCCTAATGCGTAAGGTGCTTAATTAGTGCTGCAGAAGGCATCACCCACTGCTGTCTGTCTTCTCACTCCTCCCCTTAAAGACGCCTGACACATATAAATCTCCTTACCAGCCCAGTGGGTCCACACTGACCTTGATCCCATCTAGCCATCTCACTTTCCAGCAGCCTGTCTGTTCATGGCCCAAGCAAACCTGAGATTAGAACTGAAAACAATCCTTCAGCACGCAGTCGGGCTCAGGGAGTCCTGGCTTCTACACATGGAGTTCCCTGCTCCTTTCTGATAAAGGCCGCTGTAGATCCCAGTGTGCTGCTGTATAAATCAAAGTCCTCTTAACTATTGAATTAAGGCTTATTTTAAAAAATGGGATGGGTATTTGCAGAGTTTTACTCCTCCTGGAAGTGGCCTATATTTAAGCATTTGATCCAAAAGAAAATAAAGAAATCTTTTCTGAATGGGTCCTCGTCATTCTTTAAAATATCATGTTTAATCTGCATAATCGAGTCCGTCTTTGTAACCGTTTGACGCATGAGCCCCGTCGCAGGGGAGAGCACCCGTGCAGGTGCGTCGCATTTTAATGAAGCGATTGCCAGATGCGGCTCCACGTGGCGAGGAGCCGGGCCGTGTCGGTTCCGGGAAAAACGCGTGACAGGGTGAGCGCTTTGCCCTTCTCCGCGACCCGGTGCCTGTGACTCGTGTGGCTTCACGCTGCTCGACCGGTTGCGTAATGAAGCGCGTTACGTAAGCGCGTCGAAAGTCGACGGGGCAGCGCTTGCCTCTGAGGCGGCCATCTTTGCCGCTAATTCACATATCTCGGGGCGGATGGAGTTGATCCGCGGAGATCTCGATGAGAGCTGGAGGCTCTGCTAGTTGCTGGTGAGCGAAGCCGAAAGACCAGATACAGATCGTCCCACTTTGGGGGGGTGGGAGGGAGAGCGACAGTCGCTGGGGAAACCAACCGTCGCACAGTCACTGATATCAGCCCGAAATGTCAGGACCGCGATGCCCAACGATATTCACATTTTCACTCAGGCATCACAATGGACAGCCCTTGTGCTGCGGCCAATCCTGAGCAACTTCACATCTTAATTAAACCCTTGGCCAAAGATATTAAAGTTAACGTCTCAATTTCCATTTATTCGTCCTAAGGTAAACGGTGAATTATTGCATTGCTTCTTTCTGGCTTGACTTAAGCATCTTCGGTTTGGTAGCTGAATTTATGTTTTTTTAACATAACAATCAGAGCTGTAACAATTAGCGCCGCCTGTTTCTTTGCAGCGAAAGCGGTGTGAAAATCCTCACTATGGGGTATCAGTGTTATGCGTGTGCCAGTCCGCTCTCGACTTGACCCAGTTTGCGTGACGGCGCTGCCAGCTGGATTGGAGATGTGGGTCCCTGCCAGATTAATGAGCGGCGCTGTCCAGGGTGCTGAGCAAGCGAGCCGGTGCACGAATTAGCCACAGAACTTTCCGTGATGATGCCCCTGCTGTGGCCGCTATATCCAAGGGCACCGTGAAGGTCAGAGAGGCGCGGTGTTCGAGTGCAGCGCTACCAGACTGGGGGGGGTCTCACTCACTCGCACGCGCACACACACAGACACACACACACACAGGTACAGGCACACACACACACGTTTGCATTCATATCTTTGTGGGACTCTCCGTTAATTTCTATGGTAAAAACCCTAATCCCAACATGACGACCTTAACCCCTACCCAGCCCTAACCTTAACCATAAGCAGGCAAACATAAACTATAAAAAATAGTTTTTTTATCACAAATTTTTTGAAAAATTAGTTAAAAAAAAAAAAAACGGGTTTCATGACATTGTGGGGACGTTTGGTTCCCACAAAATAAGGTACATCTGGACCAGACACGCACGCACGCACGCACGCACTCACTCACTCACTCACTCACTCACTCACTCACTCACTCTCGCATCCACGTACCGTTTCTGACTGTGGAGGTCGCTGTGAGGGGCTCCCAGGCTCAGCAGTCCTCCTGCTGTTCTCCAGATTGACACGTCCAGTCTGATAAGATAAGGTGTGGTAAGATAGGACAACTTTATCGATCCCTGTCTGGGGGAATTTTTTTTTTTTTGTCCAGTAGCACAGAAATAAATACAACAAAGGATAGCATAAGCAAAAAGACAATAAATACGTTAAGAAACATCGGTAATGAAATAAACGTAATAAATTTAACGAATAAGTTGGAGAAAAGAAGCGAAGCATCACATGTAAGAGCTACAGCTCTTTGCGGGGGGGTCCTGTTGAGTTCTACCCCCCCTCCCACACACACACTGAACCCATATAAACTCTCCCTCGCCCCACAGTTTAAATACCCCTGGTTTAGCTTGTGTTAGAGGAGGGTGGCAGTGAGTCCCTGAGCCGCAGTGCCCAGCGAGACGCCACGCCGCCTGGATCACTGCGGGTGATGCTATTAGCCAGTGTAACAGTGATTTGCGGTAATGACCTCAGAAGAGGGCAGTGTCGCCCCCTGCTGTTCCAGCTGTGTGTCTGCCTTTGGTTCCCCCCAGTTTCCCCATATCGCGGCTGCCGTCGCTTGTGTTCCAGTGTCATCTCGTTTACTTCAAAGTTCTGTTTTTCATTAACAGCCCAAGTAGGGCACCTGGGCACCACGCTGCTTGCGTTTATCCTTTCGGAACCTCTGAAGCGACCCTGTGCTTGTATTCCTTAACGCGGTGAGTGGATTCCTTCAGTGAAATGTGAACACATTTACACTTATTTTTATTTAGCAAATTCTGTTGTCCAGAGTGACACACAAGCGAGGCAAACAGCACGTTGCGAACGTGCTGTTAAGAAATCTTTTAGGCATAAGTGCGTCAAGGCTGAGCATCAAGCGAATGAGTGTAAGCAGTTTTGAAACAGGAGCCACACATCGCCCAACAAAGCAGGAATCCAATAAGACTGCAGCTGAAATCAACGGAAAGTGCAACATTAAGGTTTCTGGTTTCTATTAGCTGTTAGCTAAACCATAGAACATCGATAGTAAGTTATATACAGCACTGTGCAAAAAGCCTAAGGCAAGAGGAAATTCCTTAAATGATCTTCATGTTGGGGTAAAACTATGATATTATGTCTGTCAGAGTGTGTCAGTGTAGTCATTTCAAAACCTCTCCTAGTCACTCCAGTATTTGCAGCCACCGTCCAATACACTCGTGTGTTTCATATAGAGCACCTTGTATAGCTAATCAATGTCTTATTGACTTATTCAAGCTAATTAATTAATTAGGAGAGCTTTTGGTGACATTTAACTAATACATGGAATGGCCGAGACGTCTGGGAACTGAAGCGGTTCATCTAGGCGTCCAGCGAGATATCAGTAACTTTTTTGGAGAATAGAAGAAATTCTTGTTGGTTTTTATCGCATTACTGTTCATTTGCGAATGTTCTAATGTTAAATTGCGTTTTTGTTCTGAGCAGATATACGCTCACTGCCCATATAAATAGCTTTAAGCATTTCCTTTGACTGACTTTTACACAGTACTGTATTAAGCTACACGCAGTGGTTTTAAATGCCCTTTCTCATTCACCCCCTCTGTACTTGTTAAACGATTCTCCTGGTGAATTACAGAATTCCCAGATCAGATTCCCAGATTTTGCGTTATTGCTTATTGGACTGGCATCACATCGAGCGTGTCGCCTGCCTGGTGCCCCCAGAGACTGCAGGCTCTCCCTCCTGCGCTGCATCAGTGCTCACGAAAGATGGGATTTTGCTTATTGCTTCCTTCTGTATTTCCCTAATTTATTTTTTTTAACACTCAGCAGACCCAGAGAAAGTGTCTTGTGGGCCGCTGAGTCATTCCGAAAGTGGGTCACTGGAGTTCAGTGGCACCGCGTGGCTTGACGCCGTTAGCCGTTAGCGGCGCGGCTGTTTTTGGACAGGCGGACGTGGGCACCCTCGCGAGGACCCCGGGAGCCGCCCCTCCCGCTGTTCCGGCTTTACTCCTAGGGAAAATCATCCGAGACGGCGGCAAATTGCAGGAAGAGGGACTGTAGGCAAAACGAGAAAACCTCCCCCCCCGGCCCCCCCGGCCTGCCCCATCCCCGAAGCGGGTGGAGAAGAAGTGATAATTAAAAGAGTATAAATTTAGCCGGCGGAAACAGCTGGTGTCGCCCGGCGCGTGACGGCACTCTGATGCGCGGGCGACAGGTAGCGGTGGGCCTGGCGCCTCTTACTGTGCCCCCCCCCTCCTGGGGAGCCCCGACCCCCTCCAACACACTCCTTTCCAGCCTGCGATCAGGGGGGGCACGTTTCCGGCTGCATACAGCACCTCCTATTTGCTGTCTTCCACTTCTTTATGGACTGTAACCTTCGGGTAAACGAAGAAACTAAAGATCGCTCAGACAAAAAAATTCATACCCGAAATGATCAGAACGTAAAGTGAAGCTTTCTTTGTTTAGACACATTTCGTTATGTCAGTTTCTGAATATCTCATCGTGCTCTTCTTTGTAAGACACATGCAGTCACAGCTGAGAGCGACGCTTGGCTTCCTAGGACAAGGTCAGCCATTTATCTGGCACCCCGGAGAATTTTTTGGGACTTGTTGAAGGGCCCAAGAGAGATGTTGCTACTTTGCCAAGCGAGGGATCGGAACCCGCGACCTTCCGATCACAGGCATAGAGGCCTAACTGACTGAACCACACAGTGCCCCCTAAGATATTCAGCGACTGTATCCAGGTCCAGGACATGCTGTCCTTCTGTTAAATTCTTCATTTGTTCTGGAACGTGAGCCTTCCACGCTGAGCTCTCATCTCCGTGTCGGTCTGAATGGCGGCTGTGGATTCAGGCGACGCCGCGGTAGGTTTGACGCTCGGTCCCCCGGCGCCAGGACCCGGCCGTCATCCTCCTTCATCTTCCCCGGCACATCAGCCTTATGAGAACCAGTGTCTGATCCCAAAGTGTCAGGCGTGCCCTGCATCTGCGGACAGGATGTTCTAGCCGGCGGCCCCTTAAGGAACGTTCCAGCATTCGCAGAGCGGGACTGTGTCTGCGTCTGTGTGCCTGCACTTCAAGATGTTTATTTGTTACTTTAATATTTAATATTTTGTCTTCCAGGGTCAGATATAGTGCAGTGGATGATCAAGAACCTGAACATCGAGGACCAAGGTAGGACATCCTCTGATCATTTCTGATGCATGGTTTTGGGGGCAGCAGTATTTCAGATACTAAATTTAATGGTTAGTCATCCTGGAGATGCTACACTAGTAAGATTAGTCATCCTGGACACCTGCATTAGTAACATTTGGGAGCCATACATGGGCCAATGTCGGAGAGAATCTTCATGCAGGTCCAACAGATCTAGTTTTCTGGCTCTGTGTTACGGAGCTGTGACTTTGGTTACTGCAGTGTGATGAGACGCTAGTAAGATTAGTCATCCTGGAGACCTGCACTAGTAACGTTTGTGAGCTCGCTGTATGCTGCGTACAGCCACTGTGTGAAGAAGATTTTCATGCAGGCCCAGCAGATCTAGTTTTTGTGGATCTACGTTACGGGACTTCGGTTACTGTGGTGTCAGGATCGACTGACTGAGCAGAGGTGGTAGTCGCCGTGTCATGGCCGTTGACCTGTCCCTGGTCCTCCCTCTGTACCAGGTGCTGTCGCTGAGGTTCCTGCTGGCCTTCTGGGGGGGGGGGGGGGGGGAGATGCTCTCCATTCTGAGAGCATTGCATGAGACAGGCCCCTGAGGTCCTGTGGCTACTCTGGAGGGAATTGGGGGTGGAGCAGTGCAGCGAGGGAGCCTATGACCAGGTCACACCTTGACCTCTTCTGTACCATGTCACCCTGGTAAGGAGGGAGCTGGAATGACAGTCTTTATTTTGGGGTCCCCAAAGCCCCACCCTCATGTAAAAAATAAGGGGGGGGCCCCAGTAGGTGTCTGTGAGCAATGGCTCTGGTTCGACGAGGCCAGGGGACTGGCCCACTGCCCTAAGGCCCTCGCAGGCGGATTGCTGCCCCGGCGCCCGATTAGTCACATGCCGGCATAATGACTCAGTGTCGTCCCCGGCGGGAACCTCGCGAAAGGGAACAGAGGCCCGGCGATGCCATATTTCATAAATGAGCAAAAAATACTTTAAAATGTAAGGCAGAGTGTGCAGGGGTGAGACATTCCAGTGAGGTTATGTTTATTTTTTAGTTTCCAGATATTACATTTCCTATATTATGTAATTCAGCTAATTACTCTGTGCTTGTATCTTGCCTAAAGAAGATCTGCAGTGAGATCAGAGCCTTAAAACCTCCGTAGGATATACAAACAATCCTCAGCACAACAGCACGTTTCTCCATCCGAAAGTGGAATATAATCTCACCCGCTAGCTGCCATTACGGCCAACACATTTATCTGACACGCACATTCTCTCCTGTCTCCAGAGAGACAGCCTTTCATGCCTGCTGCTGTTTTTATTGAGGTGATATTTTAGATTTTTTTTGTCAGGGTATTTTTTTGCAGTGCTTCATATGTCTGTTGAACTTTTTTAAACAATAAAAAAAAAAAAACTTTGTGAAAGTGACACACCATGACAGGTATTTTTATCTGCTCTTCCTCGCTGACTGGAGCGCAGCCTCAGGTCCGGTCACGATGGTGCGGGAATGCCTGGGATTAATAGAGGGCAGATCCAGTGGAGTTGGGAGACACGACTCCCCAGGAGAGGTTATGAATTGGAGTGACATGCAGACAGCCTGAGGGTCATTATGGTGCCGGTGTCCCTCTTTCGCCTGGTTAGCTGTCACAGTGTTTGCCGGCTGGTTCCACCCCCTGTGGCTTTCAAGGCTCCGCCCACTCCAGACTTTGGATAATGCAATCGGGCGGGTGTTTGGGTTGGCAGCCAGCTCCGGGCTCCCGGAACGCCCCTCCCCAGTCATCCTGTGGTTCTTGTCCCTCCCCCTGGGGATTCTAACCTGCCCCGTGTCTCCCTCCACCCCATATACATTAATACGGTAGTGGTAAATGGCGCATGTTGATTACAGTGCACCCACCAGACCACAAATCACCTCAGGGATGAGAACCTGACTGCAGCCATGCGGTGGGTGATACTTCAGCACCTCACTAGTCCGAATGGACCAGTGTGAGTTTTTTTCCGGTGGCTGGAGAGCCGATCCTGCCACCAACCCCCAAGTTATTCCCTGTAAGTTGGAGGACCTCCTTATAGGGCTGGATGTGGATTAACGTCATATCCAGGATGAAGCAATTGCAGGTTAAGGGCCTCGATCAAGGGCCCAATGGAGTAGAATCACTTCTGGCTTTCATAGGATTTGAACCAGCAACCTTCTGATTGTTGGCACAGATCCCTAGCCTCAGAGCCACCACTCCACCCATAAGATAGACACGTGATTAAAGGTACATTCCACCTAAAAAAAGATATAAATGCAGTCTTGATAATTATGTGACACTACGCTGCATGACCTGCAGAGGCGCTGTGGAGACTCATGATGACTTGATGAGAGTGAATGTGACTGTCGCATCTCCCTGTGACGTGCTGCACTTGGCCAGCGGCCTGGCTCCTGCTACCTCCGGCAAGGTGCTCCACCTGGCCCACTCTGGCGAAGCCCATAAGCTTCTCGGTGAATCCATAAGCGGGGCGGATTAAAGGCGTCGGCTGCAGGGCTCCGCGGGATTGGCTGGGGCAGCTGGGTGTCGGAGGGAGGCCGGTTTTTAATGGGTTTAGGATGAGGTCTCAGCTTCACGCCCCCCCACCTGGCACGCCGAGTCCACCAGGGGGAGCGGAGCGCCATGGCGGTAATAAGGATGCCCATGGTGTGCTTGATTGCGCTGGCTGACGATGTGCGCTACTGCCCTTGGCGTGGTCTCACACTCACACACACACTCACACTCACACACACACTCACACTCACACACACACAGTTTGTTTGTCTTTGTTCTCCCATCATCGTGTGACACTTTTTCATGGCATAGCAGGACATTGAGTCCTCTGGGTGGGCGGAGCCTTGGGACACCTGGGTCTGCTGTGGTACCTCTGGCCTCCGCTTTGCTTTCCTGCCTTGCTCCTCCCGCCATCTTCTCTCTCCATCTTCTTCTCTGCCCCCTGTCTATATCCCCCCGTCTATCTCTGCCC